>CAJQUN010000106.1:0-1200000 GCA_907163345.1 Haberlea rhodopensis
TCCGGTGATCATATTGGTTTCTTTTTTTTTTTAGAGGAGGGCCTGGATCCCTCTTCTTGTCAACCATCTCCTTTTTATAGGGGGAGGGATGCCAATGGTCTGGCCTTGCGGGGGTTCTGGGGACAATATCTGGAAATGAAAAGGGGGGGACCACAGACGGGGGACATCTACATTGTACTACCTCGTACGATCCTTTGCTCTGGGATTCTCTGCGTCCGGGAATATGTTTCTTACCCACAGTACTTGACCACCCTTTGATTGGTTATAGGCTTAGCTTTACTTTAATAGGTGGCCGATGCTGCGCAACCATAGTCCCGGTATACAGGACCACATAGGTGGCCTCAGCTCGGCCGAGCTGTCAATGATTGCCCGTCCTGACCTCTTGAGGAAACCTCGATGCAGTCCGCTATCTTGGTAAATACAGCCCGTCCCGACCTGTGAGGAAACCTCGCCTCAGTCCGGCTATCTTGTCCAATGATTGCCGTCCTGACCTTTGATGTACTTTCTCGCCGCCACGGCTCGGAGGTCACTCCGAGGATTGCGGCCCAGGAACACTAAATAGGGCCCTGCTCGGACACGTAGTAGTGGCAGCTAGCCAGAGGTGATCGTGCCTGCAATAAACTCGGGTCGGGGCGGATGAGGACATCACGGTATCGGCCCTAACGACTTCCCGGGTTGGTCCAATGGGCCCCCCCACTAGACCGGGCCCAAATAAATTTCGGACCCTCAAGACCTACTGGGCCCCAGAACTAGGGGTATCATCAGTATCCCCCCAAGTCAAGCTAGAGGTAGCGCTGCCTCGACTAATGGGCTTTGCGGCGAACTTTATTGGTTCCTGACCCCTGTCCTTTGATTGGACAACTCCTGGTCCCGGGGTGACAGCTGTCCCGTACCAAACCCTAGTGGGTTGTCAGGCCACGTGCCCTTATCTGGCGCTCCGACCGTTCAGATTCCTTCATCTGCATCGTTGGTTTGGGCCGGCTTTCCTCGGCCCACGCACCATACCTTCTATAAATTGAGGCCCTCGAGTCACTTTCATTCATTGCGCTCTAGGTCGGATCAATCGTCTCTCCTTAGCACCCTGTAAGTCAGCTCTGCTTTCCTTTCTGTTAATGTCGCACTCCACTTCTTCCACTTCTGGTGCTCTCTTTCGAGGGGGGGGACGATGAGGCCGAGGTGTCTGAATCTACCCAGCCCCTCGAATCGGAGGTCGGATGCTCCCGAGGGAGACTTCCCGAGGTGGAACCCCTCCGACAAGTCCCTCCTAGGGTGTTTGATCCTTCTCTCCCCACCTTCGAGGTTCTCGACCCGAGGAACCTGGCCCAGGCTGGACTTCCCTGGTACGAGATCCTTGACTCGTGCGTTTCCCCTGACGCCGAGCACCTTCTCCGTACGTGGTTTATCCCACCGGATCACGACGTCCGGGTCCCTAGGGCTGGTGAGCGTCGCATCTCCCCCGCCTGGGTACTTCCCTTCTTCCTTGAGCAGCTTAAAAGCGGACTTCGCTTTCCTATCCCCCTTTCTTTCCAGGAGTTCTCCCACTATCATTGTGTCTCTCTGAGCCAGCTTACCCCCAATTCCTACCAGAGCCTAGTCTCTGTCACTGCCCTCTTCCGATCATTGGGTCTGCCTTTCTCCCCTACCCTTCTTAATTATTTTTTTCAGGTTAAGAAAAACCCCATCTCCCGGGGCGTTTTACTTTGGTGCCCGGACCTTTTACAAATTTTTAAACAACATCCCGAGCTCCCGTAAGGGATGGAAACAAAGCTATTTTTTGTCAAACCACCTCGACGTTGGGCTTGCCCAATGGCCTGGCGAGAAACCCTACCTACCCCCGATCTTTGCCCAAAAAATATAAAGAGGACGTGTTCTTCCAACGGTTATCTCAACCCTTGGGGGTCGGCGTTTTGATTCAGCTGCCCTGATCAGGGAGGACGTACTCAGGAGTTTTGGCTGAGCTCCTATCCAGACGTCCCTGGTGGTACGTTCTTCCTACCTGGCCCCCGCTTATTACATTTGAATATATTTCTATTTTTTTTTATGTCTGAGCTGAATCCTTTTCTTGCAGATAACATGTCTCTTCAGCAGCTGCTATCTACCATGGAGTCTCAGAAGAAGCGGGAAAAGGGGCGGCCGGTGCGGGCCCTTCGAGCCAACCCCCTAGTGCCCCCGTTGCCCCCCCAAACCATCCATTTCCAGTGGCCAGCCCTCCTCGCGCCGAAGAGGTTGGGGAGGAGACCGGCCTGAGAAAAAGAAAAAGGGACAGAGGCGCAGCTAGGATTCCGACTCGGGAAGAGGTGGCTACTTCCCCGGTTATTCATGAGATCGACGCCCCACCTGGTTCCCCGCCAAGTCATCTATCCGCTGCTCCCGCCGACCCGGGTTCACCGGGGGTACCGGTGGGCTATACTCGAGAAGTCAGCCTTATCAACTCTGCCCCCTCAGGTCTGTCTGCCCGAATTGTTGAGTGTCTGACCTCCTCCGCTGATCAGCAAGTCTTATCCGAGCTGAGGTGGAAACCCCTAGCAGAGGAAGGCGTATCCCGGGCCCTATCAGTAAGCATTTTTTTTTTTTTTGTGTGGAACTGAGTCCCTCTTCCCCTTTTCTCTTCAGGGCCTAGTGATGATGTGCGAGAGCCTTCGTCGGGGTGCAAGTTACGGTCAATCAGCCAGGGACGCGAAGAAAGCAGCGTGGGAGGCCAAGTCAGAAGCTGAGAATGCTACTGCTAAGTCCGAGGCGGACGCTGCTGAACTGGAGTCTTATAGGGCCTCGGTGATCCGACTACGAGCTGATGTCGAACAGCTCCGTGGTTCTCTGGTCGGGAAGGAGCGAGACCTTTCCGATGCCATGGCCGAGCTTGGAAAGATCAAATCCGAATTGGAATCCTATGTGGCGGGTGAATCAGCCCGACGCGAAGCCTTCATCAAGTCGAAGGAATTTACGCGCATGCTGGCCTCCAGGGCCTTTAAGTTTCTGGACCTCGGTTTCGAGGAGTGCAAGGGCCAGTTCAAAGCCCAGGGCTTCCCGCCTAGTGAACAGGACCCTGACGACTTCCTGGACCTTAACGCAATCATTGCCAACATCCCTCCCGACTTTATCAACTAGTTTGACTTGTTCTTAATTTACCCTTTGTATTTTTTTCTTTATTTTCCTTTTACGCTTGTACTGTGCTTCGGAGGCACCCCCCTGTAATGAGGTTATTTTGAATCTTGATTGTGCTCTCTGAAGTAATTGATTTTACTTGTTAGGAATTGGCTTCCATCGCAACTTTACGAACGTTCCGACCACTTATACCAGCCGAGCCGGCTCGTGGTTTTACATTGGATTGATCCAAAAAATACAACTTAAAAATAATCACACGCGTAGAACTGAATGCCGCATAGGGCCGTCGTGCAATAATGACGAATAATTCTAACAAAATAAAATCTTAAAACAGGGCTAACCTGTTAATCTCCAAAGATACTCAACCGTGCCACAAAGCTTTACTCGACCCGAGCTCACGGAATAATCCTTACAAGCAGATGATGTCCCCTTGACCGGCGCTCACACCCGGGCTCTATGATGCAGAGATGACCTGCACTTTAAATTTTGCCAGGGCCTCATACACCTGGGCTTTAGGGACAGGGATGACCTGCACTTTTAATTGGTGCCAGGGCCTCATACACCTGGGCTTTAGTGACAGGGATGACCTGCACTTTTAATTGGTGCCAGGGCCTCATACACCTGGGCTTTAGTGACAGGGATGACCTGCACTTTTAATTGGTGCCAGGGCCTCATACACCTGGGCTTTAGTGACAGGGATGACCTGCACTTTTAATTGGTGTCAGGGCCTCATACACTTGGGCTTTAGTGACAGGGATGACCTGCACTTTTAATTGGTGCCAGGGCCTCATACACCTGGGCTTTAGTGACAGGGATGACCTGCACTTTTAATTGGTGACAGGGCCTCATACACCTGGGCTTTAGTGACAGGGATGACCTGCACTTTTAATTTTGTGACATGGGATTTAAGGGAAAAGTTCATAAATAACTGTTCGTACATGGAATTGAAATAACAACAATAAAATGCCTAAGAATAATATTTTCTGAGGTGATATGCATTCCAAGGTCTTTTGAGGTGCCGGCCTTCGCCCTCCTCTAAGTAGTACGATCCAGAACTAAGTCTCTGGACTACTTTGTACGGTCCCTCCCATCGGGGGTCGAGCTTCCTTACCTCCCCTGCTGGGTTAACCTTTTTGAGGACGAGGTCCCCCACTTGAAAATTCCGGGGTATCACCCTCTTGTTGTAGGCTTTGACTATCTTGCTGCGGTAAGCCTCCATCCTTATAGCGGCCCTTTCCCTTTTCTCATAGATCAGATCCAAATCCAGAGCTCGGTGTTCCTCGTTGTTGTCATCATATGCTTGGACCCTGGCAGAAGTTTTTCCGACCTCAGCTGGGAGCACGGCCTCCGTTCCATATACCATGCTGAAAGGCGTTTCTCCTGTTGGGACGCGAGCTGTCGTTCTGTAAGCCCACAACACACTTGGCAGCTCGTCCACCCAATCCTTACCAACCCCGTACAGTCTGGCCTTTAAATCTTGCACAATTGATCGGTTGGTGACCTCTGTCTGCCCATTGCTCTGCGGGTAACCCACCGATGTAAAGGCTTGTTCGATCTTCATTTCCTTGCACCAAGCCATTAACCTCTGCCCCTGGAACTACCTCCCATTGTCTGATACTAATTTCCTGGGTACTCCGAAACGGCAAACTATGTTCTTCCACAGAAAATCCAGCACATTCTCCTCGGCGATCTTGGCTAATGGTTCGGCCTCGACCCACTTTGAGAAGTAATCTACAGCCACCAACAGAAATTTCTTTTGTTTCGGGGCTAACGGGAAGGGTCCCACGATATCCAAACCCCATTTATCGAAAGGGCAGGCCGATGTTACCGCTTTCATGAGCCTTGCTGGCCTTAACTGGAACTTACTGTTCCTCTGACAACCCTCACAAGTGACTACAGTCCTAATCGCGTCATTCCTCAGGGTCGGCCAGAAATATCCAGCAAGGAGGGTCTTTCTGGCCAGAGCCAACCCCCCGAGATGGTCTCCACAGCATCCCTCGTGAATTTCTCTGAGCACATATTCTGCCTCCTCCGCGTTCAGACATCGGAGCAGGGGTCCGGCAAAGGACCTCTTATATAACACATCCTCTATTAGAACAAAACGGAATGAATGCCTCTTCAACCGCCGGGCTTGGTTCTTATCAGCGGGCACTTCAAGCTTTCTCAAGTAGTTCAAAATTGGGGCCATCCAACCTAGGACCTCAGGGGGCTCCGTGGCGGGCTGAGTTGATGGAACCAACTCAGTTTGGAATATGAGCTCCCTTTGGGACAAAGGAACTAGGGATGTTGACCACTTGGAGAGATCATCAGCTTCGTGATTATCCTCCCTAGGGATCTGCACTATGCTCCACTCCACGAAACTTTCTGACATCTCCTGTATAGCCTTCAAGTATTCTATTATCTTCTCGCTTTTGGCTTCGTAATTCCCTTTCACCTGCTGAGTGGCCAGCTGGGAGTCCGAGTGAAGGATCACCCGACTGGCACCGACCTCCTTTGCCAACCTCAGCCCGATCAATATGGCCTCGTATTCTGCTTCATTGTTAGAAGCCCGGAAATCCAATCTGATAATGACCTTCATCTTTTCACCCGCGGGGGATATCAGAACAATCCCCACTCCACTGCCTTCACTGTTTGCTGCTCCATCCACGTATACTTTCCATGGCTCCTCAGCCTCAACCTCTATCATTTCCGCGAGGAAATCTGATAAAGCCTGGGCTTTAATGGATGACCGTGGTTGGTAGGTCACGTCGTACTCGCCGAGCTCGATTGTCCACTTCACCAATCGCCCTGATACATCAGGCTGGGTCATTATCCTCCCTATGGGGCTGTTGGTTAGTACCGAGATGGGGTGTGACAAGAAGTAGGGTCTCAGCCTTCTTGCGGTAATGACCAAAGCTAATGCCAACTTCTCCACCTCTGGATATCTGAGCTCCGCTCCTCTCAGTGTATGGCTGACATAGTATACCGGCCTCTGGTCCGTGCCATCCTGTTTTATCAGTACTGAGCTGACAGCACTCTCCGTAGCGGACAAATAGATCCATAATCGCTCGCCGGGCTGGGGTTTTACCAGGACGGGCAGCTCGGCCAGGTGCTTCTTCAAGTCAGAGAAAGCTCTCTCGCATTTGTCGTCCCAATCGAACTTTTTCGCCTTTCTCAGTACTTGGAAGAAAGGGTAACTCCTATGAGCCGACCTGGAAATAAAGCGAGCTAAGGACGCAATCCGCCCTGTCAGTTTCTGTACCTCTTTTATGCTTCGAGGCGAGGTCATCTCTTGAATTGCTCTGACCTTCTCCGGGTTGACCTCGATCCCCCTCTCGGTTACCATGAAACCCAAGAATTTCCCGCTCTTCACACCAAATACGCACTTAGCCGGATTCAGTTTCAGACCAAACCTGCTTAGTGTGGCAAAAGTTTCCTCCAAGTCGGGCAACAGGTCTGCCCGGCCCTTAGATTTTACCAAGATGTCATCCACGTAAACCTCAATGTTCCTTCCAGCCTGGTTTTCAAACACTTTGTCCATCAACCTCTGGTATGTGGCCCCAGCGTTCTTGAGGCCAAAAGGCATGACCACATAGCAGAACGTTCCATCCGACGTGATAAAACTGACCTTATCTTGGTCCTCTTTTGCCAAGGGTATTTGGTGATATCCCTGGTACGCGTCCATGAAACTTAACAGCTCGTACCCTGAGGTGGAGTCTACCAGCTGATCGATCCGGGGTAGGGGATGCTAGAACTTAACTACATGCTCTTTGAGGCGTATGTCTAGACTACTTGCAAACATGAAAGTGATATAGGCAATCTTTGATGCGTTTGAGCCTTTCAAGCCTACCATGTAAACAAAATCATTCTCTAGTACCTATTTTGAGCCTTAAATGTAAAAGAATGGTAGTATGCTAAGCATACTAAAGACCCCCATTCAACATTTCTTGACTAGCTTATCATCCTACCCTTTAAGCCTAAATGTGATTTTTAATCCATACCTTTTAAGGGAGTATGATGTATTTCATTCAAATGCACTTGGGAATCATTGAAGTATATTTGTGAGCTTAATTGTCAAAAGAATGGAATGCATGAAAGAAAAAGGGATGCCTTGAACAAAAATAGATAAAAATATGACTCCAAGGGGAGCCAAGGCACAAAAGAAGAAAAGTGTTGAAATAAACCTTGTGAAAAAGAACGAAGTTGAAAAATTCATACAAGAAGAGAAGCTTTTAGTGTGCATTTCATCATACTCTCTTGTTTGAATATTCTTACCCTTTCTTTCATAAGCCAATACCTAGGCCAAGCTACAAGCTAATAAAGACCTACTTGATTTGTGTTTGCAAAGTAGCTAAGATAGTGGAGAAGAGTGTGCAAGTGAGCTTATACTTGTGTTAGTGTATGACTTGAACTATCATGGCTTTGCATATTTTGAATCTATAATTTGTACACAACACTTGTTTATGACCACACACACACGTTCACTACTTCGTTGGGTACGAAATGTTTAGGGATTGAACTTGTTCCACTGTTAACTTTTCACCGCCGTTCATTATTATGCATGTTAAAATTGTTGAGGCATTAAAGTGAGGACAAGTTGCTTTGTTATGAATCTATGAGCCAACCAAAAATATTGTAGTTTTGTTTGTTTACTCGAGGTCGAGTAAAGAGTAAGTATGGGGGAGTTTGATGTGACTAGAAATAGACACATCTTGAGTGCTTAATTGTCTACGATTTGGTAGGTTTTGATAGATAAATTGATACGTATGCTACCTAATCGTATATTTGTGTAATTATAGGTACAATCGAAGAAAACGAGCTAAAAATAATGTGTAAAGACCAAGAAGAGACATGGACATGACAAGGACTCAAAGTTGATCAAGAAAAGGGCAAAAACGTAATTTTGGAAGTGGCAATCTATCGCCCGGAAGAGGAATCGATCGCCTATGGACAGAAACATTTGCATCAAAAATTACGGGTCAGCGATCGATCGCGAAGAAGTGGCGATCGATCGCCAAAGTCTACTGGAGCTCGGCGATCGATCGCCACTTTATAGCGATCGATCGCCTCAATGAATTTTCCGAAAAAAAATAATGCACCGATCGATCGCCACGTTCAAGGTGATCGATCGCCGAAGAGTCCGAAAATAAGGAAATTAGGTCTTTTACCATGTTTAGAAGATTGTAACCTATTTTATCAATTACCAACCCCCATAACTCGAATTATTGAGTCATTAGCAGCAAGTTTTCATAGTTTTTGATATTTTAGAATATTTTGGAGATTTTAGGTTATTTTGTTTTCAAGTTTTCTTCAAGAACAACGAAGAACGGAACCGGAATCGACAAGCCGGAATCGTGGTTTATAATAGTAATTTCTTTTCCTTTATTTATTTAATGTTTTCCATTGAATTTTATTGTTTTTAGATTTAATTATGCTAGGCTAAAACTCTTCGATTCTTGGTTGAAGGATACCTGCTTTTGGAATTGAACCTTTTATGAGAATTTGGTTTGATTGTTGAATTTTATTTCGATTTCAATTCGTTTCTTAGATTTCGAATTCCATGATTGTTGTGTTTGTGTATTAGACCGATCACCTAATATTCAATTGCATAATCAATAGTTTGTTAAGAAACAACTAAGATCAATAATTAACCGGCTGTAGGTGTTGTTGAATTCTTAGGAGAAACGGTTGGGTAATCAATTTTAACGGCTGTAGTTTTCATTGATTAGATTTATCGAACTCATTAGTTTTGAAAACTATCATTGATTTAACATTAACGGCTGTAGTGGTGATTAGAGATTTGGTAAGGGTTGAATTGAATGCTGTTTTCTCTTTGACCACGAATAAGATGAGTAGGAATTGAATTTCCAATCGATAGATAATTGAAAGAATTCGAATGTTTTGATTTGATGACTAAAAGATATTTTTCCAAAAGTACGGTTACCTGGAAACCAAGAATCGCTTCACTCTCATAAGTTTAATCATCTTAGTAATCTCGTTAATTAGTTTAATTTTAGAATTTGCTTAGTAGTAATAATTCAACCTATAACCCCCTCGTTACTATTCACTTTTGGCACAAGATAAATTTACCTTCCCTGTGAGATCGATCCCTACTTCCACTACTACATATTTTTGTCATTAACTGAAGAATGGTTAATTTGGGCGTACACGATAAACGCTACCACCTGCACCTCCTGCACCATCTGTACTCCCCTATCCTCCCGTCCTTCATCACCGCCCCTTCGGGATCTTTTCACCTCTACCTCACAGTTTCAGCGTAACATTTCTTGGATGAGGGCTGGTCTCCCCTAACTTCCCCCACTCTTTTTCCTACAGGGAACTTTATCTTTTGGTGGAAGGTGGAGGATACAGCTCTAAACTCGTTCATAGCTGGTCTTCCCAGGATGATGTTGTACGAAGACGAGGCCGCCACAATGGTGAAGGTGATCAACCTCGTTTTCCTATCCTCATTGGATCCCAAGGACAGGGGCAGGAAGATCTGACCGAGCGGGTACACGGTGTGCCCCGCGAAACCGAACAGGGGGGTGTTGATTGGCTCGAGGTGATATCCACCCAAGTCCATCTGTCGGAAGGCTTTGTCAAACAGCACATTCACCGAATTCCCGGTGTCTACAAACACCCTCCCGACTTCATAATTGGCGACAGTGGCTCGTACAACCAGGGCATCATTATGGGGTGCGCAAATATTTTCCAGATCTCTTGGCCCAAAGCTGATAACCACCTCCTCCTCAGCACCGCCAACCCTTCCTACACTCAGGGTCTCTCTCCTGCTGGCAGCCTTCCTGGCTCTGTTGGAATCCCCATCCGTTGTGCCGCCCGAGATCATGTTGATGACTCCCCGTGTTGGTGAATCGACACGGGCAGGGTTGACGTTATCTGAACTCCTCGGTGATCCTCGAGCCCGTCCTCTACCCCGAAACGGAGGACGGAAGTTGGTCCGTCCCCCTCTCCCTCTTGTCCACGACGGTCCTCGACCCCTTCCCCGAGGAAGATTATCTCCTTGTGGGATGGGGCGGGATAATAACTGCTTGAACTGGGAACTGTTCTGTATTGCCTTCTCAAGTTCCTCATCCAAACGATGGCAATCTTGTGTGGTGTGCCCAGTCGCTTGGTGGAAGATGCAGTATTTCTCCGAGACCTCCTTGCTTGGCTCTACACTGGCCGGTGCTGGCTTTTGCAACACCTGTTTGTCCTCGCATATGCAGACGGCCTCCTCCTTGGAGACCTTCAATGGCGTATACTGGGAAAATCGGCCGAGCTGCGCCCCTTCCACTGGCCTCTTCTCGCCCTGGCTGATCCGTTTCTCTCCCCGGTCCTCCTCACTTGCTTCCTCCTCAGTTGCTGGGCCTCCTCCACGTTGATGTACTTTTCCGCTCGGGTGAGCAGATCATCATAGGTAACAGGAGGCTTCTTTACTAAAGATCGGAAGAAGTCTCCTCCTCTTAGGCCTTGGGTAAAGGCGCTGATCAGAATTTCCGCCGGGCAGGCAGGTATTTCGAGTATCACAGTGTTGAAGTTTTTGATATACTCCCGCAACGACTCATCCTCGGCTTGCCTCATCTCGAACAAGCTCAGAGAGGTCTTCTTATATCGCTTGTTGCTGGCATACTGGTGTAAGAACGCGGAGCTAAATCCGGTGAAGGAAGTAATGGAACCCGGCTCCAACTGGTTGAACCATTTCTGGGCCGACCTCACCAAAGTGGTCAGGAACACTTTGCACTTAAGGCGATCCGAGTAACAATGTAGCATGGCAGCGTTTTCGAACCTGCCCAGGTGTTCTTCCGGGTCCGTGCTCCCATCGTATTCCCCAGCATTGGGGGGTCGGAAGTTGTTCGGGAGTTCCTCGTTTACTATTTCACCTGAGAAAAGGGGTTCCCCTCCTGACAGAGGTACCCCCCATCCCCTTCTTCATCCTCTGGACCTCGTCCTTCAGCTCCTCCACCTGGCCCTCCAGATCCGGAGTAGCAGTCACTTTAGGACGGGAAGTTGCTCCTTGTTCGGGATCCTTCATCTGCTGGGAGCTTTCCCCGTGCACACCCTCGGACGGACCTTCCTTTCTCCTCATAGTCTGTTCCACCGTAACTGCAATTAGTCGTGTAAGCTGCTCCAGTGTTAAAGCTCCCACTGTCATGTTTACCCCGGGCGGTGGCTGCTCCTCGCCGTTGGTGGAGGCGTGGTGCTCTCGACTTTCCTCTGCTTCCGTTCTCCTTGTTCTTACCATTGGATCAACGTCTTTTGCTCAGATTTTCCCACAGACGGCGCCAATTTGTTACCTCTCTTTTTGGTTCGCTTCGATAACAAATGAATTTATAGGGGAATGGATGAGCTGTTTCGTGAAATCACAGTTTTATCCGGAGTCCGGGAGGATCCTTTTCCCGTTTAGGATCTCCGGTGATCAATATTGGTTTCTTTTCTTTTTTTAGAGGAGGGCCTGGATCCCTCTTCTTGTCAACCATTCTCCATTTTATAGGGGGAGGGATGCCAATGGTCTGGCCTTGCCACGGGTTCTGGGGACAGTATCTGGAACTGAAAAAGGGGGGGGGGGGGGGGGGGGGGGCCACAGACTGGGGACCATCTACATCTGTTACCTACCTCGTACGATCCTTTTGCTCTGGTGATTCTCTGTGTCCGGGAATATGCTTTTCTTACCCACAGTACTTGACCACCCTTTGATTGGTTATTAGGCCTAGCCTTTACTTTAATAGGTGGCCGATGCCTGCAACCATAGTCCCGGTATACAGGACCACCATAGGTGGCCTCAGCTCGGCCGAGCTGTCCAATGATTGCCCGTCCTGACCTCTTGAGGAAACCTCGACGCAGTCCGGCTATCTTGGTAAATACAGCCCGTCCCGACCTGTTGAGGAAACCTCGCCTCAGTCCGGCTATCTTGTCCAATGATTGACCGTCCTGACCTCTTGATGTACTTTCTCGCCGCCACGGCTCGGAGGTCGCTCCGAGGATTGCGGCCCAGGAACATTAAATAGGGCCCTGCTCGGACACGGTAGTGGCAGCTAGCCAGAGGTGATCGTGCCCGCAATAAACTCGGGTCGGGCGGATGAGGACAGCACGGTATCGGCCCTAACGACTTCCCTTGTTGGTCCAATGGGCCCTCCCCACTGACCGGGCCCAAATAAAGTTCGGACCCTCAAGACCTACTGGGCCTCCAGAACTAGGGGTATCAGCTGCGTTTGGATCTGGCGCTGGGGTACGGAAACCCAACACCCTCATAGATAAGATTTACTGAACCGGGTTTCCGTACAACCACATATTGTGGTGGGAGCATTGCAAAGAACATTGGAGGCAAACATGGATGGTCTTTAACAACTTTTGTCTGTTCTTTGTATTATGCCATGTTTCTTGGCATTTGTTTCGTAAAAGGAGTTGTGTTATAGTGCAAACTGAAACTGTCTTTATGTTAAAAAAAAGAGTTTATAGTGGCTTTGTAACAGTCCATATACAGTACATGGGACAAATATATATATATATATATATATATATATATATATATATATATATATATATATATATATATATATTGAATTATTAGATTCTTGTTGGTAACCTACGGAGTTAAAGATCACGTCTTTATAAAATTACATTCGAAATATTGATAAAATATAATTTGAGATCGGAGGTAAATTGCTCATTAGAACCAAGTCCTTCCTCTTGGAAAAAAGATGCTTATTGAATTTAGAGCTTAAGCATCAGATATCAAACGAAAGGAATTTGTGCGTCGAGTCTTTGGACATGTGTTGACGAGATCGATCGCGCATATAGAAAAACAGGCACCAAAAATCTATTGGGCTCGATCGATCACAGCCTAAGAGCGATCAATCGCGCCTGTCAGAATTTTGGAAAAAGAGGGCGCATCTGAATAGTTTTTCAGCACGGTGCGTCCCTTTGTGTTGTGATGCTTTTTTAATGAATTAGTGACTCTAAATGGTATCTTTTGATGACATCTCTTGGTCTAGAATATATAGAACAACCCTTGAACGAATTAAATATGGTTTTTCGAGATCCAACACAAGATTAAATTGCAAAATTCTGTGCATTTTGTTCATCTTCATCCATTGTTGTGCATTTTGTTCATCTTCATCCATTGTTCTACTTGAGTGACTTTAAACCTTTTGTAGTTTGTGGTTTCGTGATTTGAAGTGCTTCTATCACGAATCCTAGTGGTTGTATCTTGGGAAATGATTGCCGCTAAACAGTGAGCATCATAGCAGGACAATATCGTTTCAAGGTCAAAAAGTAGAAATTTTGGCTCGACATTCATCCTACAAAGTCGTTTTGTTACTTTGCCCAAAAATACATCATGAGATATATTTATTCCTACACTTCCGACCTGATATCTGATCACGAACATATTGCACAATGGTACAAGGGCAAAGTAATGCTATAAATTTTATACACAAAAGGACAAATGAAAATTTTAGTCACAAAGCTCCCGCTATGCACAGAGTTCGAGAAAAATCATGTCACTTTGGGTTCAATGTAAGCAACCTTACATGTACACTATAAAAAAAATAAATCTGTTAGTCTTATTTTAGTCATCACAAATCATTTTTAAATTTTTTTTTTAACCAACTTATCTACTCTTTTCAAATTTATAAATTATCAGACTCCCAAGGCTTTGCCTATTTGGTAATCACCCACACTTTGGGATATGGACACAAGAGTGAGTCTTGTAAAATATATTTAATGAACCTCCCATCCCTATATGTTAGTATTTATATTTATGTTGAATTTCCTTTCGATTAACCATCCAATTCCAAAATCAAATTCAAAAAAAAAAATTAAATTTTTTTTAAAAAAAAAAAGAAAGAAAGACAAATACGGTTTAACCGAAACCGAACCGAACCCAAAAATTTCAATTAAAACCGAAACCGAACCGAACAATTTCGGTTCGGTTTTTGGTTTTCAGAATTTTCGAAATTTCGATTCGATTCGGTTTCAAACCGAACCGATGAACACCCCTAGATTTATGGCATTCCAAGTTAAAAACATTGTTCAGTTTTCCCAAATAATTACATACTTTCAAAAAAATACATCAATTTCCCACATAATTCAAATTAATAAATTGTGTAATCAATAAAAAAGTGAAATTAATTTTTTTATAAAATGATTTTTGATGAGATATAACACTAGTCATAAATTTTTAGGACTAACTAAATACAAGGACGTTCTATACTTTGCGAATTTTTTTTTTGGCCCCCCTCAATGTGCGGGCTAGATTCGCCCATGATTTCGACCAATGAACAGACATATATACCTTTTAACTATCCTTTTTCCAGGTCATGGAAAAGGTCATTCCCATAAATTTTGTGGCCCAATTGTGAATGAATTAGGGAACAAAACCTATGAGTCTACGTCATTACTAAAAATGTATATTTACATGATTAGTTAAGACAACCATAAAAAACAAAAAACAAATAAGACAACCACTAGATTGACCATAATATTTCCGTTACAATATAGATGTCCTGAATGGTTTTAATTTTTCCTTTAAAGGGGCTATAACATTATGGTATTGTCGTCGGTTGGTCTGTAAACCTAAGATTTCATAATCTAAAACGTTATGTTGCTAAAATGAATGTTCAAAATGTGCTATGTTTTTTCCCCAAATCCTGCATATATAAGTAGTCCATTTTGTGGACGTACTTGAAAAAAATAAACAAGAAATTAATCAGAAAAAGGACATAAGTTGAACGACAAGAGCATGCAAAGGCACGAAGACAAACTTGGAATTTGATTATAATTAAATTAATTAATTTGTTGGGTGATGGAATTACGTGCACCATCAATTGAGCTTAACCCAAAGTGCTCACACAACATCCCTAAACACTGGATTTTATATTGATTATGGATATTCACTATTTTTAAGTTACGAGTACAATAGTTCAAGTCCTATTTCCTTAAACCTTTTTCCCACCATATCATGTATTATAATATCATTCACTCATTCTTAATGTTACTTTTGTGACATCAATTAATTAAAAATATGGGGTGGCAGGACGAGCTGAATAGCAACATATGGTGATTTCAAAATAATAATAATAAAAATAATAATGGATGCTTTCTTAATTTAAAAAAAGTTTGACACAAGATAATTACTTGAGTTGGATAAAAATTATGTAATTCCTGCTTTCTACTTTTGGGTGAACTGCATCTCTTGGAAATTAGAAACACTGAGAAAATTAAAGGAATTGTGTATTGTCCCGTCAAGTTTGCTGTCAGAATTACCCTGACACCAGTTGTACGTGCATCGCTTCTCTGTATACCAATTACTGATTTTATATATATATATATATATATATATATATATATATATATATAATGTGATCCGTTATTTTCTATCTTCGATAAAGTAGGTGCAATAAAAAATAAAATAGGAGATACCATGATTTTTACATGAAAAACCTCCAAAACAAGGGAAAAATCATGATACCTAGTCCAATATAAAATTTCATTATAAACGATATTATTTTACAGTCTTTTTATACAAAAAATAGACATAAAAAATGAAAGGAAGAATTTGGTTCTTTTCCTTAAATCCATAGCTGAGAGCCCCCTTATAATGGCTAGCCCCTCTCTCCTTTAAAGAATTTAGCCCCTTAATTAAGCTATTAACTCCTCCACTAACACATCTCATCATTTGCTATTAACCCCCAACTTTGGCCACTAATTCCCCATTTAAGGATAGTGGGTCAACCCTACATCACAAATTGTTCTTTTGTTTATGGTATGTTATACTCAAAGCATGTCCAGAAAATTCGGATTGATTAGGCAATATGACCGAGTCTTATTCCATTGTTTAACCACGTGAGACCGAGCAGAGTATCATCATCTTCGAGCCTTTTCCTGTTCGGTAGTGATTTACCCGATGTGGTTTAATTTCTCCATCACATCACATCACCCCCTAAAGTAAAGTAACATGAGCGTAGTCGATATCTTGGTTTATATACATCGGGTAAATCACAGTTGTTGTTTAATGTATTTTTCGGAACTTGTGAAATTCGAGGGTTGAATCTATCCAATAAAAAACACCCCGAGCAAATGAAGCTCAACTAATTTCGCGATATAACAATTATTGCGAGCAAATAAAGCTTCGGGTCGAAATAAGGAATATCCTGAGCAACCAAAGGCTGAGCACATAAAGCTCATAATATATAACCGAGCTCCAGAGATAATAGATAAGCATCCCGAGCAGATAAAATACGTCCAAATTCCAGTATAAGAAATATTCAGAGCAAATAAAGCTCATCCTGGGTACAAAAAACAATACACTTGAGCTCATCGAATACCATGTTGAATAACCAACCAAAACTTCTGAAACACAAATAAAGAATTTTTCCCAATCACCGAACATCAAAAATCCCGAGCAAATGAAGCACATTCGAACTCCAGAAATAATAAATACAACTAAGCTCGAAGGAAAACATCCCGATCCCAATAGTAAACAGAACAGGCTCGCTACCTAGAGTTCAATAACATTGACAATTCTAGGTTTAAACGTGGACCAAACATCTCGATCCCACGAGTAAACTGAACAGGCTCGCTACCCCGAGCTCAATAACATTGATAATTCTAGTTTAAATGTGGACCAAACATCCCGATCCCACGAGTAAACCGAACAGGCTCACTACCCCGAGCACAATAACATTAGGTTTAAACGTAGACCAAACATCCCGATCCCACGAGTAAACAGAACAGGCTCGCTACCCGAGCTCAATAACATTGATAATTATAGGTTTAAACGTGGACCAAACATTCCGATCCCATGAGTAAACCGAACAGGCTCGCTACCCCGAGCTCAATAACATTAGGTTTAAACGTGGACCAAACATCCCGATCCCACGAGTAAACCGAAAGGCTCGCTACCCCGAGCTCAATAACATTGATAATTCTAGGTTTAAACGTGGACCAAACATTCAGATCCCACGAGTAAACTGAACAGGCTAGCTACCCCAAGCTCACTAACATTGATAATTCTAGGTTTAAACGTGGACCAAACATCCCGATCCCATGAGTAAACCGAACAGGCTCGCTACCCCGAGCTCAATAACATTAGGTTTAAACGTGGACCAAACGTCCCGATCCCACGAGTAAACCGAACAGGCTCGCTACCCAAGGTCAATACTTCAGTCGCGTTTTAGGTTCAAATACAGATCAAACGTCTCAATCCTGTATTTAACCCGCCAAACTAACAATAATAAAACAAGCTCGACACCCGAGCACCAATAAATCAGCCGTGTTTTAGGTTCAAATACAGACCAAACATCCCGATCATGTATTTAACCCGCCAACAACGGACATTAATAAAATAAGCTCGGCCATCCCGAGCAACAATAGAACGTACTCGAACATCCCGAGCACCAATAAGCACGCTCGAACATCCCGAGCTTATAAAATAGAATGTACTCGAACATCCCGAGCACCAATAAGCATGCTCGAACATCCCGAGCACCAACAATAGGGTCTTACTGCTCGATTTCATTCCCGAGCTGTCGATCATGTCCTAAATAACAAAGCAGTGCAACCCAAAAAGTATATTTAAGGAAAATTAAAATAGCAAATGGAAAGGAATAACCGTAAAAAAGGCCATGGAGGTCGGCAATGATGGCAATTTGTCTGAGGACGAGGTATGATAAACTTACGCCATGTATAAAGCCCTTATTTGGTACCGTAATCCAAGGACAAACTGCTTCAGAATAAAGATCACCAAAAAGTGCTTCATGACAAACAACATCCTCTAAATCAAAAGCCCCGAATGTCTTTGCCATACTGGAGCATGACTTCTCCAGGATAGGCTTCAATTTAATATCCACCAATTACATGAAGGGGAGTCAACTGTTGCATAATTTTCAATGTATCTACCGTCAAATCATCCAACTCAAAAGGGGGAATTATTGACCCTTTATTTTTGAATATTCTGAAAGACGTAATTCTTCATGAAATACTGTGTTCTTTTGAGAAAATCTTCCAACTAATGCACCACAAGGCTCTCAGAACAATCTTCAACAATAATATTGTTATATGCAAACTTGGTGTCTTTTGCAAGATTTGCCTGCAACTTGATGTAGGAGGACATCAGTTTCCGAAAATTGAGACACACTGGCTCCTCATCATATTGGAATTGAGAGCTCTAAAAGTTCAATAGAACATGCTGCCCAAATAATGCTCATATATGTGAGAAAAAGGACATAACAGCTTGGATGCCTACGATTTCGATCTGCTGTCCATTCTCATTATTCACACATCAAACGTTAATATAGAACAACAATCCGAGAATATGCTTCTGATTTGTGTGAATCGCATCTTATACCATGGCTACACAAAGAGGAGCTAACGGAAGGTAGAAACAACTTAACCAATAGCAAGCCAACTCAGATTATTTTTCCCAAAGATAATGCGTAGATAATTCAGTATATTAATTCACGCAAGATAGCAAGTTAATAGAAATTATAAGTCATCAACAAGTAAAGTTGGTGCATGTTTGTGGCTATCCTTGGAGCCCTTAAGGCCAAGAAGACTCGTGAAGAGTGTGTGACTCGGGAAGAGTTTGTTTGTGGCTATCCTTGGAGCCCTTAAGGCCAAGAAGACTCGTGAAGATTGTGTGACTCGGGAAGAATTTGTTTGTGGCTAACTTGGAGCCCTCAAGGCCAAGATCGAAGTTGTTCTAGTGGAACTCGGTTGGACATTTTCTAATCGGGAAGAGGAGCGTAGGCGATTCATCGCCGAACTTCTATAACAAATACTTGTGTTCTTTATTGCTTTATTTACATTACAAATTTACTTTCTTGTTGTTCATTGTTCGATTGACATCAAGTCTTCCGCAGCGCAAACTCAAGTTTTGCAAAATCACTTTAAATCGCTAAAGTAGCCAAGAAACCTCATTCACCCCTCTCTTCGGTTCCAACAAATGGTATCAGAGCCACTTGGTTTTTGTTTTTAAACAAAAAATTTTATGGTAATCTAGCAAGTGAGTTTGCTCAAGGTCAATCGACCAATGGACCTCCGCTCTTCACGGGAAGTAACTACGGATATTGGAAGAATAGAATTTCTCTATATATTCAATCCGTAGATTATGACCTATGGAAGATTGTGAAAGGTTCACATATTCCTTTAAAGGAAGTTGAGGGAAAGAATGTTCCCAAAGAAATGGATGATTTTACAAAGGCAGATATGATCTTAATTTCTCAAAATGCTAAAGCAATTAATGTTTTGCATTGTGCTTTAGATATGAAGGAATACAACCGCATATCGATGTGCTCAACCGCAAAGGAAATTTGGGACAAACTACAAATTTGTCATTATGGCACAAACCAAGTGAAGGAGACAAAAATCGATCTCTTGCAACTCAAGTACGAAACATTTGAGATGGAGTCCGGAGAAAATGTTGATTCAATGTTTAGAAGGCTCACTCAAATCATCAATGAGCTTGCCTAACTTGGTGAAAACTTCCAAGCAAATATGGAGAAGAGCATTAAGAGTTTTACCTAAGGAATGGGATGCCAAGAGGACGACAATCATCGAGTCCAACAAAGGAGATAGTGCATCATATGATCTTGATGAACTCCATGGAACCTTGGTGACTCATGAGCTTGAAGTGTTAACCCGGAAGGAAATAAAGGAGGAAGATAAATATATAAGAAAGGGGATTGCCTTTGTCGGAAAGAAAGCATAATCCGATGATGAAGACGATGAGGAAATGACATTGTTCACAAGAAGGTTCAAGAAGTTCTACAATAGATACAACAAGACAAAGACCTCCGGTGCCACCGACTATGATTCCAAATGAGAGGTAACTTGTTTCAATTGTCAATATAAAGGTCATTATGCTAATGAATGTCCTAGGAAGAATAATGATGATAAGAGGAAAAAGAAAGCTATAATGGCTACATGGAGTGATAGTGACTCCGATGATGAAGATGTAGCTAATCTTTGTCTAATGGCTCTTAACAATGAAGAAGAAGATGGTGATGATGATGTACCCTCTTATGATGAATTACTTAATTCATATAATGAACTTATTGATTGTCTTGGTAGAAGTAAGAAGAGCAACAAATTGCTCAAACTAGACTTGGCTAAGAAGGAAGAAGAAAATATCATTTTAAAAAATCAAGTGCATGATTTAAAGACATCATTTGCCAAGTTTAGTGATAGTAGTTTAAACTTGGAAGAATTGATTGGCTTGCAACAATATAGCTTTGATAGAGCCGGACTAGGCTTTTCAATCAAATCAAAAACATTTTCAAGCTTGTTGGCTAAAGCTAAGCATAATTCCACTACTTGCACTTATTGTTATAAGGTTGGACATATAAGAAACAAATGTAGATTTGTTAAAAATCAATACCAACCAAATAAGAGGTGGAAATGGATTCCAAAGGAATCGATGAAAGCTAACCCGCAAGGACCCAAAAATAAAATGGGTACCAAAGATCCTCCAATTATAAACTTGTTTTGTAGGAACAACAAAGGGGTCGAGGATGAAGGCACTAGCACCTCAAGGGATGAAACTATCAAATGCACCACAATAGAGGAAGCGCGAGGTATAGGACCGATGATAAGAACTTACACTTGTCATCCAAGGTAAATTTATTTTAAGCATCATAGTAGCATAATTAGCTATTTTGCTTGGTTAATGTTCCTTCAATTGTATATCATGATTATGTGGTGAAATTCAATTACTTTGAAGGTGATCTTTGGGAAATTTAGTTTTAAGTACATTATTATGATATCATATTTAGGGGGAGCTAATTATAATTTTCTTGTGCATTTGATAGAGCGATTACAAAATTTTATTGACACAAAATAATTGTGATCAAGAAATTATGGGGCTCGATATTCATTTGTAGTCCATTGTATTTCCCCTTAGCATGTGCATATTTGTGTGACCATATATTCTCAAATGTGTTAGAACTTTTATAATCATATATGGGTCTATATGCTTTAGTTTTGTGAATTGAGTCATTATTGGATGGTTAAATATGGTATAACTTGATTATATGCTCAATATAGTTAATTGTGCAAGTTAATGCTTAGATGTTTAACGTGTTGACTTCACATGATGATGCTCTCTTGCTTATATATTAAATTCATGTGATTATGTGAGTGCATATTTAGATTTGTCTTATATGCTTAACTCGATATGGTAAAAATCTTGATTTCATCATGTGTGCCTTATCTAGATCTCTACTTTGATGAATTGAGAAATTCTTCTTGCACATGATAATTTGTAGGCTTAGTCTTGTGATACCATGTTTGAGATTTTGGCATGAGCTTTACATGATGCTTCATATGTTGCATACTTAAAATTTGCCTACTTTATGTTGGTATGTATTAACCAACTTAAAATTCTCTGCATGATGCTAAATCTATTATGTGCCTTGACTTCACTTGAATATGCAAAGTGCAATTTAATTCAATGTAATTAAGCATGTTCAATTGTTTAGATGTTCAATCTTGGATCATAGGATTATGGCTTAAGAATTTTATATATCTTTGTTGTTTCTATGGCCTAAATGACTTTGCTCTCATCACATGTGTCTTATTAACTTATCAATTGTTTATGATGATGCATTGAGCAAAACTAATGTTTATTGAGCATGAATGCATGATTTTTTGATGGAACATATGCACACTTTGCACATTTAAGAATACATTGACATGTTAATTGCCTACGCATATTTTGGCTTCCACTCAATGATTTAATCGTATGCTTGTTATGGATATTACATGCTTGATGTGGAACATATGCTTATTTTTAGACTATGGATATGTGTCAACATATATTTGTGCCATGCCCTCTTGATTTGTTTATTTGAACATTGTGCTTTTTGATTATCACAAAAAGGGGGGAGAATTTTGTGATAAAGTTGAAGCTTAATACGTGCATGTATTAAGCTTAAACTTGAGGGGGGGAGTTTTTTGTATTATGCTTTATTTGGTAAAACTTGTATGTGCTATGCATTTGTTAAGGGGGGTCTTGTTTATTCATATTTCATGCATATTTCATTTACAAGCTTATCAAGTTTTGAGATCATAAAAAACGGGGAGATTGTTGAGCCTTAAACGCATCGGTGAGTTTAATGCTTAGTTAATCTCCAAATTATTTATGGGTTTTGATGATCAACAAAACTTGCATTTGTTGTACTAATGTGTTGAAGCTTACATGCATGTTTTGAGGGGGAGAGTTTTTGTATTATGCTTTATTTGGTAAAACTTGTATGTGCTGTGCATTTGTTAAGGGGGAGTCTTGTTTATTCATATTTCATGCATATTTCATTTACAAGTTTATCAAGTTTTGTGATCACCAAAAAGGGTGAGATTGTTGAGCCTTAAACGCATCGGTGAGTTTAATGCTTAATTAATCTCCAAATTATTTATGGGTTTTGATGATCAACAAAACTTGCATTTGTTGTACTAATGTGTCTATTAGTGTACATGGTTTTATAGATAAATTGGATGACAAGACCAATGAAAGAGGACCCAAGTTACACAATGTCATTTGCGAGTTCATAGGACACCGTGGATTTTATCAAGGAAGCTAACGAGAGGAAAGACATCTATGAACGGCCAAAATTAGTGTTCAACATGTGTGGAATGATGTTGAAACAATATTTTATGTTGGAACGAAGACCCGCGAACCAATGGTCCGTTGATGGGTAAATTCTTATGGAAGCCACTTGGAGCGCAGTGCAATGTTTTGATTATATCTCTTGGCTCGATGATCCGAATACATGAATCCAAATATTTTGGAAAGCCAACTCAAAATTGTAGATTTCATACCTCAAGCCTCTCAGTCCAATTTGGATTTCATCATGGAGCAAAATGGCATGGAAGTCATAGCAAGTGCAGATTGTAGCAAGGTTTGAGCGGCTGTAGAATTTTGGGCATAACTTCTTCATACCTTAATGAAATGCGATGATGTTTTGTCCACACGTAGCCAAGAGGAAGGGATACAACTTTTATTTTCACCACTTTTCCCAAAAACGAGCTTGAGATGGTCAAAAAGTGCAAAGTTTGAAGTTGTTAAAATCTGGGAGATAGTTTCAGGCGATCCGAGCCATAGTTTCAGGCGATCCGAGCCACGCGTACCAATGCCACGCACCATCGACCCAGGCAATGGCACGCTACGCTTGGCGATCCAGATCGCCCCAGGCGATGGCATGGTCGCCCTAGGCGATCCAGAAGCTTACCTACAGCATTTTTATTTAATGCAGATCTCCTCAGGCGATCTGGCCAGATTTGACCGTTAGAACGTGGCGATGGAGATCGCCCGAGACGATGGACTTGGCGATGGCGCGTAATTTTAGTCCAAAATTGTTGCTAACAACTATAAACGGCTAGTATGGCCTTTGGGAGCCTCCTACACTATAAATATGGATGATTGATCTCAAGTTGAAGACAAAAAAACAAGAGGATACAGTACAAGAAAGCTTTGTTCAATCTAATTCAATCTAGCATTGCAAACTTCATACATTTGTGTTGTATTGAGAGTTTGTAATTCATTTCTTGTGTGAGAGCTTTTGTTCTTCATTTGGTTACACCGTGAAGGTGTTATTTGAATCGTTGTAAGGTCCTCCAACACCGACGCAAGTTGGAAATTGTATAAGTCATCAACAAGTGAAGTTGGTGCATGTTTGTGGCTATCCTTGGAGCCCTTAAGGCCAAGAAGACTCGTGAAGAGTGTGTGACTCAGGAAGAGTTTGTTTGTGGCTATCCTTGGAGCCCTTAAGGCCAAGAAGACTCGTGAATAGCGTGTGACTCGGGAAGAGTTTGTTTGTGGCTAACTTGGAGCCCTCAAGGCCAAGATCGAAGTTGTTCTAGTGGAACCTCGGTTGGACATGTTCTAATCGGGAAATGAGACGTAGGCGATTCATCGCCGAACTTCTATAACAAATACTTGTGTTCTTTATTGATTTATTTACATTACAAATTTACTTTATTATTTCTTGTTGTTCATTGTTCGATTGACATCAAGTCTTCCGCAGCGCAAACTCAACTTTTGCAAAATCACTTTAAATCGCTAAAGTAGCCAAGGAACCTCATTCACCCCCCCTTCGGTTCCAACAATTTCAATATATTAGTTGACCATTTTTTTTATTTTAATGATCTGCTCTTTAACTGGATCGTGTATGACGTAGAGGCCGCTGATGTTAATTCCATTATTACCACATATAATAATGATATTTGGAGAAGTGTTTGCCCTCTTATCTGTTCCAAATTGTGAAGATTCATCGTCCTAATCGGGTGTTGCGACAGTTCAATATATGCCAATCAATTCCATCACCTGCACTTGACGATAATCACTTACATGACGTCACCCAAACTAGTCACCGTAATATGGATTGGGCCAAATTTCACAAAATACATCTTAGTATGTGGCGTAGGAGGCTAAGAAATGTCGTCACTGGTGAACCATGTGGTAGGTCAAACTCAACAGACGATGACTACATGGAGTTTTACGAGAGAATCGCTGTAAGGGTTATATCACCCCGCGTATATGGGATTGGTTTCCACCATCTGTTGGATTTGCGCTTGGCACATCATCTGTCGGGTTTGCTCCTGCTTGCCCATCTAGTAGTTTTGATACTGCTGCTGGTCAATCTAGTGGATTAGCATCAATTGTTGGGCCACCTGATGGTTTGCATAATTTGTTGGGCCTTCCGGTGGATTTGCATCATTTGCTGGGTATTTTGGTGGGTTTACGTCATTTGTTGGGCCTTCTGGTGGATTTGATATTGCTGCTGGTCCATCTACTGTTTTTTATAATGCAGGTTATTATACTCCACAATTCCCACAGGCTCAAAATTATACATCTCTAATGGTTTTGAATACCAAAGAAATTTTGAGGAGATGCAACCACCGAGAAATATTCCAACACCAAACCCGTTTCCGAGTTATTCTGATGAAAATATATCCCAAGTAACTAGGATTGCACACAACAAAATGATCCTAGTAATACTGGTCCGCGTAGAGGGCAACGATATAGCAGGCAACATCATTGTGGAACCGGTGGCCAATTGTAGTTGTATGCTTTTGTATACTGATATTATGTTTGCCTTGAATTATTTACTTAAACATTTGTAATTGTTTATATCATATATTAAATATAAACGATTTTTTAATTGTCAAAGTTGGATATATATATATATATATATAAATATATATATATATATATAATTTACATTGAGTTTTGTAATTGTCACAAATACATTTTAATTGTCACAAATATATTTTTCGCATAACATAAAAATATAATTACTTTTATCTCTCCGCATTTTGTAATTGTCTCTCCCTAATAATAGGTCTATCCATCTCGTTCTCAAATGACTCGTTCTATTTCTACCGGGCCCTTCTTCTTTCACGTCTTACAGGGTTGTGGTTCAATTCAAATGTGGGTGGATCCCAGTATCGAATGTCTGCAAGAGGACTAAATTTTCCCATGTAGGTTGCTGAGTATTGAGACATGCTATACCATGGTTGAATAAGTGTGGTAGGATCCAACGAATGATATTTGGCAGTACAAATAGCATGGGAACATGGAATTCCAAAAATCGTCCATTTACCACAGGAACACTCATTTGTTGATATTCTGACAACTTGAACATGTTGCCCCCGACCTGGTCTTTCACCGGTCGCAACCGAAGCAGTTTGATCACGTACATCATATCGGGTAACACGATGCTCAATGGATTTTCTTGACTATTGTTCATATTTTTGATATGCATAATCGGGTCTGGGCTGATTGTTGTGAATCATACGTTGAGTTTTGGTGACACGCTGAATAAAATATTGAACGCACCTTTGAAGGGTCAATTGTACTATCGCGTAAATAGGCAGCCTTCGAGCACCTTCAACACACCATTTAAGCATTCTGACATATTAGAAGTCATTACCCAACGACGCCAACCCCCATCGTGGGCTGAAGTCCATTTTTTCTTTGAAATCCTGTCAAATATCTATATGCCAGAATATTTTTGTTTTTGATTGCCTCCATTTTAGCATCAAACTTACAATTCTGATGTTGTGTGCCTGCTTTCCAGCATAGATCTTTCAAATGGATGTTTTTAATCTTTGAATTAAAATTGGAGCACACATGTCTTAGACAGAAACGATGCACACCATTAGGAGGTTGAAAAAGTGGTAGATCCTCAACTGCGCGCACAATTCCCTTATGCCTATCTGAAATAAGACATACACCGGTTGCACCACGGATAACATGTCGGCCGATATTCTCCAAGAACCATTTCCATGAGTCGTATGTTTCTTCATCAACAATCCTGAATATCTTATTGTTGGCATCCAGAGTGACGTCGATCAACATTTTATGCTTATACTTTGTGTACAAATGAGTACCATCAATAGTAATGATTATGTGACAGTGTTGAAACACATCTATGCATGGCTTGAAAGCCCAAATACATAATTCAATGTATTCACCGCCCGATTGTTAGATCTGAAATGTCTCCACTCCACAAGTGTTCTTGTATTATGCTTTGACAACGTACCCATGTATTTTGGAAGTAGACGCACAGAGCTCTCTCGTGTACCATAAACATTTTCCACCGCACATTACAAAATTCTCCATGCCTTCGTATACGAGATATCATAGCCATATTTATCTTTAACATTCTCCAGTACATACTTAATCTCATACGAAGGATCACATCGTACAATCCCCAACAGTGTATTTGCCACCATATTGCTGTCCAAGTTGTGGTGGTCTATACCAACATTACACGAGATACATGTGTGAAGACCACCATATTTCATTAATTTCCAAAAACCCATTTTGGGCTTCAAAAACACTCGAAGACCCCATTTACACCTTACGGTAGGAGAAGTCTTTTTGCACCGTAATTTCCACAGAGTACATGTGCTGTCAACAACACAATACTCAAGCCTGACAACTCTAACAGAGTAATCTTTCACAGATGCAATCAGATCTTTCTTATCCTTGAAAATCATGTTGATGGACAGCTCTCCAACCTCCGGGTTGTAATATCGGGTTCATGATCCAGAAGGTACATCAATCGAATCAGGAACCTGCTCTTCGTTGACCACATTAAAAAATGGTGGCATTTCATTCGCGCTTGTTAAAAATGATGTGTCTTGCATATGTCTCGCCCCATAAGGTGGTTAGCGGGATGTTGTCTCCTCGGGAAATGCATCGACATTATCATCATCTTCTTCATGCATCTCATCAGCCTCATTACCATGTTCTCCAGAATCACTCGATGAATTATCGGGTTAACTATCACTCATGTAAACATCTCGATGACTATCTCTGTGTACATCATGTGTGTCTGGCCCATCAGTTGCTACCAACATAATTGTATGCTCCGAACCACCAACATCAGGATCAAATACATCATGAATTGATGTAATTTCTTCTCGTAATCCCCAAACTTCTGTTGTGTTTGGCCAATATATAGGATTTTCTTTAGAAGAGCCAGTTATATATTGATCCCAAGTTTCACTTCCATGCTCGAAATAAGGATAATTTTATTGTTGCTCAACATCTCGACCGCTAGATGTAGAAAATTGATCATTGACCACCATATTGCTCAATCCTTTAGTGACATATGGAAGATTTGATTCTGGTCCTTCAAGACCAAAATATGGTTACTTGCTTCTATACCGACGTACAAATGCAACATCAGCGTATTGGGACATTCCATTATCAATTGTAGAACATCATCATCTACAATATTGATTGGTATTTCATCCCAAGATGATTTCTCCATGAATGAATATTTGGTTGACAATTTGATATTAAACATCGTTGGGTCGATGTTTAACTTTCTATGTGCTAGTTGAACCAAATCAAATAAAAAATAGAACTTGAAATTATAATCGGTCTAACTGGTGGAATGCTATATTTGGCTGATCTGTTTCCAATAATAATATTACCACCAAAACATACCAGCACGGAAATCGAATCCATTTTGAACAAACTAAGAAAATTTTGATTCGCACAATTTTGATTCGCACAAATTGAAGAGGAAATTTGTTTGAAGGATTCTGGTGTCGAAAACATATTATCTTTATGTTATTTATACACATTTCAGATACTTATTTCGTAAAAGCTCACGGGTGTAATATTTACAAACTTTTCAGCTATAATATGATTAATTTTTGTCGGTATGAATATAATATTACAAATAAAAATTTATGCGTGCACAAGCAGACGAAGTGGGAAGGGACGGATGCACGATAAGAGGAGGTGGGAAGGACATATAAGTTGATGAAGGAGTACGCGACAAAGAAAATAGACAAAGAAAAGGCACGGGCCAAGGACTGGCAGCCCTCCGATATCAAGTTAGGAGCCGCCTGTAGTAAAGGCGGCTCCTAACCAAAGAGCAGCCGCCCTCAAAGAGGACGGCTGCTACATATAGAGGCGCCGCTATATCCTCAAGCGGCTCCTAACCAAAGAGCAGCCGCCCTCAAAGAGGACGGCTGCTACATATAGAGGGGTTGCTATATCCTCAAGCGGCCCCTCACCACATTTAAGCCGCTATCTCAAACAACGGTTTGAGGTATATTTGAAACCCTATCAATTTCGATGTATTTTGGAAAAGTTTTTTTTCCCTAATTATTTTTTAAAAAAACCCATCATTTGTGGAAATGATTTAAAAAATTATAATAGAAGCCCAAAATAACAAACTGTTATCTTATTGAAAATATCTGTAGTACCTCTCTAATCCACATTACCAAAATAAATAGAATTAAAATAAGCTACAGAATAAATACAACCGTATAAACGTTAGGACTTCTCGAAACATATCCCGATTATTAAAATTAAGCTGAGGGAATATGAAAAAAATCTGAGACTTGCACGTCTTTCTCCAGCCTGCCTCGGGACCCCTAGTCTCACCTGCACATCAAGACAATAATCACCCCCAAAATGGGTGAGCAAAATACCGAGCATAGAACGATAAAAATGAAAAATGATTAAGAACTGTATGAGATGGCATATGTTAAGCAATGTGAGCTACACATGTTCAACAACAATTCAAGTCTGAAAAGATACATAGGAATCCAAATAAATTTGGTTACTCAAATACAATACTCTTCAAACCTTGAGGAATAGCTTTATAGACATATCCCTCTTCAACTCACCAGACCACTACCGTGTACCATAACCTCGAACCCTATGATTACAGACACATTGTGCCTTACGATCCTCCAACAACTCTATGGGTTGGTCATAGCTCTGTCAATCCCTCAACACCTTGACCCAATAAGAATATAATAGTGTAACAAGGATCAAGGCTCACCATGGATGATGCAACAATTATCAATGCTTTATAAAAAAATGTGTTAACAAAATGTATTTTATATTTTAGCATCGATATGTCAATGTCAACCAAGCAATATGTCACTTAAACAAATAACAACCAATACAAATACCTTTTGTATATCACCATATCGTAACATACCTTTGTTGATTAATATTTTGATGGTACTTTATCTCTTGCTTGTTTGTTCACTTCACGTTATCTAGGCAAGTCAAGACATTTTTATTAAATAAAGTTTATCATTTTCTAATCAGCTCTAGATTTACAACGTTGTTTACTCTGTCTACGAATAGTACACATCCATTAAATGTAAAGATCAATTAATGCCCATGAAAGACCGTATAACAGCTTACTACAAAGAATTACACTTCTAAGCAAGTTCCCATGAAAGGCTAGAGGGGTCACAGTGGTCCTCTTAAAACTCAGTCTCCTTATAGATAAAACTTCCTTACACAGTACATATTTAATTATTATTTTTAAACATCGTAACATTTAATTAATTATAGCATTACCACTTAGCCCTAGCACCTCTAATAGCTATTTATCCCTAATTATTTAAAGAAAACAGAAACTAAAAGTAAAGATAGATAACTACCTCAGGACGCGCAAACTCCTGTTGCAGACCACTCAGGTTCCGAGCTGAACTTTAGACTAAAAGTTCAATTTCCAATAGTAACTATTAAAACCAAACACTAAGGGATTTTCGCTTGCCAAAATAGACCTTGAAAATAACAAAGAAGAATATTTGAGGTGTGATTTACAACTCAACTTCAAGCCTTTATTTATTCTAAATCTTGAGGATTGGATGAAAAATGTTTCGATTTGGGTTGGGTTTTCATAAAATTACATTTGGAGTAAATTTAATTATCGTTCCAAAAAGAGTTGGACATAACTCAAAACATGTTACGACACTCAATTTGGAGATTAAATGAGATATTATGTCCAAAATACTACAACTAATTATAAGTTGGAAATTATGGGGCATTACAAATTTACAGAGTGTAGAATAAAAATTCTCGTTATTCTATATAGATCCACATATATATCACTTTGTGGACTACATTGATCTTTCTTCTACATGAGAGCATATCATGTTCCCCTCAGTGTAGACTGCCTACTAGGCTTTCTGTCTTGGTGCTATGGTGGCCGACCAATCCACTGAAAAGAAAATCCATCTTCTTCTCCCGGGGTAAGTTATCGAGCAATGTACTTATATAACACATGTTCCCAGGGATCCAGATCAACTATGTACAAAATGGCAAACAACTTGCCACTCACACTTCTGGGGAAAAAAGACTCTAATGTGTGAAATAACAAATTGCACCTTGAAAACTGATTTATTCATTTAACACAATTGTTGCGGTGCCAAGTATGTAAGAGGATTTGCTCCACCAATTTATGCCCAGAGTCCACCTACAAAGCGCTCTCTCGAATAAAAGTGCTTTGTAAATGAGCCAATTATTGCTTTCTAATTCAAAACTAAGCAACCTTAAGATGGACTATACTGGTGCAGTGTTTGGTCTCATAAGCGCTAGCCGATAGCAAGAACACATTTTCCTCAGCTAAAGTTTCTAGTTTTCCGAGAGTACCTATATTGCCAATAGGCATCTTGGAACATGGATGCTACCAAAGATATTTATACTTCATCAAAAGATCTGAATACTAACGATGGCATCTTTAACATACCTAAACCAAATAACAACTAAGTCTTTAATCCCAATGAATTGAGGAAGGTTACATGAACAATAGAGAGAATCAAGTCGGTCGGACACATGCGTCAGTCTTCTCCAAACGCTTCTATCGGTCAGCATATCTTCTGTAATCCACTTGCACTCCAAGTCTTTGCATATAACTTCGAGACATGTCTTCTTCGGTCGTCCTCTCGCTCTCATGAACTGGCCGAAATCCATGGACTCCACTCGAACATGACCAAACCAATGTAAGCGGCTTTCTTGCATCTTCTCTTCTATATAATCTGCATCTACTTCAACTTGAATATCTCCGTTCCTTATTTTATCTCTTCTGGTCTTACCGCACATCTAACGAATCATACACATATCTGCCACACGCATCTTTTGGATGTGATTCCTCTTGGGTGACCAGCATTCCGTCCCATACAACATTGCGACCTTTCCTTCAATTTCAGCGGGATATTACGATCGCATAGAACTTCGGTGGCGTTTCTCCATTTCAACCAGCCAGCCTGAATCCTGTGGTTAACGTCATTGTCAATCTCTCCATCATTTTGGATAGCTGAACCTACGTATCAAAAATTGCTGCTCATCGATACCTCTTGACCACCGAGTGCTACAACACCGGAATCCCGAAAGGAACGACCACTACATTTGCACTCCATATATTCCATTTTAGACCTACTTATTCTAAAACCCTTTGATTCCAACGTCTCTGTCCATAACTCCAATTTGGCATTTACCCCTGCCATTGTCTCGTTGATTAACACAACATCGTCATAAAAAAGTATGTTCCAAGGTAATTCAGTATGTATGTCTTTGTTATCTCATTCATCACTAGGGCGAACAGGAAAGGACTCAAAGCAGACCCTTGATGCAATCCAATAGTGATCGAGAACTCACTTGTTACCCCACTGAACGTTCTCATATTGGATGTTACTTCGTTGTACATGTTCTTGATTATATTGACATACTTGATGCTAACTTTTTTCTTCATCAAAGCCCATCATAATATCTCCCTTGGTACTTTATCGTAGGCCTTCTCCAAATCTATAAAGATCATATGCATATATTTACTCATCGATAGTGCTTGACAAGTTGACGAAGTAAATTGATAGCTTCACTAGTTGACCGTCCTGCATGAAGCCAAATTGGTTCTCCAATATCTGAACATCCCTCCTTAAACGACATTCAGTTATCCTCTCCCAAAGCTTCATTGTGTGACACATGAGTTTTATACCATGATAGTTGGTGCAACTCTGAATGTCACACTTGTTCTTGTAGTTAGGGATGAGAGTACTTTTTCACCATTCATTGGAATTTTGTTACTTCTCCGAATCTTGTTAAATAGATCTGTTAGCCACTTTATCCTCGTCGGTCCTAAACATCTCCATACTTCAATAGGGAATTCCATCAGGACCAACTGCTCTTCGTGCTTTCATTTTGTTCAAAGCTTCTTTAACCTCAAATTCTCTAATTCTGCGAGTAAACTCACGGTTACATCATGTTGATGGATGTTAAGATCACCTAAGTCTTGGATAAAGCCACCGTTGAACAAACTGTTAAAATAATTAATCCATCTTATTTTGATATCTTCATCTCTAACCAAGACTTTATGGTTCTCATCTTTTATGTATCCCACTGCACATAAGTCTCTTGTCTTCCTCTCCCTCGCTTGGGCAATCTTGTAGATATCTTTTTCTGCCTCATTGGTATCCAATTTATCGTACACTTCTTTGTAGACTTTAGCACTAACATCTCGAACCGTTGTCTTCGTTTCTTTTTAGCAAGCCTATATCTTTCGAAGGTTGTCCCATTGTTGTTCTTCTTTAGCTCTCTGTAAGCATCACTCTTGATTCGGATCGCCTTCTTTACGTCTTCATTCCATCATGATGTGTCATCACGTTACCTTGTGGAGCATATCCTCTTGGCTCACCAAGAAGCTCTTTAGCTACCATTTAACCATAAGTAAAAATTTCTGATATGTGGAATATCAAGTATTAGCAACTGGCTAAACGTTATTGAAAATGTAGAAATGGAAGAATCACATCTGAGAATCCAAAAGAATTTTCTAAAAATGAGAGAAATGATAAAACATGGTCAGAGCAAGCTTGGATTTGACAAAAACAGGGAATGCAACAAACTCATTACAATTGCAATGAGAGGTGTCATAATAAGAATTGAGAAAAAATAATCCAATGCAAAATAAAATTTACCTTAGCAGAATTAGATTTTTGAAAAGGAGAAACTGTCTCAATTCAAGCACATCCCCTGATGCGTTTGCGCAGCTTTCTTAACTTGCGTTTATTATTCTTCATCTTCTTCTTTACACCAGCATCCCACACAATTTAGGACTGGTCAAGATCCAATTTTTTCACCTCAAATGGGTCGATATGAGGAACCGCGGATGAGAAATTAGGATTCAAGAAAAACCCAAATGAAAAACTGGGGAATACATGGATGCTGGAACCAATTGTCAACAGTAATATTTTCTTGAAATAAGGAACTTGAAATTTTATAGGGGTGGTTTTCATTATTGAAAATATACGCAATCTGTTGTAACATTATTGAGACTTGATTGACGGTGAGGAAGAGAAGGTGAAATTTTGACAGGGTTTTGAACTTTGGGGCGTGGAAATATACCTTGTTGTAGGGTTTTCTGAAGGAGTTCACGCATTTATGCTGTTGTGTTGAAAGATTGACGATTAGAAACTGAAAGAAGTCGGCGGTTTACGATTATAGAAAAAGATTATGAACTTTGGGATTCGGCGTAAATCAAAGAAAGAAAAAGGAACGAAACAAAAAAAATATGATAAAAATGCCCCCATGCAGGATTGAACTACAGACCTTCAGTTTACAAGACTAACGCTCTACCACTGAGCCATAGGGGCTGCGATCTAGGTCGGGGATAAGTTGTTTTTATTGTTTTACTGATTTGAGTTTGTACCCGTCCAGGGTTTGTTTAAAGTTCCAACTTTGACGCTAAATTTGGAAGTTCTGAATTTGTTCGACAAAAGTATAGGGTCAAATGTAAACATAATTTCTGTTTAGATTTTTTATTTGGGATGTACAGAGTTTTCATTTAAGTGGACTAGCTTACTCTACCGCACGCAGCCTTCTCTTCTTGGCTTGAGTACCTAGTTTGTTGGTTTAAAACTTGAGTTTCATCTCGAACTTCAGATTCTGGATTGTCGCTGTGCTAATTAAGTTTTGTTGTTGAATGTTACGTCATTATGGGTTCTGGGTATTCTTGAACTTTTGTGTCAACTCTGAGGTGAGACTATCATTTATTTCGGTTATGTTTTGGCGGTGAAGGAAAGCAGAGAAAAATTGGTTCATGGACTTGTGGTAAGAAAAACCCATAATAAAGAGTTTGGTTACATTTTAAGCTATCCAACTTTAGGCCCGATATATAATCATTGTTCAAGTTTGAAAATGTAACCCTCCATCCGCCGGGTATTAGGCATTCATATTCACAAAATAATCGTGATAAGTTGGGCAGATGACATTTTTGACCTCCATCTTCCAACCATGGTTCGCAGTCACGGGAACGATGCCCGGAACGGATGCATCGTTCCAGTTCCAATGATATTTCACGGAACGGTCACGGCGCCAATTTTTTAAAAATAATATTAAAAATTCAAAAAGAATGAATATTTTGACAAAAAAAAATTCATTTTCTTTAACTATTAAATAATATTTAAAAGATTACTTTTAGAAAATAACAAATTAATTTTTCCCTAAATCTCATATACACTTTATTAAAATATTATTTATCCTCAATATATACTAAAAATTTTACAACCAAGTCAAAACTATTTTACTTTCAAATCATAATATTAATAAAAAATAAAATATACAAACTACATGAAAATTTTCATTTAATTTTTAACTATTTAAATTTTCTATTTAAATTTTCAACTAACTTGCAAAATCACTAAATCTTATATACACTTTATTAGAACAAAAAATTATCATCAATATCACAGAATATTTTTTATCACTTTGTTTACAAAAATTAAATTATTTCACAAATCATTTAATTATAAATTAATTAAAATACACATAACAATTTATTTAATTAATTAAACACAAATTGGAGATGTCTAACAACTTTTATATTTCAAATTCCACTGTTCCACCGATAAATCACCGTTTTTGTCTGTTCCACAGTTCCGTTCCATCGATAAATCACCGTTTTTTGTCCGTGGAACCGTTACAAAGCAATCTCCTTTACTACCCGGGTCTTTGGAACGGCAGGCGTCGTTCCGGACCTGAATCGGCCGTTATGGTAAACCATGCTTCCAACCAAAACCAGATCGAATGAGAGATGAGTGAAGTTCCCACCAAGCTCACAATTTCCCCGGTATCATATATCAATTTTTCTGGCTTTTTTCTCATATTTCGAACTAAACCAGACCTAAGTTTATCTTCCTTATTGCATTTTTATTCGTGTTATTGCATTTTTATTCGAGTTATTTTAGAGAGAAGCTGAAGGAGGTGAAAAATGTCATAGAGAGTGAAGCGAGGAATCCAGTAGAATCCAATCTCGTTAGATCTACGATTCCTTCTTTTCCAGCTACTTGTTTACATCTAATTCACTATTTATATTGCTGAATCGTATTCATTCCTCTTTAAAGTCTTGATTTCAAGTCAAATCCTCTTGGACATTTGAATTCATCGAAGAACTCATTATTTTTCTTTACATTGAGTTATTTTTGGGATTTGAGAGGAATTTACTGTTTTTTTAATTTTTTTATTTATTTACCCCAAAGATGAAGGAAATCATCGAAATTGAAATTTCAGCAGGAATCGCAACATCTGTATCAGAATTATCATATATCACCGTTTACAATAATGAAGCTGTTGGATCCTGATGCTTCTTGTGATAAGATTTTTATATTCTTCTCTCTTTTTTTCATATCCATCTGTTGTTGCTGTTGTTTTTTATTTCGTACAACTTGTTCAACTCAGAACGAGAAAAGTTTACTTTTTGCCACGATTATCACATTTTTTGGTGATAATTGTTAATATTTTGAGGTGAGAAATCCAGAAGAGAATTGTATTTAGAATGATGAATTATACTTGAAGGAAATACATTATTGCTTATAACATATCCATGTTTTGTCGTCATTATCTAATTTTTAATCTATCAATCATTTATTCAATCATAGCAATCAGTTATCCAATCATAGCAACCAAACACATCCATAGAGAAATAGTATGCAGTTTTATTGGATATCAATGGCATTGCCTTATTACAAACACATTCCAACTTTATTTTCTTAGCAGACGTAAAAAAGGATGAAAAACACAATGTCTCACATGTTCTAAAAGTAGAAGATTTGTCATCATTCTGGATAAGTAGAACTGGTATAAGTTCTCCATAGCACAAAGGACATAGCATGGTCCCCTAGTCTGTGCAGCATCTGTACATGACGTACTTCTCCATGGTCTTGCCGCACTCTGTGCAAACCACCCGCTCGGGGATGTATCCAGCATGCCCCGGCAGGATCAGGCGGTTGCAGTGGTGTTCAGGATGGATACCACGTATTGCCTCATCCAGCACGGTCACAAACTTGTTGGGATGATCCACCTTGTACCCCCAAGTATTGTAGTTTTCTAAAGCGGGCAGCAAAGTGTCGCCTTTTCCCTTCGTCATCTCATTGTTTCCTCGGCTAAAAACTGCCCACCCTTGGTCGCTGCTGTCAAATGTCAGCACGTCCATGATCTGCTGCATCACATGGTCATTATCCACCGTTAAGGCAGTATTTTTCTTGGAGTTCCACATGCTCCAAAGCCTCACCCAGAAGTACCAGACGTAGTCGTAGTATTCCTTGAGTGAGAAGATGTGGCTCAATTTCTCCCGGTCGATTACCTCATGGCACCGTCGGACTTTATCCTTTGGGTTGCGCTTACCCACGTAGAGCATTTCCAGAGGTACGTTTAGGGCATTAGCAACTGCTCTAGCCGACACAGTGAACTTACGGATCCAGTCAATGTCCTCCCCTCCGTACAAGCATATAACCCTGTTGTCTCTGATCTGTCAAACCAAAAGAAATCTCAGAGATCAGTTCCATGTTGTAGTCGTTCGTTTTGCACCGCAGTATGGTAATAGTTTGATTTTTATTATCTATTCAGGAGTGTTCACAATAATTGTTGTTTCATTGGTGAACAAATGAATTTAAAAAGATATGGGTTTTACAACTTTCTATAGATCATGAGAATGCATATACTTCTTTGATTCTTATGTAGGATTGGTTCTGATTGTTATATGTGAATATTGCATTCATAGCATGCTTGTATATACTATAGTAAGTGGATGTTTGCTTCGATTTATCTTTAGAAACGTGACAAATATAGGCATGTGATAAGCAAGACGGTAAATAAATCCATGGTAATTTAAAGATCACATACCCAGTCGGGAATTCGTAGATCAATGGAATCTGCTAACAATTCGATGTTCCATGTGTTCTCTGACCAGAGAGCCGCTTCCCTGGCTTTCGTGAAGGGGAAAGCTAAACTACCCCAAATCCACATCATAGGTAAAGCGTCAAGGTTGGATGGTTTCCCCTGGGGATCCAGTACAACGAGCATCGGCATGTGGACAAATTTCCAGACCTCTTGGATGTATCTGATGGCTACCGGTTCAATCAATGAAGGGTGGTCCACTGAATACCATGGCATAGTATTGTTCTTCAGCTCCTTAAATTGTATCTCCTGTGATTGGGAAAGTGAGTTTGTTTGGTTGACAATGGGAAGCCAGATCACCTCGTACTCATGCCTCATTTGTTGTTGGTTGTAGATCATATGAAGGACATTGAGTTCTTCGTGAGGCAGGTCGAGGTCTGAAATCAGCAGTAGTACATACTTCCCCCTCAGTGCCTCAAGCCGTTCCTGTAATTCAAAGAACTTTAGCTTCTCGGAGTTGTAAATTGTGGGGATCTTGAAAATTTATCAGGTAAAAGTAAAGAACCAACACTAATTCTTTTAGAACCATCATAGAGTGGTCTTTGATCATCTCGAGCACGAATCATCCCCCTGAGTACTTTCATATTGTCAATGTGAGCAGCCTCCATAAGTTTCTTGAATGCAGTGTACGAATCTTCAGACCTTTTTCTATCTGCACATGCATGACGATATGATCAATGCCACAATGAGAATCATACTACCGTTCTTGTGCAGTTTTTAAGTATTTCATCATTATGACGTGTCAGCGGCAAACCAAACAGTCAACCTTGGTTTTTAGGGACATGGGTCTTGGGTTCAAGTCTAATATGATGTATGAATTTGAGGGGAAAAAAGATCTTTCTAGTGTATCGTCCTTGTTTACTTTTGCTATCTTTGTTTCCTTACTAGATGATCCATTATTATTAGACAATAATACTCAACATATAACTTACCGATTAAGTCCTTACAAATCTGCAGTTGCTTTTGCAGGTGATCCATCATGACCGAGAGCTTATGGGCCAAACTTGATATCTCCCATGACTCAGCAGTTGACGCGATGTACCTTTATCATCAGCAATAGACAAAGTTTTAAAGATTTCTCGTTAAAAAAATAAGTCATAAGTTTCAGTTATAAGCGGCATGAGGGAGATGATAAGATATAAGAGCATCGTACTTGTGACCAGCGCCGACAAGGTTCAGGAGAATGGTTGCGCAGGCCAATAGACTCCTTATGATCCAATAAACAGCTATAGGTATATGAGCAGTGGCAGCCGCCACCTCTGGTGATTCGCGGCTAATGTACAGAGATGGGAGCTCCTTGAATTCTATAATACAGTGAGTCACCTTCGTTATCGCAGTTAAGAGGTCAACTACTGCTTCAAATTTCTTTTTTAAATCACCGGAATGTTCCATTGTGTCAGGTAAATCTTTGAGTGTGGCAATGTTCTTGGCTAGTGGATTTTTCGTTTGAAGTTGCTCAACGAGCCAGAACTCGCCATAGTTGATGGAGAAAGCGGCAAAGGTAATGACCACCTTGGCATCCCATGGGTAGTTTGACAGTGATTTTAAGAGGTCCATGGTTACCGAATGTGCTTCTGTTTCCGAAGCATATTTGCATATTATCTGTTGCATCGAGAAAATCGTGATTTTGAGTGATGTAAATTCAACAAACTGTCGTTTTTTAGGGGAAATTAAGAACTTCACCTCACTGGAAATCTTGTTGATGGGAAATGCCATTAGTTTAACTATCTCAGTGTCGTGGTAAGAAATTTGAGGGATGTTATCATGATAAGAACTTTGAGTGACGGTGTCATGGTAAGAACTGGAGATGACCTTGTTGTCAAATGTGTCCAAATGGGCTTGAATTGGAGCAACCTGTACTTGAGCAGAACACGAGAGGATTATTATCAATAAAAAAGGAAAGAATGATTATAATAAAAAAGGCCATTTTTGAGAACTAGAAAGTGTATAGTAAATGAAACTTCTTTGTATCCTACAGCAGCAGAATCAGCAGTCACAGGTTTTGCCAAACGAATGATATCCTCCACTATGAAAAGAACCGGATTGACATCAAGATCTTCGATTTCTGGAGAATGGGTTCCGAGAATTTGCTTGGTAAGTGCACTATCATCTACGGAAAAGAAGGAACGTGTCGCCACGCCTTTCATGAGCTGGCCTGTACCGGGCACTGGCACACCCAATGGGAGGGACTTCGCGATGTTGTGTTCCGTTTCATGGCTCAGCCTTGAACGCTGATCAGTTTTAAAATCCTTCACACCTCCATTGAAGATCGGAGCTTTAGTAGGTTGTACCTTTTCAGGGGAAAATGTAACATTCTTAGTCGGAGGAAACACGTCCCTGCTAGCCATATCTATTGGCAATGTATTGTCGAAGGGCTATTTATTGTATGAATCTGATGTTCTTCTCCGGGCTTTATATAGAATAAATATAGAACTTGTTGAAGAAAAAAGAAAGGGAGACAAGCGCCACGAGCATGGAATAAAGCTGTGTTGAATCATATACCTTACTTTGGTTGTGGTTTAAAAGTCTGCAAGAGGTTTGGAATTCAGTCCCTAACGACATATTCTATCTGCTAAATCCTTTGCTTAAGACAGCAAAAGGAACATTGTCTTTGAGGTTTCCATTAATCGTTTCACCACATGATACACGTTATCAATGCATGAAGCTTCTTTTTTATATCAAGTCTGCAAGAATGTAAGCCTTCAGCAAACTTGGCATCTGTTTGTGCTGGCAATGTAGCTCGCTTCTTTACTTGAAACTCGGATTTTTTTTATTATTATTTAAAGTTGTCATAAAGAATAGGAGCAGATTGAATCTTACCTTAAATAGTTGCTCTCTTATATTTAATAATTAATTAGTCGATATCTTTAAGACTAGCCACTTTCTTTGTAGTAGATGCTTAATTACGTTCTCGTGATGATTTTATTACAATTGTTAGTTTCTAGCCTAAGCTTTTACAAGATTTCTTGCTTTTCATACAGTTTGCATATTGCTCATTTAATTTACATCATCCTAGTTTGAACCGGCGGCTATTTCTATATATCTCTTCTTATTAGCATTCTGGTACGAGATTTTCTATTTGGATGTCTTGTAAACATTAAACCAATTTAAAATCAAAGTTTAACTGATCTGAAATAACGTTATTCCCTTAAATAAAAACCTCTCATATTCGTTTAAGTTTATTATGTTGGGATATGCCCTAAGACAAGTCATTAGATGATTGTTTAAAACATACAATGTTTATGGTTTTATGAATGACAATTCATTATTATATATTATTCTTTTAACTGTGCATTGTGAATTAATATATATGTTAATGTCCTTAGAATAATATTGTATTATTCTTAAAGATGTCCCTAGTCAAGTATTATCATGAAAGAGATAATGATAATACGTAGAGACTAGTATGTGTTGATCGATGAATTGTTCATTGATATGAGATATCAAATCAACATATGGGTACATGTTAGAGAACGATATACTGGACAGACCCACCTATGAGAATGCAACATGGATAGTTATATGATCGGCATATGCAATTCTCATAGTGATAATAATGTATGTAATCCTTACGACTTGTGATCATCAGAGATCCCAACATAAGGAGTTATGTATCTTGATATCGTCAAACGTTACCCGTAACAGGGTAATCTATAAAGGCGACTATTGGATACACTACGAATTATGTAGAGGGATGTTGACTGATCGAGATAGGATTTGTCCCTCCTATATAACAGGAGATGTGTTTGGCCCTTGATCAAGTGAGAACTAAAATGCATGGCCATGCTCGAATGAGTCGATATGAGATATCGAGCTTATTCGTTTATTCTAGTTCTACTTGGGGATCAAGAAATAAAGATGGGATATACGAGTATGACTATTCCATGACTCGTGTTCAATCTAAACACAAAGGACAAAGGGATTAAGTTACATGATTAATATTATCACAAGTTCTAAAGGTTATGTCGAGTCATTGACATTCTTGTAATTTGGGTAGCATTGATGTGTTGCTAGATACCGCTCAATGCTTGAGACGTAAAATGAGATTTTATGTCACTGCCAACATTACAAGATCCTATCGGGTCGCACAAAAGATTAAATCGAGAAGGAAATTAAATTCATGGGATGAATTAAATAATTAAGAAGAGTCTTAATTAATAATCATAATGATTAATTAAATCATGGGCTTAAGCCCATGAGGCTTTATGAAAGCCTTTAATTAATTATATAAAAGATGATTACAAGGTGTTTAATTGCAAGACAATTTCATAACACAAAACCCTACACAAGCAAGAGGCATTCGGCCGCCTACATTGATCAAATAAGCTCTCGGCTTCTTCATCAATAGCCGAAGGAGACTTGTTGGTTTTGTGGCGATTATTCGATTGTGAATCGAGTTAGCTTCGTGTATCGGTTTAATAACTTGTCTAGCAACTTGTTATTAAACCATCCCTTCACCCGATTTGATCGTGTGGATACCGTTGAGGCAAAACTCATCGAGTTTTGCTAGTGACTCGGAGAAGGCGTATGACGTGGTGCTGCTCCGTGGATTCTGCTTCAAACACGCTACAAGGGTGAGACCTTCGTATACCTTAATCCGATATGATAACCTATGTATAGATCCGGTGTTAGTAATCCATAAATTTTTATTCCGCTGCGCTGTATGCTCTTGGATTACTTACAGTGGTATCAGAGCCGTGTACAAGGCTCATATCGGATCTATGTGATTAAATTGTGTTAATCATATTAGAATTAATATTGCATGCTATTAAAACTGTTTAAATTCATATATGATATGAAATTAATTTTAGTTTATGAAAATCATCGTATAATTGTATTTGATATAATTGGCGAATAATTGTATACGATACACGAAAGCGTAAAATCGAGGTGTTAGCCCATGCATGGCTCACGGCAGCCACCACCGGATGGCTAGGGTTTCGAACCCTAGTCACCTTGGCTCACGGCCGCCGCATGAGCTAGGGTTTCGAACCCATAAGCTCGTGCATGGCCATGCAGCCGCCGAATAAGGGCTAGGGTTCGGACCCTGGCTCGTGCATGGGTCAAGCCGTCACACTATCTAGGGTTTTGAACTCTATTGGCTCGATAAAGTATTGAGAAGGTGCAAGTTGGTTCGATCATGGTCCACGGAATTATGAGGGTCGACGGCTACACCACATGAGAGCTAGGGTTTTTCGAACCCTTGGCTCGAGATGGTTAAGCCGTCACCGTCATGAACCGTCCATGGTTGGACCGTAGCTTGTGGCTCATGAATTTCGGTGATTCAAGCAAGTTTGCTTGATGAAAAATAAAGATGGTGCGAGGCGGCTAGGGTTTGGAACCCTAGCGCCGCCGCCGCTCGAGCCATGGCTCGGCCATGGGCTAGGGTTTCGAACCCTAGGCCCACTATTGGTCCAGCCGTGTGCTTCATGGTTCGAACCATGGTGGTTCGTGTTTTAGTCGCTTTAGTTCGTGGCATGTGATGTCCCGAGCGTACGATAATTTTTCAAAAATTATATTACAGTTTTAATTAGAATTAAATTTAAAATGTTTAGAATTTAATTAATTAAATGTTAATGCATGCTTTATGTGTTGTTTGAGCATGGTGCGTGGTTATAGCCCTTTGACCCATTAGATAGGATTTGTGGATGTTTGTAATTTATAATACGACCTGCGTGTCGTGCCTCTCTCTATTTCATTCTAAATGTAATCCCTCCCCTATGTTCCCCTCGAATGTGAATCGAGGAATTCTATATCTTGTAAATAGTGTAGTTTATTTTATTGATGGTGATCAATGAAGATGGAGCATCGTGCCGGGATGAGGAGGCCATTCACAAATTGGAGCCAAAGGAAGGTGCTTGTGAAGTTACCTTAGGTTGACTCATAGGATTTTCTCATTGGCTTGAGAAAATCATTAGTAGGGGCTATAACCATGTCACGTTTAATTATGTATGTTGATGCATGATTTATCTTATGTTTTAATTTGATAATAGTATTACACATATATGTAGATATGTATACAACTATATGTAGTGGACATATTTTAAATCATCAAATTAATCATGAGATCAATAAATCCCTCTAAAATATTAAGTTTTAGATGCCTTCCAAAATAAAAAGTACTCGTCAATAACTTCGATTGTACATGTGTGGGTTTGCCAAAGCAAAGCACCGTGGCAATCTTAGTAAGGCGCGAAAGGATAAAAGTGATATCCGTTATACTTTAATTGGGTACGACTTAACTAGGTTATCTCAATAGGATTGGGAACCTAGAGGCATGGGTTGGATTATAATTCATTTGATGAATTGAACAAAGTGTTGTTCGTCCAACTATCCAAGAATTATATGTGATATAATTGACAAAGTGTTGTCTACCTAAATAACCGAGTCTTGGGCCGATTAGCCAAAGCTAACTCAAGATTAGGCGAAATATGGATCTTGGCCCACTAAAGATTTCGAGGGTTGATATTTTTCAAACAAAATAGTGGGAGTATCATTTAATATAAGACCATGTTAAATGATTTAAATCATAAACTTATTTTGCATATTTATATTGTAGATATCCATGGCAACTAACAACGTTACTAGCACTTTATCACTGCGATCGGTCCTTGAGAAGGACAAATTAAATGGGACGAATTTCCTAGACTGGCATAGGAACTTGAGGATAGTCCTCAAACAAGAAAAGAAACAATATGTCCTAGAGGAACCCTTGCCCGCTGAGGAACCTCCCCTAACAGCTACAAGAGCTGAAAAAGATGCTTACAAGAAGCATCAGAGTGACGCACTTGATGTTGGGTGCCTCATGCTTGCCACCATGAACTCTGAGCTTCAGAAGCAACATGAGGAAATGGAAGCGTTCGATATGATCGAACACTTAAAGCAGTTGTACCAACAGCAAGCAAGACAAGAGAGGTATGACGTCTCTAAGGCGTTATTTCAGTGCAGGATGGTAGAAGGAAGCTTAGTTGGAACTCATGTGCTCAAGATGATTGGGTACATTGAGAATCTGGACAAGCTAGGTTTTCCATTGGACCAAGAGTTGGCCACCGATGTGATCTTGCAATCGTTGCCTGAGAGCTTCAGTCAATTTGTAGTAAATTACAACATGACTGACATGGAAAAGACTCTACCACAATTGCTTGGTATGTTGAGAACATATGAAGCAAATACTAAGAAGACTAAGGCCACAAATGTCCTTATTGTGAATAAGGGCAAAGGAAGGGCCAAAGCTAAAGGCAACAAGAAAGTAAAGAAGGTCTTTGCTAAATCTAAGCCAAAGTCTTATGCACTGAAGCCAAAGGGAGGGATAGCAAAGGAAGGGAACTGTTTCCATTGCGGTGAGACCGGCCATTGGAAAAGAAACTGCAAAGTATATCTGGAGGATCTAAAGAAAGGAAGTGTGACTTCCGCTTCAGGTATTTTTGTTATAGAAGTCAATTTATCTACTTCTTCATCATGGGTATTAGATACTGGATGTGGATCTCACATTTGTGTAAATGTGCAGGATCTCAAAAGGAGTAGGACATTGGCGAAAGGTGAAGTTGATCTCCGAGTTGGAAATGGAGCAAGAGTTGCTGCATTAGCTATAGGAGATTATCATTTAGCTTTACCTTCTGGTTTATCATTGATTTTGAAAGATTGTTATTTTGTGCCTTCTATTACTAAAAACATAATATCTATTTCTTGTTTGGACAAGTATGGTTTTTCATTTATAATAAAGGACAATTGTTGTTCTATTTATTTAAATGATATGTTTTATGCTAGTGCACAAATGGTGAATGGTCTTTATGTATTAAATCTTGATATGCCTATCTATAACATAAATACTAAAAGGATTAAAAATAATGATTGTAATCCGACTTATCTCTGCTACTGTCGCTTGGGCCACATAAACGAGAACCGCATATCTAAATCATAAGGATGGAGTATTAGATTCATTTGATTTTGAATCATATGAAACATGCGAATCTTGTTTAATGGGCAAGATGACTAAAGCCCCTTTCAAGGGACATGTTGAAAGGGCAAATGTTTTATTGGGACTAATACATAGTGATGTATGTGGACCAATAAGTACACAAGCTAGATGTGGTTTTCAATACTTCGTTACATTTACTGATGACCTCGGTAGATATGGGTATGTGTACCTAATGAAACATAAGCATGAAACCTTTGAAAAGTTCAAAGATTTCAAGAATGAAGTACAAAACCAACTTGGCAAAAGTATCAAAATCCTTCGATCAGATCGAGGAGGAGAATACTTAAGCCAAGAGTTTCATGACTATCTAAAGGAGTGTGGGATAGTCCCACAACTCACTCCTCCGTATACTCCACAATGGAATGGTGTATCCGAGAGGAGAAATCGAACCTTGTTAGACATGGTTAGATCAATGATGAGTCATGCAGATCTTCCGATATCGTTTTGGGGACACGCTCTAGAAACAACGATTTTCTTACTGAACCGTGTTCCATCTAAATCAGTGGAAAAGACACCATATGAGATATGGACTGGGAAGCGTCCTAGTATGTCTTTCATGAAGATTTGGGGTTGTGAGGCTTTCGTTAGACGTCACGCCACTAACAAACTTGGACCCAAATCTGATAAGTGTTTATTTGTGGGGTATCCTAAGGAAACGAAAGGATACTATTTCTATTATCCCACCGAGAACAAAGTAGTTGTTGCTCGGACTGATGTATTTCTTGAAAGAGAATTTATTTCTAGAAAAACCAGTGGGAGAAAAATAGAACTTAGTGAAGTTCAACCACAAGAAAACACTGAACCTGAGATTGATATGGAAACAGAGCAGGCACCACAAACTGTTGTGGAAGAAGTACCTGCTCAAGAGACACAAGCCCAGCGTAGGTCTGTAAGAGAACACCGGGAGCCACAGAGATATGGATTTCTTGTGACTCAACAAGGTGACTTACTACTTATTGATGAGGATGAGCCGTCATCTTATCAACAAGCTATAATGGGCAATGATTCTGAGAAATGGCAAGAGGCCATGAAATCTGAGATGGAATCCATGTATGCAAACCAAGTATGGACTTTGGTTGATCCACCTGAAGGGGTACGACCCATAGGGTGCAAATGGATTTTCAAGAAAAAGACCGATATGGATGGTAACGTACAAACCTATAAAGGTCGGGTGGTTGCAAAAGGATTCAAACAAATTCATGGTATTGACTATGATGAAACCTTTTCACCAGTGGCCATGGTTAAATCCATAAGGATCTTACTTGCAATAGCTGCATTTCATGATTATGAAATCTGGCAGATGGATGTCAAAACAGCTTTCCTTAATGGAAATCTGCTCGAGGATGTGTACATGACACAGCCCGAGGGTTTTGTCGATCCAAAGGATGCTGGAAAGATATGCAAGCTACAACGATCCATTTATGGATTGAAGCAAGCTTCTCGGAGTTGGAATCTTCGTTTTGATGATGCAATCAAAGAGTTTGGTTTTATCAAAAATGAAGATGAACCTTGTGTCTACAAGAAGGTCAGTGGGAGCGTGATCATTTTCCTAGTGTTGTATGTAGATGACATACTTCTTATTGGAAATGATATCCCTGCCTTGCAATCTGTAAAGATTTGGCTAGGGAACTGCTTTTCGATGAAAGACTTAGGAGAAGCCACCTATGTATTAGGAATCAAGATCTATAGAGATAGATCGAGAAGGCTTTTTGGTCTAAGTCAAAGTACATACATAGACAAGGTGCTTAAAAGGTTTAGCATGCAAGAATCCAAGAAAGGATTCGTGCCTATGACACATGGTATTTATCTCTCGAAGGAACAGTGTCCTTCAACACCAGATGAGAGACAACGCATGAGTAAGATTCCATACGCGTCAGCTATTGGATCCCTAAAGTACTTGAGAAGGACTAAGGATACATTCTTGATTTATGGAGGTGAGGAAGAGCTCAATGTAATTGGTTACACTGATGCAAGCTTCCAAACCGACAAAGATGATTTTCGATCGCAATCTGGATATGTGTATTGCCTAAATGGAGGTACTGTGAGCTGTAAGAGTTCAAAGCAAGAAACAGTAGCCGATTCTACAACGGAAGCTGAGTATATTGCTGCCTCGGATGCAGCAAAGGAAGCTGTTTGGATGAGGAAGTTCATTTCTGAACTTGGAGTGGTGCCTAGCATTAAAGATCCGATAGAACTCTATTGTGACAACAATGGAGCGATCGCATTGGCTAAGGAACCAAGATCTCACCAAAGATCCAAGCACATACTTAGGCGTTTCCATTTCATTCGAGCAATCGTTGAAAGGGGGGATGTTAAAATATGCAAAGTACCAACAGATGATAATGTATCTGACCCATTGACGAAGCCGCTGTCACAGCAGAAGCATGATCGTCATACTAGATCTCTAGGCATTAGGTACATGTCTGAGTGGTCTTAGTGCAAGTAGGAGATTTGTTGGGATATGCCCTAAGACAAGTCATTAGATGATTGTTTAAGACATACAATGTTTATGGTTTTATGAATGGCAATTCATTATTATATATTATTCTTTTAACTGTGCATTGTGAATTAATATATATGTTAATGTCCTTAGAATAATATTGTATTATTCTTAAAGATGTCCCTAGTCAAGTATTATCATGAAAGGGATAATGATAATACGTAGAGACTAGTATGTGTTGATCGATGAATTTTCATTGATATGAGATATCAAATCAACATATGGGTACATGTTAGAGAACGATGTACTGGACAGACCCACCATGAGAATGCAACATGGATAGTTATATGATCGTCATATGCAATTCTCATAGTGATAATAATGCATGTAATCCTTACGACTTGTGATCATCAGAGATCCCAACATAAGGAGTTATGTATCTTGATATCGTCAAACGTTACCCGTAACAGGGTAATCTATAAAGGCGACTATTGGATACACTACGAATTATGTAGAGGGATGTTGACTGATCGAGATAGGATTTGTCCCTCCTATATAACAGGAGATGTGTTTGGCCCTTGATCAAGTGAGAACTAAAATGCATGGTCATGCTCGAATGAGTCGATATGAGATATCGAGCTTATTCATTTATTCTAATTCTACTTGGGGATCAAGAAATAGAGATTGGAATATACGAGTATGACTATTCCATGACTCGTGTTCAATCTAAACACAAAGGACAAATGGATTACGTTACATGGTTAATATTATCACAAGTTCTAAAGGTTATGTCGAGTCATTGACATTCATTGTAATTTGGGTAGCATCGATGTGTTGCTAGATACCGCTCATTAGCTTGATACGTAAAATGAGATTTTATGTCACTGCCAACATTACAAGATCCTATCGGGTCGCACAAAAGATTAAATCGATAAGGGAAATTAAATTCATTGGATGAATTAATAATTAAGAAGAGTCTTAATTAATAATCATAATGATTAATTAAATCATGGGCTTAAGCCCATGAGGCTTTATGAAAGCCTTTAATTAATTATATAAAAGATGATTACAAGGTGTTTAATTGCAAGACAATTTCATAACACAAAAACCCTACACAAGCAAGAGGCATTCGGCCGCCTACATTGATCAAATAAGCTCTCGGCTTCTTCATCAATAGCCGAAGGAGACTTGTTGGTTGGCGATTATTCGATTGTGAATCGAGTTAGCTTCGTGTATCGGTTTAATAACTTGTCTAGCAACTTGTAATTAAACCATCCCTTCACCCGATTTGATCGTGTGGATACCGTTGAGGCAAAACTCATCGAGTTTTGCTAGTGACTCGGAGAAGGCGTAGGACGTGGTGCTGCTCCGTGGATTCTGCTTCAAACACGCTACAAGGGTGAGACCTTCGAATACCTTAATCCGATATGATAACCTATGTATAGATCCGGTGTTAGTAATCCATAAATTTTTATTCCGCTGCGTTGTATGCTCTTGGATTACTTACATATTATTCACATTTTCTCTGATATCGGCAAAGTGATCTTTCACCGTTTGGATGTTTTAAAACCATAAATCTAACTCAAATATATTATTACTAGTCAATTTAGCACCACACCTTAATGAACAAATGATATGATATATAAAAACTAGCAAGAAGTATGTGCGATGCACGTTGACACCAATTATATATAATAGAATTAAAATAATTAGAGTGTGATACCCCGAAATAATTATATGCATTTGGACATTAATTATGTTTATATGCGGTGGGCATGACCTGGTGATGCATTTCAGGGGTGCATGTGATGCATGTTGGTAAATTGGGTGTTGGCATGATTTATTTGGGGTGGGTATTAATTATTTTGGTAAAGCTTGTTTAAATGGGGAAATGGTGCAATTTAGAAGAAATGTTTTTAAAATATCATGTTAAGATATTTTATACATCATGCTAAATATCGGGCATAATTTTAATTAAACCCCCCTAATACCCCAACTCCCCTCATTTCTCTCAGATCACTCATTAATCAAAAACTCCCCCAAACCCTTCCCCAAACCCACCATTCACGCTTCTTGCAAGGATGAGGAGAAGAAACTTTGAAGCTTTTAAATCCTTGATTTCTTGCTAGTTTTGTAGCTCAAGAGGTGATCAATATCCTTGGTTAATGTTTGAGCATGTTTTGTTTGATTTTGGGTTTGTAAAAAATTTGGGGAAAAATGGGTTTGTTTGGATATATGTTGTATATGGTTGGAATATGGTTTTGATTTGGTTTATGATGGTTTTATGAGGATTTTTGGTTGAGTAGTATTTCTTGTTTGAAGTTTAAGGATTTTGTTGAATATGTGTAGTATTGTAATTGTTGGTGTTTATATGGGTGGTTTTTGAAGTTTTGATGTTAATGGTTGGGAAAGATTTGAAGGGAAATGGATTGGAGAAGATGAAATGTGAAAAATGGACAAAAATCGCGTGTACAGGCTTCCGCGATCGATCTGGGCATTTTCCCGATCGATCGCGAGCACCAGGGAGGTTCCAGTGTGCTTCCGCGATCGATCGCGAGTTTGGTGCGATCGATCGGCACAAACTCGGCGATCGATCGCGAATTGGTATTTTTCGGATATTATGGCAGTAGCCTCTCGCGATCGATCGGGGCCCATTGGCGATCGATCGCGAGACACTGAAAATGGAAATTTTGGTTATTTTTGTGGGATTTTTGGTATCGGACTATAATTGGCTTCTGATATTGGTTTGTGTGATTGTGTAGAACCATCCCAGGTAGCAACACAACCAATGAGATAAACTTCTAGAACATCTCCACTTTTGGAACAAAGGTACATAGTGAGACGTACGGGCATCGGACGGTAAAATGTATATTTTACGTGTTGGGCTATGCATTAGGGTTGCATACATACATTGGTTATGCATTATGGTTGCATACATGAGTTTAGTTGTGCATTATAGTTGCATCCATGAATTTGGTTATGTATTATGGTTGCATACACTCATTGGATGCATTGGTGTATGTGATTGTAAGTCGGGATTATATTCCAGTGATGAAGAGTACTTGCCGCTGTCATGGTGTAGCGATGATAGAATACTTGCCGCTGTCATACCGTAGCGATGAGAGAATATTTGTAAGTAATCCTTAGAGCATACAACGCAGCGGAATAAAATTTATGGATTACTAGAACAATGGATCTATACATAGGATATCATATCGGATAAAGGTTTACAAAATTCTCACCCTTGTAGCGTGTTTGAGCAGATTCCACGGAGCTGCACCACGTCCAACGCCTCCTCCGAGTCACTAGCAAAACTTGTCTAGCTTTGCCTCAACGGTATCCACACGATCAAATCGAAAAGGGATGTTCAAGAATAAGTTGCTAGACTTATTCTTGAATCAAAACTCAACTCTCGGTTCAAAACCTATCAACGACGACCAAACAAAACCCAAAACCACCACACTATCGGCGGCGGCGGTGGAGGTTATAATCGTGGTGGCCGAGAGCTTTTAGAGTTAGGTTTTTAATATCAAAGTATGATATGAAAAGTATATTTAACAATTAATCAAAACCTTGTATTTATATTATAAGGCTTTTAATTAAGGTTCAAGACTTTCTTAAAGTCTTATGGGCCCAAACCCATGATTTAATTAAAACCTTTTAATCACTTAATTAAGACTCTTCTTAATTAATTAATTCATCCAATGAATTTAATTTCCCTTATCGATTTAATCTTTTGTGTGACCCGATAGGATCTTGTAATGTTGGCAGTGACATAAAATCTCATTTTACGTTACAAGCTAAGAGCGGTGTCTAGCAACACATCGAGGCTACCCAAATTACAAGAATGTCAATGACTCGACATAACCTTTAGAACTTGTGATAATATTAACCATGTAACGTAATCCCTTTGTCCTTTGTGTTTAGATTGAACACGAGTCATGGAATAGTCATACTCGTATATTCAATCTCTATTTCTTGATCCCCAAGTAGAACTAGAATAAACGAATAAGCTCGATATCTCATATCGACTCATTCGAGCATGGCCATGCATTTTAGTTCTCACTTGATCAAGGGCCAAACACATCTCCTGTTATATAGGAGGGACAAATCCTATCTCGATCAGTCAACACCCCTCTACATAATTCGTAGTGTATCCAATAGTCGTCTTTATAGATTACCCTGTTACGGGTAACGTTTGACGATATCAAGATACATAACTCCTTATGTTGGGATCTCTGATGATCACAAGTTGTAAGGATTACATACATTATTATCACTATGAGAATTGCATATGACGATCATATAACTATCCATGTTGCATTCTCATGGTGGGACTGTCCAGTACATCGTTCTCTAACATGTACCCATATGTTGATTTGATATCTCATATCAATGAACAATTCATCGATCAACACATACTAGTCTTTACGTATTATCATTATCCCTATTCATGATAATACTTGACTAGGGACATCTTTAAGAATAATACAATATTATTCTAAGGACATTAACATATATATTAATTCACATTTCACAGTTAAAAGAATAATATATAATAATGAATTGCCATTCATAAAATCATAAAACATTGTATGTCATAAACAATCATCTAATGATATGTCTTAGGGCATATCCCAACAATATTTGCCGCCAATATGTAGAAGCGAAGAACACGCCGTTGTCATATTATAGCGAGGGATATTATTTGTTGCTGGTATTGTCTAAGCGAGGGGTATTAATGTCGTTGTCATGTTAATGCGAGGGGTATTATGCCACTGATATAATAAGACTTGGGAATTGGATATTGGTATTAATGGAATGGATGCATGTCATGACATACATTATTGGCATTATAATCTATTGATTATGCTTGTGGTATAGGGACAACCAAAGGGAGCTTTTAAATGCATATATTACAGGAAGTGATTTGTATTTACGGTTATACATTTTATATCATAATCTTGTTGGTATGATTATGGTTATTATATGCTCATGGTTTGAGGGTTGTTCTTGTGGGTACATTTTGGCATGAAGGGTTAAGGAGCGGATTGATGCAGTGAGCTGGTGAGGAGTGCTATTGGTATATGATAACAAGATTCTTTTGTATAGTCTCTACTCTAGGAGTAGTGTAAAACTATAGGATTAACATTCATTAGCTGGGAATGTAATTAATCCTTTTGGAATCTCATTTTGGCACTGTAATTCTAATAGCTCAAGGCATCAACATGAACTTTATACTTTGTTAGATGTATGTTTAGCTCTTTTTATGCCTTTAATCCACACTTAAGATATCTGGGGTCCTTACATAGAGTTAAAATATGATCTATAAACTCATCTCATATATTTCATAATATATAGAGCTACAATAATTTAAACAAATTAAAAAAGGGGCAACTTCGGGCCGGTACCAAGTGGAAAAACATTTTTCGGCCAAGTCCACCAAACTTGCTTTGATATAAGTTCATTCCCTGTTAAAATAACAAAAATAGCATTAGTTACGTGCACCGCCTACCGATGCACATAGCCACATAGGGTTTAACGTGCACCAACCTATCGGTGCACGTAGCGTCATTTACATAACAGCTACCATTTCACTTCACCGACATTCACAGCTACCATCACAAGCGTGCACCGCCATTCCAATCTCCCCATCCAACGTGCACCGCCATTCCAATCTCCTTAATTCAATGGAAGATCCTACTTCGACAAGCATCAGTTCCGAGTAAATAAATAAATCTCGACAAAATTCAGAATCGAATACAACAAACATGATATGTTTCAGCTAATTATTAACCCAAAAAATGTAACCCAAGAAACGTCCCTGAAGGACAACGATTTACGATTTTCCGAATCTATGATATATGTGTTCATCAAATTAAAAATCATATTAACATACATGCTTAATTGAAGAAAACCAAAGCTGTGAATTCCTCAACATCTCCCACCTCCGTGTCTCTGCGGAATTCAATTTCTACGCTTCCATTGCTAAGTTGAACCTTTTCTTCTATGCAAACCTTAGGCAAGGCAAGTGCCTGAATTTGATTAATATTCAACCCCAAGGAGCTGGAAGTTCTGCTCAAGGTGCTGTTGTTGCTCAAATCTTCCACTTCGATCTTCATCTGTGACTTCCGATCGTCTGTGCTTCCCATTCCTCCTGCCACTTTGTGTTAACTACCTCCTCAAGCGAAAATAATGGAGATTGTGAGATATAAATTCCTGAGCAGATCCTCTCATGGCCTACAAGCTCTCTGAGGGTTCGAAGTGTAAAGCATTTTTCTTGGGTGGATGACTTGCAGTCGAGGGAAGTGAATTAGAAGAGGCGTGAGGATTTTTCTAAAACAAGGGGTATGTCAGTAACAAAAAGTACGTAATAGACTAAATATTTAAAATTGTACCTATTTGAATAAAATTTTGAAATATTGATTTATAATGAAAGCTGTTTTTTGACCAGATTTAGTTGAATAATTATTTTATAACCGGTACCTTTTTGTAATTTTGCCTTAAATAAATGTTTAGTTGTCTAAATATGCATGAAATAGATGAATAGACAAATGGTATCAGAGCTAGATCGTGTGCACACTGTATTGGTTGTCAAGCGCTCTCTCACTGCACTGGTGGGTCCAAAAGGAATGGACGAGCATGTGGGTTGCTCGCACCCAAAGGGGGTGTTCGCAAGTGGGTCCGACGAGTACGCAGGAAGCATCAGTGATACTTTCCCAAGCGCTCTAATGGAGGACGAGTAAGCAGGAAAGTCGCACACGGATCCCGGCCAAATTAAAAGAGGGGAAGAGTTCTCCCCTATGCACGAGGGCGTGCATGGATTGAGTGAGGGAGAATGTCACGCACCAAATATCGTGACACGCAGACATGCGCGAGATGCTTGCTGGTTGGTTATAACGTGGGATTGCGGGACGGCTCATAAGAGTCGAGTACGTGTCTTAGATGTTCGTCCGTCCTGAGTTAGGCATGCCGACCCAATTGAGTTTGGGGAGCCAGCTTGGTTATGTTTGGCTGAGTTCCAGTTGGCAAAGAAAGCGATGATGTGGTGGAAAGCGACATTGCTTGAATTGGGAGCTCAGGGACAGAGTGTAGACTGGGATGTGTTCAGAACCGTTTTCTTGATCATTATTTGTAGGGTCTTCCTACCTTAACATCATCTTATTACGCAATTTATGGACTAAACATGCATTAATAACGTCTTAGGGTTCCGGTTGTAGCTTTGAACTAATAAGATTTCAGGCCACCAACAATGAAATTTCAAAACTTAACTCATTACATTCTCAATAATGAATGTTAAAGCGATAGAATTATACTACTCCTAGAGTAGAGACTATCCAAAAGTCCTGTATCCTATCTTCTTTCATGCTCCTTTTAGCTCACTGCCTCAACCCGACCCTTAGCCCTTCGGTCCAAAAGTGTACCTACAGGAACAACCCATCATGAGCATGTACATCGTTACTTAACATCATAAGGCAATGGCATATAAAGAAATGCATGAAAAATAATTGGTAACATATACTTCCTGGTTAATTGCATTAACCCTCTTTGGTTGTCCATGTTTCATAGCCATGCATATAATCATTAATTCTTGACATGAATGATTAAAATCATCATCTTATAAATATCGTCATCTTACAACATCATCATCATATAAGCATTATCATCTTATACATATCATCATCTTATAACATCATCATCATATAAGCATCATCATCTTATAGCATCATCATCTTATAGCATCATCATCTTATAATATCATCATCTTATAGCATCCTCATCTTATAACTCATCATCTTATAACATCATCATCTTATAACATCATCATATTATAATATCATCATCTTATAGCATCATCATCTTATAACTTCATCATCTTATAACATCATCATCTTATAACATCATCAGCTTATAATATTATCATCTTATAGCATCATCATCTTATAACTTCATCATCTTATAACATCATCATCTTATAACATCATCATCATTTAAGCATCATAACAAAATATAACAGTAAATGTACGAAGTCTTGGTTAAGTAACTTGGTGGTTATTCGTTAACTTCTTTTTGTTGACCCTGATTTACCTTCATGCATATGGGCATCTTACCCCGTGGCATCTTACCACATAATAACATTGTATGGCATATTACCATATGGGCATCTTACCCTTTTATAAACATCGTATAACATTATTATAAACTTACTTATCATATCATCTTCATAAACATCATCATCTTAAACTTATTTATCACAATCATCATCATAAACATCATCATCATAAACTTACTTATCACAATCATCATCATAAACATCATCATCATAAACTTACTTATCACAAGCATCATCATAAACTTACTTATCACAAGCATCATCATAATCATCATCATCATAAACTTACTTATCACAAGCATCATCATAGTCATCATAAATACTTATACAATCAATGCATAGTCATAGTTAGGAGTGTGTTACCGTCCGATGCCCGTACGCTTCTTACGTACCTTAATTCCAAAAATGGAGAAGTTGTAGAACTTTATCTCCTTGAAGTTGTGGGTACCTGGGATGGTTCTACATAACCATACAAATCGATATTAGAAGCTAATTATAGTCCAATATCCAAAAATCCCACCAAAAATCCAAAAACTCATATTTTTGTATCTCGCGATCGATCGCCGCCCAGGCCTGATCGATCGCGAGATCGTACTGGACGAAGGTGAAAATTTCACACCTTGGCGATCGATCGCCACTTTTGGCTCGGTCGATCGCCAGCCTCGCCGATCAATCGCCCAAAAGTGGCGATCGATCGCCAAATGCTACTGGCGCGTACTGGAGGCTCGCGATCGATCGCCAAAAACGGGCGATCGATCGCCGAGTACTGAACCACGAAAAATCGCCATTTTTGAGCATTTTTCAAGCTCCACTTCATTCCTTACAAACCCAAACTTCCCTACAACATCAATATCATCATAACTCACAAAGACCCACATAAAACACTTCAAAAACCATACCCCAACCATAAGTAACATATACCCCAAAACAACCCACATACAACATCAAAAACTAACCCATTTCCACACCAAACATCATAAAAACTTTAGGAATGGTTCCATACCTCTTAGGAACTCCAAATCCTACAATAAATCTCACAAACAAAGGTTTTGTGAAGATTTCTTCTTCCTTCCTTGGCGGATTTTGAAAATGGGAGATGGGTTAGGGTTGAGGAATGAGTTGGGGATTTTAAAAGTGATTGGTAAGGTAAGTGGGTATAGTGGAGAAAAAGGGGGGTTATAAGGTTAATATGAAAATTATACCCCAAAGTTAACATGATGTATAAAATACCCCAACATGGTATTTTATAAGCATTTAATAAAATGCAACAAAATTTCTCTAAATTCACATCTTCCTCATATTTAATAATCAACACAATTAAATCATGTTAACATCTTATTACCCAACACATAAATCAATTACCACTTAATTCATCATATAAACATAATAAATGCCTTAATTGCATACAATCAATTTCGGGGCATCACATTATTTCTCTGTTGCTGCTAGGCAGTTGAAAGAAGATGAGTTCAATAATATGAAACAAGAAACCATGAACGGTATCTGATTATGCTTTGCAGTATTCTTCATTGTTGAGATATGTAGCGCATATTGCTGCAAACACTAAGGCAAAGATCATACAGTTTGTGAAAGGCCTACGGTTTGAATTGTTTGATAGGGTTATTTGAATTGTTTGATAGGGTTATTTCTAATAACCCTACTTCGTTTGAGGAGGCACTGACAAGGGCTGAGATGGCTGAGATTGTCATTGGGACATACAAGGATGTAGGACAAGTTCAGAAACCTACATCAGACAGTACGAGACCTAGAGGAGATCAATTTAAACCCTCACAAGGAGGTGCATCATCCACGAGATTTGGTGGTAAGCGATTTGATACTCGTAAAGAGGGCGAACGAGTGCCAAGGGACAGTAGCAAGGTAGCAGTAATAGCAGTAATAGAGGCTTAAAATGTTTTAATTGTGGAGGCTCACACTATAGAAGAGATTGCCCACACATTGATGGTCCATACTGTTTTAGATGCGGGAGAACTGTACACATGATACGAGATTGTCCTCAAGTTGGAGGGCAACATGTCATAGGAATTGTGTCAGAGAGTACAGTGCAACAAAGACCACAGTTTGTACCACAGACTGGTGGGGGACAAAGAGAAGGCCGCCCCAAGTTCAGGTGTATGCACTGAACAAGGAGCAAGCAGAGGCAGCTCCTGATGATGTGATAGCGGGTAAGTGTTGTTTATTTACTTATCCGGGTTTTGTTTTAATTGATACTGGTGCATCACATTCATTTATTGCACAAGCTTTTATTGACTGGTATCATATATGCTCATCGCCACTGTTGATGCCTCTGTGTGTCTTGACACCCATGGGAACTACTGTGATGACTTGTCAGAGTGTGTCTGATTGTTCTATTTAGTTTGATGCTGACTATGGAATACAGGTAGGTTTGATTGTGTTAGATATGACTAATTTTGACTGTGTTCTGGGTATTGATGTGTTGAGTGGATAACAAACTGTTGTGGATTGTTGTCAGAAGACAGTGAGGTTTCAGTCTGATAGTGGAAACCAATGGATCTTCTATGGACAGGGATCGCGTGCAAAGATTCCGTTGATATCTGCTATTCGATGTCACGTTTGTTAGAACGTGGCCATATGAGATATTTGATTTAAGCTATTGAGGTAGCTGAAAAGAAATTAGAAAGAAGAGTATATGATATACCAGTTGTTGCAGAATACGTAGATGTATTTCCAGAAGAAATTCCTGGATTTCCACCAAGTCGTGAGGTGGAATTTGGCATTGAATTGGTACCTGGTTACCTCTGCAATTTCACGAACACCATGTTGAATGGCACCAACTGAACTGAGGGAGTTGAATACTCAGTTACAAGATTTACTTGACAAGGGATACATACGTCCTAGTGTATCGCATTGGGGTGCTCCGGTCTTGTTTGTCAAGAAGAATGATGGTTCAATGCGATTGTGCATTGACTATAGACAGTTGAACAAGGTAACAATTAAGAATAAAAATCATCTTCCCCGTATTGATGATTTGTTTGATCAGTTGCAAGGATCGATGATCTATTCTAAGACTGATTTGAGATCTGGATATCATCAAATACGTGTGAGGGAAGAAGATATGCAGAAGACATCATTTAGAACTCGCTATGGACATTATGAGTTTCTAGTTATGCCATTTGGAGTGATTAATGCTCCAGCTGTCTTCATGAGTTTGATGAATCAAGTTTTTCAGGAATACCTTGATCAATTTGTCATTTTGTTTATCGATGATATACTAATCTATTCCCGGAGTAAAGTAGAGCATGTCCAACATTTGCATATGGTGTTGCAACTATTGAGAACACATCATTTATACGCTAAAGTGTGAGTTTTGGTTGAACAGTGTAGGATTTTTGGGACATGTGATCTCAAAAGATGGTATATCAGTAGATCCGAAAAAGATAGAAGCTGTGAATTGGTCAGCACCTACTTATGTGCCAGAGATTCGTAGTTTCTTGGGTTTGGCAGGATACTACAGACGGTTTGTTGAAGGATTTTCAAAGATTGACAAACCATTAACACAGCTGACACTGAAGAGTGTACCGTTCTGATGGTCAGAGGCGTGTGAGCATAGCTTTCACGAATTGAAACATCGGTTGACCACTGCTCCGGTGTTGATTATTCCAACAGAGCATGACAAGTTTTCTCTTTATACTGATGCATCATTACTTGGTTTAGGTTGTGTATTGATGCAGGATAAACATGTTGTGGCTTATGCATCAAGACAACTGAAGCCACATGAAATAAAGTATCCAGTGCATGACCTGGAGTTGGCAACCATAGTTTTTGCTTTAAAGATATGGCGACATATTTATATGTACGTCCTTTACCATATACACTGATCATAAAAGTTTGAAGTTTTTGTTCAATTAGACAGAGTTGAACATGAGGCAAAGGAGGTGGGTGGATCTTTTGAAAGATTATGATTGTGAGATCGAATATCATCCAGGAAAGGCTAATTTAACAGTTGATGCCTTAAGACTAAAGGTACAATACACTGCTAATGATATGATTAACTTGTCAGCTTGATTACTTCTTGTTGTACAATGGGATATGAGTTTGATACATTGACAGTGCCAGTAAGGGTATCAACACTGTTGGTTGAACCCGATATCTTTGAGAAGATCAGAACGACACAAACCACTGATAATGAAGTACAACACTGGAAAGCAATGAGAAGTCAAGGACAAACATCTCAGTTTGTTATAGCAAGTGATGGAAGTCTGAATATGGAAGTGTTGGGTAGTGACTGCATCTTTGGGACTACGCCAAGAATTACTACAACGTGCACATTGTAGTAGATATAGTATACATCCTGGAGGAAAGAAAATGTACAAAGATTTGCGTACACAGTTCTGGTGGAAACGCATGAAACAAGATGTACTTGAGTTTGTGAAGATATGTCTTGTTTGTCAACAGGTGAAAGCAGAGAGACGGAGACCAGGAGGGGAATTGATGAGTTTAGAAATTCCTCAATGGAAATGGGAACATATTACAATGTATTTTGAAACCCATTTGCCAAGACTTCTTCTGGCTTTGATGCTATTTGGGTGGTAGTTGACAGACTGACAAAAGTAGCTCACTTCATACTGTACAGTATGACGTTTACCTATATGAGAATGGCTCAGTTATATATTCAAAATATAGTGAGACTACATGGAATACCAGTTTTGATTGTATCAGACCGAGATCCGAGGTAAGCTTCTCATTTTTTGGAAGGATTACATGTAGCAATGGGGACTGAAGTACGGTTGAGTACAACTTATCATCCTCAGACAGATGGACAGACAGAGTACGATACAGATGCTTGAGGATATGTTGCGTGCATGTGTATTGGAGTTTGATAACTCATGGCAAGAGTCGTTGCCATTAGTTGAGTTCTCGTACAATAATAGTTATCAGACTAGTATACAGATGGCACAGTTTGAGGCATTGTATGGGCGACGATGTCGATCGCCATTATATTGGGATGATGTTGATCAGTCTTCTATCAGTGGACCGGATATTATCCGAGAAATGGAAGAGAAAGTGAAGCTGATCATATTGAAATTAAAAGCTGCTCAGGATAGACAAGCTGCTTATGTGAATAAGCGACGTAGACCACTTGAATTCCAAGTTGGGGACAGAGTATTCTTGAAAATTTCACCTTTTAGAGGTGTGGATTTGGTATATGTGGGAAGTTGTCACCAAGATATGTTGGTCCCTATGAGGTGTTGCAACGTATTGGTATGTTGGCATATAGATTGGCACTACCGCCATCATTGAGTAGTATCCACGATATTTTTTCATGTTTCGATGTTGAGGAAATATGAACCAGATCTGAGTCATGTGTTGCAACCGTCTGTCGTACAGATGGATACAGACGTATCGTATGTGGAACGACCAGTCAGGATCTTGGATATAGCTGAACAAAAATTGTGAAGTAAAGTGATACCAATGGTGAAGGTACAGTGGGAGAGGCGGGTGTCGAGGACGCAACGTGGGAGACAGAGCAGCATATGATGCAACAATATCCTCAGTTGGTTTCTGGTATGAGTTTATGTTTTTGTTTTACACATATACTGCAATATTGTGTATGTGTTATGTTATTGCAGTAGTGTTGTGTATTTCCAATTTCGAGGACGAAATTCAATTGCCTCGATATGAATCATACATGTTTATTATGATTATTGCGTAATTATGATAATTACGATATAAGGTGGACCCGAATTTGGGTTGCACCGAGTGTGTTACAAAGATAAGTATGTGAAGACATGTTATATGTTGAGTTGAGAACATACAGTTGGCCATGTTGGTACATGTCTTGTTGTAGTATGACCAAGAGCATTTAGATGCATGAGGTGTGTAGTGGACTATAATGTTGTGTTAGGAGTGATGCATTTCACATGCATGTACACTTGAATTTGCATTTGATTTGGAAGCTATTATATATATATATATATAGAGAGAGAGAGAGAGAGCAAATCAAATTTAAAACACATAGTTCCACCAAAAGACACATAGAAATCTCTACCAAATTCCTCTCCTCTTCTGTACTCTTTTCACTCTTGTTGAAGTTAAAGATTGGAAAGCAAGCTACAACCTGAAGTTAGAAGTGAAATCAAAGCTAGTTGGTAAGCATGTAGTGGTATGAAAGCTTGTTGTTCAACCATATGCATGTGTAGTGTGGGTTATTGAACATGAAAAAGCATGCTTATACTTGTATGAATTAATACTTGATATCATGCAAAGCAATGAATTGAAATATGCTAGAAACATGTTTATATGATGCTAGACTTTGCATGTATCAAGTTTGGATGACAGAACTTGTGGTGTATGAGAAGCACCAAGAGGATAGACTTTAAATCGTCATGTTTTGAAACTGTTGTTGTCTAGCGATCGATCGCTATCATCGTACCGATCGATCGCTGAGACAGGGGATAGTTTAAGGCGGTTTATGCTTGGAGCGATCGATCGTTGCATGTGACCGATCGAATGCGAGTTGTAATAATCGATCGCTAAAAGAATATCGATCGATCGCTAGAAGGCCGTAGCATTTTATGAAAATCAGACTTTAATAGCGATCGATCACTACCAAATACAGATCGATCGCTAGGGTTCATTAGTTGGAGCGATCGATCGCTGGGATTGACCGATCGATCCTAAGACCAAGATTATGAAAATGTTGTATTTTCTTGGTAGTTGTCTAATGACATGGTTTATTACATTGTATATTGTTGATTTTCATGTAGCATCATCACAGGGGACGGGGCAACGAGGCATACATTCATGTTGTTGATGTTGAGTATATATGTTGAGATTGAGACATATGATTGTTGTAATCATATTATTATACATTCATGTTGTTGAGGCATACAGTTGATGTTATATGAGATGTATGTCATTGTTGGGCATATGCTTTGGCTGAGGCATACAGTTGATGCCATATGAGAGGTATGCCATTGTTGGGCATATGCTTTGGTTGTTATAACATGTGAGGACGGTTATATGATATGTGCTGCTAATATGGGACGTGAAGGCTGAGCCACTGACATATTGAGCTGAAAGGCATATCATATTGGTCCTGTTATAACAGGATGCTAGTTGAGACATGTCATGACATATTTTCATATTGTGATGCATGATACAGAACAATCACAGTTGAAATTTTACGATAGTTATTTATCGTATGATGTTTGCTTATTGATATAGAACTGGGATGGTTGTCTATCAATACTCAAGTTTCTGTAGGGGCTCATAGACGTGGGAGGACGGGATTGTGAGTCGAATTCTGCTGCGAGCTGAACCACTGAGTAGGAGTTGAGCTTCTTTAGGTTGTTCTGATGTACATGTGTTGTATATTATGTCAGGGTTTTGTTAGGGATTTGTAAATGTCGTAACAACTAATATAGTAAAACTCTTAATCAGTGTGTATTATTACTTAAATCCTACACACATGTGTATAAAAAATATGATTACATAATGGATTAAGTAACGAGGACCCCACAAGCAGTCTGTCTATCCTGAGCTGCTTTCATCTTCTGTCGTATAACTTTCACATTTTCTTCCATTTCTCGAACCATATCAGGTCCACCCACAAAAATTCTGTCTACATCGTTCCAGTACAAAGGAGATATGCATCGGTGCCCATACATAGCTTCAAACGGAGCCATTTGAATGCTCGTCTCGTAGCTGTTGTTATAAGAAAACTCAATCAACGGTAAGGAGTCTTGACACGTAGCATCAAATTCCACAACACAAGCAACAAATCCTATAATGTCTGTATAGTACGCTCAGCCTGTCCATCTGTCTGCGGGTGATATGATGTACTCAACCTCACTTCAGTTCCCAAAGCCGTCTGTAACCCTTCCCAGAAATGTGATGTAAATCTTCGATCTCGATCCGATATAATAGACATTGGAATACCATGAAGTCTCACCACTTCACGAACATATAACTGGGTCATCTTCACAAATAAAAGTTCTTGCTAAAGTGAGCTACCTTCGTCAATCTATCAACAATGACCCATATGGCATCATGCCCTGAAGAAGTTCTCGGCAAATGGGTCACAAAATCCTTCGATACGTGCTCCCATTTCCAAGTCAGTATTTCTAAGCACTGTAATTCACCCACAAGTCTCTGTCTTTCTGCTTCACTTGTTGCAAATCAAGCATTTCCGCACAAAATCAGTCACATCTCGCTTAATTCGTTTCCACCAAAACTGGGAACATAGATCCTTCTTGCCTCATGGATGCATGATAAACTTACTGCAATTGGGCTCTTTGTAAGAGTTCTTGGCATAGTCCAGGTACATTAGGAACTACCCAATGATCACGAAGCCGCAAAACACCATCTTCGGTTATTCTGAATTAGATGCCTGACCCTGAAATCACATGCACCCATCTCTGAATCTCCTCATCCGATCCTTGTGCCTCCCTGATATTTCCAAATATGATTGGTTCCGCTAACAATGATGATACTTGAACATGTGACTTATATATGTCAAAGTCATGACCTAAATGGCAACAGGAATTCAATAATGCAGATAAATGGCTCATAGCGTCAGCAATGTGCCACACCTTACGACTCAGAGCATCGGCTGTCAAATTTGCTCGACCAGGATGATATTCAATCTCACAGTCATAATCTTTTAACATGTTCATCCACCTCCTCTACCTCGTATTCAATTCGGCTTTAGTAAACAAGAATTCAAACTCTTGTGGTCCGAAAACTATGCCTCAGTTCTCGAAAACTATCATCACAAGCTTCAGACCATAAAAACTTAACTCCTTTCTGGGTCAGCTATGTCAGTGACTTAGCGATCTTGGAGAAACCCTTAAATCGTCTATAATACTGCCTACATTTTTCTAGGATCAATAGCTATCCCCTCCCTCGATATTACATGTCCCAAGAATACCGTTTTCTCAAGCCAAAATTCACATTTGCTAAATTTAGCAAACAACTGCATATCTCTCAAAATCTGCAACACTGCCCTCAGATGCAACTCATTATCCACCTTATTCTTGGATATTGTGAGACCCCGTTATCTTAAACATAATATAAGGTGCAATTATGAGAACTAATCATGTATAATCAGAGTATTTAATCGTGTTGACATCTTGAGCTTAAGGGTCACATGCGCCAATAAAAATTTCAAAAGAAATTAGTTACATTCATCAAAACAATAGGAGTGACACTATAGTTCTACTCTACTACTTGTAGAGACTACACAAAAGAACTCTGTTCTGCTATCGTTGTAGCACTCCTTACAGCTCAAAGTATCAACCCCGACCCTGGTTCTCCTTAGTAAAAGCACCTACAAAGACAACCCCCAACATGAGCACATCATAATTCATATTCAACACAATATGAATGTAAAACATAAATGCATAAATCATAATATAAAATACTTCCTGTATTCCCAATGCATTTAATACGCCCATTGGTTGTCCATGTACCATAACTCATAATCAAATCATTATATGAAATTATGGCTTCTTAAATAAATGTCATGACATAACTTCACTTCTTAATCTTAAATCTTTCTTAGTCAGTTTATCATCAGTGTATTTTAATGCTTCTTACTTCTTAACTTCATAATGAGCGGTACCATCTTCCCCGCTTCATTATTTCATAACAAGCGGTACATTCTTCCCCGCTAGCGGTACCTTCTTCCCCGCTTAGTATGGTATACCCCGCCTCCATGTGCAAGCCTTACTCCACATTTTTAGCGGTATAAGCGTAAGCATTAAAATCATCACTGGGATAACCCTGACTCGTGGAATACACACTCTTATTTCCACAACATAAACATGCAACAACAATGCATGACAACATGTATCACACTCTTAATGCACAACTTTGCATCTATCATGTGTCAAATAGACAAACCTAAAATACATGTTACCGTTGGGATGCCCGTACGTCGCTTACGTACCTTTCCAAAATATGGTGTGTTGCAGGACTCTATCCCCTGCGCTGTGTAGCTATCTGTGAAGGCTCTACACCAGTGTACAACACAATATTAGATGCCAATTTATAGACCAAAATAAAAAATCCAACAAAACTTCATTTTTCATTGTTCTGCATCTGGCGATCGATCGCTACATCCAGGCGATCGATCGCCAGACTTCTCTGGCCCATGGCGATCGATCGCCTGCCTTTGATTTTGGCCACTGGCCTTCGGCGATCGATCGCTGCCTTTGTAGCGATCGATCGCCACATGCTCTGTGCGCGATTTTACAAATTTCTCGAACACCCATATTCATACCATCGAAACTAGCATATTACACATACAACATGCTTGAACAAATATGCTAAGAGTTACAATATACTACCATGAGTGTATTCAAAACAAGGTTCTACCCAAACTTGAACCCACATGCATCAAAATCGCCCCAACTTTATCAGTAGTCACCCAAGTTCATCTGAAACAGGGTACCAGATTTCTTTCCCCAGATTTTCGAACACATACTTTCAAATCAATAAATCTACCACATAATACATATAACATGCTCAAGTAAACATGCTAGGAACTTCATAAAAAACACCATAAATGAACTTGAATCGAAGATTTAATAAAACCTAAGCTAGCATGCCATTTTTAACCCCAATGAAAACTTGAACCCAAAAAAAATAGACTAAAACCAAAGCATGATTCTCACCCCTTTTTGGCTCGACTTTCCTTCAAGAAAATGAGCAATAAAATGTGATCTTCCTCTTCCTATCTGTTGTCTGAATGTGGGTCGAGTTTTAGGAGAGGAATGGAGGAGATTGGAGTGGATGAGATGGATTGAATTATGAGGGCAAGTGGGTTGCATAGCCAGCTGTGGCAGGCATGGGTTGGGGGGGTGGTTGGGTGGGGGGTGGTGTGATGTGTTATGTTTTGGTCACGGTATTTAGCACGATGTATTAAAATATCCTCACATGATATTTTTAGTATTTAAACAATAAAATACTTCGATTTCCAAATAAACATGCTTCACCAAACAATTAACACCCACCCCAAATAATTATACCACAACCCCAAATTCCCAACATACAACACATGCACCCTGAAATAACTTCTCCCAATATAATTAATTCAACACAAAGAATTAATACCATAATCTTCATATCATGATTAATGTTTAAAATCACATAAACATTTCGGGGATATCACAATACTCCCCTACTTATAAGATTTCGTCCTCGAAATCAGCATGCACTTACCCAATATAATACAAAACATAAATCACATACCAGAAAACAGTTCTGGAGAGTGCTGCACTGTAAGGACCCCAAGCCCTTAACCCTTGATTAGTGTATTAATCATTATGTGTGGCACATGCTTTCAATAAATCAATCGGGAAACTCAGATGATACTTTACCATTGAATGACAATTACAAAATTTCTTTAATATTCAACATTAAGATCATCTCTACCAACAAATAGACTCATAGATTTCGCCCATTTCCATCCCCATTACACCACTTTTTACATTGTGGACTTTTATAAAAATTTGGGCAGAGTCTCCCCATAAATAGAGCCATCCCGAAATAAAAGCACATCACATAATATAGTTCCCGGCCAGGGAAAACACATACTCATCAGAATACAGCAACACTAAGTAAATTCCCAGCCAGGGAAGACACCACATATAAGACAACATAAGTGGGTTTCAACACCCACAAAATACACCAATGACTCTCATATCATTAGGAATTCTACCCTTAATTGCATGCAACATAGAATGAAAGAGAGAAAGGCTCATGCCTTTATATACAACCCATATACAAGTATAACCGTGCTCACATGCGAGCATCATAAATGTGTATATAACCCTCGGGTGTATATAAGTACTCTATACGATACCGTGCTCCATCAAGCCCTGGTACCACGATCCTGGGAGTACATCCAATCAACAGCTCGAGCTCAGCTCCACAGCCATCGATGTACCTGTTCACCTGCCCCAACAGAGACAGCCCCCAACGGGGTGAGCATACCAATACACAAAATCCCATAATCACAATAATGAAATTCATAATTTACAACAAAAGTAAATACTAATGAATTTTAAATGATACTCCCTGGATGGCAACGTCCTCATCCCGGATTCCGTGTACTGTCCATGTTCTCACAATCATCAAACTCATCAAATCTCAAAAATCAGTAAATCAACACATTGATTTAACTCATCGCATGCCTGATTCTCAAATATCAATAATTAATGATTCCAAATTCATTATACATACAATATAGATATCTCAATATCTAATACTGATTTTCAACTTTGCTACCAATCACAGATAGCTCAAATGCCTAGCATTTATTTTACCAATTCTCCATTATACTTAGACACCTCACATGTCTTATAATGAATACATGCTTCCACGATCATTCTCAGGCATCTCAATGCCCTACCATGGTCATATACATCTAGTACCCCATATATCTTATGAGGTTATGCAACTCTAAAATCACGCACGCTTGTGGCGGCGATATCAAGATTAGATCGTTCCATAGCTATATCAACACGCATATATATAACCATACGCACAACCATCTAATGCAATCAAAATACACTATGCATTTCACAATGCTCTCATATAAAGTAATGCTCGTACGTCGCACGTACCTTAAATCTCCGAAGTCCGAGCCAAACCTTGCTCAAGTTCCATGCCCCGAGGAATGATGTGCTAACACGATAAATAATTCACAATTATTTACGAACATGCAACCCATGCTCAAGCACACCCATAACCCTTATACAAAAATATTGTCAACACACGACAATTAGCCATTTAAAAGATCCGGGGCAGGGCATATGCAAGGAGGGAAATCGAATGAGACATCAACGAAAAATTGCTCAAGAACCACCCTACAAATTTTCGAACCCTAACGTCACAAATCGAACCCAACTAAGCACCATGATTCGTCTAAAACATGAATTAATCAATCAATAACAAGAATCACCGCCCCCTTCCAAAACCCCCCAAAATTCGAACCCTAACCCCACGCAAGCAGCGTTCAAAATCGAACCAATTGGCAACAAATTTTCTGAACCACAAAGTGTGAAATTTTCGACCCAAAATACAGCACAAAACGCCCCAAAAACACCTGAAGAAAAGCCCCAAAAACGTACCAAAAATCGAGCCCCAAATCGGACAGATTCGAACTTTCGAACCCCTGCGCTTTTCTGGCAAATCCGAACGCGATTCTCAACGAAACTTCAAATTCTTTGTATGGGAAGGTGCGCCTGGAAGAGACGAAGCCGATGGTAGGTCGGACGCGCCGGATGGCGGCCAGACGGCGGCGGGCGCACTGCTTGAAGCGGCGAGGGTCGAGGAAGACGTGAAGTAGCGGGGAGAGAGAGAGACAGCAAGGTGAGGAAAAAGGCTTCCAATAATTAAAATCTCGGGTTCAACTGGTATATATAGCAAAATTACCCCGAAATACTTATAGCCCCACAAATACATCATGATTCATTAAAAATCATCTGTTTTCAAAAATTCTCTCTCTAACTCCAAAACCCCCTACCGGTGCCCACACAAAGCACTCCAGATCCCGAGTCACACTAAAAACCCAACTCTTAGGTTTTCCACCAGAATGAGAATACAATCTCAACCTTTGGGTCCAACGATCCAAAATGCCCGATTTAACAACCTCGGGAGATGCCAAACCGCAATTAATTCCTAATTGCCACAATTAAAAATCCATCAAGGATTAATACCACACCGGGATTAACATCATAAACCCCGGACATCACATGCACCATGTGTCGCTCCGTCTCCCACGTGGCCTCCTCGACACCCCTACGATCCCACTGAACTTTGACCATAAGAATAACTTTGTTTATCAGTCTGCGATCTGCCCGATCCAGAATCCTGATAGGCCGCTCCACATAGGAAACATCGGACTCTATCTGAACCTCAGAAGGCTGTAACACATGAGAAGGATCTGGCTCGTACTTCCGCAACATAGATACGTGAAACACATCGTGTATGCCGGACAGAGAGGGCGGTAAAGCCAATCGGTATGCCAGAGTACCAACACGCTGTAAAATCTCATATGGCCCAACGTATCTCCGGGATAACTTCCCCCGCATCCCAAAACGTACTACACCTCTGAAAGGTGAGATCTTCAAAAAGACTCTGTCGCCCAACTGAAACTCTAACGGCCGACGCCGTTGATTAGCATACGCTGTCTGTCTGTCCTGGGCTGCTTCCATTTTCCTTCTGATCACCTTAACCTTTTCTTCCATTTCTTGGACCAACTCTGGTCCACCGATTTACGGTCCACGTCATCCCAATATAAAGGCGACCTATAACGTCTACCATAAAGAGCCTCAAAAGGAGCCATCTGTATGCTTGCCTGGTAGCTATTGTTATAAGAAAATTCTACCAAAGCTACTGAGTCCTGCCAAGAAGTATTGAACTCTAATATACATGCTCTCAACATGTCATCGAGTGTCTGGATAGAACGCTCGGTCTGGCCATCCATTTGAGGATGATAGGCTGTGCTCAACCTCAACTCTGTACCTAGAGCTGACTGAAGACCTTCCCAAAAGTGAGATGTAAACCGCGGATCTCGATCAGACACAATCGAAACAGGGATCCCATGCAGTCTCACCACATCTCTGACATATAACTGAGTCATCCTCAAGTACGTGAAGGTCATACAATATGGAATAAAGTGAGCCACCTTAGTCAGTCTGTCCACGACTACCCAGATAGCATCAAAACCCGAAACAGTCCTCGGTAAGTGGGTCACAAAGTCCATGGATACGTGCTCCCACTTCCATTCTGGTATCTCCAAACTTCTAAGCTCACCACCAGGCCTCTGCCTCTCAGCCTTCACTTGCTGACAAATCAGACATCTCTTGACGAATGTAGTGACATCTTGTTTCATTCGCCTCCACCAAAATTGGCTAGTATTCCCTGACGCAACTCAGGCGTATTCGGAACCACTCATCGATCACATAACCTTAAGGAACCATCCTCAGCCGTCCTGAACTTCGACGACTGACCCAGACGAACCACTGACAACCATCTCTGAACTTCTTCGTCAGTCTCCTGAGCCTTCCTGATGTGATCAAAAATAACAGGTTCAGCTAATAAGGTCAATACCTGTACCGGTGAAGCAGACACATCATAATCAAATCCCAAATGGCAGTAGGAGCCCATCATAGCTAATAAACACATGGCATCCTCTGATGTGCTCCTCACCTTCCGACTCAAAGCATCGGCTGTCAAATTTGCTCTTCCTGGATGGTATTCGATTTCACAGTCATAATCCTTCAGCAGGTCCATCCATCTCCTCTGTCTCATATTCAGCTCATCCTGTGTAAACAAGAACTTCAGGCTTTCGTGATCAGTGAAGATGGTGAATGAGGTACCATATAAGTAGCGTCGCCAGATCTTCAAGGCAAACACTATAGCTGCTAGCTCCAAATCATGGACTGGATACTTCATCTCGTGTGGCTTCAATTGTCTTGAAGCATAAGCCACAACGTGTTTATCCTGCATCAGCACGCATCCTAGACCATGAAGCGATGCGTCAGTATAGAGAACGAATCCCTTGTTCTCCTTGGGAATTACCAAAACTGGTGTTGTAGTCAGTCCGTGCTTTAATTCCCGTAAACTCTGCTCACAAGCTTCCGACCAAAAGAATGGGACTCCCTTCTGAGTTAGCTGCGTCAATGGCTTGGCAATCCTTGAAAATCCTTCGACAAAGCGTCGATAATACCCTGCCAAACCAAGAAAACTCCGAATCTCAGATACTGTAGTAGGGGCAAACCAATCCATAGCTGCCTCTACCTTCCTCGGGTCTACTGAAATCCCCTCTCGAGAGATAATGTGGCCCAAGAATGCTACGCTGCTCAGCCAGAACTCGCACTTGCTGAGTTTGGCATATAACTGGTGATCTCTGAGGATCTGTAGCACTGTCCTCAAATGAATAGTATGTTCCTCTTCACTTCTTGAATAGACAAGGATGTCATCAATGAATACGATCACAAACTGATCAAGGTACTCCTGAATACTCGGTTCATCAGGCTCATAAAGACAGCCGGGGCATTCGTCACCCCGAATGGCATCACCAAGAACTCGTAGTGTCCATACCGAGTTCTAAAAGCTGTCTTTTGGATATCATCAGCTCTAACCCGTATATGGTGGTAGCCTGACCTCAAATCAATCTTCGAATAAAGCTCTGTGCCCTGAAGCTGATCAAATAAGTCATCAATCCTCGGAAGGGGGTACTTGTTCTTAATAGTCACTTTGTTCAATTGACGGTAATCGATACATAGGCGCATCGAACCGTCATTTTTCTTCACGAACAAGACTGGTGCACCCCAAGGCGATACACTAGGACGAATGTATCCCTTGTCGAGGAGTTCCTGTAACTGTACCTTCAGTTCCCTCAGCTCTGCCGGTGCTCCTATAAGGAGCACAGGAAATGGCAGATGTCCCTGGCAGTAGCTCGATCTCAAACTCAACATCTCTGATCGGCGGAAACCCTGGAATCTCATCCGGAAACACATCGATGAATTCTGCAACCACTGGTATATCCCCGATCCTTAATTCTTCATTTTCCTCAGATACATCCATGGCATAAATGATGTAACCTGTATGACCGCGTTCCAATAACCGAGACATCTTAACCGCTGAGATCACTGGAATCCTTGGACGAGAGCCGTCCCCATAAAAGGTCCACTGGAACCCCTGATCAGACAGAAAACGTACCATCTTATGTCGGCAGTCTACCACAGCCTGGTATCTGCTCAGCACATCAATCCCTATAATGCAGTCAAAGTCTGCCATACCCAAAAGAATCAGATCGGCCCTCAGATCATTGCCCTCAAAATAAATGAGGCAATCAGATAACAGTCGGTCTGCAATCACATGCTTTCCCATGGGTGTCGAGTGTAAGGACCCTAATCCTTAAGTGCGGATCAAAGGCATAAATAGAGCTAATATAAATGATCAGAGTGAATTAATCGTGTTGAGTCTATGAGCTTTAAGAATTACATGCCAAAATGAGGACTATCAATGGATTAATTACATTCCCCATCAAAAGAATGTTATCAACTATAGTTTTACACTACTCCTAGAGTAGACACTATACAAAAATTAATCATGTCCTTCCTGCCTCAAAAGAATTCTCCACAAGCTCACCACCTCAACCCGCTTAGCCCTTCTATCATGCCAAAAGTGTACCTACAAGGACAACCCCCAAACATGAGCAATAATATCATTCATATTCAACACAATATGAATATAAAGCGTAAATGCATAAAACACAATTAAAACACTTCCTGTTTTCCCATGCATTTCAAAACGCTTCCAGTTTGGTTGTCCCTGTACCATAACTCATGAGTATAATCAATAGATTATTTTTAATGGTCTAGACATGTCATGACACAATACCATCTCATCAATATCAAATACCGGTCACCATTCCCTAGTCTGTCCATCACAATGTATTTTAATGCCCCTCGCTTATTTACATATAGGCGGCATAGAATAACCTCGCTTCAATGGACATGCGGTACTCCCACCCCTTGCCTCACATTGAGCGGCAAATATCCTTTCCTCGCCCTATATGATAACCACGCTCAAATGTGACATGCGGCGCTCCCACCCCTCGCTTCACATTTAGCGGAAACAAAAACAAATAGCGGCAAGCATTAAAATCATCAAGGGATGACCACGACTCATGGGATGTGCACCAATAATCATATGCATCTACAATCATCATGCATAATTCAACATGTATTTGCATCCACAATGCATAATCACATATATACTCGCATCCACAATGCATAAACAATGAGTATATTAGATACATGTACCGTTGGGTGCCCGTACGTCCTCTACGTACCTTTCCAAAAAGTAGGTGTGGTAGGACTTCAATTCCTTGGCTGTGTCGCCACCTGGGATGGTTCTACATATACACAAATCAATATTAGAACCCAATAATAGTCCGATACCAAAAATCCTACAATAAAATCCAAAAACACCATATTTCATGACTCGCGATCGATCGCGGCAAAGGGCCGATCGATCGCGAGATCGCACTGCCCGAACATAAATTTTTGTTCCTTCGGCGATCGATCGCCACATTTGGCGCGATCGATCGCCACCCTCGCCGATCGCCCAAATGTGGCGATCGATCGCCAAATGCTTCTGGAGCGCACTGCCTCTTCGCGATCGATCGCCAAAAACGGGCGATCGATCGCCGAGCCCTGTATCGCGAAAAATCGCCATTAATGCTCCAAAACTTCATTCCAACCCATTCCAACTCCCCTACCAACAAACCAACAACATCAAATACATATACCCTTCCATAAACACTTAAAGCACCTCAAAAAACCAACATTAAACCAAAACCACAACAACTCAACACAAACCCATTTAAAACCATTTCCAAAATCAAATAAAACACTACAAAATCAACAATGAGGCATCCATACCTCTTGGGGACTTCAAATCTCCCAATAAACTCCACAAAACAAGATTTTTGGAAAGGTTTCTCTCCACCTTTAAGCTCCAACTCGAAAATAAGGGGAAAGGAGGGTTTGGGTGGTGTAATTTGGTAAAGGTGAAAATGATTTGGTAAAGGTGGGGGTTGGGGTATAAAAGGGGTTGGGTTTATTAATTAAAATGCATTCCACAATCCCATGGTGTATAAAACACCCCAACATGATATTTTTAAAAGCATTAATCCAAAATGCACCAAAATATCAATTAAAGTCATGATTTCCAATTAATTGCTACCCATGGCAAATAAATCATGCTAATAACCATTTTCTCCAACATGCACAACGTACACCCTGAAATGCCCTCCCGGGTCACTCTATCATGTGACTAAGCATTTCAACACATTAATTAAATCCAGCACATAATCAATTAATTACCATCATAATTAATCATATAAACACAATTAATGCCCAATTGCAATTAATCATTTCGGGGATATCACATCGAGACCATGGGAGGCGTGGGTAACAGAGACGAGCACAAGCGGTGTCTTTCCACAAAAGCAGCAGACACAAAAGAGTGGGAAGCACCTGTATCTATCAATAAAAATGCAGGGTACGTAAATAAATGACACGTACCAGCAATGACCTCCTCCGGGGCTGCCTCGGCCTGCTCCCGAGTCAGTGCATACACCTGACCCTGCGGCGGTCCTGCCACCTGACCTCCTTGTGGTCGAGGTGCAAACTGTTGTCTCTGTGGTGCCGTCCTGCCATCAAATCTTGGCCTATTCGGCCCAAAGTCTGCCTGACCTGCCCGATTGGGGCAAGCCCTAGCCAGGTGGCCCACCTTGCCACAAACATAACAGCCTCGGCAGTCTTGTGACAAATGAAATCCTCCGCAGTGGTCACACCTGTTCCCTCCTGTCTTACTCCCCTGTGTAGGTCCCCGATTGCTTTGCTTCTGACCTTGAGACTTCTTCCCTCCAAATCTAGATGATGATGAGGCCCCACGAGGCTTGAACTGGTCCCCTCGTGGCCTCAGGCTATCAACAGCTGGTCTTTGAGGTGGTATGAAAGGGGGCACATCGTCCTTGTATACGCCCACTGCAATCTCTGCCAGCTTTTCCCTAGTCAGGGCGTCATCAAAAGAGCTGGGGTTGTTGGAGACAACCCGATCAAATAACTCTGGCCTCAGTCCCTTCAGGAAATGCCTCATCTTGGCATGACTGCTCACAGCGATATGAGGTACATACCTCAACAGTGAGGAATACTGCATAGCATAATCTGACACTGACAGGCTGCCCTGCTTCAAATTAGTGAACCCATCTTCCTTTAATTGTCTGGCAGCTGCTGAAAAGTACCGGATAAGGAATCGGGTCCTGAATACAGTCCAATCAACCGTCATACCCTGAGCCATCAGCTCCATAACTGTTGTCTTCCACCACATGGAAGACTTCTTAGCCAGCTGAAACTCTGCCAATCTCAGCCAGGCAGTCCGTGCACAGGGTGCCGATACAAATATCTGCTATAGTCTCTCAAGTCATTCCTCGGCTGCTTCCCCAGTCTCAGTCCCTTCAAATAGCGGTGGATGATAGCTCAAGAACTGGGTCAGACTTATCTCCCCTGGTAGCAGTATCTGTGCAATAGGCTCTATGCCTGCAGCAGGTGGCGGTAGAGGGTTTGACTGAACAATACTGGCATTGATACTGCCTATATCCCCCAATTCTTCATTGGGGTTCTCCGGATTAATAGCCGCCATGCTGTAACACAGGGGTTAACAACAATACCAAACGCAGTTCATAATATAAGCCGTTAGATAACAAGAGTAATCATATTCAAAAGCATGTTAGTATAACAACTTACACAAAAATATGCACCACATGCATAACATGCCCACCAATGAATACCTAGCCAACTTGTCTCTAAAGGCTACCCTTTACTCGTTCCCTGGTTATCTAACCACTGCTCTGATACCACTAAATGTGAGACCCCGTTATCTTAAACATAATATAAGGTGCAATTATGAGAACTAATCATGTATAAGCAGAGTATTTAATCGTGTTGACATCTTGAGCTTAAGGGTCACATGCGCCAATAAAAATTTCAAAAGAAATTAGTTACATTCATCAAAACAATAGGAGTGACACTATAGTTCTACTCTACTACTTGTAGAGACTACACAAAAGAACTCTGTTCTGCTATCGTTGTAGCACTCCTTACAGCTCAAAGTATCAACCCCGACCCTGGTTCTCCTTAGTAAAAGCACCTACAAAGACAACCCCCAACATGAGCACATCATAATTCATATTCAACACAATATGAATGTAAAGCATAAATGCATAAATCATAATATAAAATACTTCTTGTATTCCCAATGCATTTAATACGCCCATTGGTTGTCCATGTACCATAACTCATAATCAAATCATTATATGAAATTATGGCTTCTTAAATAAATGTCATGACATAACTTCACTTCTTAATCTTAAATCTTTCTTAGTCAGTTTATCATCAGTGTATTTAATGCTTCTTACTTCTTAACTTCATAATGAGCAGTACCATCATCCCCGCTTCATTATTTCATAACAAGCGGTACATTCTTCCCCGCTAGCGGTACCTTCTTCCCCGCTCTTCATACTAGCGGTACCTTCTTCCCCGCTTAGTATGGTATACCCCGCCTCCATGTGCAAGCCTTACTCCACATTTTTAGCTGTATAAGCGTAAGCATTAAAATCATCACTGGGATAACCCTGACTCGTGGAATACACACTCTTATTTCCACAACATAAACATGCAACAACAATGCATGACAACATGTATCACACTCTTAATGCACAACTTTGCATCTATCATGTGTCAAATAGACAAACCTAAAATACATGTTACCGTTGGGATGCCCGTACGTCGCTTACGTACCTTTCCAAAATATGATGTGTTGCAGGACTCTATCCCCTGCGCTGTGTAGCTATCTGTCAAGGCTCCACACCAGTGTACAACACAATATTAGATGCCAATTTATAGACCAAAATAAAAAAAATCCAACAAAACTTCATTTTTCATTGTTCTGCATCTGGCGATCGATCGCTACATCCAGGCGATCGATCGCCAGACTTCTCTGGCCCATGGCGATCGATCGCGCCATTCATGGCGATCGATCGCCTGCCTTTGATTTTGGCCACTGGCCTTCGGCGATCGATCGCTGCCTTTGTAGCGATCGATCAGCCACATGCTCTGTGCGCGATTTTACAAATTTCTCGAACACCCATATTCATACCATCGAAACTAGCATATTACACATACAACATGCTTGAACAAATATGCTAAGAGTTACAATATACTACCATGAGTGTATTCAAAACAAGGTTCTACCCAAACTTGAACCCACATGCATCAAAATCGCCCCAACTTTATCAGTAGTCACCCAAGTTCATCTGAAACAGGGTACCAGATTTCTTTCCCCAGATTTTCGAACACATACTTTCAAATCAATAAATCTACCACATAATACATATAACATGCTCAAGTAAACATGCTAGGAACTTCATGAAAACACCATAAATGAACTTGAATCAAAGGTTTAACAAAACCTAAGCTAGCATGCCATTTTTAACCCCAATGAAAACTTGAACCCAAACAAAATTAGACTAAAACCAGAGCATGATTCCTCCCTTTTTGGCTCGACTTTCCTTCAAGAAAATGAGCAATAAAATGTGATCTTCCTCTTCCTATCTGTTGTCTGAATGTGGGTCGAGTTTTAGGAGAGGAATGGAGGAGATTGGAGTGGATGGGATGGATTGAATTATGAGGGCAAGTGGGTTGCATAGCCAGCTGTGGCAGGCATGGGTTGGGGGGGTGGTTGGGTGTTGGGTGGTGTGATGTGTTATGTTTTGGTCCCGGTATTTAGCACGATGTATAAAAATATCCTCACATGATATTTTTAGTATTTAAACAATACAATACTTAAATTTCCAAATAAACATGCTTCACCAAAACAATTAACACCCACCCCAAATAATTATACCACAACCCCAAATTCCCAACATACAACACATGCACCCTGAAATAACTTCTCCCAATATAATTAATTCAACACAAAGAATTAATACCATAATCTTCATATCATGATTAATGTTTAAAATCACATAAACATTTCGGGGATATCACAGATATACTAAGATGTCATCAATAAAGACAATTACAAACTGATCCAAAAATGGTTGAAATATTCGACTCATCAAGTCCATAAAAATAGCAGGTGAATTAGTCAATCCGAACGGCATAACCAAGAATTCATAGTGCCCATATCTCGTTCGGAAAGCAGTCTTCTGAATATCCCCGTCTCTTACTCGGATCTGATGATGTACCGATCTTAAATCGATCTTTGAGTAAAGAGAAGTCCCCTGCAACTGATCAAATAGATCATCAATATGGGGAAGTGGGTGGCTTATTTTTCATCGTTACCTTATTAAGTTGTCGATAATCAATACACAATCTCGTCGATCCGTCTTTCTTCTTTTCAAATAACACTGGAGCTCCCCAAGGTGACACGCTAGGATGAATGTAACGTTGGTCAATGAATTCCTTCAGCTGAGCTTTTAGCTCCCTTAGTTCCGCTGGTGCCATTCTATAGGGTGCGCGAGAAATTGGGGATGCACGTGGCACTAACTCAATCCCAAACTCCACTTCTCGTATTGGCGAAAAACCCGGAATTACCTCAGGAACACATAAGCAAACTCTGGTACCACTGGTAAATCATTAACTTCCACTTTTATCTGATATAAGATATCCATGGCATAGATAAGGTATCCCCACTCCCTTGATTTAACAATTTTGGCATTCTAACCGTAGATATCAAAGAAACCCGGGGCTTAGAAACTTGACCATAGAATGTCCATCTATTTCCATGTTCAGTCTAACATTCTACTATGCGCTGATAGCAGTCAATAGTAGCCTAATATTTGTTCAAAACTATCTATTCCCACAATACTATCAAATCTGCCCTCAATTCATTACCTTCGTAAGAAATGCAACAATCATAGAAAATTCTGACAGCTAATACACTCATCCCCGTGGGTGTCGAGACCATAAAAGGGTGTGGGCAACGGAGACGAACACAAAATATATTTTGTCCCAAAACGTGACGATATAAAAGAGTGAGATGCACCAGTATCCATAAGAACAAAAGCAGGATAAGTACACAAATAACACTTACCCACAATCACTTCATATCAAGCCGCTTCAGCTCGTTCCCTATTCAATGCAAATATTTGTCCTTGAGGTGGCCCCTGAGGTGGTCTGGCCGCCTCTCCGCCGCTTGTCCTCCAAACTGACGAGGAGCAAGTTGTTGTCTCTGATGGACCATCCCTTCTGAAATTCCGCCCAGATTACCTCTGAAATGTCTATATTGATTAGGAAAATTCCTGGCCATGTGGTCCCTAATGCCACAGACGAAACAAGCTAGTCAATCCTTGATAGCATGAGGTCCTCCGCATCTAAAGCAACTAAATCCTTGAGATCCACTCGCCGGCCCCCTGTTGGAGTGATTAAAATTCATGTGATCTACTGTGTGACATACCTCGTAACGTTGATTGCTTGGTTTAGAAAAAAAGATGAAGTTCCTTTGGACATAAGCATTTCCCCTCTGGGCCTCATGTTATCAACAAGCTGCCTCGGTGACGACACAACATTCCCGTAAGCACTGATCCCAATCTCTGCTAGTTCAGCTCGTGTCAGCCCCTCATCAAATGTCATAGGGTTATTTGACAGCACCCTATCAAATAGTTCCGTCTCAGTCCTTCCAGAAAATGTCTCATCTTTGTATGAGCATTATCGGCTATATGCGACACATATCTCAATAATGAAAAATGCTAAAGAGCATAGTCAGGCACCGTCATATTTCCTTGTTTCGGGTTTGTGAACTCGTCCTCTTTCAATTGCCTAGCAGCACCTGAAAAGTACCTTCTTAAGAAGAGAGTTCGGAATAAATCCCAGTCGACCACTTGTCCTTGGGCTCTTAACTCTAACACCGTCGAGTTTCCCACATCAAGGCCTTCTTATTGAGTTGAAACTCTGTTAACCTCAGCCATGCAGTATTGGCACAAGGTGCCGACACAAAGATTTGATCAATCCTTTCTATCTATTCCTCCGCATGTTCCCCATATTCAATTCCTTCTAATCTCGGTGGATGAAACCCCAGGAATTGAGTCAAACTCAACTCTCCTAGTAATAACAACTGTTCTACCGGTTCTTGCCCCCAAAGGCATTTGATGAAATGAATGTGCTTGCACATGGGTAGCATTAATACTGTTTTCATCTCCTACATCATCTAGAGGAGGTTCAACTGCTATGTCTGCCATGCTGTAATTCAATGTTAGACAATACATTTAACAGAATTTTATACTCATAATCCCATCACAATTATTACATCACAGCACATCCAGCTATGACCCATAATCACATAAACACACATGTATATACTCTACACCTCAATGTACCACATGTACTCAGAATTATCCTATACAACTCTAACCACCAATTCTAACCATTGGTTCAATACCCATTGAGCACTCATCTCAAGTCATACTAGACCTGGAACTATCCCAGCAGCTAACCACTGCTCTGATACCATTAACGTAAGACCCCAAAATCATATACATATACTTACTCATCAAATTCATGGAAAATTTTGAAAACTTAAACACAACTCCCAACAATACAAAGTTTCCATATCAAAATAAATCATAAGGGTAAAACAAAGGGTGTTCATGTCCTTAGAACTAGTATCAAGAGAAAGTATTATACAACTTTGTAAATCAAAATGATTTACAAAAACATGACTAACATAACTACTATGTTAATAGTCATGAACATAATTCCAAAACGTCTCCTGATACTCTCTTATGCGTGACACCCTATCGCTCCCAAGCTCTTCGAAAGCTTACCCTGTTACCTGTTCCTACAGGAAAAATTCCACACAGGGTGAGCACACCCACAATATTCATAATAATAATTAATAAAAACACATAATTAAACAATTGTGGTAAGAACACTCCCTATTTACAGCGGATATACACCTGATCCTTCGAATTGTCCCTGTTCCCAACATTTCATATTCTCACAGAATATACACTCATATCAATACACATATCGATATACTCATCGCTTAATAATAGCGGTCCAATAATACTCATCGCTATAATAATAACGGTCCATTAATACTCATCGCTATAATAATAGTGGTCCAATAATACTCATCGCCATAATAACAGCGGTCCAATAATACTCATCGACATAATAATAGCGGTCCAATAACTCACATAACGTATATTTCATAAACACCATAGTTTAGCTTACACAATTAAGCATTACTCAACACTATCACATTGCTCGTACGTCACTAGGTACCTTTTGGTTCGAGATTATTATTGAGCTATCTTCCTCTCTGTCCAGATGTCTGTACATGCCCTACATGAATTCATCAAACAATAGAAATTCATTAACAAATCCATTAAATCATTAAACTTTATTTCATTAGCACCACTTTAAGCTCAAGCCCACAATATCAAATTCAAGCAATAATCGTATGTCGAGTAATAGAATCAATCATGAAAAATTATATCTCAAAATTTGGAACCACCACCATTTTTTTCAAAATCCTGCACCCGGCGATCGATCGCCTCTGAATCGCGATCGATTACCCAATATAATTTTTCTAACATAAAGCTTCTGTGATAGATCCCTACAACCCAGCGTTCGATCGCTGGCCCTCAGAATTTGGTGCCAAACTTTCGTCTGCTCGCGATCCATCGGCGAAGTGCTCGCGATCGATCGCGAGCTCTGAAACACGAAAAAGTCCTCCGTTTTTTTCCATTCAAAACCTTTCAAAACCAAAACACCAATACTCCATATCATCCCCAACTTCCACACAAACTTAGAATTAACAATAATCAACCACAACAACTTTAAACCCACACCAAAGTTTACACAACCCACAAACCCAATTAAAGAAACTTATCAAAGATAGCCACCAAGAATTTAACTCACAAACCTTTCAAAAAATCAAATGAAATACCATCAAAACACATAAATAAACTTACCCCAATGTATTCCTCAAAGAAAATGAAGTTGAAGGAAGGTTGAGCAAGAAGATGAGATGGGACGATTTTTAGGGCGGGCAAGAAGGGAAGAATAAAATGATTTTGTGTAATGGTGCTTGAACACCATTGCTAGCAAGACAAACCCATCAAATTTGCATTAATATCCTCCCAAAAAGCTCTACAATGCACAAAGGCTCTCAACCCACAATTAAATACAAAAACATCCTCAAAAAGCAATTGCACTAAAATCTTTAAACCGAACTCAATTTAAATTGAAAAGCCAGTCTCAAATCCAATATATCACAAGTTAATTTAATTACTAACAATCATAAAAAGAATCGAGCATCACAATACTCCCCAAAAAAATAAAGATTTCGCCATCGAAATCGAACATACTTATCAAAAAAGCAGTAAACATACCGTCAAATAAATCGGGGTAGTTTTGAATCATGTGCTGCTCCATCTCCCATGTTGCCTCATCGACACCCCGTCTATCCAATGAACCTTTACCAGAGGATGACTTTACTGCGAAGCTTACGATCAGCACGATCTAAAATCCAAACCGACGTTCCACATACAAAATATCCAAATCCATATGTACCTCGGATGGCTGTAACACATGCAACAGATCTGGTTCATACTTATGTAACATTGATACATGAAATATGTCAAGTATTCCTGACAATGAAGGCAACAGTGCCAATCTGTAAGCCAAACTACCAACACGATGCAAAATCTCATACGGACCCACATATATTGGTGACAACTTCCCTCGCATACCGAAACATACAACTCCCCTGAACGGAGATATTTTCAAAAATACTATATCACCCACTTGAAATTCAAACGGTCGTCGTTGTTTATTTGCATAAACAGTCTATCTATCCTGAGCTGCTTTCATCTTTTATCGTATAACTTTCACATTTTCTTCCATTTCTCTAACCATATTAGGTCCACCCACAAACATTATGTCTACATCATCCCAGTACAAAGGATATCTCCATCGGTGCCCATACAAAGCTTCAAACAGCGGCATCTGAATGCTCGCCTGATGGCTATTGTTATAAGAAAACTTAATCAACGGTAAGGAGTCTTGCCACGTAGCATCAAATTCCAACACACGATCAACAAGTCCTCTAACATCTATATAGTAAGCTCAGTCTGTCCATCTGTCTGCGGGTGATACGTTGTACTCAACCTCACTTCAGTACCCAAAGCCGTTTGTAACCCTTCCCATAAATGTGATGTAAATCTAGGATCTCGATCCGATATAATAGACACTGGAATACCATGAAGTCTCACCATGTCACGAACATATAACTGGGTCATCTTCACAAATGAAAAGTTCATGTTGTACGGTATAAAATGATCTACTTCGTCAATCTATCATCAATGACCCATATGGCATCATGCCCTGAAGAAGTTCTCGGCAAATAAGTCACAAAATCCTTTGATATGTGCTCCCATTTCCAAGTTGGTATTTCTCTGCTCTGTAATTCACCCACAGGTCTCTGTCTTTCTGCTTTCACTTGCTGACAAATCAAGCATTTCCGCACAAAATCAGTCACATCTCGCTTCATTCTTTTCCACCAAACCTGGGAACATAGATCCTTATATATCTTCTTGCCTCATGGATGCATGCTAAACTTACTGCAATGGGCTCTTTGTAAGAGTTCTTGGCATAGTCCAGGTACATTAGGAACTACCCAACGATCATGAAGCCGCAAAACACCGTCTTCAGCTATTCTGAATTTAGATGCCTGGCCCTGAGAAATCACATGCACCCATCTCTGAATCTCCTCATCCGATCCTTGTGCCTCCCTGATATTTCCAAATATGATTGGTTCCGCTAACAATGTTGATACTTGAACAGGTTACTTAGATATGTCAAAGTCATGATGTGATATCCACGAAATAATTAATTACAATTTGGGTATTAATTATGACTATGTGATTGTTTATGGTGTTAATTGATTTAATATGTTGGAATTAATTCTAATGGCGAAATGCTTAGTCACATGGTGGGCATGACCTGGTAATGCATTTCAGGGTGCATAATGTGCATGTTGGGAAATTGGGTGTTAGCATGGTGTATTTGTGATGGTTGTTAATTATTTGGAAAGCATGAATTTAATTGAGGTTTGGTGCAATTCGGTAAAATGCTTTTAAAATATCATGTTGGGATATTTTATACGTCATGTTAAGAAATAGGGTACATGTTTTAATTATAACCCTTTATACCCCATTAAACCCCCACTTTCCCCATTACTCTTTTCAATCCCCAATCACTCTCACAACCCTAACTCTAAACCCATTTTCGTTTCTTGCAAAAAAGGAAGGAGAAATCTTTGCAAAGGCTCTATTTGTGTGATTCTTGGTAAGATTTGAGGTCTAAGAAGGGTATAGATCCTTCCTTATTGTTTTTGTAAGGATTGTTTTTTATTTGAGTTGATATTTGAGTTTTGAAATGGGTTTGTTTTGGGTTGGTGTTGTTTATGGTTGGGTGTTGGATTTTTGGTTGTTTTAAGGTGTATATTGAAGGTTTAGGGTGTTTATATGTTATTGGTTTGATGGTATGTGTGTTGGTGTAGTTGGGGAAGAAGACATGGTGGAAATCGCGGCTACTGGTTGTGGCGATCGATCGCCGAGAGACAGTGGAGAAATCTAGTGCGAGCGATCGATCGCCGTAAATGGCGCGATCGATCGCCTCGAGCTAGTGAAGTCTGGCGATCGATCGCCAAGTCAAGGCGATCGATCGGTGAAGTTCGCGATCGATCGCCTCGACGCAGCGATCGATCACCAGCAGCAAATTTTTGGGAATTTCGATTTTTATGATGGATTTTTGGTATTGGACTATTATTTGGCTCCTAATATTGGTTTGTGTGATTGTGTAAAACCATCCCAGGTGGCGACACAGCCAAGGAGGTGAAGTCATACCAAATCCACTTTTGGAAGAAAGGTACGTAGTGAGACGTACGAGCAATTGGTGATGAGATTATATTATTTGGGTTTATGCATTGTGCATGTATATGTGTTTGGGAATGATTGATATTCCGGTGGTTGTTATATTCGAGCGAGGGATGTAGTACTTGCCGCTGTCATATGAAGCGATGGAATTATGATGTTTGCCGCTGTCATGTTGAAGGGATGATTATGCTGCTGTCATGTCGAAGCGAGGGACAATCATATGATGCCGCTATATGTCGAAGCGAGTGGTGCTAAAATACCGTTGTTATAACAAGACCGGAATCCTCATATTGGTTATGTAATTATCGATGAGTATTGTGGCATAGGAATGAAATACTGTACGATCACTTATATTATGCACTAACGATCATGTACATGGGTTATGAAACAGGAACGACCGACGAGAGTATGTAAATGCGGCAACTCAGGGAGCATTCATGATATATGTTTTGTCCAATTATTTGCATTACTGTCCTTGAGTTTTGTTGAGGATTGTTGTATATGCTCTGGTGATGGTGGGGTTGTTCCTGTAGGTACTTTTTGGGAGCAAAGGACTATGGACCGGGGTTGACATAGTGAGCTTGAGGAGTGCTATTGGATATAACAACGAAGTTCTTTTGTATAGTTCCTACTCTAGTAGTAGTGTGAAACTATAGGATTCTCATCCTTTTGGTTGGAATGTAATTAATCCATTATGGAAGTTATTATTATTTTGGCATGTAATTCTTAAAGCTCAAGACCTCAACACGGATTTTACACTCTGATATATATATATATATATATATATATATATATATATATATATATATATATATATATATATATATATATATATATGTTTAGTCCTAAATGTACCTAAATCTTCACTTAAGGCGTTAGGGTCTTACATTAGTGGTATCAGAGCAGTGGTTAGAGAACCCGGGAACGAGTGAAGGGTAGCCTTAGCATGGTTGGCTAGGTGCTTACATTTGGGGCATGTTTATGCATGTGGCGCATATTGATGTATATATTGTTATACTAACATGCTTAATGTTGTTTATGTTATCTAACGGTATAACATATGTATTGTTTTGGAATGGTGGTTAACCCTTGTGTTACAGCATGGCAGCAAACATTGAGATAGGCGATGCTGTGAGTGTTAATGCAAGTGTGGGACATACCAATCATCTACCACCGCCTGCCTTGGGTCAAGAGCCGTCAGAACAGCAGTTGTTGCCAGGAGAACTGAGTTTGACCCAATTTCTTGCTTTCCGACCACGATGTTTGAGGGGACTGAGACTGGGGAACAGGTCGAAGAATGGTTGGAAAGGTTGGAACAGATCTTTGTACCTGCCCCTTGTGCAAAGTCGGCTTGGATCCGATTGGCGGAGTTCCAACTCGCCAAGAAGGCATTGATGTGGTGGAAGACAACCGTAATGGAACAAGAGGCTCAAGGGCATGAGATCAACTGGGGATTATTTAGGACTTGGTTCCTAACCCGATACTTCTCGGCTGCTGCACGACAAATTAAAGAAGATGAATTCACCAATTTGAAACAAGGCAACATGGCGGTATCAGACTATGCTCTTCACTACTCTTCATTACTAAGATATGTGCCACATATCGCCACAAGCACTCAAGCAAATATGAGACACTTTTTGAAAGGTTTGAGGCCCGAACTATATGACAGAGTGATTACTAATGGCCCTACTTCCTTTGACGACGCTCTTACACGAGCTGAATTGGTAGAGTTGGGAGTAGGTGCATATCCAGACGAAGTACCACCACCGGTGCCCCCACAGAAGTCGACCTCTGATAGTCTGAAACCAAGGGGTGATCAATTTAAATCAAGAGGAATTCCATCATCTTCTAGGTTCAGTGGTCGACGACCGGATCCTCATCGCATGGGGACCGCAGGGGTAATACGCAATCAAATAGGGGACAGACACAAGGGAGTAGATTTGGGGGAATCAGATGTTATCAGTGTGGAGGGCCTCATCCGATAAGGGAATGTCCTGCTTGTTATGAATGTGGAAGGAGGGTAACTTTGCTCGGGAATGTCCTAACCGGGGAGGACAGCAAGACACCATAGGGAGACCCTCAGACAGAGCAGTACAACAAAGACAACAGTATGCACCGAGGCTTATGGGAGGTCAGACGATGGGACCAGCCTCAGGGGCAGGTTTATGCACTGACTCGGGAGCAGGCCGAGGCAACTCCAGAGGAGGTGATTGCTGGTACATGTCACTTATTTACGTACCTCGCTTTTATTTTCATAGATACAGGTGCCTCCCATTCTTTTGTATCGGTTGGTTTTGTGGAGAAGCATCACATGTGCACGTCTCCGTTGCCCACGCTGCTCATGGTCTCGACACCCACTGGGAAGAGTGTTGTTGCTAATCAGTTTCTTGCGGATTGCCTCATTTTATTTTGAGGGCAATGAATTGAAGACGGATTTGATTGTGTTGGGTATGGCAGACTTCGATTGCATTGTGGGTATTGACATATTGAACATATATTAGGCAGTAGTGGACTGCCGGCAGAGGACAGTGCGGTTTAGATCGGATGAGGGGATTCAGTGGACTTTCTATGGGAACGGTTCTCGTGCGAAGATCCCGTTAATATCGGCAATCAAAATGTCTCAGTTATTGGAGCGTGGGCACACGGGCTATCTTATCTATGTCGTGGACACGACGGGAAAGAACAAAGAGTTGAGAGTGTAGGATGTACCCGTGGTAGCAGAGTTTGTTGATGTGTTCCCGGAAGAGATCCCAGGATTTCCACCGGCTAGAGAAGTCGAGTTTGGGATTGAGTTATTACCGGGGACATCCGCTATCTCTCGTGCCCCTTACAGGATGGCACCGGCGGAGTTAAGGGAATTGAAGGAGCAGCTACAGGAACTCCTTGACAAAGGATATATACTCCCTAGCGTGTCACCATGGGCGCATCGGTCCTTTTTGTAAAGAAGAATGATGGATTGATGCGTCTGTGCATCGATTACCGGCAACTGAATAAGGCCACGGTGAAGAACAAGTATCCTCTCCCAAGGATTGACGACTTATTTGATCAGTTGCAAGGTACTAAGTTGTACATCAAGATTGACTTGAGATGAGGTAACCACCAGATACGGGTCAGGAAGGAGGATGTGCAGAAGACAGCATTTCGGACTCGGTATGGGCACTAAGAGTTCCTAGTTATGCCGTTCGGCGTGACGAACGCCCCAGCCGTCTTTATGAGCTTGATGAACAAAGTGTTCCAACAATATCTTGACCAGTTCGTCATAGTGTTTATTGACGACATACTCATCTACTCTCGGAGTGAGGAAGAGCACGTGAGATACTTGAGGACAGTACTCCAGATCCTCAGAGATCACCAGTTATATGCCAAGCTCAGCAAGTGTGAGTTTTGGTTGAGCAGTGTAGTGTTTCTGGGGCATGTTATATCTAGCAGTGGGATATCGGTGGATCTCAGGAAGATAGAGGCTGTGATGGAGTGGGATACACACACTTCTGTACCCGAGATACAGAGCTTTCTTGGTTTGGCCGGTTATTATCGGCGCTTCGTTGAGGGGTTTTCAAAGATTGCCAAGCCGTTGACACAGTTAACCCAAAAGGGAGTACCATTCTTTTCGTCTGAGGCTTGTGAGGAAAGCTTCCAAGAGTTGAAACATCGATTGACGACGGCGCCGGTGTTGGTGATTCCTACGGAGAACACGAGGTTTGTTCTTTATACCGATGCATCACTTCAGAGCCTTGGGTGTGTATTGATGCAAGATAAGCATGTGGTAGCTTATGCATCGAGGCAGTTGAAGCCGCATGAGACTAGATATCCAGTCCATGACTTGGAGCTAGCGGCTATTATTTTCGCCTTGAAGATTTGGAGGCATTATTTGTATGGTACGTCGTTTATCATGTACACCGATCATAAGAACCTGGAATTCTTGTTTTTTCAGGCGGAATTGAATATGCGTCAGAGAAGATTAATGGATTTACTCAAGGACTATGATTGTGAAATAGAGTACCATCCGGGAAAAGCAAACTTGATAGCAGACGCGTTGAGCCGGAAAGTGAGGAGTACTGCTAAGGATGTCATACATTTGTCAGCCATGATGACTTCCTATTGCCATCTGGGCTATGACTTCGACATAGATACATCACCAGTGTATGTATCAACTTTATTAGCTGAGCCAGATATCTATGAGAATTTCAGGAGAGCTCAGAAGACAGAAGATGAGGTTCAGAGATGGTTATCATTAGTACATCTTGGTTAGCCATCGAAGTTCAGAGTGGCTGAGGACGGATCCTTGAGATTGGGTAGCCGTTGGGTGGTTCCGAGTACGCCGAAGTTGCGTAGATGGATCTTGGAGCGAGCTCATAGCAGCAGGCTTAGTATTCACCCAGGCGAGAGGAAGATGTACAAGGATCTGTGTGATCAATTCTGGTGGAAAAGGATGAAACGGGATGTAATAGCATTTGTTAAGAGATGCTTGATCTGTCAACAGGTAAGGCAGAAAGACAGAGGCCTGGAGGCGAGCTGAGGAGCTTAGAGATACCGGAATGGAAGTCGGAGCACATATCTATTGACTTTGTGACCCACTTGCCGAGGACTACTTCGGGTTGTGATGCCATTTGGGTGATCGTGGATAGGCTGGCGAAGGTGGCTCACTTCATTCCCTACATTATGACGTACACATACTTGAGGATGGCTCAGCTGTATGTCCGGGATATAGTGAGACTGCACGGGATTCCAGTGTCTATTGTATCTGACAGAGATCCACGGTTCACATCTCATTTCTGGGGAGGTCTTCAGTCAGCTTTGGGTACTGAGGTGAGGTTGAGCACGGCATATCATCCCCAGACGGATGGTCAGACTGAGCGTACTATACAGACGCTCGAGGACATGCTACGGGCTTGTGTATTAGAGTTTGATGCCTCATGGAAAGATTCATTGGCTTTGGTAGAGTTCTCTTACAACAACAGCTATCAGGCGAGTATTCAGATGGCTCCGTTCGAGGCTCTGTATGGTCGGCGTTGTAGGTCGCCTTTGTACTGGGATGACTTGACCAGTAAAGCAGTAGGAGGACCCGAACTGATTCGGGAAATGGAGGATAAGATAAAGGTTATCCGTCAAAAATGAAGGCAGCCCAGGACAGGCAGGAAGCCTATGCAAATAAACGGCGGAGACCGTTGGAGTTCCAGTTGGGAGACAGGGTCTTTTTGAAGATCTCACCTTTCAGAGGTGTGGTTCGGTTTGGTATGCGTGGGAAATTGTCTCCGAGGTATGTGGGACCGTATGAGATTTTGCAGCGCATCGGTACCTTGGCTTACCGTTTGGCATTGCCACCTTTTTTGTCGGGTATACATGATGTGTTCCATGTGTCTATGTTGCGGAAGTATGAGCAGGATCCATCGCATGTGTTGCAGCCTTCCGAGGTTCAGTTAGAATCCGATATATCTTATGTGGAGCGGCCTGTTAGAATTCTGGATCGAGCAGACCGCAGACTTCGGAACAAAGTGATACCTATGATTAAAGTTCAGTGTGATCGTAGGGGTGTCGAGGAGGCCACGTGGGAGACGGAGCGGCATATGGTGCAGCACTACCCGGAACTATTTTCTGGTATGTGATTTATGTTTAGTTTCGTTTGGGTAAGTGCATGTGATTTCGAGGACGAAATCTTATAAGTATGGGAGTATTGTGATATCCCCGAAATAATTAATTACAATTTGAGTATTAATTATGACTATGTGATTGTTTATGGTGTTAATTGATTTAATATGTTGGAATTAATTATAATGGCGAAATGCTTAGTCACGTGATGGGCGTGACCTGGTAATGCATGTCAGGGTGCATAATGTGCATGTTGGGAAATTGGGTGTTAGCATGGTGTATTTGTGATGGTTGTTAATTATTTGGAAAGCATGAATTTAATTGAGGTTTGGTGCAATTCGGTAAAATGCTTTTAAAATATCATGTTGGGATATGTTATACGCCATGTTAATTAATAGGGTACATGTTTTAATTATAACCCTTTATACCCCATTAAACCCCCACTTTCCCCATTACTCTTTTCAATTCCCAATCACTCTCACAACCCTAACTCTAAACCCATTTTCGTTTCTTGCAAAAAGAGGAAGGAGAAATCTTTGCAAAAGCTTCATTTGTGTGATTCTTGGTAAGATTTGAGGTCTAAGAAGGGTATAGCTCCTTCCTTGTTGTTTTTTAAGGATTGTTTTTTATTTGAGTTGATATTTGAGTTTTGAAATGGGTTTGTTTTGGGTTGGTGTTGTTTATGGTTGGGTGTTGGATTTTTGGTTGTTTTAAGGTGTATATTGAAGGTTTAGGGTGTTTATATGTTATTGGTTTGATGGTATGTGTGTTGGTGTAGTTGGGGAAGAAATATGGTGTAAAAATGGTGGAAATCGCGGCTACTGGTTGTGGCGATCAATCGCTACAAATGCAGCAATCGATCGCCGAGAGACAGTGGAGAAATCGAGTGCTAGCGATCGATCGTCGTAAATGGCGCGATGGTTCGCCTCGAGCCAGTGAAGCCTGGCGATCAATCGCCAAGTCAAGGCGATCGATCGGTGAAGCTCGCGATCGATCGCCTCGACGCAGCGATCGATCGCTGATAAGTGCATAATTGCACTTATATTTTATTATATTTTCTTATAATTTTGTTTTGGTATTCGAGCAGAATTACGTCTTTTGTTATCATTTTTGATGTTTTGCAGGAATCCAAGGAATTAAGCATTTTATTACTAAAAGATGATGAGAAATACATAAATGTGACAAGAATTCAAATTGGGACTCAACGGTGAAATAATCATGCATCGGGACATGTCAATTGACAAGGAAATGTTATATTATATTATATTATATTATAACATAATATAATATAATAGATATAAAATTAAAAAAAAAAAAGAAACGTGAGATTTGATGATAAGATTTAAAAAGGGATACACGCACAAGGGGAGATATTTTATTAAACGGATTTTCAGATATTTACGGAGAATTTTACGTAAATAGGGGAACAAAAGGAAAGAAACGAGGAGGACAAAGTTGGAAACATATTCACGCACGAAGAGACGTAAATAAAGAAAGAGATTGGACGAAAAGAGATTTACGAAAAAGAGGGGATTCGGACGTGAGGAACAGAATACTTTCACGGAGAAGGAAATATTTTGACGTAAACGAAGAGCAGCGAGAGAGAGGCACGACCGTGTGAATTGGTAGAAGGGGGGAGATCAATCGAGGTGGTGGGCTTACACCGAAGGGTAGAGATTTTGACGACGGAGAAGACGACGGCGACTACCGGAGACGGAGGGCCATCTTCATATTCGTTTGATTATCTCTTCCTTTATGTTCATGATGATTAAAGACATGTCTATGTGTTTATTGAATGTATTCATGAACTAATTTATTATTCTAGAGTTAGACGGATATTAACTTGAACCTGTGTCGTTGATTAGTGATTGAATATTATTTGGTTTTTCGTTTGGTTTATTTGTGATTCTTGATTTGAATGCGTTTCAATTAATTGATCACTAGTTGATTCGTCATATTATTTAGAATCTATCACTTGGTAGATGGGGTTTTGAATAGGACCGTAGGAATTTACATCGTTGGAAGTATATATAGTCGGGAGACATATAACTCCAACGAAGCTATAGAACGAATCGTGCGCTATTGAAATTGTTTAATAATTTATCTTAGGTGGGCACATCAAGATGATTGTTGAATGATTAGTTCTATTTAACACTCGGGAGAGGTAATAGAATAACATAGGATTCGTGGTTAATAAATTAGAAGAACACGACATAGTGGATAGTTGAGTGAAGTCGAACCTCTAGAATCCGTTCTCATTGATTTTCTCCACTTAAATTTTCATCTTGTTGAATTATTATTTTATTTTAGTAGATTAATTTAATAATTATGCTATCGATTATCTAAATAAAGTCGAGACTATTCTAATTACAGTACTTGGTGTAACTTAATTTTCAATCCCTGTGGGTTCGACATCCGTACTTTCAAATTCCTATACTAAAATTTGACACCGTACACTTGCGGTACGTTTTACACCCATCAAGTTTTTGGCGACGTTGCCGGGGATTGATTTAATTTTGTTTATTGATACTGTTACCAAGTAGTCTTGATTTTAATTTAGAATTTTATTTTTTGTTTTAATTTTATTTTTTATGATGTTTTTCTTGTGAGGTACTTGGAGATGTTTCATCAGCAAGTTTCCACAAGCTTTGCCCAACAACCGTATGAACCATTCTATGCAGCTTGGGACAGATTCAACCACGACTTTTCAAACTACGCTCCTCTTCAATCTTTCTACAGTGGATTGGATGCAGACACACAAGAATGGGTATTTAATGGAGCTTTGGCAACTGGTAGTCCCATATATTGTAGAGATGATGACAGGGTGCACCTGTTTAACCATATGGCGAATTTCGACTATCAGTGGCATTGTGATCCTTCACTGCAGGGTTGGAGTCACCAATATCCACCAGAGCATCATTACCCTCATTTTACACACCAACCATTCGATCATCAAGCAGAGGATGAGTATAGTTCTGATAAAGTCTCTCAGTTGGAGGATATTTTGCGCAAATTCTGGCCATCATCTGAACCAAAGATCGAAAATCACACCAGAAGTAGCATTGAGCAGCAGATAGAGACATTTTTAGCGAGATGCAAAGAGGTTGAGATGAGATATACTAATCAAGGGGTGACAAATCAGGTGTGGTCACATGATGATGATCATTCAACCAACCAAGTTTGGGAGAGTGATCCTACTCATGCAGAAGATTCAAGGGAATATGAGCATTTTCAAGTGGTTGAGCCTACTGTGGAAGAGTTATCTGATGAATTCCCGTGTCAAGATGAGCCTAGCGTGACGTTGGAAGATGAGCATATTTTTGAAAATAGTGAGGAGCACTCTTCGATGGTGATGTCCTATATGCCATATGTGGATCCATTCTTCCCATCGATGCCAACTTCACCATATTATGATCTCCACGAGATGAAGCCAAGTTTAGAATCTTTCTCCATGCTTATCAATTTTTGAAGGACGTTGTTGGAGCGACGGGCGTTAATTGTCAGTATCTTGCCAAGCTTGAGGGCATACACAACCAAGACACATATGTAGTGTCATATGATACTTACTATGGGCGGAAGCCGCTATTTGATGGTTGCTTCGCATGGTCTGGCTGAAGACTTGAAACAAAGCGCTTCTTGGGAGGCAACCCAAGCCTTATATCCTTTTTAGTTTACTTCAGTTTTTTTTATTTTAGTATTTTAATTTTTATTAGCATGTCTTAGTCAGAGCCGCTGATCATTATTTTTCCCATTGCAGGTTTATACTGATGCGAAGGTCCCTATCATCATCTTCTCACCATACCCACGAGCATGAGATGGACGATGATTACTGACGATCGTCGTCGCAGGTAGGTGTGTTGTCCCTTATTTTATACATTGTATGGTACATTAAGGACAATGCACGATTTTAAGTTTGGGGGGTGTTAAACATTGAAGATGTTTTGTTTCCTGGATTCCTATGTGTGTTTTGTGTTGTGTTTTTTTTAGTCGTTGATTTTTTTCTTTTTGTATCATAAGTCGTGATTTGAAGTAATTGTGAAGGCCGATGATGAAGAATTGAGCTTATTTGTGAAAATTTTAAAATTTTTGTTCACTTTGCTCTTGAGTTTCTCACATTCATGTACTAGAGACCACGATCATTTGATTAATCAATGTTGATTTGAATGAACACAAATATGATATAGGCGTTCATGATAATTTTTTGGGCCTTTATTCATTGATATGAATTTGTCATAGTAGCCCATTTGAGCTTAAACGTAAAAGAATGAGGATTGAATTGTTGCAATATATCTTAGAATCTCATTCAAATTCCTTTCTTATATCACCTTGGTTTTGAGATACCATTTGAGCACATTGGTCAAATCATATAAGTTATTTGTGAACTGAGAATTAGTCTAAAACTTGCTTTAGTACCCTTTGAGGCGAAATACGGATGTTATGTGTCTTAGGAATGATTTAGGCAATTTTTGATTCGTTTGAGCCTTTAAAGCCACCAAATGACATCATTTTTTATCCCTAGCTACCCTTTTGAGCTTATTGAAAATCGAATGGCATGTGCTTAGGCACATAATAACCTCCATTCGGCATCATTTCAAAATCCCACATCGACCACCTTGTTGAAAGCTTATACACTATTTCCTACCCTCAAGTGAGTAAGCCTCTATTGCACTTTAAAATTTCAAATATATCCCATGATCATGATTGAAAATTAGAAGGGGGTAACAATGAAAAAAAGGGAATGAATGCATAGAAATATGTTGAAGAGGTGAAGAAAATAGTGATGGAAAGAATGAGAAAATAATGAGGTGAATGATGAGGCGGATGAGAAAGGAGGGTGAATTGAAAAGAAAAAAAAATGATGAATCATCAATAGAAGGAATCGAAATTGAGATGAGAGTGCGCAACATGGTTATATATGACTTACTCTCTTGCTTTGAATATCAATCTTTTTATTGAAGCCATGAGCCGAATCTTAACGTTACAAGCCTATTAAGACCTATTGACCGAGCCACATTCGTCTAATATACTAGTGGAGAATGTTACGAATAGTAAGCTTATGGACACTCGAGAAACACTTGTAATGCATATGGTTTTGACATTCACACACGCACATCTCATTACTTTGAGTTTATGCATTGCTCATTGTTTGTCAAAGTTATACTCCTTTTTATGAACAATGCAAATGAACCAATACACCTTGCAAAATCCTATTGATTTGTGTGAGTAAAGATTGCTTTAATGGTTAAATGGAAGTGGTGGCACACACACTTGAGAACTCTTGAGTAGACTGATATGCATACTTGACTTAAAAATTTTAGACAATTGATCTTCGAGGCCAATTTGCAATTATAACATTTCATGACTTGCGTTAGTAGTGTGTTTTCTTTTTTCTCTTTTATTTCTTGGTCTTTTTCCATTTCTATTTTGCTCGGGACTAGCAAAGTTTAAGTTTGGGAGGATTTGATAAGTGCATAATTGCACTTATATTTTATTATATTTTCTTATACTTTTGTTTTGGTATTCGAGCAGAATTACGTCTTTTGTTATCGTTTTTGATGTTTTGCAGGAATCCAAGGAATTAAGCATTTTATTACTAAAAGATGATGAGAAATACATAAATGTGACAAGAATTCAAATTGGGATTCAACGGTGAAATAATCATGCATCGGGACATGTCAATTGACAAGGAAATATTATATTATATTATATTATAACATAATATAATATAATAGATATAAAATTTAAAAAAAAAAAAAGAAACGTGAGATTTGATGATAAGATTTAAAAAGGGATACACGCACAAGGGGAGATATTTTATTAAAGGGATTTTTCAGATATTTACGGAGAATTTTACGTAAATAGGGGAACAAAAGGAAAGAAACGAGGAGGACAGATTTGGATACATATTCACGTACGAAGAGACGTAAATAAAGAAAGAGATTGAACGAAAAGAGATTTACGAAAAAGAGGGGATACGGACGTGAGGAACAGAAGACTTTCACGGAGAATGAAATATTTTGACGTAAACGAAGAGCAGCGAGAGAGAGGCACGACCGTGTGAATTGGTAGAAGGGTGGGAGATCAATCGAGGCGGTGCACTTACACCGAAGGGTAGAGATTTTGACGACGGAGAAGACGACGACGACTACCGGAGACGGAGGGCCATCTTCATATTCGTTTGATTATCTCTTCCTTTATGTTCATGATGATTAAAGACATGTCTATGTGTTTATTTAATGTATTCATGAACTAATTTATTATTCTAGAGTTAGACGGATATTGACTTGAACCTGTGTCGTTGATTAGTGATTGAATATTATTTGGTTTTTCGTTTGGTTTATTTGTGATTCCTGATTTGAATGTGTTTCAATTAATTGATCACTAGTTGATTCGTCATATTATTTAGAACCTATCACTCGGGAGAGGGGTTTTGAATAGGACCGTAGGAATTTACATCGTTGGAAGTTTATATAGTCGGGAGACATATAACTCCAACGAAGCTATAGAACGAATCGTGCGCTATTGAAATTGTTTAATAATTTATCTTAGGTGGGCACATCAAGATGATTGTTGAATGATTAGTTCTATTTAATACTCGGGAGAGGTAATAGAATAACATAGGATTCGTGGTTAATAAATTAGAAGAACACGACATAGTGGATAGTTGAGTGAAGTCGAACCTCTAGAATCCGTTCTCATTGATTTTCTCCACTTAAATTTTCATCTTGTTGAATTATTATTTTATTTTAGTAGATTAATTTAATAATTATGCTATCGATTATCTAAATAAAGTCGAGACTATTCTAATTACAGTACTTGGTGTAACTTAATTTTCAATCCCTGTGGGTTCGACATCCGTACTTTCAAATTCCTATACTAAAATTTGACACCGTACACTTGCGGTACGTTTTACACCCATCAATCGCCAGCAGCAAATTTTTGGGAATTCGATTTTTATGATGGATTTTTGGTATTGGACTATTATTTGGCTCCTAATATTGGTTTGTGTGATTGTGTAGAACCATCCCAGGTGGCGACATAGCCAAGGAGGTGAAGTCATACCAAATCCACTTTTGGAAGAAAGGTACGTAGTGAGACGTACGAGCAATTGGTGATGAGATTATATTATTTGGGTTTATGCATTGTGCATGGATATGTGTTTGGGAATGATTGATATTCTGGTGGTTGTTATATTCGAGCGAGGGATGTAGTACTTGCCGCTGTCATATGAAGTAGTACTTGCCGCTGTCGTATGAAGCGATGGAATTATGATGTTTGCCGCTGTCATGTCGAAGCAATGATTATGCCGCTGTCATGTCGAAGCGATGATTATGATGCTGTCATGTCGAAGCGAGGGACATCATATGATGTCGTTATATGTTGAAGCGAGGGGTGCTAAAATACCGATGTTATAACACGACCGGAATCCTCATATTGGTTATGTAATTATCGATGAGTATTGTGGCATAGGAATGAAATACGGCGACGATCACTTATAGTATGCACTAATGATCATGTACATGAGTTATGAAACAGGAACGACCGACGAGAGTATGTAAATGCGGCAACTCAGGGAGTATTCATGATATGTGTTTTGTACAATTATTTGCATTACTGTCCTTGAGTTTTGTTGAGGATTGTTGTATATGCTCATGGTGGGGTTGTTCCTGTAGGTACTTTTTGGGAGCAAAGGACTATGGACCGGGGTTGACGTAGTGAGCTTGAGGAGTGCTATTGGATAGAACAACGAAGTTCTTTTGTATAGTTCATACTCTAGGAGTAGTGTAAAACTATAGGATTGTCATCCTTTTGGTTGGAATGTAATTAATCCATTATGGAAGTTATTATTATTTTGGTATGTAATTCTTAAAGCTCAAGACCTCAATACGGATTTTACACTCTGATATATATATATATATATATATATATATATATATATATATATATATATATATATATATATATATATATATATATATATATATATATATGTTTATCCTAACTGTACCTAAATCTTCACTTAAGGCGTTAGGGTCCTTACACATGACCTAAATGGCAACAGTAATTCAATAATGCCGATAAATGGCTCATATCATCAGCAGTGTGCCACACCTTACGACTCAAAGCATCGGTTATCAAATTTGCTCGACCCGTATGATATTCAATCTCACAGTTATAATCTTTTAACATGTCCATCCACCTCGTCTGCCTTGTATTCAATTCGGCTTGAGTAAACAAGAATTTCAAACTCTTGTGGTCCGTGAATATCATAATTGTGGCCCCATATAAATAATGTCTCCACATTTTCAAGGCAAAAACAATAGTTGCTAGCTCCAAATCGTGCAAGATACCTTGTCTCGTGAGGTTTTAACTGCCTCGAAGCATACGCTGCGACGTGCTTATCTTGCGTCAAAACACATCCTAGACCCTGCAAGGATGCATCGGTATACACATGAACCTTTCATTCTCTGTCGGTATGATTAACACTGGAGCCGTAGTTAAACGATGCTTCGGTTCTCGAAAACTATCATCACAAGCTTCAGATCATAAAAACAACTCTTTTCTGGGTCAGCTGTGTCAGTGGTTTAGCGATCTTGGAGAAACCATCTATAAATCGTCTATAATATCCGGCTAAACCCAATAAACTGTGAATCTCTGTTACTGAAGTCGGAGCAGACCATTGAAATAATGCCTCTACTTTTTCTAGGATCAACAGCTATGCCCTACCTCGATATTACTTGTCCCAAGAATACCACTTCCTCTAGCCAAAATTCACATTTGCTAAATTTAGCAAACAACTGCATATCTCTCAAAATCTGCGACACTGCCCTCAGATGCAACTCATGATCCACCTTGTTCTTGGATAAACTAAGATGTCATCAATAAAGACAATTAGAAACTGATCCAAAAATGCTTGAAATATTTGATTCATCAAGTCCATAAAAATAGCAGGTGATTGGATATTATTATTGTTTATTATTCACTATAATCCTAAAATATATATTATGTTAATCAAATAATTATTCTTTCTATTGTAGACTGACCAGTTGGCATCCATGAGCATAAGTGCTCGATCTAGGCCACGAGATGACTTAGCGGCTTGTAATCCATTACTAGATCGTTACAATTATATTGGTGATAATGCCATGAATTTTCTCAACAGCAGAGTACTGCAAAATGCTCAGCAGTATCCCCTGAACATCCAGTCTCAGAGCCTTAGTAGTTTAGTGGGTCACTCGATGGTACCTATACTTGTGTTGACATACCTACTACTTCGACAATCACCGGGTGGGCGAATACTTCACAACATATTGTTGGAGGATTTGACACCGGCGCTTCTTCCATATCTTGTTGCACAGTCTCCCACGGTATGAGTACGACGGAGGAGGTCTATTGGTCGATCATGACATCATATGATGTTTCACCATTTACTCCACATGATCATGTCATACATACAACCTCGTACTCTAGACACGTGGAGCTTCACTTACCAGCTTACGTGCCACAACGTCCACATTTTATATCTCTTATTCCATAAGGTGATATGATATCACAATCCACATCTTCATCGAGTCAGAATGAGGAAAGTGCGGATATGGATCCACAAATAAATCTTAGTGCTCATCTTATCGATCACAGATTTAGAAAGCGCAGAATTACACAACCGCCTACATGTGACACTGGAGGACATTTAGTTTATCGTTCATTAATATAGTTAGATGATACTTCTAAATAAATGTAGAAGAGTATTCCATATAAATAGTTTGAAATGCAATTTTTAAATTAATTTAAAATTAAATATATATATATATATATATATATATATATTTAAACTAAAATAATTCTGGAAAAAATGATTTGAAATCGTTGTTCGAACGACGATTTTAAAAAAAAAATTCGAAATATTTCCACGTTATTTTCAAAATTTAATCAATTTAACGATGACTTGAAATAAAATAAAAAAACTGTTAAATCGTCATTGCCGAATGCGAGTTATGGTATAAATATAATCAATTTTTTCCACGATCTTTTCAATTTTTTTATTTTTTAAAAATAATTAAACTTTTTAGTCGTGAAAGCATATAGATAAATGTAAATTTTACAACTAATCATAGATACAGTGCAATCGGCAATTGTCAAGTTTGACTACTTCATTTATGGATTTATAAAAGAAATCGCCAACCTGTCATCTCAATTTCTATTTGGCTTACATGCGACTCTTCACCATTCTCTCTTTTCGATCCCTCTACGTTTTCTCTCTCTAGAAAAACAAAAATACTGTCTCTCTTGTTGAAGTTGAATGGATTCTTTTTCTTCTTTTTAGTTTCTGTTCATAATTATTATACCACCTTTACCATGGGATAATAATCAAACTTCTGTTGTTTATGCACAACAACCTATAATTAAGGATGGTTAGTTCATGTAAGTGCTTGTGCTCTCCTTTTCCTTGAATTTTTTGGACCAATTTTTTATTTTAGTTATTTTTCTTTTAATATTTGGGATTTTATGGATATTATGTTGAATTGATTTTGAACGTTACTTTTTTTATATTTTATGTTATTATTTAGCGCTCTTGAATGATAACACTGTTTAGTGGGTTTACTGGGTCATATACTCTTATTCTTTATTTCAAGAGAAATGAAGAAACAGTCGTCAAGGGTTTAATGTGAGAGTATCTAATTCAATATTTTTTAATCGGGATTATCTTTTTCTAAAGGGCATACTCTGATTGATATTGCTTGGGGTCTTCTTTCAATAATTGTCTTGGGAGAATTTCGAGCTGTGGGTGATCCATAGGAAAGGTCTCAAGAATCAATATGATGTTTTCCTGGGCTTCTTTTATTATTTTGATTTGAGTTTTTTTTTTTTTTTTCATTTTTGTTTTTCAATCTTGACACTTAATTTTAATGTGGATTGATTTCCTATTAAAACACCTAAATTTTCTTAAATTAGATTACGGAGTGTCACCTTGAGTTTTGAAATGATAAGGGAGGAAGAGAAGGAGCAGTCACCGGTTGGAAGTTGGAAGACATACTCAAGGTCGGTTTCATGGACTGAACGTCAACCGAGAAAGTCTAACTCTAAACCACAATGGAACAGCAAAGCACGAGCTTGTTTGCCGCCTCTTCAACCTCTTTCTATCATCAGACCATGTTTTGAAGAATGGCCAAAAGCTGGGTCAGATGATCTTGGCATATGGCCAAATCCTCCAACTCCGGGACCGAGAAAGTCTAACTCTAAACCACAATGGAACAGCAAAGCACGAGCTTGTTTGCCGCCTCTTCAACCTCTTTCTATCATCAGACCATGTTTTGAAGAATGGCCAAAAGCTGGGTCAGATGATCTTGGTATATGGCCAAATCCTCCAACCCCGGGTGCAAGGACTGGGTCCGCAACACCACGTGAAAATCCAGCTTCGGATAGCCCTCCCAGAGAATTTGATTGTACAAAAGACAAGCTTGCCTTTTTTGAGAAGGAATGCTCAAGGATTTTAGATCATATATATTTGGGTAGTGATGCTGTTGCAAAGAATCGGGAAATCCTCCGCCAGAATGGGATCACTCATGTGCTGAACTGTGTGGGGTTTGTATGCCCGGAATATTTTAAGAATGAACTTGTGTACAAGACACTTTGGCTCCATGACTGCCCGTCCGAGGATATAACAAGTATTCTCTATGATGTGTTTGATTATTTTGAAGATGTTCGAGGACAAGGCAAGCGCGTTCTTGTCCACTGCTGTCAAGGAGTGTCTCGCTCAAACTCGTTGGTCATTGCATATCTTATGTGGAAAGAGGGGATGAACTTTGATGATGCATTCCAGCATGTCAAGGCAGCCAGAGGAGTGACTAATCCAAATGTGGGATTTGCTTGCCAACTGTTGCAGTGCCAAAAACGAGTGCATGCTCTTCCTGCAAGCCCTACTTCTGTTCTTAGAATGTATTGTATGGCTCCTCACTCACCATATGATCCCCTGCATCTTGTACCAAAATTGTTGTGTGAACCCGGTGAGCACAAACTTGATTCTCGAGGAGCTTTCATTATTCACATTCCTTGTACTTTATATGTATGGATTGGGCAGCATTGCTCCTCTGTGATGTCAGATAATGCCATGGCAGCTGCCTCTCAAGTTATTCGATATGAAAAAGCTCAGGGTCCGGTTTTTACTCTCAAAGAAGGTGAAGAGACATTTGAATTTTGGGATGCTCTCAGCTACTGTTGTGTAAAATATGAGAAAGAAAACATGCCTCTGGAGTCCGACGTGGTTCCCACTACTGCTAATCAATCTGTCGGTCAAAGGAAACTCCCAGAGTACGATCTGGATTTCGAAATATTCCACAGAGCACTTTCCGGTGGGGTCTTACCACCATGTCCGTTATTAGAAGCAGGATCTGAGACGCTTCTTCCTGCTAGAGAGAATGGTTGGAACAGATTGAGGAGAAAGTTTGCCAGTGGTGTTGTGAAAGAATTTATTACCTCGTCTAAAATCAACTCTAGTGGCTTCCCTGAGCATGATTTAGATATTGAAATATCTCATAGAGCACTTGCCGATGAGGTTGCACCATCACATCCATTAATGGAAGCGGGATCTGAAGCATGTCTTCCACCAAGAGAGAATGGTTGGAACAGATTGAGAAGAAAGTTTGCCACTGGTGTTTTGAAAAAACGTATTACCTCTCCTAAATTCAACCCTAGTGACTCCCAAGTAAGTAATGGACTCTATTCGATTGATACCCGTGAAGAAGTTGAAGGTTTTGTATTGGCTTCTGACGTTTCAGTGTCTTCAAATAGTCGGTGTGGTTCACCTGAGTCATTTGTTTCGTATGTAACAAGCAGCCCTGATTGGTCCAAAAGTAACTTAAAAGAAGTCGGATTTCCTGCTCCTCTTTCTGAGATTGCATTGTCACGATCACCGTCATTTAATTTGGCGGATTCTTTTTCGTCTTTTCTGGTTAGTAAATCAAAGTACGGTTCACCATCACCTTCACTTTCACCAGCGACCTCTGATTATTCAAGTTCATTTACCTTCTCCCCATCATCGTCCAACAGGTCTGACTTAACATATGCATCAGCTCAGCCATCTCCTAATGGACTCGAATCCAGAGATGCTGATCCTGGTAAGCATGGTCCTGTGGACGAAACTGTTGGTTCTGTGGGCAGAAGTACCTGTTTACTTTATAATGTAACTCCCCCTCCACCAGAAGAGGCAATTTCTCCCAGTCGTGTTTCGAAAGTACCTGGTCCAGATTCATCTTGTGGAGAGACTTTGCCTTCCCTTTTAGATCATATGTGCGGCCATTTTCCTTCTAGGATGATCCTACCATTCATTGCAGAGGTGTCTCATAGCACCGAAAACGTGTCAAGCTACTTGGAAAATGATGTGGTGAAAGATGTTGAATGCAACAGCTTTAATAGTGATGTTTCTTCCGAGAGGGAGGGGAAAAATCCAATTTCAGATGCAAACTTGTATGTTCCTTATGATGAGTTTTAAGCAGTTAGGAAGATGAAAAATTACGATCTACTTCAAAATGATATAACTGCACAGAAACAACTAACTTTGTAGTTACCAGTAACCTTTGTATAAAAAAGGACTTGTATTGTGTCTAATTTGATGCCTCGGGAAGCTTTTGATACGGAATTGATGTTTTATGTGTATGTAAAAGTCATAATCTGTGGAGTGGATAATAAAGGAGTGAATATGAAGATGTCATACCATTTGGAAGCAGTTGTCCATAATCTTCGAGGATAGTTTCAGTACAAATTCAGTGAAGGTACTTGATCCTTTTAAATTATTGCAATATTTGACTATTTTGTGCATGGTTTGACAGCTAAACATATTGTCATCTCGCTTTAGTATGTTGAATGTGTGTTCTTGAAAGATGTAGATAATTTTATTGTCATCTCGCTTTAGTATGTTGATTGTGTGTTCTTGAACGATGTAGATAATTTTATTGTCATCTCTATGTTTTATAGTTAAAAGGTAGCTAAATTTGGAACATTTTATGCATTTTTTAAGGTTGTTCTATTCGTGACATTCCACGAAAGTTGAGATCTCAAAGTTAGAATTGTGATACCTCTTCAACGTATGTAGTTCATTTATCATACATCAGTTTGTTTGTTATTTTGTTTTTAAAAACAAAGACGTCAAAAATATGTGCATCAGTGCATGATGCCAACAGCCATATGCAAGTGTTCTGTGTTTTGACATCCAAGAATCTGATTACTCATTCCGTGGTTTTACTCTTTGAGAGACCTATGTCGAAAAATCATCGAAATTTTGTCTTTGCACATAGGACCTTTGTAATGATGAACAATCTGTACCACCACTAAGTTATCTACTTTGCTTTCTTTTTCATTGCTGTACCGCTTCATGGCATCTATGTATGGTGTTTCCAATTTGCTATGGCGAAGTGACTTTTTTTTTCATGTTGTTTTAGATACTCATGGAAGGTGAGGAACCGGCTCCTGGTCTTCTGTTTCTTGTTACACGACGAATAAAATCATGGTTTTTGGTTGAACGTCAGAATGAGAGAGGAAAAACTTCTTTGATTTTTCATTCTTTGTTACTGGAGCTCTTATCAAGCATTGGCATCCCTAAGCAGGACGATTTCGTTATTCTGCTTGTGGGATGTAAGGGGAAATTCCCATCTTTTGTGGGACAAGACTCTGTACAGAGAGGGAATGCTTTCTGTATTTTGAGAAGTAGCAATTACAAGCAAAAAAATTGTTCTAATGTAACTTATTACCGAGGATGATAATGTATTTTAGACTGAAGAAAAACTTAGTACTTTAAAAAAATTAATCTTAATCCTTGAGGAACTTCATAATCCCCATTAGGTCCATTTTGCAATCCCTTTGGTCATCTGCAGCAAATTTTGTCAACTTTCTGCACTGAGCGATGTCAATTTTGGCACGCTGTTTTTGTAAAGTTACTCGCATGTTTTTCAATTTGTCCATATTTTGAATCAAATTTGATTCCATACAAGTTTGTTTAATAAAATGGGATGTTCTTGTTTACTTTTAGTTAGACCCGACCAAGGGTCATATCATCGACCCTGAACCGGCCCGGAACCAGACCGTGGTCAACGGGCCGGTTAACCGAGTCAACGGTTCGAATGGTCGGACCCGTAACCGGCCCGTCTATAGAAGGGACGGTTAAGGGTTATAATTTTGCTAACCCGTTAACCGTCGGTTAATCGGCGGTTCAAAGGTTATTTTAATTTTTTTACATTTTTAAATTTAAAATATATGTAACGGTGTAGATTTGAACTCATAGCCTCCAAATTGAATAATTAGCTTCAACCACTAAGCTATAAGAGCCTTGTTAATCTAAAAATAGTGTTATAATTTATATATATTAACCAAACAAATATATCTTACACATTTTAATTATCTAGGCTTGAATTTATTTCACGTTATTTTATATTTAATCCATGGATGAAAACACATTCAAACACATTTTACACTTTATTTCAAATTTTAATAATATTTTTTATTTTGTTTAAAAAGTAAGGGTCAAACCATAACCGTAACCGTTGGTTAACCGTAACTGTAATCGAAACCGTAACCGGTGGTTCATGAACCGTAACCGGAACCGTCAAGGAAGGTTAAGGTTAAGGGTCGATGTTTTTTGAACCGTCTAACCGGCGGTTCTGAACCGTCTAACCGACGATTCTGAACCATGGTCAGGTCTACTTAGTTCTCTAAAGTTTGTATAAATATGATAAAAAATTAAAAAACCACTACTGAGAATCATTATAACGAATATTATTTTAATAAAATATAATATAAAGTTTAAACTAAATCAATCGATTTTGAAATTTAACTTTAATTTGAGTAGAACTTACTCAATAATACTTCTTTTAAGCTTCTGAGTTGAACCGAAATTGTAACAGAATTTTAGCATAAAAAATGAGTGATATTCGACCTAATTGCCCCATGAAAGATATCATAGAACGAATAGCATGTCTTGGTGAAGATCGCCATGGCTATTTACAAAAAGCTCCAAGTGTTTAGTCGTTTACACTAAAAGAAATGAAAGGGAAAGAGAAGTTCATTGCATATGAACCACAAAAGTCTTGAGACTCACCGATGCTTAAGTTTAAACCAGTACACGTCCTCATATCTCCTTTTCTGATCTTAGTATATCCATTGTTGGGCCAAGCGCACTTCCTCTGAGAGCTTTATAGGACCACGATTTATAAGCTGGACTCTGCTTCTCTGGTTGTACCCTCGTGGCATTCTTCCTCCATCTATTTCCTTGTGATGGAGGTACCTTTTTAACATTCTTTACAAAACTAGTTCTCTCAACTAGTTGCAGCTTCTTGGGATTTTTTCCCCAACAACTTTCTTGAGATAATTCTTCCTTTTTGGAATCTAGGGCCTCACTGATTTGGTCCCAAATGTTCAAACACCCATTTTCTAAGAAATAAGTCTAGTGTCAAGTCATCCCAACGCACAAGTCTGCAACTAAATTTATATTGACTAGGGGAAAAAAAAACCTGCAGAAGGGGGTACTGTTTCTTCACCATGGTTTAGTTCTCCGTTCTCTGTAGAAGGTACATTGTGCATAACTAGATCTTTTTAACTTTAATTTACTGGATTTTTAATCTTAAAATGAACCATAATATATACCTGTATTGGATATCACTGTTTGTGTATCGATGCCGCTAGGTGACACTGGTTTTGAAGCATTTTTGTTGTCTAGAGGACCCTCACATACCAAGCTAGCGTCTAAATTTCTTAGACATGAACTTACATCCTTGATGACACGGACATCAACGAGTGATGGAAAATCAATCTGCACAAGATGGATGATCCAAAAGTGATCCACTAAAAGCCAAATATTAATGTAAAACATGTAGGCAAGAGGGGAAAAAGATTGATCTAGATCCGCATGGCTTACCTCCAATGAACCGTCTTCTTTATAAAGAGAGTTATCTAGTGGTTCAGCTTCATCATCAGCCGCTTCCTTGGAAACAACTGGATAATCTGACACTGGTGCCAATATTGTTTGATTCGATTCAGCATTGTACAAAGATACTTTTCCAACCTAGGTAAAAGTAAAAAAAAATGTTAGAAGAAATAGTGATAATCTGATATTATGGAATATAACTACCCAAATAGATTGAGCAATACTCGATATGCTGAAAGCTCTGGGGTCCAGGTTGATGATAACTCCAGAATTCGATATGCAAGGATATCACCTTCCTGCAAGATGGGGGAAAAAAGAATTGGTTTTAGATTCTTCTAGTGCAAGATATTAACATCTAAAAGATCAGGCAAGATATAACACCTGACATCTGTAATACAGAGGAACTCAAATATACAAGCCAATGAATCGTGATCTTTCACGAAAGAAAGAGAGATGAGGATCAACCTTAGGCATGCCAGGAAGATTCGGAAGCTTCTCAAAGTCAATTTCTCTTACCGGCTGTTCCCTTGTATCATTAACTAATGCTTTGGATTTGTTCTTTTCTGGACTTTTATAGCCATTCCGTGAAGTAAGTGGAGAATTGGACAATCCCCATTTTTGTCCCTTCTTCTTGCTAGTAATCCCATTCCACTGGATGGTTTCCTGAGAGGAAATCCTAAGTTAATTATGCAGGAAACATGCAAAACTTTGAATGATAAGCATCAACATAATTGTATGCTAAGAAAGTAGTGTCACAATCTTTAATTTCTAACAATAAAACAATCTCTTGCATAAATGGTTCTCAAACTCAACCCCGACTCTGGGCATTTTCAGAAGAGATGAATATACCAAAACAACGGAATGGAGTATGAATGACTATAGTATGGTGTGAAACTTAGTGAAATAACATAAATTATAAATATTGAGAAATTTTCATTCGAAAAAGAGGGGAGACATAGTGATTGCTACACCAATGTTAATAACTTACAAGCAATTTCAGACTACTGTTTATTATAAGAGAGATCCCCATGCTCAACTCAACCAAGCCTTGTACCATCCTTGCAAGAGGTTGAGATCTCTGCGATCACTTATCTCCTTGCTTTATAAGGGATTATTTCCAAAATAGTAAAACCACAAATGTTTAAAAGTATCTAAAGCATGATTTTTTTTTATAAAATCCTTGTTTCAAATCACATCAGTAGGACAATGTGGTCCTCAAATGAATGATATCACTGTATTTGACAGCTTATAAGGCCAAATTTATGATGCAGTAAAATGTTGTTCCTTGTTGGCTAATATCCAATGACTTGAATAGGGGTTTATGATGAGCTGAAGCTTGAATATCGCGGAGCTTGAGCTTTTCTATGATCATTCGAAGCCCGTGAGCCAAGTCATGGACTTTTTTTATTACTATTATTCTTATTCATAATGAAAACATAATATAATACATAATAATTAAATACAATAATAATTAAATTAATGAAACTATTTTTAATATATAAGTTATATCTTTTTCTTCGTAATACAACGTGTGAAGCCTTTATTTGAACTCAATTTTGAACCTGAACAAGCTTGAATTCGAGCTCTCGGATAAAGAAAAGAAAATTTTAAAAAGCAAATTTACAACCCTAAGCTTGAGTACACTTGCTTGAACCAAGGGACACCATTACGCACTAGAAAATCATTTTACAATACATGACTGCAAATCAAGAAGGAACGCAAATAGTCTTTGAAGACATACCAAAGTTACATGATTCGGATGGACATCTTGATCTGCTGACAAATAAAATTTATATATCAGATATCTAGAAAAATATGGCACGATGGAAGTAGGAGCAGAAGACCTTAAAGGAAAAATTTTAATACAAAATTGTGTTCCACTGGCAAATCGTAGATTAGGTGCACTAAAATGGTATAGGCTGTGGTTCATGTCCTCGTACAAAAGAAAATTGGTTCCTCTTGAAGAAAAAAAAAATTAAAAACTTGTACTTAGTGCTAAGCTAAACTAAGAACCCTTACAGCACTATGAGCCAAAACACTTACAAGGCCAGCAACCATGATGTTGTTTCAGCCAGTTTGATTAGTTTCAGTAAATTATGATTCTGTTAGTTGCTTATTGTGGGAATCAAAGATTTAGAAAATATTAAAATCGTCAAATCTCACACACAAGTAGAAAGCAACTATCCATAGATAGAGATTGCAACCTTTTTCAAAATGTTCAAAACGGATGTGTCCTGGCCTTATTACAATGGGAACAACTTCATGCTCCCCGTCACTTTCCTGAATTGACTGCTTGGAAGTGTCTCCATTTTGATTTGGCAGCTCACGGGCATCCTCGTTATTATGCATTGGTTGTTCATGTGCATCATCATTATTTTGAGTCAGCTGCTCATGTACATCATTATTCATCTGAGTGATCTGCTCATGTACATCATTATTTTTATTTGGATGTTCATGAAGCCGACTAGTTTGATTCCGTCGACGGGGATTATTTTGAGGGGATTGCTTCCAATATAGCTGCACATTTGAGACTTCACGTTCATACCAATGGCATGCAAGGTTGGCAAAAGCCAGCACCAAGTAAATAAGATGACTCACCAGTCCCTTTGGTTGGCCATCCAACACATTCCTTTCAGCAACCTCTCGGTGTTTTTTCCACTTTTGCTGTAAGATTGAGGCATTCAGTTTTCAGGCCAATAAAGTGGTGGTGGTCAAGAAAAGTGTGGTCACTTACGATTCCTTTAAATTGATCATACACCTTGTTCCTTTCAGCTTTAGCTTGGTCCTCTTTCCAATTTCGCTACAAAATTAAGCCAGTAAATGTCCAATAGACTTCAAAATACAGGTACCATGGGACTCGTAAGTTATGTATTAGATGGCTTACAAGACCCTCTGATTCGCAGGCTGCATTTTTCTTCTGAATATTTGCCATTTCCCTCATCCATCGCCTTTTCACATATTTCCGCCTGGCACTTCTACTTGGAACCTGCAGATGGGTATAGTAAATGCCATACAGATTTCTGATTTAACTTGGAAAAAACATGACTGAGCAGTACAAATACTCATGAGTCAATTAGAAATCGAATTTGAATTTTGCATCAAATTCATCATGCCTCCTAAAAGATAAATCATTGTGATGAAAATTGAAGCGCAGAGCAGTTCACATCTAGACGATTAGAAAAGGAAATTAAGGAAAAGCAGAAGTACGCGCTGGGTTCAGATAAAAGGAGTTTTCAAGAGAGATGCAGAGTTTTTGCTCATACAAAGCTCCAAAAATAATATGATTCTTGAAGGAAGCATCAACTATCATGCTGAGCTCTTGGAATCATTGTAAAAACAACTGTTAACAACCAGATATAAGAGCTACGCCATTCAACACCCTGCTCTCTATAAAGTAAATAAAAGATCACTTTGAAGCTAACAAGAAATAACCTTTTTAGTTTCCTTCGAGGCAATTTTGGGATCCTCAATCACTTTGTCATTCTTTTGAACTTCAACGTTCCTGAAAATGTTTTTAGTCAAACATAATATTTTAAAGATGAAGTAATAAAAAACTCTATAAAGTCAAATAGCTTAGGCATCAACTGACCGCTTCATGTGAGCCATAGAAAAATCACTCTTGTCAAGTGGGGCAGGACTTTCTTCGTTGCTTTCCATGTTATCTTTGGCATCAGAATCAGTTTTTTCCTCCTTTTGAGAAAGGCTTTTCTGTATTGTAAGTACTCCTCCCGGAGACGAGTTTTCAATATTTCCTGTGTGGACATCGTTAGCAACAATCTGAGAGGCCTTAGGGCGTTGTCTCTTCTTCCTATGTTGATAAAAAAAGAAGGTATGTGAATTTCAACAGGAGCATGAAGAGTAAAGAGTGTGATCAAAACCAAACCATGCATGTCAATGCAAGGGAGAGTGTAAGTACTTAGAGCCTTGAGGTTTCTCTGATGCTTTTCTTTTTCGATTTTTTGGATCAGCATTTCCACCTGCAGGACCTCCCATATCTTCCAACACATTTTCATCTTCCTCTTCAGATTCCTCTTCAGGGTCATCACGTTCATAACCTCCTTTTTCTTTCTCAAATTCCTCATTTGCCAAAAGCAAGACACCATTTGGTACAGATTTCTTCTCCGCTTTTCTCAGTTCCTCAACTGCATTAATGGCATTGTTTCCCTCTATAGATAAAATTTCTTTCCTCTTCCTGACTCTGATTCCACAAACGCAACAATTAAAATAGAATCATATATTTTCCATTTCTGATTGGAAAATATCTTATGAACTAACCTGATGATATCATTATTATTTAAAAGGCAAATTGATTCAAATGACGGCAGCACAAATCCGGACATCTGAAAGAAATATTAAGAAAGAGATGTGACCAAAAAGTAACATAAAGTATATCCTCCAAATCTAAAATGTTTACGACATTTCAATCACACAAGTGGAATATTAAAAAATCCAAATACAAATAACGTATGTTGTTTTCTTTAAGCTTAATGTATTCACAATTCTTGTGAAGAAAATAGCTACATGTAAGCTGTCTCCTAATTACATCTCCTCTGCATTCAAGTATTTAACTTCTTTTCCAGATAAAAAATAACCACGGTAATGCATTATTGACTTAGACCCAAAATATAGGCAAAGAGCCAACAAAACGACCAGGATAAACTGAAGGAGATAAGGAAAAAAAAATCAGAAAGAAGGGGGAAAACCAAAAGCATATGAATCAGTACTGAACGAAACCAAACTACTATAATCAAAGCCAGAGCTTTTAAATTATTTGGTAAACAAAAAAACAAACATGTAAAACTTAGATGTACACATAAACTCTAGAGCAGGTAGTCGAACAAACACACCCGCACAGTACACCAAACAATAAAATCCAGTAAGAATCAGCACAGTCTTGCTTCCAATGCATAAAATCTTTCAAACCAAAATATTTTTCAGTAACCACCCACACCAATTAACAGCAAAACTAAATCATGAAATGCACATTCCTGGTGTAAAATCATATGCCCAAATTAGGAAGAAACTTGTGAGCTAGTTCCACAAATCCTGAGCATAAATTGCATTTTTTAAAACAAATATATACAACAAAACGTGGAATTCTTTTAACAATAATATACCGAGAGGAGAAGGCCATGAGGGCAAGATTGGTGGAGATGGAAAGCGTGGAGCAGATGTGAGGCGACATCGGAGACGGTGCCGTGTTGGTGGGGTTTTAACAGTACCCAGCTCCGATCCAAGCCCTCCGATTTCTGGGATTCGCTCAATATGTCATCATCTTTGAATACCAGTCGAATTCTCTTGGTTTGCTCCATAAAATATTCCAATTCTCACTCAGTTTTAGGGTGCCGACAATGAGTAAGCAAGCTTGGGTGCGAGGTCTCTTAAACCCTCGTACAAGACGGACAGGTGGGAGTTGGCACCGGTAAACCTCTGTTCACTAGTCAAGTAAAATGTCGTCAACTGATGCACGACACGGTTTGAATTTTTAGTATACAACATCATCTAACAACTCAACGGTATCTCGAACCACATCCCATATTTTGGAGTCGCCATTCATATATTGTGGAGATTTTCGTGAAAGAAGACATAATTATAATGAAATTAAATCTTCGACACATTATGGTGTTATTTGGTTCCTTTTTGTTGATGAATAAATGCATAAGTATTCTAATTTCTCTCACAACAAGAAGAAGAAACTTGGTCAAGTATCTTCATGCAAACTAATTGAAGATTATGATATATTGAGCCATGAGTTATCCACCATTGTAGTGGATCTATAACACATCTATCCCGTATAGTATCTTTATCGGCAAAATCCTCATATCGTAGTCAATACGTATCTTGGTATTATTCATATAAACTATCTGAAATTAAAAATAATTTTTAAATCCGGATACGCCATGTATGTTGGAATCAAAAGTATCTTGAAGTATCTAGACAAGTATCCAAAATTAAAAATTAATTTTTAATTCAAATATGTTCTGTGGCATATCGGATATTTATCAGGCAAGTATTCGTGAATATCGATATCCGAAACGTATTAGATATATAACCGTGAAAATTTTAGGAGTATTCATCCATCATAGAATGTCGTTGAAACCAATAAAATTCGGGGAAAAAAAACTTCGATGTTGATTTTAATTATCTAAATTTATCCTAAAAATTTGAATAAATCATATTCTCTAATATCTTATTTTTAATTCATAAAAAAGGGGGAAAACGGAAGAGGAAATATATGTATCAAGCGAGTCTAAAAAGAGAAAAAAAATGGATAATAACCTCATCGTATGTGGATGTGAATATATATACACCGAAAAAATAAAGTTAAGCATACATAATATACAACATATTTGACAAATTTACATAATTTTATATTATTTACAGTGTAATTCAAATCTTTTATTCGAACGCTCTTCTAATAAGCATAATTATTGTTCTCCGAAAAATATATTTTAGAGGATGAAAAATGAATATTTGGTCATAAGATAATGAATTCGAAAAATGAAATCAAATATTGCTTCTGTGTTTCAATATGTTTTGTAATAGTATGAATTTATTAAAAATACATAATTATTTTTGGAAATTTAAGAATGGTTAGCTTTTAAATTCACGAATTAGTAAAACTTAATACGTGACTCTATGATGCACGGATACTCCTGTTATCACTTGGTGCAGTGTCAGACACTTCTAGGACACCGACACCTCTCGGATACTCCCATGTGGCATGTCCTAAATTTTAACATAAAAATTAATTTGGACACCTGTGTCGGACACTTCCAAGAGTCGTGGATCCTTCCGAGGGACATGTCCTATAAGGAAATGATATTTTTGGGGGTAATTGTACAATTTAAAAAGTTTTTTACTAAAATAAAATTTGGATGTGTTTGTTAAACTATATGGTAATTGAAGTAATATGCATTTGGTGCTGGTATCAGTGATATTATAATGATTTTCGTTACATTCATTTACTTATGCGCTTCTTGAATTTGGTAAGAATATATTTGGTATTATATTTTATTTGGAAGTACTTGCTAAACTTTATGTTAATTAAAGTACTATGCATTTGATGTTAGTATGTGTGATATTGTGATGATTCCAGTGACATGCATTTATTTATACACTTTTTTGAATTTGGTAAGAATATTTTAGTTGTTTTTACATGATTTTAGAATTTTAAAAATGTGGATTTTAATATTTTATAATATAGTACCTGTATAATATCTATACAAATATGCATGTGTATCTCAGTCGTGTCGTATCCTATTAATATTGAAAATCCGTGTGGCTTGTCAGTGTCGTGTTGTGTCAGTGTCACCGTGTCAGTGTTCGTGCATCATAGACGTGACTTAATAAAACTTTATCATAAAGTGACACGCACACTCAATACGTCAGATCACGATCGGAGCATCAATGCACGACTTAGTAAATATAGTGCGTCTTAAAACGCCGCACAAGCCTCAATATGTCCAGTTCGCGACATGAACACCAGTGCATGAAAGGGGTAGGAGGATTCGAGACTTAGATAATAACTTTGGATGTAAAATTAAGTGTTGGGGTTATTTCAAGGGTAAACTAACAATAAACCCTCAAACCCAAACTTTTCTTTAACCTAACTCTCATTATCCATTATTTTATATTCTAACTCACCAACATACTTTCATCTTCATCCTAACTCCATATCCCACAACATTTTACCAAATTACCCTTACAAGTGTAAGGGATTAATTGCATTATGCACTTTTAAAATTACCCCAAAGTTTTATCATGTTTCTAATAAACCTGTCCTTTAAGATCCAACTTTGCGAAATTGATATCAGAGCATATAAAAAGTCCTGAGCCTCTGCTGTGTGACTCAATCACGAAGCACAGATATCAATGACCTAGGCTCTGCTACAGGGTTCAGGTCATATTGCAGAGTCTTGGGTTTGCAAGCTGATAGGTACCACTTGTGGTTGTGGTTGGTTGTGGTTGTGGTCACTTTAAGCCCTACGTAAGAAACGAAACAGGGTTGTGATGGCTATTGCTGAAGGGATCTCTAACAGATACCACGGTTTAGGCTGAGTGGTTGGTGGTGAGGAGCCATCGTAAAAACTGATTGAGTACCCGGCAGTAGTTTGGTCAAACAGTGTTAACCCTGATCACAAATTGGTATCAATTGGGATTGCAAATTAATCCCCTATAGAGAATTTCAGGAGATTAAAAACAAGGTCAAAAGAAAAGTTGATAATACACTCTCATGGATTCATATCGGAGTCATTAAGTTATCATCAATGCAACATTCAAGGAAGGAATTGATTCGCCTCTCAACCTGGCGATCTTTGACAAAATCCCTGATGTATTCAAAACAACAGGAAAGCTGAAATGCCCAGAAGGCTGGAGAGAAGTGCAAATAAATTTTGACATTATGGAGAAAGATTATATCTTCCCTTGTGATGTCCTCTACTATTTGCAACAACCTACAGTTGGCAGGTATCAAGGAAACCTTCAAATTGATGAAACTGATCTAACAATTGCAGGAACTGCAGGAATAATCCCAAAACAACTTATTCTAGGGATTGAATTTTTCGAGGAACATAAACCTTGGGAAAGATTACAAGACGGAATGGAATTCAAGGTTGAAGGAAAGAGATACAGGATCGGATGACCACCAGTCCATTCTCCATATACATCTCCGTCGGGATGTTATATGCAAAGTATCGGGCGGAATATTTTGCAGCTTACATTGACTCAGGAGCTGGAATATGTGCTGACAGGCGCGATATCTTCCCCCAGGAGGTTGGTGAAAAGTTACCAGCCATTTCCGGAAGAGACTTTCCAAGCGAATCCTTATCCTTAATGAAGGAGTCCAGGGAGCGAAAATAATCATTGGCTGAGTAGACGGTACCCCGTAGTACAAAGTCAAAACTCCACCTATTTATTTCCATGATACATGTGCTGATATGCTGCTAGGAAACAATTTCCTACAGACATTCAAGCGGTTCACTCAGGAGAACGAGATAAGGAGATATTTTCACAACCCTTTGTGATCATAAGATTATTGTGCAGCGACTACGGGAAGCATTTCACAGGAAATTCCCCATTAGTTTTCACAGCAAGTGTGGTGATGAAGGAAAACTTCGACACCCTAAGATGAAGGATCAGCGGAGATTTGGTGAAGCGATTCTTCAATTTAGGAAACAACGGACTGGTCAAAAGAGAAAAATGTCTTTTGATGATATAAATGTGATGTCATTCAGAGAACATAATGAAGATAGGGATAAAGATGAAGAAGAAGTCAATATCGACATCCTGCTGTTACTAAAAAAAACATTACATGAGGAAGCCATGCAACCCGATGCTACCTTCGAAGAGCAGATTACTCTAGATTAAGTAAAAAGGAAGGTTCAGAGGAACTACAATGAGGATCCTCTAGCATGGTGGGGCATGAACGAGCTTACAACATCTTTGAAGGTGAAAACTGGAAGAGAATATGTAAGGACCCTTGTTCCTTAAGTGCGGATTAAAGGCGTGAATAAAAATTTCCATGCATAAACAGAGTATAACGGTTGTGTTGATGCCCTGAGCTATTAAATTGCAGTGCCAAAATAAAGTTCAAAAGGGATTAGTTACATTACCAACCAATGAATGCTAATCCTATAGCTTTACACTACTCCTAGAGTAGATACTATACAAAAGAATCAAGCCTGCTACCAAGAGCACTCTTCACTAGCTCACCGCATCAACCCGCCTTAGCCCCTTCCGCCCAAAAGTACCTACAGGAACAACCCCAAAACCATGAGCATGTATATAAATCATATCCACAATAATATGATCATAATTCAATGCATAAACCGTAAATGCAATTCACTTCCTGTATTTAACACATTTAAAAGCTCCCTTGGTTGTCCCTGTACCACAATAATAATCAAAGGATTATAATGCCAATATGCATGTCATGACATGTATCCATTCCGTGTATACTAATGGCCAATTTCAAGTCTTATTATATCAGTGGCATAATACCCCTCGCGTTTATATGACAGCGGCATTAATACCCCTCGCTTCGACATATTAGCGGCATAATATCCCTCGCATCAATATGACAGCGGCATTATCCTTCGCTTCGACATATTTGCGGCAAATATTCTTCATCGCTAAATATGACAGCGGCAAGTAATCTATCATCGCTTCGACATGACGGCGGCAAGTATTCTATCATCACTGCAATATAATCTCGACTCACAATATATATGCAACCGTAATGCATATCCAACCATGTATGCAACCATAATGCATAACCAACCATATATGCAACCATAATGCATATCCAATCATGCATGCAACCATAATGCATAATTAAGACCATGTATGCAACCATAATGCATAACCAATCAAAGCGTAATAAATACGTTTTACCGTCCGATGCTCGTACGTCTCACTACGTACCTTAGTTCCAAAAGTGGAGATATCGTGGAACTTTATCTCCTTTGATGTGTGGCTACCTGGGATGGTTCTACACAATCACATGAATTCATATTAGAAGCCAATAAGTGAACCATTACCAAAAACATCATCATTTAGAACAAAATCCCAAAACCCACATTTTTAGCCTTGCGATCGATCGGTCCCCAAGTATGAGCTTCCAACAACACCTAAACTCATATACAACCAAGATCAACCACCATTATCAACATTTAACCACAAAACAACCTTAAAATACATCCCCCAAACATAAACAACATGTTGGACCAAGATCCACCATTTTAACCCCAAAAACAAGCTACAAACCCAACCAAAACTCAACAAAACTCTACCATAATGGAAGCTTACCACTTGAGCTCCAAGTTTTTAGCAAGAAATCACAAAAGACTCCTTTTTCAAAGCTTTCCCTTCTCCTCTAGTTTCAGAAACGAAAATGGAGGTTCTAAGATGAAAGGAGAGGGATTTGGGGACATAAAGCTGATAGGAAGGTGGATGGGATGTAAAGATGCAAGTGGCTCCCTTGCCAACTCACATGAGATTTAAATGTGTAACCAAAACACAAGCATGGTATATAGAATACCCCAACATGATATTTTTAAAGCATTTTACTACAATGCACTAAAATCACCATTAAAATCATGCTTTACCAAAATTACAAACCAACACATTTAAACCATTATAACACCCAATTTCCCAACATGTATAACATGCACCCTGAAATGCTCTACCGGGTCACGCCTACCATGTGACAAGCATTTTATCAAGATAATTAGTCCCAACACATAATCTAATTATCACCATAAGATCACATAAACATAATTAATGCCCAAATTGCAATTAATTATTTCGGGGATATCACAATACTCCCCTACTTATAAGATTTCGCACTCGAAATCGCATGCACTTACCCAAAACGAAACTAAACATAAATCACATACCAGATAATAGTTCCGGGTAGTGCTGCACCATATGCTGCTCCGTCTCCCACGTGGCCTCCTCGACACCCCTACGATCCCACTGTACCTTTACCATTGGTATCACTTTGTTCCGAAGCATGCGATCAGCCCTATCCAGAATTCTGACTGGTCGTTCCTCATAGGATATATCAGAATCTAATCGAACCTCAGAAGGCTGCAATACATGCGACGGATCCGGCTCATACTTCCGCAGCATAGATACATGAAACACGTCGTGAATACCAGACAACGACGGTGGCAACTCCAAACGGTAAGCCAAGGTACCGATTCGCTGTAAAATCTCATACGGTCCCACATACCTCGGAGACAATTTACCACGCATACCAAACCGAACCACACCCTTGAAAGGTGAGATCTTCAAAAAGACTCTATCTCCCAACTGAAATTCCAACGGTCTCCGCCGTTTATTCGCATAAGCTGTTTGCCTATCTTGAGCTGCCTTCATTTTCAGACGGATAACCTTTACCTTATCCTCCATCTCCCGAATCAATTCGGGTCCTCTCACTGCTTTACTGGTCAAGTCATCCCAGTATAATGGCGACCTACAACGCCTACCATACAACGCCTCAAACGGTGCCATCTGAATACTCGCCTGATAGTTGTTGTTGTAAGAAAACTCTACCAAGGCCAAAGAATCTTGCCATGAGGCATCAAACTCCAACACACAAGCTCGCAGCATGTCCTCGAGCGTCTGTATAGTACGCTCAGTCTGCCCGTCCGTCTGGGGATGATATGCCGTACTCAATCTCACCTCAGTACCCAATGCTGACTGAAGACCTCCCCAGAAATGAGATGTGAACCGCGGATCTCTGTCAGACACAATAGACACTGGAATCCCATGTAGTCTCACTATGTCCCGGACATACAGTTGAGCCATCCTCAAGTATGTGTACGTCATACAGTAGGGGATGAAGTGAGCTACCTTTGTCAGCCTGTCAATGATCACCCAAATGGCATCACAACCCGAAGTAGTCCTCGGCAAGTGGGTCACAAAGTCCATAGATATATGCTCCCACTTCCACTCCGGTATCTCTAAGCTCCTTAGCTCACCACCGGGTCTCTGCCTCTCTGCCTTAACCTGCCTAGCAGATCAAACACCTCTTGACAAAAGAGATCACATCACGTTTCATCCGTTCCACCAGAACTGATCACACAAGTCCTTATACATTTTACTACCTCCTGGGTGGATGCTAAATCGGCTACTATGAGCTCGCTCTAAGATTCCTCTACGCAACTCCGGCGTACATGGAACTACCCATCGGTTACCAAGTCTCAAAGAACCATCATTAGCCACTCTGAACTTTGATGGCTGCCCCTGAAGTGCCAATGATGACCATCTCTGAATCTCATCATCTGTCCTCTGAGCTCTCCTGATATGCTCATAGATATCTGGCTCAGCCAATAAGGTCGATACATGCACAGACGATGTATCTACGTCGAAGTCATAGCCCAGATGGCAATATGAAGTCATCATAGCCGACAAATGCATGACCTCCTCAGCAGTACTCTTCACCTTCCGACTCAAGGCGTCTGCTGTCAAGTTCGCCTTCCCCGGATGGTACTCTATCTCACAGTCATAGTCCTTGAGTAGATCCATCCATCTCCTCTGACGCATATTCAATTCCGCCTGAGTGAACAAGAATTTCAGGCTCTTATGATCCGTATATATGGTGAAGCATGTACCATACAGATAGTGCCCCCAAATCTTCAGGGCAAAGATAGTAGCTGCCAACTCCAAATCATGGACTGGGTACCTAGCCTCATGCGGTTTCAACTGCCTCGATGCATAAGCTACCACATGCTTATCTTGCATCAGTACACATCCCAAGCCCTGAAGTGATGCGTCAGTATATAGAACAAACCTCTTGTTCTCCGTAGGAATCACCAATACCGGTGCCGTCGTCAATCGGTGCTTCAACTCTTGGAAGCTCTCCTCGCAAGCCTCTGACCAAAAGAAGGGTACTCCCTTTTGAGTCAACTGGGTCAGTGGCTTAGCAATCTTAGAAAATCCCTCGACGGAGCGTCGGTAATAACCTGCCAAACCAAGAAAACTCCGTATCTCAGGCACAGAAGTGGGTGCAGCCCACTCCATCACAGCCTCAATCTTCCTGGGGTCCACTGAAATCCCACTGCTAGATATGACATGCCCCAGAAACACTACACTGCTCAACCAAAACTCACACTTGCTGAGCTTGGCATATAATTGGTGATCTCTGAGGATCTGGAGCACCGTCCTCAAGTGTTTCACATGCTCTTCCTCGCTCCGGGAGTAGATGAGAATGTCGTCAATAAATACAATGATGAACTGGTCCAAATAAGGTTGGAACACTCGATTCATCAAGCTCATAAAGACAGCCGGGGCGTTCGTCACACCGAACGGCATTACCAAGAACTCGTAGTGCCCATACCGAGTCCTAAATGTTGTATTCTGTACATCCTCCTCCCTGACCCGTATCTGATGGTACCCGGATCTAAAATCAATTTTGCTATACAGTTTTGTACCTTGCAACTGGTCAAAGAAGTCGTCGATCCTTGGAAGAGGATACTTGTTCTTCACCGTGGCCTTATTCAGTTGCCGGTAATCGATGCACAACCGCATCGAACCATCCTTCTTCTTCACAAAAAGAACCGGTGCGCCTCAAGGCGATACGCTAGGGCGTATATATCCTTTATCAAGGAGCTCCTGTAACTGCTCCTTCAATTCCCTAAACTCTGCCGGTGCTATCCTGTAAGGTGCACGAGAGATAGCGGATGTCCCCGGTAATAACTCAATCCCAAACTCGACTTCCCTAGCCGGTGGGAATCCTGGAATCTCCTCCGGGAACACATCAGCAAATTCTGCTACCACAGGCACATCCTCAACTTTTAACTCTTTACCCTTTCCTGACGTGTCCACGGCATAGATGAGGTAGCCCGTGTGTCCACGTTCCAATAATTGGGACATTTTCATTGCCGAAATCAACGGAATCTTCGCACGAGAACCGTTGCCATAGAAAATCCACTGAACTCCCAAATGAGATCTGAACCGTACTGTCCTATGTCGACAATCTACTACTGCCTGATATCTGTTCAGAATGTCGATGCCCACAATGCAGTCGAAATCTGACATACCCAAACAATCAAATCTGCCTTTATCTCATTGCCCTCAAAATAAATGAGGCAGTCCATCAGAAACTGATCAGCAACAACTCTCTTTCCGGTGGGTGTCGAGACCAATAGAGACGTGGGCAACGGAGACGTGCACATATGATGTCTCGCCACAAAGTGCGCAGACACAAAGGAATGCGAAGCACCTGTGTCTATCAAAATAAAGGCGGAATACGTAAATAGAAGGCACGTACCAGCTATCACTTCCTCTGGGGCTGCATCGGCCTGCTCCCTGGTCAATGCATAGACCTGTCCCTGAGGTGGCCCCATCGCCTGTCCTCCCACATGTCGAGGTACCATCGGCGGCCTCTGCTGAACTGTACCACTAGAAAATCTCCCTCGACCTTCCATGAGATCCGTCTGTCCTTCCCGATTAGGGCAACACCGAGCAATGTGGCCCGACTTGCCACATATGTAGCATGCAGAACAATCACGCATCAAATGCGGCCCTCCGCAAAAGTGGTACTTAACCTCTCCAACTCTACCAGGTCCTCCAAAAGTAGATGCGCCACCTCTCCGGTCACCTTGTTTCTGGCCATCCGGTCGCTTTCCGCTAAAACGGGAAGAAGAAGAAGTCCCTCATGACTTAAAAGATCCTCCCCGTGGCCTCAGATTCTCTGATGTGGATCTCTGTGATGAGACTGGTGGGGGTGCGGTATCAGTATAAGCACTCACCCCAATCTCTGCCAACTCCGCTCTTACAAGTGTATCATCAAAGGATGTCGGGTTGTTAGAAATCACCCGATCAAATAGTTCCGGTCGCAACACCTTCAAAAAGTTCCTCATCTTTGCATGTCCATTGGTGGCAATGTATGGAACATACCTCAACAATGACGAGTAGTGCATGGCATAGTCCGAAACTGTCATTCTCCCTTGTTTCAAGTTCGTAAACTCATCCTCCTTTGATTGTCTAGCCGCAGCCGAGAAGTATCGGTTTAAAAACCGAGTTCTGAATAGAGTCCAGTCGACCACCATGCCTTGAGCCCTTAACTCCATTACAGTCGTCTTCCACCACATAGAAGACTTCTTTGCCAATTGGAATTCCGCCAATCTCAACCATGCCGTCCTAGCACACGGCGCAGATACAAAGATTTGTTCCAATCTCTCTAGCCACTCTTCGACCTCTTCTCCTGTTTCTGTTCCCTCAAACATAGGTGGGTGGAAGGTCAGAAATTGTGTCAGGCTAAGCTCCCCTGGTAGTAGTAACTGAGCAACCGGTTCCATGCCCACGGCAGGTGGGGGTAAGGGATTTGCCCTGACCAATGCTAGCGTTCACGCTCCCAACATCACCAACCTCTTCATTAAGGTTCCCCGCATTCATAGCAGCCATGCTGTAACACAAGGGTTAACAACAATTCCATACAATATACATGTTATGCCGTTAGATAACATGAACGATAATAAGCATGTTAGTATGACATTTTATACACCAATATGCGCCACATGCATAAACATGCTCAAATGTAAACACTTAGCTAACCATGCTAAGGCTACACTTCACTCATTCCCGGGTTCTCTAACCACTGCTCTGATACCACTAATGTAAGGACCCTTGTTCCTTAAGTGCGGATTAAAGGCGTGAATAAAAATTTCCATACATAAACAGAGTATAACGGTTGTGTTGATGCCCTGAGCTATTAAATTGCAGTGCCAAAATAAAGTTCAAAAGGGATTAGTTACATTCCCAACCAATGAATGCTAATCATATAGCTTTACACTACTCCTAGAGTAGATACTATACAAAAGAATCAAGCCTGCTACCAAGAGCACTCTTCACTAGCTCACCGCATCAACCCGCCTTAGCCCCTTCCGCCCAAAAGTACCTACAGGAACAACCCCAAAACCATGAGCATGTATATAAATCATATCCACAATAATATGATCATAATTCAATGCATAAACCGTAAATGCAATTCACTTCCTGTATTTAACACATTTAAAAGCTCCCTTGGTTGTCCCTGTACCACAATAATAATCAAAGGATTATAATGCCAATATGCATGTCATGACATGTATCCATTCCGTGTATACTAATGGCCAATTTCAAGTCTTATTATATCAGTGGCATAATACCCCTCGCGTTTATATGACAGCGGCATTAATACCCCTCGCTTCGACATATTAGCGGCATAATATCCCTCGCATCAATATGACAGCGGCATTATCCTTCGCTTCGACATATTTGCAGCAAATATTCTTCATCGCTAAATATGACAGCGACAAGTATTCTATCATCGCTTCGACATGACGGCGGCAAGTACTCTATCATCACTGCAATATAATCTCGACTCACAATATATATGCAACCGTAATGCATATCCAACCATGTATGCAACCATAATGCATAACCAACCATATATGCAACCATAATGCATATCCAATCATGCATGCAACCATAATGCATAATTAAGACCATGTATGCAACCATAATGCATAACCAATCAAAGCGTAATAAATACGTTTTACCGTCCGATGCTCGTACGTCTCACTACGTACCTTAGTTCCAAAAGTGGAGATATCGTGGAACTTTATCTCCTTTGATGTGTGGCTACCTGGGATGGTTCTACACAATCACATGAATTCATATTAGAAGCCAATAAGTGAACCATTACCAAAAACATCATCATTTAGAACAAAATCCCAAAACCCACATTTTTAGCCTTGCGATCGATCGGTCCCCAAGCCCCGATCGATCGCTTAAGTGAAGAAAAATAGGCATCCAAGTACTGCCTCCACCGATCGATCGAAACATTTTATCGATCGATCGAGACGTCACACCGATCGATCGGAACAAAATTTTGATCGATCGGTAAGCTCATTTCACGCCTTGCTCAGGCTCTGTTCTGCTCGATCGATCGGACCCATTTCTCGATCGATCGGGCAGCCTTGTTCCTACGAGAAACTTCCAAGTATGAGCTTCCAACAACACCTAAACTCATATACGACCAAGATCAACCACCATTCTCAACATTTAACCACAAAACAACCTTAAAATACATCCCCCAAACATAAACAACATGTTGGACCAAGATCCACCATTTTAACCCCAAAAACAAGCTACAAACCCAACCAAAACTCAACAAAACTCTACCATAATGGAAGCTTACCACTTGAGCTCCAAGTTTTTAGCAAGAAATCACAAAAGACTCCTTTTTCAAAGCTTTCCCTTCTCCTCTAGTTTCAGAAACGAAAATGGAGGTTCTAAGATGAAAGGAGAGGGATTTGGGGACATAAAGCTGATAGGAAGGTGGATGGGATGTAAAGATGCAAGTGGCTCCCTTGCCAACTCACATGAGATTTAAATGTGTAACCAAAACACAAGCATGGTATATAGAATACCCCAACATGATATTTTTAAAGCATTTTACTACAATGCACTAAAATCACCATTAAAATCATGCTTTACCAAAATTACAAACCAACACATTTAAACCATTATAACACCCAATTTCCCAACATGTATAACATGCACCCTGAAATGCTCTACCGGGTCACGCCTACCATGTGACAAGCATTTTATCAAGATAATTAGTCCCAACACATAATCTAATTATCACCATAAGATCACATAAACATAATTAATGCCCAAATTGCAATTAATTATTTCGGGGATATCACAGAATATGAGTTCGTAAGATACAAATCGATCCCCATGAACCAAGAAGATCGGAAATATATGCAGATGATACTTAAGGAACTTCTGGACCTTAAGTTAATCTCAACAGGTGTTTCTCCATTTAGCAGTCCGGGATTTCTCGTACGAAATCATGGTTAAATTAAAAGAGGAAAACCAAGATTGGTGATCAATTACAAAGTCATCAACGAGATCTTGGAATTCGATGGATATTATATCTCAAGCAGAGAACATATGGTAAATAGCATCAAGAATGCCAAAGTGTTTTCTCAGTTCGATTGTAAATCTAGATTCTACCAGATTAAGATGGAGGAAGCAAGCAAAAGGTTCACAACATTCTCCACACCACAGGGACACTACATCTGGAATGTCATGCCAATGGGATTGACAAATGCTCCCCAGATATATTAAAGGAAGATGTACAATCTTTCAAAGATTATTTCAACTTCATGTTCGTGTACATTGACGATATCCTCAACACGTCAAGAAACATGAAGGAACATCTTTAACATTTGGAAATCTTTTCAGATGTTTGTTACAAGGAATGATTAGTGCTCTCCAAAAGGAAGAAAGTCGTTGCCACAAGACAAATCGAGTTCCTTGGAATCTTGGAATTGAGATTGACGAATCAGGAATCATCTTGCAAAACCATATTGTTGAAAAAGTGCAAGGATATCCGAATGATCTCAAGGATTTGAAGCAACTTCATAGTTTTCTATGAGTTGTTAATTTTGCCGGGATGTTCATCAATAACCTAACGAATCACAGGAAAGTGTTCAGTCCACTACTCAAAAAGGACTTTAAGTTTGAGTGGAATAAAGATCACAGACAAGCTGTCAAACAGCTTAAAGAATTTTGCAGGCAGCTACCAAAGCTTGCAATTCCAAACGACGAGGATGAACTAGTATTATATACAGATGCCCGTGATCATTGGTGGGCTGCAGTACTCCTGAAGGCCACACCAGACGGAGAAGTGACATGCAGATATTGCAGCGGTATATTTGACAACAACGAAGTTATCAGATGGAACAAATTTGCAGCAGGTATAACAAAAATCATCAGCCAAGTTTAATGTCACCATGTGAAGAGCACCCTCATATAACTACCTTTTGAAAGAGAATACGGTCAGCTCATGTGTAGGAAATAGAACATGAAACGGAAAGAAAATGAGAATCAGGGAAATAAGTAAAAGAAATCTGGGCAGTAGAACCAACCTCAGAAGAGAAGTTGAGCCATAACCAGCAAAACCCCTAAATAAAAAAAGCCACACAAAAATCGACAACCAACAACATAACTTATAGAAGGGGAAAAATGGTCCTCAAACCAGGAAACGATGAGATGCCGGCGAAATGAAATGATGGCACGCTCCATCATTCAAATACCTGCAACGAAAAGAGATAAGGCAGTAAAAGAAGGAAACCCGGTTACCGACATTGACCAGCGGGTAAGAACACACGGCCTCCGCTTGTCCGTAAGAAAGATAGAATGCGGCGCTACAAGCCCGCAACCATCACCTACGAATATAATCTGATAAACCTATGACAACACGTCCATCCGGTACAGGCGGCGAGTGCCAGGCCACAACGAAAGACGGCAACGATTTCTCCGGGAGGCGGCGATCAGAGTGAGGCTATTGAAAACGAAAAGGACCTGGAACAATTTTGATATCATTCCCCCAATTGGATCTGCAGTACAATTAATAAAAAGGACCTGAGACATTTTTTAACTCATTCCCACAAGCCCAACACATTCCCACAAGCCCAACATCGATCACTGAAAATAAATAAACAAAGAAAAATAATGAATAAAAAAATCAGAAGAATCGGTAAGCTATTGTTCATCATTTTGAGAAATTAGACACAGATCACTGTTCACAAGCTTTGGTGCTTATTATATTGGTTAATATAAGTATTTTCAGCCTCGACAAATGATATATTATCGGATATATTTTTATTATCTAAAACAGAAAAGTATTTTAAAATTTTAAATATGATACATAAAAAAGTATTGATTTTGTATTCTTAAACGATGTTTAAGGTAATAAAATATTAAAATGTCTTCACAAAAAAGCATGCTATTTATTTTCAATACAAAAATTTCCAAAAAACACAAATACCGCCTAAATTTTCTTGAAATTAACAGAAACCAAGCCTCCGACTCCAACTCCAAGAGCAGTAGCTGGCATAAATTTGAGTATCGATGTACCTAATGCACTTAATATAATATCTATGCACAAATATTTGACAATGTTACTCACCAAATTCTCACTTTTTTTATGAAAACCTTGAGCAAAGGTCAAAAAGCAATCTTTATCTGTTGTTTTGCAAGGTCAACTCTTACGACCCATGGAGTACAACCTCGCTGTTTTTTTATGGGCTGATTCATTATTCTGAGTACAACCTCGCTTTTTTGACGTGAATGATTCAGCGGTGCTCCTCACATCTAAAAAAATAAAAAAAAAAGCGTGAATTTCTTCTAAATGTTGTATTTATTTTTTTTAAAGTTCTCAAGTGGCAATGAAATCTTCCGAGTATGTTTTACTAACTACGCCCACTAGTTGGACCAATTGGGTATATATGTATATATCCACAAGAAAGGACGTGTGGGCCATTACATCAACACCTACCAACACGGTTCTAAATACATACATATTACCTACTTCCTTAATTCATAACTTCAAGTTTCAGTCGCATATCAAAAATGGGGAGCAACTATCTAAAGAGGCTATTTTTAATTCTACTTCTGCTGCAATTACTTAACAATGGTCTTCCTCTTTCAAGCTCCACCTTTGTATCATCAGGTAAAAGTATTTTAGACGAATCAAAGATATAAATAGCGCTTTATTTATTTTAATGCTATCAATGGAGATGAGTTCGTTAACTGACAAGTTTCAATTTCTTATAATTATATTTTCCCTTGTATTATTTGTTTTTCTAATCACAATCCTGAACTTCAGTTCTAATAAAATAAAGATTCTTGTTCATCTTTATTTTATTTTTTGAGAACCTTCATATTAATGTTTAGATGAGAAAGGGAAGCATTCATTTTGGCAGCCCAATGGCCATGGCAAGAGCAGAAAGCTTATCGGAGCAGTCGCAGTCGCACGGGTATACTACAGAAAAGGGCTGCCGCCACCTCCGCCACCTAGAGTCAGGGGCCCAACTCATTACTTTGTAGCGGCACCGCCGCCAACATATGCATAAGTACCGGCTGCCTCAATTCTTGTTCTGCTCTGTTTGATAATTTGAATATATGTGTGCATTGAATTCAGTTTTAATTTGTGAGCCAATTGTATGCAACTCAAGTTCCCTGTCAATACACCTACACACCATTTCCATTTCTTTTGTGCTACTGCTAGATACATAAAATATGATAGTTTTTAGAAATTTAAGATTTGAATTTTTTAGAGACTGTAAAAATAATATTTTACATTTTATTTAAAGTGATTTTTCGGTCCCTGATTATAGATTTATATATAACCAGGATTATAGATTGAACCAAAATATTTATATACAATACATTTTAAAAAAAGATATAACAAAACAAAATTGAGACTATTTTTATTAGAAAATAATTTATGTAAGATTATATTTGAATATATTTGTTAAAAAAATAATTTTTTGGACTATATTTGATTAGTCCTAAAAGTTTGAGACCATTATTAAAAACATCATCCCCAGTGTTATGGGATTATATTTGTACTATACCAAAATATATATACATATATATATACACACACATCAAAATTATATATAAAAAAGTTTAGTTTATAAGAAGGTGTGGTTCTATTGCTAGATCCGCTCTGCTCATGATTGTGGTGGTGAAAAGACCAACACTATTTATCAGTGTCTTTGTTTAGGTGTCTGTTGGGCTTTTCCTATAAATATTTGTTGTACTTTTGTACTTTTGGTTTGGTTTAATATTATCCATGTTTTATGCTGAAAAAGAAAAAAAAAAAGAAAGACTAGCTCTATATATGCTGCATAACATGCATGATTCATCTAATGAGCATAGAGTCGAAACAATTTAAGTAGGATTTTAAGCGTAAGAGACAATCAAGAAACAATTTAAGTAGGATTTTAAGCGTAAGAGACAATCAAACAACCTATATTACATTTGTCGTGTTTAAAATAAACTTTGTGTTTCGTCTTTCTGTACCCTTTTATGAAAAACTACATCAAATGCTCTTTTTTTATTATTAAAACATTACCTCATGTAATATAAGGAATCTTGTTAAAGATTTTAATTATTAAACATTAATCATCCTATATCATTTAAACATTAATCTTAGCAATATTCTCACAGCGGTAAACTAAATCAACATTATTTTCACAAAAAACGCATGTAGAATTTCTTTTGTGATCATTTTGATGCATTGGAATATGTGAAATTTTACATTCTCCAGAATGTTTCTTTTCTTGTAGTAAAAGATGCTACAGATCAAACAAATTGAAATGAATTTTTATATTCGTAAACCCTTTTATTCAAACAGTTTCCAATCTTCTTTCCCCAAAATCTGTTTCATGCCAGACAGTGATACATTATATACATATATGGTCTACGATTTATTGCCCGATGTCAATAGACTACTACTTTGATGTATAACGCATGGATGATTCAAAATTGGTAGATGCAAAACCATTTGTTTTTTTGCTTTTAAAACCAGCACATACAAAGTTTTTTTCAAGGTTACCATGCTAACAGCTCACTTCCATCAAATTTTCAGAATTTCATATCAAGCAAACAGTTGGTTCAAAGAAAGTTGTCACATATTTAAAAACACTTAAATGATAGAAATACACTTCCTTATCAAAGTAAGGAGATTAAAATGACAATTTTAAAGATGAAGTTTAAAACTAATGATCTGCCGTTACATGTAATAACATCCAAAACCATAAATCTAGCCAAATTGAGAAAGTAAAATATGACAGGATTGATAAATTTGACACAATGTAGAGATAATTACACAAGATGGATGTATAGATACAAGTTACCTTTAATACTCACACAAGTACCTTCCCCTCTGTTAAGGATCGGAGTAGTATTTAGAAGGGGGTTGAATAAACACTAGACTCAATTTTGATTAATCTAAGTACAACAGACTGTTAAGTACCGCAGTAGGTTCTCAATTGATAACAAGTCAGCAGACACTATAGATAGTGCGGAAGATGTCTACTAGACTTGTGAGATTAAGCAACTGAATGATAGAGTATAGAAGGTGGTGACACATAATATGTTTCTGTAAGTTCGAAGCACAATGCTTCTACGTCTCCCATTCTTCCTTTGTAGGAAGGACACAATAGAAGACTTTGACTTACACTTTACAACATACAACATGTAAGTCCTCGCTACCTTAAGTGTAGATTAAGTGACATAAAGAGAGCTAAACATACATTCATCAGAGTATAAGGGTTCATGTTGATGCGTTGAGCTTAAGGATTACAATGCCAAAATAAAACTTCCAAAAGGAATTAGTTACATTCCCACAAAATGAATGTGAAGGCTATAGATTTACTCTACCATGTGTAGAAACTATACAAAAAAATTCATGTCCTTCTATACCAGTAGAACTCCTCACACAGCTCACCGCATCAACCATGTCCTTAGCCCTCCATGCCAAAAGTTACTACAGGAACAACCCCAAACCATGAGCATATAATAAACAATATTAACAACAATATGATTATATGTATAAATGCATAAACCGTAATACAAAGCACTTCATGTATCCAATGCATTTAAAACGCTCCCTTTTGATTGTCCCTGTACCACAACTTATATTCATAATCATCATATTATAATACAGTTCCATAAAGGTCATGACATATATCCGTTCCATCAATACCAATAACCAATCATAGTCTTGTTATAACAGTGTATTTTAATGCACCTCGCTTCGTCATGACCGCGGCACTAATACCCCTTGCTTCGACATATCAATGGCATTAAATAACATCGCTTTAATATGACAGCGGCATTTACCATCGCTTCGACATATTAGCGGCAAATATTCTATCATCGCTACAATATGACAGTGGCAAGTATTCTATCATCGCTTCAAATGACAGCGACAAAGCATTAAAATCATCACTCAAATATAACAACGATTATCAATGATATGCACCAAGCATCCAATATATATATGCAACCACAATGCATAATCCAAAATGTACAAATACATTTTACCGTTTGGTGCCCGTACGTCTCTCGACATACCTTTCCAAAATATGGGATGCTGCAGGACTTTATCCCATGCGTTGTGTTGCCACCTGTGAAGGCTCTACACAATTGCACAACTCAATATTAGAAGCCAAATCATAATCTATTATCAAAAAATCCAACAAAATATCCAAAAATCCCATATTTCGTGTCTCACGATCGATCGCCCAAACGCGCCGATCGATCGCGAGACTCCCCTGCCTCAATGCCCAAAAATTGTCACTCAATGATCGATCGCTGAGTACTTGCGGATCGATCGCGGACTTCGCCGACCGATCGCGCAAACTCGTGATCGATCGCGGAAAGTTTCTGCCCGCGTACCATGATGGTCACAATCGATCGGTAAAACGCATCGATCGATCGCGGATGCCTGTAAGCGCGATTTTCGCCATTTTCGTGTATTTCTTCCTTCCCAACCCATAAAACTCATACAACATCACACACCAACCATCCAATACAACAAAAACTACCATATATATCATAACACACATCAATATCAACAAAACTCAAACATCAACACATACAACACCATATATCATATCAAACCCCTTTTTCCCCCAAATAATCCAACCCAAAACTCTTCAAAACATGATTAAACATTAAAGGGGAGGGTTCATTACCACTAAAGCTTCAAATCCTTAGCAAGATACGAGCAAACCAAAGTTTGAAATCTCTTCTCCTTTCCTCCAAGAGTTGGACGATTTTTGGGGTTTTGGGGAAGGGTTTGAGTGATAAACACTAACACGCTTTTTCTACATCACTAGAACAAAGCCCAATATATCATGCCAAATTTACACCAATCCCCACAATGCATCACATGCACCCTGAAATATATCATCAGGTTATGCACACCGCATAGCTATATATTTCCCATCCTCAATAAATAATATTAATACCAAATTATCCTCAAAATCATACTTAATGGCCATAAAACACATGATTAATTTCAGGGATATCACACAACCTTTTTAGGCACCCACACAGATTTGCCTAAACTAATAGCACTACAACAATCTCAGTTGTTTACAATGTGTTTCTACAACACTCACACAGAGTATAACACTTTTATCTTCGAGTGTTCTTGAGCAGCAAACTAAGTAGACTTTGATCTTCAATATCACACTTGATGCTTTCGTGTTGCTCTGCAAAACTTCATAATCTTGCAATATGCATTTAGAATGTTTTGCTTGTTTTGAATGAAATTGATTTTGGAATTCAAACTGTTGAGCAAGATTCAGCACATTCTTCATTCCCCTCTTTGACTTATTTTATAGACTTGAAAGTCTAACGACAACTATTCTTCAGTTAGAAAGAACCGCGTAAAATCAGCTTCCTGAATTTTCTTCAAATCCTTTTCGTCTTCTTTCCAATACCGTTTAATCAGCGATTAGTTAATCTGACGTGATTGGTGGCGCTGATATGGTAGTGCGGCGCTCTGTTGTACCTTTGTCAGAGTGAGTCTGTACGTGTTTTGTCTTGTTGCCTTATACGTCTATTGGCTTCTCCCTGACTGTATATCTGCTGGACAACGTCTGCTAGATAGTCATTAGTTACTAGCCCGCTGGACTTAAAGTCAACTAATGTCTTCTTAGTCATCTACTGGTATCTCCTACCTATTTGTATATTGGACTGAGATACTCTTGTTCCAGTAGAGGTTCATTCTCTGCATCCGGTAGATGATAGCTCTTAGTATTTGGACCCGGTAGATGATATCTTCTACTCTTTGTACCCGGTAGACCTTTGTAGAGTTATTCAATGTTCTTTGTCATCAGTAGGCTTCTTCGATGCAGTAGATGATTCAAACAGTAGACGTTTGTTATCACCAAAACTTAGAAATGTTTTCCCAATAATTTTCCCCTTTTTGGTGATGACAAAACTTAGCAGTGGATACTCTGGTTTGAACGAAGAGCAGCAGATACCTGTTAAAACTTAAGAACATAGCAGTGGAGAGCAACAAATATGTTAGATAAATAAGCAGATTACAAGTAGTAATCAAGCTGAACATTTAATAAAAAAATATCATTTTTATTTAAAATGAATTCTGCTTACAATTTACAATTCTTACAACAGTCCTATATTTACAATCTATTCAAGAAGGCAAATCCAACTTTAGAAACATAGCCAGTAGAGAATGATCCGAACTGGCTAGTTTCGGGGTTTTTACAAGGGGGAGAGAAAAAAACATTACAGAGAATTACATAAAGAAAAACCTAGAGAAAAACTAAGCAATCTTCAAGGTAATCCTCCGTTCAACATAGCATCTGTTTTCCCCATTTTTGTCATCAACACCCCATTCATCTGCTTATAAAATTTTAGGCTGGTGGGACGATCACACCAAGACCAGAATGTCGAGCTAGAGCTAGCAGAGGTGTGTTAGATAAGTAATCAACCCATATAGGGTTGATTTAGATAAGGAATAAAACATGATTGAAGAAAAGTTGCAAGAACGTAAGTTTAAATTTGAACTTAATCATGGTGTAGTGTGAAGATGTGTAATTAGTGAAGAAGTTATTTATAGCAAGAAATGGCATAGTGCATTACTGTGGGTTGATATGACACATCGACTCATGACACATCGACTCGTGACATTCAATCATGAAGTAAAATGCAGAAGATAAGATTAACATGAACAAATAAATTATTGTATTGCATTTAATAAAGAAAAGAACAAGTCAAGACAAAAAATGTTTACTATGGACACCCAAACTGTTGGAATCGAAGAGGGGGGGGGGGGGGTGAATGAGATTCATTGGCTACTTTAGCGTTTTAAAATGAGTTTGCAAAACTAAAAGAGTTCGCGCTTGCGGAAGGCTTGAGTCAATCGATAAATAAAAAGAACAAAATCAATAAATGCGTAAAAGAATTAAAGCAATAAAAGAGACAAGAGATTTGTTATAGAAGTTCGGCGATGAATCGCCTACGTCTCCTCTTCCCGGTTAGATAACCTCCAACCGAGGTTCCACTAGAACAATTGATCTTGGCCTTGAGGGCTCCAAGTTAGCCACAACACAACTCTTCCCGAGTTACAATTCTCTTCCCGAGTACACAAGCTCTTCCCGAGCACAATAGTCTTCCCGAGTACACAAAGCTCTTCCCGAGCTACCAACACTCTTCACGAGTCTTCTTGGCCTTAAGGGCTCCAAGGATAGCCACACACTTGCACCAACTAGACTTGTTGATGACTTTACAATTTTCCAACTTGTTTTGGTGTTGGAGGACCTTTACAATAGATCAAACACAAACACCTTCACGATGCACTCACACGAAGACAACAAGACTCTAACAAAATAGAAGAATTACAATCTCCAATACAACAACAATGTATGGAGATTGCAAAGTTATTTAAGAATTGAATTGGCAAAGCTTTGATGAAGTTTGTAGGCTTGTTTCTTGTCTTCAAAATGCTCCAAAGCATCCATATTTATAGTGTATGAGGCCCCCTAGGCTCCTACTAGCCGTTGCTACACAAAAGGCTGAAATCACTCCTCGATCGCCTCGGACATCGCCTCAGGCGATCACCATCGCCGCGCCCCAACGGTCGTCAAATTACACGGATCGCCTCAGGCGATCAACAGCAAAAATCAAGGCCGTAGACTCAGCATGTCCAAAAACTTCATCGCCTCAAACGAACTCCACATCGCCTCAGGCGTTCCAGCCATCGCCTCGGGCGTTCAGCCCATCGCCTCAAACGATCTCCCCTGCGCGCTTGCCCGCGCATTGCCTAGGCGTCGCCTCTGTCGATGTGCGGGGCGAAGTGTCAAATGGTTGCCATCACCTCAGGCGTTGGTCATCATCGCCTGGAGCGATCTTCCTCGCATGCTTGCCTAGCCATCGCCTCTGTCGATGTGCGTGGCGATGCCTTGCCTGGCACCCATCGCCTGGGGCGATGATCACCATCGCCTGGGGCGATCCAGGCCAGAATATGCACACTCGATTTTCTTCATTCCAAACCATTTTTCATCACTTAATCTGCACACTAAGTAGATGCATTAGTATAACAAACACAAGTTTTGTTGATAATCAAAACTCAAAGATTGACCGGGGATAATTTAACGCATTAAACGCAACCATGTGTTTAAGGCTCAACAATCTCCCCCTTTTTGATGATAACAAAACTTGATAAACTTGAATAAGTATTATGCATGAAATGTGAGTACAAATGACTCCCCCTTAACAATTGCATAACACATACAAGTTAAACAAGTAAAGCATCAAACAAATAACTCTCCCCCTCAAACCATGCATACACAAGCTCTCCCCCTTAAACTATGCATGTATTAAGGTTCAAGTTTATCACAAAATTCTCCCCCTTTTTGTGATAATCAAAAAGCAAAAAATTTAAATAAACATAGCTCGAATATGTTGACACATAGCTATATTTTAACAATTTTACACATGGTCCCCACCAAGCATGTAATAGCTATTAGATCAAATCAATTAGTGAAATACACATGCGTTTAAGGCACTCAACAATAAATTCTAAATATTGCAATGTGTGCATATGTTCATGCATTCATGCCCAATAAACAATAAAATTATCAATGCATTATAACAAATCATATAATTGCACATTTTCACATAGCATATTCAAATTTGAATGCAAGGCATATCAAGATACTTACTATAAAAAGTAAGCATACATCATGCATTTAACAATTATGCTAAGGGGTTATGCATTTTACTCCAATGAATATTGAGCTTCATTATTTATCGATCACAATTGTTTGTGCCAATGAATTTTGAATTGCTCTTTTGACATGTAAAAAGTAAATTTTACCCTCGATGACAAGAGTTCGTTCTTGTCATAGGTCCAACGCCTCTCGCCTCTTTTATGGTGGTGAATAGAATAAACTCCTCCTTTGAGTTGCTTGGTCCTTCATCCTCCAATCCATGGTTGTCCCTACAAAACAAATTAACAATATGGGGGTCTTTGGTACCCATTTGATTTTTGGGTCCTAGAGGGTTAACTTTCAATGTCACTTTTGGAATCCATTTCCACCTCTTGTTAGGTTGGTATTGGATCCTAGAAAACCTACAATTGTTCTTTGTATGCCCATTTTTACAACAATAGTTGCAAGTAGGAGAATCATGCTTGGCTTTAGCTAACATGCTTGAAAAAGATTTTGATTTGCTTGAAAAACCTAACCCGGCTTTATCAAAGCTACAATGTTGCAAGCCAAGCAATCTATTCATCTTTAAACTACTATCACTAAACTTGGCAAAAGATGTCTTTAAATCAAGCACTTGATTTTTCAAAATAATATTTTCTTCTTCCTTCTTAGCCAAGTCTAGCTTAAGCAATTTGTTGCTCTTCTTGGTTTTACCAAGACAATCAATGAGTTCATTATAAGCATCTAATAATTCATCATAAGATGGTACCTCATCATCATCCTCTTCATCTTCATCTCCAAGAGCCATTAGACATAGATTAGTTGATTCTTCTTCATCGGAGTCACTATCACTCCATGTGGCTATAAACGCCTTCTTCTTGCATTTGTCTTCATTCTTCTTCCTAGGGCATTTGTTAGCATAATGGCCTTTTTCTTGACAATTATAGCAAGTTACCTCATGTTTGGATTCTTGTTTGGTAGCATTAGAGGTCTTTGACTTGCTCTATTTGTTGAAGAGCTTCTTGAACTTCTTTGTGAACAACATCATCTCTTCATCATCATCATCTTCTTCATCTTCGGAATGATCTTTTCTTCCAACCAAGGCGATCCCCTTTCTCATAGATCTATCCTCCTCCTTTAGTCCTTTTCTTGTAAATACTTCAAGTTCATGGGTCACCAATGTGCCATGAAGCTCGTCAAGATCATAAGATGCATTCTCTCCTTTGTTGGACTCGATGATGGCCGTCCTTTTGGCATCCCATTCCTTTGGTAAGGCTCTTAAGGCTCTCCTCCATATTTGCTTTGGAGGATACTTCTCTCCAAGTTGAGCAAGCTCGTTTATTATTTGTGTGAGCCTCCTAAACATCGAATCGACCTCTTCTCCGGACTCCATCTCAAATGTCTCATATTTGAGTTGTAATAAATCAATCTTGGTCTCCTTCACTTGATTTGTGCCCTCATGACAAATTTGTAATTTGTCCCATATCTCCTTTGCGGTTGAGCACATCGAGATCCGGTTGTACTCCTTCATATCTAAAGCACAATGCACAATATTAATAGCTTTAGCATTTTGAGATATTAAAATCATGTACGCTCTAGTGAAATCGTCCATTTCTTTGGGAACACTTATTCCGCCAACTTCCTTTAAAGGAATATGTGGACCTTTCACTATGATCTTCCAAAGGTCATAATCTACGGATTGGATATATAGAGAAATTCTATTTTTCCAATACCCATAGTTATCACCCGTGAAGAGCGGAGGTCTATTTGTCGATTGACCTTGAGCAAACTCATTTGCTTGATTAGCCATATAAAAGTTTTGATTTAAAACAAAAAATCAAATGGCTCTGATACCACTTGTTAGAATCGAAGAGGGGGGTGAATGAGATTCCTTGGCTACTTTAGCGTTTTAAAATGAGTTTGCAAAACTAAAAGAGTATGCGCTTGCGGAAGGCTTGAGTCAATGATAAATAAAAAGAACAAAATAAATAAATGCGTAAAAGAATTAAAGCAATAAAAGAGACAAGAGATTTGTTATAGAAGTTCGGCGATGAATCGCCTACGTCTCCTCTTCCCGGTTAGATAACCTCCAACCGAGGTTCCACTAGAATAATTGATCTTGGCCTTGAGGCTTCCAAGTTAGCCACAACACAACTCTTCCCGAGTTACAATACTCTTCCCGAGTACACAAGCTCTTCCTGAGCACAATACTCTTCCCGAGTACACAAAGCTCTTCCCGAGCTACCAACACTCTTCACTGAGTCTTCTTGGCCTTAAGGGCTCCAAGGATAGCCACACACTTGCACCAACTAGACTTGTTGATGACTTTACAATTTTCCAACTTGCTTTGGTGTTGGAGGACCTTTACAATAGATCAAACACAAACACCTTCACGGTGCACTCACACGAAGACAACAAGACTCTAACAAAATAGAAGAATTACAATCTCCAATACAACAACAATGTATGGAGATTGCAAAGCTATTTAAGAATTGAATTGGCAAAGCTTTGATGAAGTTTGTAGGCTTGTTTCTTATCTTCAAAATGCTCCAAAGCATCCATATTTATAGTGTAGGAGGCCCCCTAGGCTCCTACTAGCCTGTTGCTACACAAAAGGCTGAAATCACTCCTCGATCGCCTCGGACATCGCCTCAGGCGATCACCATCGCCGCGCCCCAACGGTCGTCAAATTACACGGATCTCCTCAGGCGATCGGTGGATCGCCTCAGGCGATCAACATCAAAAATCAAGGTCGTAGCCTCAGCATGTCCAAAAACTTCACCTCAAACGAATTCCACATCGCCTCAGGCGTTCCAGCCATCGCCTCGGGCGTTCAGCCCATCGCCTCAAACGATCTCCCCTGCACGCTTGCCCGCGCATTGCCTAGGCGTCGCCTCTGTCGATGTGCGGGGCGAAGTGTCAAATGGTTGCCATCGCCTCAGGCGTTGGTCATCATCGCCTGGAGCGATCTTCCTCGCATGCTCGCCTAGCCATCACCTCTATCGATGTGCGTGGCGATGCCTCGCCTGGCACCCATCGCCTGGGGCGATGATCACCATCGCCTGTGGCGATCCAGGCCAGAATATGCACACTCGATTTTCTTCATTCCAAACCACTTTTCATCACTTAATCTGCACACTAAGTAGATGCATTAGTATAACAAACACAAGTTTTGTTGATCATCAAAACTCAAAGATTGACCGGGGATAATTTAACGCATTAAACGCAACCATGCGTTTAAGGCTCAACACAAACCAAGGTCTGGAGAAGTGTCAGTGGGTGGTCGTTGCTTTGAACTTGGTTCAAAGGTTCCACCAGTGGGGCTGAGAAGAATGAAGTGTAGGTGGATGCAAAAGTGGGTTCAAGAAAAAATTGGGTTTGCACGGGTTGAGGAGGAGATGAAATTATGTTAAGGCATTTATTGAGGGAGGCATGAGATCAGTAGAATCATTATCCTCTGAGGTGAGGTTGACTTGATGAACTACTGATTCATTAATGGTGTCGACAGTTAATGGATCAACATCTGGTAGGAGTGGATGTTGATCGGATACAGCAAGGGGTTTAGCAGGGATAAATGGGTAGTTTAGAGAAGTGGTAGGGGAAATACTTACCAAGGAGACATCTGCTTGTGGCACATCAACCATCCTTCGATCAGCAACCTCTGCTACAGCTACTCCTAGCTGGAGAGAGCAAGAATGCAATCCTAAGTGGACCTTGAGATCATGCAGGGTCTTCTCGGCCAAGGTGAGGCGAGCTCGAAGGGAGTTGAGGACGATGTCATGGGATGCAGTGTGAGAGACTGGATCAAATTCCTTTTGCTCTTGACTTGACGAGAGTCTCAAGTCCATCGATGAACTTCTTGAGTCGGAAGACCTCTCGCAGTCGCAGACCCTCTTCAACATCTTGGATCTGTTAACACTCAAGGATAAGATTTTCATCAATCCTTGCCTTCTTGAGAACTCTGTTGAAGTCATTGAAACTGATTTTCAGATGAGCTATAACCCATCTGTCAAATACTTCCAGTTGTGCTTGAACTTGAGTGTCCACCTCTTCAAGCACCAAGGTTATTTCGGTTGCCACTGGAGTCAAGGCGACCTCCATGGGAGATTTTCCTCTTCCTTCAGGAGTGTATGGAAGAATGTATATGGATCAGCCGACTTTGGGATGTCTCAGACTGAGGGCAAAAGATCCGGCCTCTCGGCAAGTGCTGAGTGGTGGCTCGACAGTGGTTAAGACATTAGACACTGGGACAGTAGCTGTAATGTCCATAGGCTCTGGTGGTGCAGAAGAGATTGTGAGAATTGAACTTGGAGGACCAGTAGGATTATCATCAGGTGCTTCTGGTACAGTGACTTCAACTACTCTAGAAGTCGGTATGAATTGAGTGTCAGCAAATGGGACATCAGCTGTGGTAGTCTCTGCCGTAAGAGTTGCCTCAGTAACTACAGTTGTTTTCTTGGAGGTGGTAGGGTTTTTTCGTTTGCTTCTTGTTTTCTTTGGTGGATGAGGAAGAGATGACTCTGCAGACTCTGAGATGGTCTGTTCAGAGTTACTGACTACTTGAGTTTTCTTTCTTTTAGCGGGAGAAGTCCTAGAAGGACCTCCTTCCCCACCGATTGGTTTTCTGTGGGTTAGCAGGTACTTGGCATTGATAAGCCTGGGTGGATGGAGATTAAAAATAGTGCCCACTGGAACATCCATGCTGTCCAGAATACGACTGAGTGGAAGGCAAATCAAGAATGACCCTTCGCTGATTCAACCAACCCAATCAGCACTTGAAAGTATCACGGACCAGTTGATATCCAATCTTTTAATGATGGCGCACATCACTTCAAATTTCTCAGGAGTGATGACGTCAAAGGACCTAGCTTTACACAACAGACCTTTCGTAATGATGTCTACGAGCATTCTGAAGTGATTCTTCATTAAATTTTCTTAAAAAGAGGAAACCTTAGCCTTTGTCCAGAAGTGGAGAACACATTACGCATCTATTCGTGAACGAAAATGGAGATTGTTGAGATATTAGTGAGCCCGTTATCTTGAGTGATTGTCACAGCTTTGCCAGAGACAGAGGACACCACTATGTTGTTTACTACCCTTGATGAGGCATAAACTCTTGACGATCCTCTTTGTAGAACATTGGAGTGAGACCGAACATGACTAATAGTCCCGAGTTTTCCAAACATCGGAAAATACTAGTCATTTCATCATCGGTGCTGGTGTAGACAGAATCAAAGTCAATGTGGATAGCGTTGGTGACGAAGCTTGGTTGGCTGGTCTTCGACATGATGATTCTTGAGTTACTGAGAAATATGAAAAGAAAAGAGATTTGCTTTGAAGAAAATGTTAACATAGTTGTCTGAAATGGTGAAAATGAAAATTGAAAAAGTTATCGGCGGTTAAAGAGGAAGAAGATGTAACATCGTACTATAGATGAAGGACATATGGACACACGTCGTTCATCTAAGCAAAAGTAAGTTTTGAAATGGACACGATTGAAACGGGACCGAATTAACTAAATGTTAATAAGCATTAAATTTGAAATCCGACGTTCCAATTGGTTTATATTTAAAGAAAGTTATTAACAGCTGAGCGTACATGGTAATGTCCACTAGTATGTAGAGTCTACTGTGTAAGTAGCATCTACTGCAGCAGACATTTATTTACCAGCTGAGTATCAGTAGACATTCGAAAAGTAATACACAAAAATCCCCTTCAAATAATATTCCCCCTAAATTCATGCAATCACTGAATTGAGATTCCCCCTTAATTAAAGAGAAATAAAACAAGTAAGATCACTTAGTTATATCAATTAAACCAATATATTGCGAAAATATGAGAACTTAGCGTCCGGCAGGGGTTTTGTGAAGATATCTGCTGCTTGTTGTTCAGTAGATATGTACTCCAGCCGAATTTCCTTCTTCATTACATGATCTCGGATAAAATGATGACGAATGTCAATATGCTTGGTCCGGGAATGAAGAACTGGATTATACGTGATAGCTATGGCAGATGTATTATCACAAAATATCGGTGTCTCAGTGGATTCAATTCCATAATCTCTTAGTTGTTGTTGAATCCATAGTAGTTGAGCACAACAACTTCCAGCAGCAAGGTATTTGCCTTTGCAGTAGACGTTGCGATTGATGTCTGCTTCTTACAACCCCATGAAATCAATCTATCTTCTAGGAATTGACAGTATCCACTGGTACTCTTCAATCTTGCACCCGACGTAGTCAGCATCTGAATATCCAACAAAGTTAAACGTTGAATCCTTGGGATACCAGAGGCCATTCTCTGTTCATTTTAAATACGTAAGGATCCTCTTCGTGGCAGTGTAGTGTGATTGCTTAGGATTAGCTTGGAAGCGAGCACACATACATACAGCAAACATGATATCAGGTCAGCTGGCTGTTAAATATAGTAGTGATCCGATAATACCATGATACATTGTTACTTCTACTGGAATGCTTGTTTCATCCGAGATCTAGTTTAGCAGATGAGCTCATGGGAGTGGTTGCTGCTGAACTAGTACTCATTCCGTACTTCTTTAACAGCTCTTTGGTGTATTTTGACTGGTTGATCAGAATTCCCTTCAGCAGACTTCTTGACTTGCAATCCTAAGAATAATAATAATTCTCCCATCATGCTCATCTCGAACTGATCCTACATGATTTTGGAAAATATTTCGCACAGTTTTGGGTTAGTACTACCAAAAATAATATCATCAACATATATCTGAACCAGTAGAGTATGATCACCCTTTATGAATTTAAAAAGGGTTTTATCCACCATGCCAAGGGTAAAGTTGTGCTCAGTCAAATACTTTGATAGAGTTTCATACCATGCTCGTGGAGCTTGTTTCAGACCATACAAAGCGTTGTTCAGTTTATAAACAGAGGAATGATGTTGATGTCTTTCAAACCCAGGAGGCTGTTCAACATAAACTTCTTCCTGGAGTTTGCCATTAAGAAAAACACTCTTAACGCCCATTTGATAAACTTTAAAGTCTTTGAATGCAACAAATGCAAGAAATATGCGAATGGCTTCTAATCAGGCTACAGAGGCAAAAGTTTCATCGAAATCGATGTCTTCTTCCTGTCTGTATCCCTGTGCAACTAATCTTGCTTTATTTCTTACAGTACCAATTTCGTCCAATTTATTTTTGAATACCCATTTGGTACCTATAACAGTGTGATGCGGTGGACGTGGTACTATGTGCCAAACTCTATTTCTTTCAAATTGATTAAGTTCTTCTTGCATAGCTTCTAACCAGCTAGAATCTAAAATAGCATCATCTATCCTTTTGGGTTCTACATGAAAGATGAATACAGCAAGAAAAAATTTATTAATCACATGTCCTCTGGTGCGTAGAGGAGCAGCAGGGTTACCTATGACCTGCCCGGGTGGATAATCCTTCTTCCACTGGAGCGAAGGTCCAAGAGGATTTGTTACTTCGTCAGTAGGGATTTGAGTAGGTAGCTCAGTAGACTGTATTGATTCATCATTGGTATTTTTGATGTCTACTGTAGTAGTGGTATTTTCATTTGCGTCCTCGGCACTGGGGTTCAGCTCTTGTGGACCAGTAGGTACCCCTGCTTGTGCTTCATGGACTTCTGGTTCTAAAATGCAGTCGACCCTACTACTGTAATCCAACTCATCATCATAATTATTATCAATATGAGTATTTTCCATTCGACTACTCAAAGTATTGATTTGCAGTTCAAATGAAATATTATCAAAGGATTCATCAAATTCACATGAACAGATTCCTCTATAGTAAGTGTTCTATTATTAAATACTCTGAACGCCTTACTAACAGTAGAGTAGCCAAGAAATATTCCAGCATCAGATTTAGCATCAAAAGTGGTGAGTTGAGTCTTTCCATTGTTATGAATAAAACATTTGCAACCAAACACATGGAAATAAGAAATATTGGCTTACTGCCATTCCAGATCTCATAAGGTGTTTTGTTCACTCGTTTGTTAATCATAGATATGTTCTGCGTATAGCAAGCTGTATTAATTTCTTCTGCCCAAAATCTTTGAGAGATTTCTGACTCCGCAAGCATAGTTCGGGAAGCTTCTTTCAAAGTATGGTTCCTACGCTCAGCAACTCCATTTTGTTGTGGGGTTCTGGCAGCAGAGCATTCGTGCTTAATACAAGGTCATCTAGATATGATTCGAGTGACTGATTGGTAAACTCAGTATCTTTATCACCGCAAATTCTATCTATCCTACACGACTTCTGATAAGTGTATTTTATACACTTATATTTCCTCTTATTTTGCATGGTTTAGTGTTAGTTTTCGATCAGAATTACACTTTTGGTCTTGTTCTGTGTTGTTTTGCAGGAATCCAAGGAATTAAGCATTTTATCACTAAAAGATGATGAGAAACGCATAAATGTGACAAGAATTCAAATTGGGTCTCAAGAGTTGAAATATCATATACCGGGTAGAATACATGGCGCTGTGGCGCCACATATTATGAATTTATTTGATAATTCCGGAGAGAAGCGGAACACACGTGACACATGAAGATTGGAAAATAATATTTTATTATGGGAACATTCAGATTTACTTGACTTTTAAAAGGGATATTGAGAAGATTTTATTAAATTAATTGAGGCGAACGTAAGATATAAGGGAGATTCTACGTACAGATTAGAGGAGGATTGGGAGAGATTTCACGTAAGAAGTAGGATTCAGAAAGGAAATATTTTTGACGAAAAGAGCAATTCACGTATAGAGTATTCCACGTGAACAGACGAGAGGCGAAGAACAAAAGACGATCGAGAGCTAAACCAGTGAAGGGGAGGAGATCGATCGAGGCGGCGTGCTTACAACGAAGGATATAGATTTTTACGACGGAGAAGAAGACGACGACTACCGGGGACGGAGGGCCATCATCCAATTCGTTTGAATTATCTATTCCTTTATGTTTATGATGATTAAGAACATGTCTATGTGTTTATTTAATGTATTCATGAACTAATTTATTATTCTAGAGTTAGACGGATCTTGACTTGAAGTTTATTTGGATTTTCGTATGGTTTATTTATGTTTTCCTGTTCCTAATGCTTTTAATCTACTGGCCATGGATTGAATGATTCCATATTCGTGATCTATCACTCGGGAGAGGGGGTTGTGAATAGGAAAGAAGGAATTCGTATCGTGATAGTTATATTGTTCAGGAAGGCCTATAACTCCATAGAAGTCGTCAAAGGAATTACCGCGCTTTTACAATTGTTTGATAATTAATCTTAGATAGGGATATCAAGATTAATGTTAAATAATTACTTCTGCTTAACACCCGGGAGGGGGAGTAGAAACAAATAAGAATTCTCGGCTAGTAAACTAGGAAAACACGACATAGTGGATAGTTGAGTGAAGTCGAACCTCTAGAATCCGTTCTCATTGATTTTCTCCACTTAAATTATCATCTTGCTAATTTATTTATTTTAGTAGATTAATCTAATAATTCTGCTATCGGTTATCTAAATAAAGTCGAGACTATTCTAATTACAGTACTTGGTGTAACTTAATTTTCAATCTCTGTGGGTTCGACATCCGTACTTTCAAATTCCTATACTAAAACTTGACACCGTACACTTGCGGTACGTTTCACACGCATCAAGTTTTTGGCGCCGTTGCCGGGGATTGATATAATTTTGTTTACTGATACTGTTACCAAGTAGTCTTGATTTTAATTTAGAATTTTATTTGATGTTTTTCTTGTGAGGTACTTGGAGATGTTTCATCAGCAAGTTTCCACAAGCTTTGCCCAACAACCGTATGAACCATTCTATGCAGCTTGGGACAGATTCAACCACGACTTTTCAAACTACGCTCCTCTTCAATCTTTCTACAGTGGATTGGATGCAGACACACAAGAATGGGTATTTAATGGAGCTTTGGCAGCTGGTAGTCCCATATATTGTAGAGATGATGACAGGGTGCACCTGTTTAACCATATGGCGAATTTCGACTATCAGTGGCACTTTGATCCTTCAATGCTGGGTTGGAGTCACCAATATCCACCAGGGCATCATTACCCTCATTTTACACACCAATCATTCAAGCATCAAGCAGATGATGAGTATAGTTCTGATAAAGTCTCTAAGTTGGAGGATATTTTGCGCAAATTCTGGCCATCATTTGAACCAAAGATCGAAAATGCCACCAGAAGTAGCCTTGAGCAGCTGATAGAGACATTTGTAGCGAGATGCAAAGAGGTTGAGCCTACTGTGGAAGAGTTATCTGATGAATTCCCGTGTCAAGATGAGCCTAGCTATGCTCCACAAAAGAATGAAGGTAAACCTTCACTTGAAGATTTGGTGAATACTTTTGTTCAAAGTTCGACATTGAGGCTTGACAAGAATGAGTCGAGGCTTGATACGATTGAGGGTCACATGAACAACATGGGTGCTACAATGAAGTCTCTTGAGGTGCAAATTGGGCAGCTTGCTAATGCCATGAACAACCAACGAAGAGGATCATTTCCTAGCAACACCGAAGTGAACCCAATCAACCAAGTTTGGGAGAGTGATCCTACTCATGCGGAAGATTCAAGGGAATATGAGCATTTTCAAGTGGTTGAGCCTACTGTGGAAGAGTTATCTGATGAATTCACGTGTCAAGATGAGCCTAGCGTGACGTTGGAAGATGAGCATATTTTTGAAAATAGTGAGGAGCACTCATCGATGGTGATGTCCAATATGCCATATGTGGATCCGTTCTTCCCATCGATGCCAACTTCACCATATTATGATCTCCACGAGATGAACCCAAGTTTAGAATCTTTCTCCCATGCTTATCAATTTTCGAAGGACGTTGTTGGAGCGACGAGCGTTAACTGCCACTATCTTGCCAAGCTTGAGGGCATACACAACCAAGACCCACGTGTAGTGTCATATGATACTTACTATGGGCGGAAGCCGCTATTTGATGGTTGCTTCGCATAGTCGGGCCGAGGACTATAAACTAAGCGCTATTCGGGAGGCAACCAGAATTCTGTATCCTTATTTTATTTTTATTTTATTTAAAAAAAAAAAATTTGAGATGCCGTAGGACAGGCGTAACTACGCCCCTTTGTGGCGTAATTACGCCTGTCAAATTTCAAGAAAAAAAAAATGCCGTAGCGTAGGCGTAACTACGCCTGTTTTCGGCGTAGTTACGCCTACAATTTTTTTTTAAAATTTTTCATTGCCGTAGGCGAGGCGTAATTACGCCTCTCAAGCGGCGTAATTACGCCTCGCGTATTTTGACTCTGCATCTGCGCATCATTCTTCAAACTTTCTCCTCTCTTTAAACCCTAACCCACGCCTCTTCCCCTCAACTTTTCAATTCCGATTTTTTTTTTCTCTTCAATCTCTCTTAATTATGCTATCCCACCTCTAAAGTCCATATTTTTATTGATTAATTGCAGGTTTTTGGAGTCCATTGGTGCAAGGAAGCAAGTTTAGGGGGGTTGCATCAAAGTGGTCTAGCTTAGCCAACCAAATCAAAAATTCTTCATCTAAGGGTTGGGTCTATACTGATGCGGAGGTCCCTATCATCATCTTCTCACCATACCCATGAGCATGAGATGGGCGACGATTACTGACGATCATCGTCGCAGGTTGGTGTGTTGTCCCTTATTTTATATGTTGTATGGTACATTGAGGACAATGCACGATTTTAAGTTTGGGGGGGGTGTTTAAACATTGAAGATGTTTTGTTTCCTGGATTCCTATGTGTGTTGTGTTTTGTGTTTTTTTTAGTCTTTTTCTTTTTTCTTTTTGTGTCATAAGTCGTGAATTGAAGTAATTGTGAAGGCCGATGATGAAGAATTGAGCTTATTTGTGAAAATTTTAAAATTTTTGTTCGCTTTGCTCTTGAGTTTCTTACACATTCATGCACTAGAGACCATGACCATTTGACTATTTAAAGTTGATTTGAACGAACACATATATGATATAGGCGATTCTTGACAATATTTTGGGCCTTTATTCATTGATAGAAATTTGCCATAGTAGCCCCTTTGAGCTTAAACGTAAAAGAATGAGGATTGAATTGTTGCAATATATTTTAGAATCTCATTCAAATTTCTTTCTTATATTACCTTGGTTTTGAGATACTATTTGAGCACATTGGTCATACCATATAAGTTATTTGTGAATTGAGAGTAGTCTAGAACTTGCTATAGTACCCTTTGAGGCGAAATACGGATGCTATGTGGCTTAGGAATGATTTAGGCAATTTTTGATTCGTTTGAGCCTTTGAATCCACCGAAATACATCAATTTTTATCCCTAGCTACCCTTTTGAGCTTATTGAAAATTGAATGGCATGTGCTTAAGCACATAATAACCTCCATTCGGCATCATTTCAAAATCCCACATCGACCACCTTGTTGAAAGCTTATACACTATTTCCTACCCTCAAGTGAGTAAGACCCATATTGCACTTTAAAATTTCAAATATTCCCCACATGTTCCTAATTGAAAAAATAGAAGGGGGATAATAATGAAAAAAGGGCGTGGATGCATAGAAAAAAAAATTTGTTGAAGAGGTGAAGAAAATAGTGTTGGAAAGAATGAGAAAATAATGAGGTGAATGATGAGGCGGATGAGAAAAGAGGGCGAATTGAAAAGAAAAAAAAATGATGAATCATCAATAGAAGGAATCGAAATTGAGATGAGAGTGCGCAACAATGTCATATTTAACTTACTCTCTTGTTTTGAAATTCCGATCTTTTTATTGAAGCCATGAGCCAAAGCCTAACGTTACAAGCTTATTAAGACCTATTGACCAAGCCACATTTGTCTAATATACTAGTGGAGAAGGTTATGAATAGTGAACCTATGACACTCGAGAAACACTTGTAATAAACATGGTTTTGACATTCACATACGCACATCTCATTACTTTGATTTTATGCATTGTTCATTGTTTGTCAAAGTTATACTCGTTTTTATGAACAATGCAAATGAACCAATACACCTTGCAAAGTCCTATTGATTTGTGTGCGTAAAGATTGCTTTGAGTTAATGGTTAAATGGAAGTGGTAACACACACACACACTTGAGAACTCTTGAGTAGAAGTGATATGCATACTTGACGTGAAATTTTTAGACCATTGATCTTCGAGGCCAATTTGCAATTATAACATTTCATGACTTGCGTTAGTAGTGTGTTTTCTTTTTCTCTTTTATTTCTTAGTCTTTTTCCATTTCTATTTTGCTCGGGACTAGCAAAAGTTTAAGTTTAGGGGATTTGATAAGTGTATTTTATACACTTATATTTCCTCTTATTTTGCATGGTTTAGTGTTAGTTTTCGATCAGAATTACACTTTTGGTCTTGTTCTGTGTTGTTTTGCAGGAATCCAAGGAATTAAGCATTTTATCACTAAAAGATGATGAGAAACGCATAAATGTGACAAGAATTCAAATTGGGTCTCAAGAGTTGAAATATCATACGCCGGGTAGAATACATGGTGCTGTGGCGCCACATATTATGAATTTATTTGATAATTCCGGAGAGAAGCGGAACACACGTGACACATGAAGATTGGAAAATAATATTTTATTATGGGAACATTCAGATTTACTTGACTTTTAAAAGGGATATTGAGAAGATTTTATTAAATTAATTGAGGCGAACGTAAGATATAAGGGAGATTCTACGTACAGATTAGAGGAGGATTGGGAGAGATTTCACGTAAGAAGTAGGATTCAGAAAGGAAATATTTTTGACGAAAAGAGCAATTCACGTACAGAGTATTCCACGTGAACAGACGAGAGGCGAAGAACAAAAGACGATCGGGAGCTAAACCAGTGAAGGGGAGGAGATCGATCGAGGCGGCGTGCTTACAACGAAGGATATAGATTTTTACGACGGAGAAGAAGACGGCAACTACCGGGGACGGAGGGCCATCATCCAATTCGTTTGATTATCTATTCCTTTATGTTTATGATGATTAAGAACATGTCTATGTGTTTATTTAATGTATTCATGAACTAATTTATTATTCTAGAGTTAGACGGATCTTGACTTGAAGTTTATTTGGATTTCCGTATGGTTTATTTATGTTTTCCTGTTCCTAATGCTTTTAATCTACTGGCCATGGATTGAATGATTCCATATTCGTGATCTATCACTCGGGAGAGGGGGTTGTGAATAGGAAAGAAGGAATTCGTATCGTGGTAGTTATATTGTTCGGAAGGACCTATAACTCCATAGAAGTCGTCAAAGGAATTACCGCGCTTTTACAATTGTTTGATAATTAATCTTAGATAGGGATATCAAGATTAATGTTAAATAATTACTTCTGCTTAACACCCGGGAGGGGGAGTAGAAACAAATAAGAATTCTCGGCTAGTAAACTAGGAAAACACGACATAGTGGATAGTTGAGTGAAGTCGAACCTCTAGAATCCGTTCTCGTTGATTTTCTCCACTTAAATTATCATCTTGCTAATTTATTTATTTTAGTAGATTAATCTAATAATTCTGCTATCGGTTATCTAAATAAAGTCGAGACTATTCTAATTACAGTACTTGGTGTAACTTAATTTTCAATCTCTGTGGGTTCGACATCCGTACTTTCAAATTCCTATACTAAAACTTGACACCGTACACTTGCGGTACGTTTCACACGCATCAACTTCTCATTTTGTAATCTTTTCATTAGTTTGATCAGCTTTGGAGTAGCCTGATCTTTGTCACTTAGAAACAGGACCCACGTAAAACGAGAAAAGTCGTCTATTAACACTAGGGTATACTTCATTCCCCCTAGACTTGTTACTGGTATAGGACCTAAAAGATCCATATGCAGCAACTCTAGGCACCGAGAAGAAGATTTACTCCCTCTGTTCTTAAAGGTAGTTATGATCTACTTACCAAGCTGGCATGCTGAACAGATCTTGTCTTTTTAGTACTCTATCTAGGGCAATCCATCTACTAACTCAAGCTTACGTATTCTGACAATAGTTTTAAAGTTTAAGTGACTCAATCACGTGTGTCAAAGCCAATTTTTGTAACTATTTAAGGCAGCAAAGCAAGTAGGTGAGGCTGGCTGATCAAAATTTCAATCAATCTTATAAGTATTGTCATGCCTCTTACCTACAAGCAATATACTATCATCGGCAAATCTTATTGTGCACGTGTACTGGTTGAATTCTACTGAGTGACCATTATCACATAGTTGACTAATGCTAATCAAGTTATAGTAAAGATTTTCAACTAGTATGACATCTTTAATAGTAATGTTACCATGTATAATCCTACCCTTACCCACGGTTCTACCTTTTGCGTTATCACCAAAAGTTATTCTTGGTCCGGTGGAGTCTACTAGCTCAGACAGTAGACAAGCACTTTCTGTCATATGTCTATAACATCAACTGTCCAGAAATCACTCTGAGCTCCGAACTTGCTGGATTCTAGATCTCTGTAATTAAAGCGATGAAATCATTGGTACCCAATTTTACTTGGGTCCAGACAGGATTAGTCCTTTCGAAGCACACACTTGGATGACCCTGAACACTTTGGGTCTGTGTGTGTCCTGAAATGTGTGTGCAACAAATGGTGATGGTGTTCTAGGGTGTTGCGTGTTGTATTGAGTATATGCATGTTGTTTTGGTTTCTGGTTCATGTTGGGAAGCATATATCTCTTCTGGACAGGCATACAATTATAATACCAGTTTGGTTTTGCCTCTCAAGTTGCCTGACCAGCAGACTTATGTCCATGATTGGACTGTTGTTTTGGTCTAGTCTTCTCTACTAGTTTGACATAACCAATACCTTTATGTGTTGCTCGTTCCTTAATAAGTGTTGGCTTAACATGTTCAATTTCCAATTCACTTGGTTCAAATATTGTGCTGGATCTAACAAATTCACTGTTTGAAACTTGTTCTTCACCAGACACAGCTGAGATCGAATGCCAGATGTGTTACTGTCATTATTGATATAGCCTATACCAGCAAGATCACCAGCAAGCCTTATCGACTCTAGCATTTCATCTTTTCTAGAGGTTGATGTGTTCCATATGCGAACCAGCTTGATAAGTTTTTGGTATGCACATTTAACTTCGTCATTTTCTTTCTCGAGTAGACTTACTTTTTCTCTTAAACATTCCAGCTCCCTTGATTGTTCACAATCAGGGTTACTGTCCTGCTATTCGACTGGGCTTGTGTGTTCAGTCTTGTAGTTCTCGAAGGACTCATACAACAATCGATACTCATTTATCATGTCCTGCAATACATTTGTGAGTTCAGTGTGTGTAAATTCAGAAAGATTAGTATCAGCTACCTCACTGTCATCATTTCCATGAGACAGTGTACTTCTTCATCTTCACTTTCACTTGAAGAGCTTGAGGACTCTTCTGATTCTGATTCTGATTCTGAGTCAGTCCCATTTATTTTTGTTTTCTTCAGCAACAAGTACTTTTTGCTCTCTATCTCTTCTGGATGATCTTCTCTTTTCCTTTGACTTCTTATAGCTTTGAAGTTCTCCTTTGGTTTTGTACAGTCAGCAATGAAATGTCCTGGTTTTTGACAGTTGAAATAGACACGGCACAACCATCTTCTCCTGATCTGTTTTGAAATTTTTCTTTCTCGGGTATGACTGATATGTCTTCTGATTTTTCTTCATGAACTTGCAGCATCGCCATTTCATCATTGCACATTTGTTCTGGAGTCATCTCTGTTACAGTAGACATGGACTCTGATGCAACAAGTGCTTTGGTTGGTTGACTGGTACTTGGTTCATCATCAACCCTAATGCCTAACTCAAACTAATACGCTTTTAAGTCAGCGAAAATATCATGTAGATCAATCTTGTTTATATATTTGGATTCCCTTATAGCTATGGTCTTCACATCCCATTCTCTTGGAAGACCCCTCATGACTTTTAGGGTAATTTCTCTGTTTGAGAGTTCCTTACCCAGGCTGTTGAGTTCATTCACAATTCCTGTTACTCTTTCATTGTACTCATTTAGAGTTTCTCTAGACATCAGTATGATGTTCTAAAAATTTTGTAGAGCGACAGTAAGCTTGTTCTCTTTGGTTTGATCATTTTCTTCACACAGCTGCGCAAGCTTTTCCCAGATGTCTTTTTGCAGTAGGACACATTTTGAATTTAATGAACATGCTCTTGTCCAATGTCTTAAAAGAAATATCCTTAGCCACGTTGTCCAAATTTGCCTTTTTCTTTTTCTCATTGGTCCAAACCATCTGAGGTTCACCACTGGTAATAGCCACTGCTGTTGTAATGCCTCGATTTGTTGTCTACACGTGTGATATGATTATGGTGTAATTATATCAATTTGACAGTATGATAATGGGAGTTCGGGTGGAACCAAGAATGAATTCATACATGTATGAAATGATATAAGACAAGGGTAAGGAATGAAATATGGTGTACAATGATTTAATAACATATCAACATGAATTAGTAGGCATTTGAATATGCATGTGAATGGAATTTGAATTGGAGTTGCATTTGAATTTGAATTTCATTTCATGTACATTTTAATTCACATGTCATTAACTTCAAGTGAGTTAGGGAGCTAATGACCATGTATCAAAATGACTTAGCATGATGATTAAGTGAAGTGCTTTTTATTAAGGGATACCAAGTGAAATCACATACTTCACCTAAACACAGCCTACTAAAATCCTACACAAGCTCCTCTCCATCTCTTTCAAGTTCTTGATAGTTTGAGCTTGGAATTCAATTGTAAATTGAGCTAGGAAGTTGTGTGAAGTGATTTCTTAATATCTTGGTAAGGATTTCATGGTTTTACACTTGAATTATGTAATTGGTATTGATTTATGTGAAGGGGAATATCAATTATTGATGTTTAGAATCATAACTTGTTTCTTTGCCAAGAATTGGATTCTAGGATGTTAGGAACATGTTTATATGATACTAGGGAGTGCATGAATCATGGTTACATGTGAAATTCTGGGTAGGAGAAGAAGTACCATGAAGATAAGCTCAAAATCGCCATTGTCTCAATTTTTCTGATCGTGCCGATCGATCGGCATGTGGTCTCGATCGATCGCCGCGAACAGTAAAGTTTTAAGGCGGTTTGAGCATGAGGCGATCGATCGGTGAGTTTGAGGCGATCGATCGGTACATGTGGCGATCGATCGGTGATTTTGTTCGATCGATCGGTGAAGAGTGAACAGTTCGGCGATCGATCGAGAATCCGGGGCGATCGATCGGTGATGGCAGAATGTTGAAAAATGTTATATTTTTGTAGAATTTGATTTTAATGCCTATGATAACATGATATATTGTTGGCATTGTTGTCGCATCATCTCAGGGGACGGGACAACGAGGCACTTAACCAGTGACGCCTAATTTTAACTCGTTTGTGTCGCAATACAGGTACGTGTTGACGTACGGAGTATAGATATGATGTGATGATGTTATGGTTTTGATATCATATGATTTATGTTTGCTTGTATCATATGATTGGTAGTATCATATGCATGTACATACATGGATTTCATATGATTGGAATGGATGCCTTGATAGATATGTGTATATGCTTTGGTAAGATCAGTGCCTTGATAGATATGCCTGGTGTGGTATATGCTTTGGCTGAGATCGTTGCCACGATAGATATACTACATATGCTTTGGCTTGAAAGATATACGCCTGGTGTGGGTATATGCTCTGGCTATTATCACATATGAGTATGATACTATGATATGTGCTGCTAATATGAAGATGTGATGTGGTTCCACTGACATATTGAGCTGAATAGGCATATCATATGGGGCTCGTGATAATAGGGTAATTGTTGAGACATGTCATGACATAATGCATTTGTGGATGCATGATACAGAACATTCACGTTAGATGATTTATTGTGCTTTATCATTGATATTGATATTGTGTTTTGATATTGCACTGCGCTAGTTGTTCTCTATACTCATTGTGTGAATGTTTTGTAGGGACTCATAGACGTGGGGAGACGGGATGTGAGTCATTTTCCGCTGCGAGCTGAACCACTGTTTATGAGTTATCTTGTAGTAGGGTTTTGTTTATACATGTGATGTATAGTTGGTTAGGTTTTGTAACAACTTAACTAGTAAGATACTCTTAATCAGTGTATGTTTTTACTTAATTCAGACTCACGTATGTATGCTTAATTGTTACATAATGGATTAAGTAATGAGGACCCCACAGCTATGTTGACTTTCATGATTTTCATTGATCCGTCAGTGATGACGTATCACATATCATCATCCTGAGCACTTAGATGTGCTTGCATCCGAATTCTTCCAGTCATCATATTCATCCCTTTTTAACATAGGAATCTTGCTGAATGAGACCATCAGTTCTTAGTGTTCTCACAATTGAGAAGACCTTGCTCTGATACCATTTGTTAGGATCGGAGTAGTGTTTAGAAGGGGGTTGAATAAACACTAGACTTAATTTTAATTAATCTAAGTACATCAGACTGTTAAAACTGCACTAGGTTCTCAATAATATCTCTATTGGACTTGTGAGATTAAGCAACTGAATGATAGAGTATAGAAGGTAAGTGACACAGAATATGTTTCTGGAAGTTCGAAGCACAACGTTTCTACGTCTCCCCCTCTTCCTTTGCAGGAAGGATACACTAGAAGACTTTGGTTTACACTTTACCAAATACAACCTTCTTAGGAACCCACACAAATTTGCCTAAACTCCTAGCACTACAACAATCTCAGTTGTTTACAATGTGTTTCTACAACACTCATACAACTTCGAGTGTTCTTGAGCAACAAACTCAGTAGACTTTGATCTTCAAGATCACACTTGATGCTTTCGTGCTGCTCAGCAAAACTTCAAAATCTTGCAATATGCGTTTAGAATGTTTTGCTTGTTTTTGAATGAAGTTGACTTTTGAATTCAAACTGTTGAGCGAGATACAACACATTCTTCATTCCCCTCTTTGACGTATTTTATAGACTTAAAAGTCTAACGGCAACTATTCTTCAATTAGAAAGAACCGCATAAATCAGCTTCCTGATTTTCCTTCAAATCCTTTTTGTCTTCTTTCCAATCCTGTTTAGTCAACGGTTAGTTTAATCTGATGTGATTGGCGGTGCTGATATGATAGTGTGGCGCTCTGTTGTACCTTTGTCAGAGTGAGTCTATACGTGTTTTATCTTGTTGGCTTATACGCCTGCTGGCTTCTCATTGACTGTATATCTGCTGGACAACGTCTGTTGGATAGTCATTAGTTACTTAGTCTGCTGGACTAAAGTCAACTAATGTCTTCTTAGTCGTCTGCTGGTATCTCCTACATATTTGCATATTGGACTGAGCTACTCTTGTTCCAGTAGACGTTCATTCTCTGCATCCGATAGATGATAGCTCTTAGTATTTGGACCCGATAGATGATATCTTCTACTCTTTGTACCCGATAGACCTTTGTAGAGTTATTCAACGTTCTTTGTCATCAGTTGGCTTCTTAGATGCAGTAGATGCTTCAAGCAGTAGACATTTGTTATCACCAAAACTTAGAAATATTTTCCCAACACCCTCTTCCCCCTACATATGCTTGTGCAGACACCAGGGGTGTAGCTAGGAATACCAAACTGGGGGGCTTGGCATAAAAAAATTTATATTGGGCCAATTTCTCTATTCAATATAGAAAATGTGATGTGTAGACACAACCAATGTACGTTTTCCCAAACCAGAAATCAAACAATTCCGCATATTTTTACGTAGATTCTTCTTAAAATTTTCCCAATTATTCACCCAATGATATTGCAATAAAAACATCTGATATTAAAAAAATTCGGGACCAATTAATTGGGTTAAATGACTCTTTCCTAACCAAAAAATGAAAGAATTGGCACCTTTCTACCACTTCTAAATATTAAAAAAAAATATTTGTGATTTTGGAACTTCGCTAGTTGTCACCTTGAAAAATTCAATGAAAAAGTACTTTGACATGTAACAAATGATTATATCTTGGCCTCTTCATTCACAAAGCAGCAATTAAAATCTTCTACGTATAAATTTTCTTCATTGACACCTTACAACAAATAAATAAATAAAATTTGAATGAATTCTCAAATGCCAAAGACTACAACTTTCCATGGGATTATGATATAATTTTATTTAATGCTTTGGGAATGGTGTCTTGAAAGTTTAAGGCAACAAATTTGTAAAATAGTTTTCATAATTTCTTGAAATATTAAATGTCCAATTAAAACAAAATAGTTACGCAGAAAGTATCATTTAGTTAATTCAATTATCTTGTAGATTAATACTACTTTCACATAAACAAAATCATTTATGTAAGCTAAGGTCACACACATTCATTTTTAGTCGTGTAAAAATCATTAGTTTAGCCATTTTCACCTAAATATTCTAACTTTCACATTAAAATTTCTCGATAGTATATTTCAGAAGGAAATAATTGAAATTTATTCTCGGACCACCAATAATGAAATATGCAAATGGAAAACTAACCTAATACATCTGCAGCCAGTTTCCGGAATCGTATATGGCGGTGCCCGTGCCCAACCTTCTCGCAATGATCAACCACCAATGACATCAGATAATATGAATAGAAAGTAACCACCCCCATTGCCGTTAAGCACAGGAATCCCATCCCCCATCCCAGCCCCGGAACGCATATAGCAGTGTTAATATCGTTGGAACCACTATTGTCGTAGTCAGATGAAACCCCGCATGCCACCATTCCCCTATTTTATCATACAATTAATCATGCAATCCCCATGCTTTGATTTCAAATCTAATCGCAAAATCTCGAATAATATCCAAATATTCACACACAAAAAATCAAATTATGCAGCAATGATGAAAACTAATGTCACCTTTAGATTCCAATACAAAAGCTGCTCCGGTATTGTCTTCCAGGGGTATTTCAATTTTAGTATAAAATTTTATCTCTCAATAAACTTTACAACATAATTTCCATAGCAATTGAAGTCACCAGAAAAACATATGGAAAATCAAATTCACATACAAGCTTGAGATAAAATGATCAGTGCATAGGCCAGAAAAACATATGGTAAATCAAATTCACAAACAAGCTTGAAATCAAATGATGTATCGGGGCATATGTCCACAACTGGGGATGAGATAATATAATAATTATGGCCTTGAGAATTCAAGATAGAAATTACAACCTACTTCCATACAAAGGGGAGTCGCAAGTTGTAAGGCCCAGATACTAATTAATCCGGATTAAAGATGATTAAGCAAACTCGGATAATTAAAAGTACAGACTTTGAATTAAGGTGTTCCGGACTATGAGTCAAGCAACTAGTGGAACATGTTTTTAGTGCATGTGCATGTGCATGATCACATGGCAATTGGAGAACATATGTCACTAATTAATTAACTCAGGTTTAATAAAACATACATGATTTTGGACCATTAAGCTTGCAAGATAATGGTGTACTGACACATGGATTCCACAATACATCAATTGATAAAAAAATCATCCACTAAACCTTCAAAAATTCGGCCACCTCATTTAATCCTCCAACTTCTCTCTCCTTCCACCCAACCTAAATTCACTCCTCCTTCTCTCTAGCTATTTCGAAAATTCTACCTTTTTAGCACCAAAATTCATGTGAATTTGTGAATGCATGTCATGCAATCATAGATTTGAATAAGTAGTGAGGAGAGTAGAAGAACCCATCAAGGAGATTCAAGTTTGGAGCAATTTGGAGGGGTTGACCTTGTGTGGCAGCTTGAATTGAGTTGTGTGGTGGCTTGATTCTTCAATTTTGAAGATCTTGGGAGGTATAACACTCTTTTAAAAACTTATTTACTTGAGATTAGGTGTTATTGGTCGAAAATCTTGAGGTAATACAAGAAAAGTTGATGTACTTGTAATCTGTTTCGAGTCAGTGTGCATGCAGTAACTTGTAGCGACTTTTTGATTTAGTTAAAGTCCGAATTTGTCTTTGAGATCTGAATGAAAGTTGTAGATAATTGAATTTTATGTGTTTTAAAAAAATAAGAATGCAATTTAGATCTCAGATGAAAAAGTTATGTTGATTTTATTAGAAGGTGCATATTCTTGACTCTGCATGTTACATGCATTGTATGTTTTGAGTTTTTGGGAAATTTGTGTTTCAAATTTAATGTCGGTCTTCAAATAAAAGTTGTAGATTTTTGAATTCTCTTCGATTTAAAAAAAAAAGAACTTATTTTGGACTTATTTTGAAGAAGTTATGAATTTTATACCAAAAGTGTAAAATCTGAGTCCTGCATGTGGGCGGAAATACACATGTAGTGTGTTCTTCGGATTCCTGAGCATTTTTTGCTAGAAATTCCAGAAAATGTCTAGATATAAGAGTTGTAGTTATTTGTGTTGGCTATCTTTTCCCACTGGAATCACTCAATTTGGATATAAAACGAAAAAGTTATGGCCTTTTTACTAGAACTGCTCAAGCTGAAACACAGATTTTTTAATGTTAGATTGTTAGTGTTCAAAATCCTTTTAGATGGACGAACCAGTTTGACATGTTAAAATATGAATGTATTCCTTTGGGTTTTTGAACTTTGAACACTAGAATTGAGTCATTTTTGACGTTGTGTGAATTTTTAGTGATTTTTCTACGAAAATGGGTCGTTGGAAAATGGTGATTTCCCTTGTTTTTTCTAACAAATTGTTATTGGCCATTTTTCATAGGCTATATGAACGAATTTGGGGAAGTGTCAAACCTATGAAATGTTATATTTTGAGTTATCTTTCAAGATGAATTGAACCCATGTCATTTGATTAAGTCCTTAAAAAGTTATGGGTTTATTCTTGGTTGCATGTTGTTGAAATCTAGAGTATGTTTGAAACATGATCTTTAGAATAATAATATTGATAGGCTTGACATATTTGGATGATATTTGGCCAGATTGTTATATCCAATGATAATATTTGGCCAGATTGTTATAACCAAGGTCGTATTGAGGAGCACGAAAGTCCTTAGTATTTTTATTTGCTCGGTTGAGGTACGTATAAAATCGGTTCTATCACGATGTCTGACAAAGACATGTGATGTATACGGGGTATAATTTATTTGATTCCTATGTGATTATATGATATTTTGAATTGCGGTATATGTGATTATATGATACATTGAACTGCATGATATGATATGATATATATTGAGCTGCAGCATATGAGATGACATGATACATTGATGCATGGACATTGGACATATTGATATATATTGAGTTGTATCATATGAGATTACATGAGCGCAATATGTGTGTGTCGCCACCCTCTGCTCGAGCTTGATATTGTTGATGATACCTTCTTTAGACTACGATATTTGGTATCTTGAGATTTTATTTATTGTACCAATTATGCATAACATTCATTTATGCACTGCATGTCAAGACCCAAAATTTTATATGATCATGCATAAGCATCATTTCATATATGAAATCATTCATAAGCATAAATGCATATAGTTTGACATGGCATATGTGCATTGGAAAGCATAGGGCTTGTGAATAGAATAAATTTAAGAATAATATTATATATATATTGAATAGATGTAAAATAATGAATAGATATTAAAGTAGTGAATAAATCGACTATTGAATAGACTTTATATAGTGAATAAATATAGTGAATAAATGTAATTTAGTGAATAGAATTTACTACTACCTTGGGAAATTTACATAAATTTAGAGTAAATAAATGAATAGAAATAGTAAATAATCGGAAGTGGCTAAACATTAATAGATAGAAAAAGACAAAACCAGGAAAAAAAAAAGTAAACTAGTTATAAGGCTATACTTATCACTTTCCCTACCATTATCCATCGAGAAACGAGAAAAAAGAAAGTCACCTTCTTCGATTGTCTTTCATAATTCGAACCAAGAAGTGTGGTAAGTTTAATTGCTGAATGTCTACCTTAGTAAACTAATTTGTGTACAAATTATGAGATGTTAATCCTGATTGTGTATAGAAGTCTCCTATGCTATTTAAACTCAATTTGAGAAACCTTGGAATAGTAAGTAGTTCCCTGTAATCATGAAGTGGGAGAAGAGATAGTATGATTGAATTAGTCTAAATATGAAGACTAAGGAAACCATAATAAGTTAGTTAAATTTTATTACATATGCAATTGGAATTGAATAGCATGTAATCCGGTATATATTAAATAAGTATTTTAAATTAGATCATGTATATGAGAAATGATAGTTGAAGTAGTAGAAATTTGATATTAAACTTGGTTGTGCATTTGACATGCGTTTCTAGGTAATAATCTCGATTAGGGCACAGATAAGGCAAAGTAAGCGAATCATCGAGATATGTGCAATAACTTGTAAGTATATCCTTATAACTTGGCATTTAACTTGATATGAGTTTGTGATTTATGTTATATGAGTATCTTGAATTGATGAATGAATTGAGATTAATGCAATATGACGTGCAAGAACTAAATTGAGTTCTTAACTGTACATATTGAGACGGGATGTTAGACAATCTATATGATGTTATCATTCTTTTTACCGTATTATTACGATGTTATACATATGATTATGACATGTGCATTCATGAGAGATTAAAGAACTCGGTTATGGCCGCTAATGACCTTGAACCATGTGTTATTGGATTCTGAGTACAGTCAGAATTACAGAATCAAAGAATACAGATCTCGAGTGCTTTGAACTCATGGGGATTATTCAGTACAGAGTGTCATGGCCATAATCGTGACAATACAGACATGCATGTGCATCATTTCGTTTTATAGGAATCATGTGAATTGATGTAAAGATTATGATGAATCATATGAGTATATTCATGTGCTTATGTGGATATGAATTATATGCATATGTGATTCCACATCAACCCGCAAATATTATCATTGCTCAATTAATAAGCATAAACAAAATATGCATCTATTGCTCGTATATAATTATGTATCTTGTCGTCTCAGATACCGTCAAGTTACCTTCATCTGTGTCATTAGGCTCGAGCGGACTCTACATATTCAATTAATCCATATTAACATTTATGTACATATAGTCTCAAACTCAAATACATACTCATGTTCATGATATAACATCAATTCAAGATACTATACTACTTAAATTCCTTGGATAATGAATTCGTTGACAACACAACACATAATAAATTTTCGGAATTTTGCCTTCGCCGATCGATCGGCACAGAGCCCACAATCGATCGACTCCTCGCGATCGATCGCCAATCAGTTCACAATCGATCGTGAGTCCTGCGAATTTGTTATTATTTCCTTCGCCTGATCGCAATCGATCGTGAGCTCTGAATTTCGATTTCCTGCATTTTTACTCCGAAAATCCAACACCAATTTCGAACCCAACCTCAGGTTTGAATGCAACACTAAAAGTCTATCTACACAACAACAAAGCTTGGTCTAGCTAAAAATATCATCAATAATCGCTCATAATCCAAGCTAAAAATCAACCCAATAACTTGATTTCCAACAGTTGAAGAACATAATATTTGAACCTCCAAAATGGTTTAAAAATCAAGTCTATCACAATTATTAAGGAAGAGATTATGGAAGATCCTAGATAGGTGCATATTTGAATCTTAGATTCTGGTTAATTGTATCATATTTTTTCATATGTAAACTTGCATTATTGTAGGATATCTTTCATTATCCTCTCCGTTGTAAAGTGTATATATTTCTCTTCATATCAATGAAAATATTGTGAGACCAAAATCTTAATCTTCAACATGGCATCAGCCTAACCGGTCCTCTTCACCACCACCAACATAAAATTTGTAGATTCTAACCTCACTTCTCCTTCGTCCCACCGCCGTACCCACCGACCAAATTTTTTATTTTATTTCGAACCCCAACTATTGATTTACTATTCTCTCCACTTCACTATATTGTCCACACGTTGCCTCATCTATCTACACTAATGGTCGTTTCTTCTCCTTCCATAGACAACACCATATCTCGAAGCAATACTCCCCTCACTCCACTTGTCCCAATCACCGCACACCAAAACATGTTAAACTTACGGCATCAAACTTCCAATTATGGCGGGGGCACAACTTGTTGCTCTCCTCGATGGTTATGCTCTTCTCAGGTTCGTTGATGGACACGTTTCTCCACCACCTAAAGGCATCGATGATTCGCCTTCTCTCGAGTACTCTCTTTGGTTCCAACATGATCAACTAATCATGTCTGCTATTTTTGGTTCGTTATCTCCAAAAATTCTTCCTTTGGTTGCCTCCGCCACATCCTCGTTCGAGGCTTGGCACGTTCTAACGCGCCACTTCGCCAATAAATCTCAAACCCGGGTCATGCAGTTAAAGGATGCTCTTTCTCGTGCCACACTTGACAATCAATCAGTTAGCACTTTTCTTCAATCTTTAAAATCCAAGGCCGGTGAGCTTTCCATCATTGATAAACCATTATCTGGTGATGATCTCACACTATATGTTCTCAATGGATTGGGTCTGACTTATCGGGAAATTGACATCCCTTCGTTTTGAAGAACTTGATGATCTCATCGTTGCTCACAAGGACTACCTGAAACGCCTCGACTTGGCATCTTCTTCACTAATTGCTACTGCCAACACTGCTGCCAACGGTACAAAACAATTCCAGCACTCACCAAACTATGGTTCTAATCACAATGGTCATGGTGGGAATGGTCGTAATAACTCTACACACTCACGTCGAGGTGGCACCAACACCACACAGGGACGTGGTTTAAATCGATATAATGGTAACCTGACTCCTTATCCTCAAAATTATTCATTGAATCCCCGTACTGTTGTTCTATGTCAGTTATGTGGTGCACCTGGCCACATCGCTCCTTTTTGTCGCAAATTCAATGCCTCAGCCAATCATGCTCAGAGCCCGTCGGTCAGAGCCCCAACCAACTCGTGGCTAGTTGATTCCGGGGCTTCTCATAGTCTTACTGCTAACCTTAATAACCTATCCATGCACTCTGGATATGATGGTACGGAAGAGGTACACATTGCTGATGGCACTGGCTTACCAATTACGCACACTGGTACCTCTACCTTGAGTTTCCCTGTTCGTGATTTTTATTTATCTGATGTGTTATGTGTACCTGACGCACGACAAAATTTATTATATGTCCATCAATTCACAAAGGCTAATGGTGTTTATCTTGAATTTTACCGTACCTTCTTCTGTGTAGAGGATCAGGTCGTGGGGGCGACACTAGCCAACGGCTCATGTAAAGATGGGGTCTATAACATTCAGTCACCATCAAACACATCACACCCTTCTGCATCCTCTACTCTCATTGGTGTTCGTGCTACAAATACCATCTGACATGCTCGCCTAGGACATCCATCAAATAGGACCATCAATTTTATTGTTTTGCATTTTCATTTACTTACTGTTAAGAAGACCATTAAAGTTTTATATTTACCATGTGACTCCTGTCTTATTAATAAAATGCATCAGTTACCTTTTGTTGAGTCATCTCTTATTAGTTTGCATCCTCACTATGTATATGTTGATGTTTGGGGTCCAACCCAAATGACTCACTTGATGGGTTCCGCTATTATTTTCTTCTGGTGGATCACTATACAAAATATTGATGGTACTACCCCATGACACGCAAATCAGATATCTCGACTCTGTTCCCTCAATTTCACAGGCTTGTTGAAAAACAGTTTGGGCAACCTATTAAGAATCTGTATAGTGACAACGGTGGGAATTTCTAGCTCTGCGGTTGTATCTCTCTTCCCATGGCATCACTTGGTTAACTACTGCTCAATACACCCCTCAGCAGAATGGTACATCTGAACGCTGCCACCTGCCACATTGTGGCTACTGGGCGTGCTCTTCTTCATCATGCCTCCTTACCAGCTTGTCTATGGACCTACGCCTTTGCCACTGTCGTCTATCTCATAAAATATGTCGAGTCCTGTTTTACATAACAAGAGTCCCTTTGAGATGTTTTTTTCTCGACCGCCAGATTATCTCAAGTTGCACACATTTGGTTGTCTTTGTTATCCATGGCTCCGACCTTATACTCAAAGTAAATTGGACTTTCCATCCATACCGTGTATATTTGTGGGCTATTCATACTCACAGAATGCTTATAAATGCTTGGAACCCGAATCTAAATGCCTTTTTCTATCACGACATGTTGCTTTTCGGAATTTATTTTTCCCACAAAGCGTCATAACTACTTCGATGACTCGTCTTTAGCACAGTATGGCACTCCATATGAACCAATATCCATTATCACCTTGCTGCCACCCTACCAAACACCTACTGTCGTCTCCACACCTACACCAACGCCCATTGTTGAATCACCAATTACTACAGTTTCACCACCTACACGACCGAATATAGTCGATCCGCCTCTTACAACCTCGGATCCACCCGTGTCTCGAACACATGGCATGCGCACTAGAAGTATGAATAACATTTATCGTCCGAAGCAAGTTCATGCTGCTACCAACCATCCTATCACCACTGATGTTGAGCCCACATTCACGTCCGAAGCGTTGAAAGATCCTCGATGGCGCGCCGCAATGTCCGAAGATTTCACCGCTCTCATTCACCATGGTACTTGGACACTTGCTCCCCACTGTACCTAACTCCAACATTATCGGGTGCAAATGGGTTTTTCGTATAAAACAAAACTGGATGGTTTCGTGGAAAAATTCAAAGCTCTGCTGGTAGAAAAAGGCTTTCATCAACGCCCTGAGGTTGATTACACGGACACCTTCAGTCCTATTGTCAAACCAGTCACTATCCGTAATGTCCTCACCATTGCCCTGCAACACAATTGGACTCTACGTCAGCTTGATATTAGCAATGCGTTCCTTCATGGTGATTTAAAAGAGGTTGTTTGCATGCATCAACCGCCAGGCTTTGTTGACCCTGGTTTTCCCAATCATGTGTGTCACCTGCACAAATCACTATGTGGTCTTCGGAAAGTTCCTCGGGCATGGTACACGACCCTAAGCTCAGCTCTACTCTCATTTGGTTTCACTCAGTTGAAGTCTAACACGTCTCTGTTCACCTTTCACAGTGGGTCTATGCATTTATTTTGCTTAGTTTATGTTGATGACCTTATCCTCACAGGATCTGACCATACACGCATCCAATCTCTCATTCATCATCTCAGCAGTCGTGTTTCGGTTAAGGATTTGGGCTCTCTTTCTTACTTCTTGGACGTTGAGGTTGCTTCCTGTAAAGAGGGTATATTTCACTCTCAACACAAGTATACAGTAGATTTACTACGACGTCATAAAATGGATGGTGCTATACCTGTCACTACACCCATGTCCACCAGCACTTCTACTGTTCTTCCTTACTCATTGATGCCACTGAATACCGTCGAGCCATCGGAGGCCTCCAGTATCTTACTTTCATGCGCCCAGACATTTCTTTCACTATAAACCGACTGGCTCAATCAATGGCACATCCAACTGCTGATCAATGGGCAGTTGTGAAGCGTCTTTTTCGCTATCTTAAAGGTACTTTGAATCATGGTCTTCTCTTAAGACGTTCTACGGATTTCTCTCTCACTGCATATTCTGATGCTGATTAGGCCGGTGATCCCACACTTCGTGAGTACACTTCCGCCTACATCATATTCCTGGGTCCCAATCCAATCTCTTGGCGCTCTCGGAAACAGAATGATGTCTCACGTTCTTCTACTGAATCCGAGTAACGCTCCCTCGCTTCGGCCGCTGCTGAACTTTGTTGGATTTGAAATTTGTTCACTGATCTAGGCATTCAGTTACCCTCAGTTCCAAGTATTCTATGTGACAACATGGTAGCCACTAGCTTATCTCTTCACCCTGTCATGCATTCTAGAATGAAGCACATTGCTATTGATGTGTACTTTGCCCTCTCTCATCAAATGGTCTGTTGGCGGTTGCCTTCGTTCGTACCGAGGATCAATTGGCCGATGTTCTAACAAAACCGTTGAACTGTGCACGATTTTCTCTTCTTCGTTCCAAAATCTCAGTGGCTGATGACACGTCAATTTTGCGGGGGCATATTAAGGAAGAGATTATGGAAGATCCTAGTTAGGTGCAGATTTGAATTTAGATTCTAGTTAATTGTATAATATCTTTTTCCTATGTAAACTTGCATTATTGTAGGATATCTTTCCTTATCCTCTCCATTGTAAAGTGTATATATTACTCTTCATATCAATGAAAATATCGTGAGACCAAAATATTAATCTTCAACAACAATAATATGGTAAATCAAACAAAGGAGCAAACATCCTTTCAACCCAACACCAATATCAACCAAATCTTCCCCCAAACCTTAGCTCAAAAGTGACCAAGGGAAAGAAAAACGGTCTTACCTCCACTAATTTTGAACCAAAGTCGAGCTTGAATCGATTTATCCCATGAAAGTCGAAGCTTGAAGGTTGAAGAAGAAGAGAAGATAATAAGGGAGGGCTTTTGATCGATTCCTTCATGGGGAAAAAGGTCGAAAATTGGTTCAAATGAACTTTAGTACTTATAGTACTAAGGTTTACCAAAATTGCAACTACACACCTTACCTTTGATTGCTCAAGGGTTTTGACCATCATACGTTTATTTAAATCTCGAGGCTTACGAATTTATTTCTCAAAACACATTCCAACTCCGTATTATAATTCCCAAGAATTACAGTTCCCTAATTATCTTATAATTATTATATTTACCTACAAATATGTGGTGATAAATTAATCCATCGTCACTGTAATTAATTCCTATAATGTAAATAATTACAAGCATCAATACTTTCTAAAAATCGATCGTTAAAAGAGGATAATATATTAAAAAGTCCTTATAGTTTGGATATATTCTCGTTCAGTTCTTAAAGTTTTCAGTGGTTTTAGCCCATAAAGTTTTAAAAAATTTCCCGATTCAATCACCGACATTAAGTCGTCAGTGAGAAGCAAACGGAGTTGGACTGATTCAAATTTTTTTAACAAAATTTAGGGACTAAAGTGTGTGATATGTTCATATTCCAGTTCCTAAAGTTTTAAAAATATTCACGATCCAGTTCCTCTCAGTTTAATTCTTACGGTCGATTTTACATTTGATTGATTTAATTTTTTTTTATATAATTTTAGGAACTAAATTAAATCATTAAAATTTTATAGACTAAACAAAAAATAACAAAACATGCACTGGTAATTTCACCTTGAAAAGACATCAAAGTTTAGATATATTCATATGGCAGCTTACTTGGTAAAAAGGCACGACATTACGAGTTATCCATCATTTATCACGTTTTACACTAGCTAGGAATACCCGACAAGAATCTGAAAGCCGCAACTTGCTCTTTCCTCATTCAGCTCCGCTCCTCATGCGGCGAACGCCACCGCTAACTACATCAATGTCAGCCGTTTCGCCAACCTCTCCATTTCCTACATTTTCCATAAATACCCAAAATTCAGTTCTTCTCCCCTCTAAGAAATTTCCATCTTCCTTTCGCTGCGAGATCATTAATCCCTCTTCCTATCCTCTGAATTGGACCGTCGACTGCGTTTCTTCAACGGACCCAATTCATATCATTATCAAACCTCCAAGTTCAATTCCTATGGCTTCGACTATGAATTCTTCGCTCAAGAATTCGAAAAGGGTTTGCCTTTTTCACTGTTCTGAGATGAGGGATCTGGCTGAGAGAATAGCCGCTGAATCCGACGCCATTGAGCTTCGCAGCATTAGTTGGAGGTAACATTTTTGTTAATCTTTGAAGAATGTGAAATCTTTTCTGTCTCGTTTCGTTGTTTTAAAATGTTCGGTGTAATGAGATCTTCAGTATAACTAAGAATTGCAATTGTCCTGTATACCACGAATTTTCTGACTGGTCTCTCAAATTGTTGGCTATGTGTCTTAAGTTGTAGCATTTTCATGAAGGGATTCAAATAATTTCCGCCTGTTTTGAGCATGTTTTTCCTTTTACCTTTGATTGAACAAATGTGCTAGCATCATCATTTTATTAAGTTGGTGTTATCGAATCCAGCACTTGGTGGCCGTAGTCTTCTTTGTTGCGAGGGCCAATCGTCTACTAATTTACTTCTTCGAGATTTGGTTATTTTGTAGAAACATATCAACTAGAGGATCTGTTTCAAAAAACAAAACAAAAAAACTAGAGGATCTGCAAGGTTAATGCCATATTAAAGCGTCTTGTTTGGTCATTTAACCAAACAGGGCATTTGAGGATGGATTCCCCAACTTATTTATATCCAATGCTCAAGGAGTTCGTGGACAACATGTAGCTTTTCTAGCTTCATTTAGCTCTCCTGGAGTCATTTTTGAGCAATTATCTATCATCTACGCTCTGCCAAAGTTATTTGTCTCATCTTTCACTCTTGTCCTGCCGTTTTTCCCTACGGGAACTTCGGAGCGTATGGAGGGTGAAGGAGATGTCGCCACAGCATTTACACTCGCCAGAATCTTGTCAAATATTCCTATATCAAGGGGTGGACCCACTAGTTTAGTCATATTTGATATCCATGCCTTGCAGGTGTGTATATAACTTCTTTCGTGGTGACTCGGTTATTGTTTTCTCATGCCATTCATACTATAAAATGGTGTCTGAATCTTTAACTTATTTGTCTATTCTTAGTGAAACCATTTCCTTTTCTTCATACTGCAGGAGAGATTTTACTTTGGTGATAATGTTTTACCATGCTTCGAAAGTGGTATACCATTGCTTTTGAATAGGCTCCAACAACTCCCCGATTCTGACAACGTAAGATGACCTTTTTTAGATCCCTTTATAGAAACTGATCTCCGTATTATTTTAATATCGTTGAAACCAATATACTATGATTTCCATATTTTTGTGAGATATAATGGTACTAATTTTCTAATTTTTTTGCAAAGATGACAACTGAATTGACCTTGTGAGATGCTGTTTTTTGTGAAATCAGTCCACCCTTTTAAGAGACTGAGAGATTAAGTCAATCGAGACATATTTTTAATCCTCAAGGCTGCCGGTTTCTTTTTCCTTTTTCCAGATCACAGTAGCCTTTCCAGATGATGGCGCGTGGAAACGTTTTCACAAGCAGCTGCAGCACTTCCCAATGGTACTACTTTATAAATAATGCAATACTAAAAAACACTCGAGCATCATTATTACTTCGGCAATGCTTATTTGTTTGTTTTAATTGATATATTTTATGTGTTATCCCTATGTTTGGTTGCTGCAGGTACATACAAGTGGTGTCTAGGTTCTTCATTTTTCTTTTATGTGAAAGATAGTGCTCTAAATTGGCGTAACTTAACTTGTTGGGTTCGATGGGCAGATTGTTTGTGCCAAAGTTAGGGAAGGTGATCAACGAATTGTACGAATAAAAGAGGGAGATCCAAAGGGACGTCATGTTGTGATAGTAGATGACCTTGTGCAGTCAGGTGGCACTCTGCTGGAGTGTCAGGTTAGTGGCCAGAAGCTACGTTCGACATGAAAATTCGACATGAAATAAGCATTATCAATTTGGATATTTTACCAAACAGAAAAACGGCCCAAGATTTTTATGATAATCATTTTTCGTGCCACAGAGATATTCAGTATTCTCGTTATCATCGTACTTTCAAATTTCTAGTCATGTAATAGTGAATCTCATATACTGTGTGCAAATGAATATTTACTCTCTATAATCAAGAAAAGGCTTTTGAGGTAAAATGTTCCTTCAAGTTCTGGACTTTAGACAGGAAATGCATGGTTTGGGGTGTAATTTTTTTGTATTTTCATCTTTACGGTATTGTGTTATTCATTGGCAATCTTTTAATACACAGTTAGATGATTTATACCCGAAGTATTGATAAAATCTTCTCTTTGCTGCTTGTTAGAGTTTGAGAAATCGTGATATAGTTTGTTAATTTACAATCCTCGTTATGTGTGGTTCAGAAAGTGTTGGCTAAACATGGAGCTGCAAAAATAAGTGCCTATGTGACGCATGGAATTTTCCCAAACAAGTCATGGGAGAGATTTAGACGTGATGATGGAGGTAACAACATTTCAAAATTCTTAATTTAATATTTCGAGCTTTCGATTAACATTTTCATTAATTTGTTTATTTATTTTACAAGAAACAAGGCGTGGTCTTGGCCTTTACCTTGTTCTCTCTTCGTGATGCATATTAGTGACGCTTCATTTAAAGATCAATCATGTTTAATCTCTTCAGGAAACCCTTCGACGGGGATGACGTACTTTTGGATCACAGACTCGTGCCCGCAGACAGTGAATCATGTTAAAGACAAAGCCCCAGTTTGAAGTTATAAGTCTCGCTGCTGCTATAGCATCGGCGCTTCAGGTGTAGTAGTTGGTCCATGGAGTCCCTTTACTCTGCCTTCTTAAAGGGCGTAGTTCATGTAGAGATACTGAAGGCAAGTAAAGGCTTCATATCCGGGGAATTCTCACGTAAGTGGAATGATGCAGGTGCCTTATTGTTATTCTTCTTTGCTTGGGAAACAGGAAAGCGCAGATGTCAATTTGAAAATATAAATAAATTATAATCTTTTATTATGCACTCTGTTTTTTTCGATTTTTCTGTGCGACATTGTGGATGCTTGTATTTCAGCTTAAATTACCTGCCCCAACCAAAAATGTTTAGGGGCACTTTAAAAATTTCAAATACATAATGACAATTCAGACTTCCGATCATTCTCTTTGTATTTTTAACTTGTTTATTAATTAATGTAATGTATTTTTTTTAGCATAACCAGATATCATATTAATGAATAACAAATACAATACAGAGTCATCGAAGGCCAGAATACACATCACGATAAACGTAAAATAGCAAAGAGGCACACTAGAAGATCCAAGGGTAGAGCGACTTAAGAACAAATGTATCCTTACCGGATGGCACACAAAACCTAAATGGGCAGAAGTCAGAACCAAGCAAACCTCCGGTATTGAAACAACATAAAAGAACCACCAAACAACCTACAACCAACCAAAACTACACATTCTTCTCAAGAATCCAAAAAATACGAGGTTAATAGTTACATTGACAAGCAACCAAGATTTTATAACAACTAGGAACCTAAAATCAAACCTCGGTTACACTACAACAATAGACTTTGCTGCCATGAGGCAAAACAATGCAAAATGAACAGAAATTCAGCATGCTAGTCCTTCACAACTATATATTTGTATGTGTCATAAAATTACCACCTACAATCAAAGATTGCACTACAAGCAAAGATACAAATGCACTACGCTAAACCCACACCTTACGACATTGTGAATTCTCATTGGTAAACCTGCAGCTCTTCAACATTTGTAGAAAAGAATCTGAGCAAACTTGTCTATATTTAAAAAAGCAGCTGAGTAATACAAAATGTTCCAACATACAAACATATATATATACACAAAAATAAGTAGGTGAAATACTCTTTCTCGCTGATCTGTAATTCAAAACGTTCTAGCAGAAATGTCCACAAAATGTTCAAGACAAACTTCATTCATACAACTTGGGTACAATTACAAACATAAACACATGACCTCATCCATACTGTTGATTTAAAAAAAGAAGAAGATCATGTATAGCTATGATTTGTTTACTGTCAATTATAATTTACTTTGGTGGATATAGAGTTTTATACAAGATTAGAACTTCTACAAATTTCATGTCTAGTTACACATGAAAATGCAACCTTTCGTTGCACACCCTGTTATATTTATGCTATATTAATGATCTCTTTTGTTTTTTATTTAAAAAACACACCACATCGAGCACTTGTAATTTTAAATATTAGTTATTTGTTGTTAGTTTACTAGACTATTACTTTCTTTTGAACAAGGATGTAACATAGTAGATAATCACAAAATGATGTTGTTAGTTTTATGCTTTGTTTAAGGTATTCAATAGATCCTAAAACTAACTACCACAATGATACAACTTTTTTTCTTTATATCTACAAACTTGAAGGTCCACAAACAAAGGGGATATATTTCATAGAAGGTTCATTGCAAAACAAAAAGGAGCCAAAACAAATAATATTACATAGAATATCTACAGCACCGCTGCTACAGCGTGCTATGAACTTACGGTAATACCGTGTTACAAGACTCAAGAAGACAAATGAACCACATTTCTTCATTTCTGGAGAAATTCAAAACAGTCTATTCAACAAATTAAAAATTCCAACGATGAATAAACGGAAGACAAACTTCATTCGTATCACATTGGTACATTTACTAACATTAACATTAACTAAATTCATATAGTTGATTAAACACAATGCTTCCAATTGTGTAGAGAGTTTTCATATCTGGATATAAAACATTCAATTTAATGCCTTCAAACAAACAAAAAATGACCAGCCCTTGACAGTGTTTTCTTCGAATCCGTGAGCATAATTATTTTGCAAAAAACAAATAATGATATGTAATAACAAGGGAGAAGAAGACGATGGTGTATTATTGGGGGCAAATTATGTTTTTCTTCGTGGTGGATTCTCGCTTTCTGAATTGCTGTTTTGAAAAATATACGAAGATAATATATTTTCGTATAATTTCTGGAATGGCTTATTGTAAGGGTTTTGGATGTGAGTGCTTGTGTGTATGACATTTCTCTATCAAGTTATGCTCTTCATTTATCCTCATATGTACCTTCAGTTGTCTTAAAAGATAGTTCTCTTACTTGTTCATACTCTGGGATTCATGGTTTGAGGGGACTGTGTGATGCTTGAAACATAATTACCTTAATTAAATAAAGTTTAATGTGATAATGAAGGGTAATTATGAATTTGATTTGAGAGGAAATTATTGGAGTTGAATAATAATTATGGAACTGAAGGTAAAATAATTATTTGAGAGCATTGTGATGCTCAATCTTTATATTATGTTAATACTGGAATTAACTATAATAGATTGAAAAATTTCGAATAAATCGTGTATGGTTGAAAATCATGGTTAGGATGATTTTTGCATTTAATTGTGATATGAGGATCTTTATGCAATTAAAAACTTTGTGAGGGGACTTAAGTGCAATTAGTGATAGTTGTAGTCTTGAATTAAGACTTGGGTGACCACCCTCATTCAATCACTGTGGGGTCCTCTTTACTTAATCCATTATGTATTCAATTAAACATACATATGCGAGTCTGAATTAAGTAATAACATGCACTAATTAAGAGTATCTTACTAGTTAAGTTGTTACAAGGTTTACAAAACCCTAACCAACTATACATCAAATGTACAAGTAACAACCTACGCTAAGATAACCCCTATGCAGTGGTTCCACTCGCAGCGGAAATCAGGACTCACGCTCCCCACGTTTATGAGTTCCTACAGAAACATTCACACAATGAGTATAGATAACAATATCTCAGTGCAATATCAAACCATAATATCAATATCAATGATAAAGCACAAATAAATCATCAATACGTGAATGTTCTGTATCATGCATCCACAAATGCACTATGTCATGACATGTCTCAACAATTACCCTATTATCACGAGCCCCATATGATATGCCTATTCAGCTCAATATGTCAGTGGAACCACATCACATCTTCATATTAGCAGCACATATCATAGTACCATGCTCATCTGTGATAATAGCCAGAGCATATACCCACACCAAGTGTATATCTCTCAAGCCAAAGCATATGTAGTATATCTATCGTGGCAACGATCCCAGCCAAAGCATATACCACACCAGGCATATCTATCGAGGCATTGATCTCACCAAAGCATATACACATATCTATCAAGGCATCCATCCCAATCATATGAAATCCATGTATGAACATGCATATGAACTACCAATCATATGACACAAGATAACATAAATCATATGATATCAAAACCATAACATCATCATCGCATCATATCTATACTCCGTACGTCAACACGTACCTGTATTGCGACACAAAAGCGATAAATCAGGCGTTGATAGCTAATTGCCTCTTTGCCCTGTCCCCTGAGATGATGCTACAACAATGCCAACAATATAACATGTTATCATAGGCATTAAAATCAAATTCTACAAAAAGATAACATTTTTCAAGATTTGAACTCTGGCGATCGATCGCACATTTCACCTATCGATCGCCAAACTGTTCTGCCTCCCTCGCGATCGATCGCCAAACCTCGCGATCGATCGCCAAAGTGTTCTGTTGCTCGCGATCGATCGCCACATTTTCACCGATCGATCGCCACATGATTTAACCGCCTTAAAATTTACTCTGTCTCGGCGATCGATCGCCACAAAGCTCGCGATCGATCGCCGATGTCCAGAAAGTTCAGAACATGGCGATTTTGAGATTATCCTCCTAGCTCTTCTCCTACAACTCGAATTTTAACATGTAAACATGTTTCATGCACTATCTAGGAACATCTTCACATGATTCTAACATCATAGATTCCAATTCCTAGCATATAAACATGTTATGATTGTACACATGAACACTTGATATGCTATGTCTCATACATCAACACCAATGACAAAATCAAGTATACAACTATGAATTTCTTACCAAGATGGTACAATTCCACTTCACACACCCTCCTAGCTCAAGAAGTCAATCCCAAGATTAAACCACAAGAAAGTTGAAAGAGATGGAGAGGAGCTTGGTAGAGATTTTTAGGTGAAAAGTGGTGTAGTATGTGATTTCACCTCTAAGCCACTTGATATAGAACCTTAAGTCCCTAATTTACTTGATATCATGTCATTTGGAGATAATTACATGTTAAGTGTCATGTACATGAAGATGACATCCAAAGGCAAATGCAACTCCAAGTCAAATTCAATTCACTATGCATATTCAAATGCCCACTTGCAACTCAAATACACATGCTAATGCACCTTCAAATGCATATACATTTCATATTTCTTGATATATTATGGTTCAACTCATTGTACACCATTACCATATCTCTTTTCATACATGTAGTAAGTCATTCTTGGTTCCACTCGAACCCCCATTATCATACCGCCACGTGATATAATTACACCATAATCATATCATACGTATATAACATAAATCGAGGCATTACAATCACTCTTTTCTCCTACTCTTCTCGCCTAAATCGCCCCTCTCCTCTTGTTGCTCAAATTTCATTCAACTTGGATTTTTGTTGAAGAAATCTTGGGGTAAGTGTACTTCTATACTTTAGAAGTGTTTTAGTTGGATTTTTGGGGAAGATTTGAGCTTGTTATTGATGTTCATTTTAGGTTTAAAAGCATGCTTTTTTTATGGTTGTGTGTAAAATAGTGTGAAACTTGTGTTCTGGTTACTTTGAGTTTAAAGTGTGTAGAAATCCTTGTAATGGATACAAGGATGCTTAATTGTGGTATATTTAAAGTTTGGTGATGATTTGGTAGAGAAAACCATGTAAAAATTGAAGTTTTTCATAAATATGTACGCAAGGATCGATCCCTAGGTTTTCAGGTATCGATCTCTAAGGGCAGAAATTTGGGGAGACTTTTCTGGCTGACAGCGATCGATCTCTAAAAAAAAATTTATTAGTTTTATTGGATGATTCTATTGGTGCATAGATGATTATTGTTGGGATTTGAGATTGTGAGGATGAGCATAAGGGTTATGCTAATGAGTTAAAGTTCAATGATTTAAAGGCTTTGTTAATGATTTTTTATTTCTATTGTAAAATTCATCTGGAGTCTGCTCAGATCTCTGGATAGAGAGGATGATAAGTTTTTAAATGTGGAACTTTGAGATACTACTTACTTGAGTTAGTAGTTCACTTGAAAGCAAAGAGTTATTTTGGATTGTTTGTGATTTGAGACATGAAGCTATATGATAAATTATGATATTTATTGGGTGTTATGTTGTGAGATTAATATTGAACTGATATTCGATATAGATACTTCACAAACTCCGGATGACGAGAGTGACTTAATTTCGTTGTCGACTTTAAGTCGTGTGATGTACGAGCATAGGTACGTATATTATTTTCGTGCTTAAGCGAATTATATATTCTTGTTGTGTTTAAATTTGTACGTAAAAACGTACGAGCCTTGTAGACTATAATTGTTATTTATGTGTTAATGGTGTTCGAAAGCACCTATGAATCTGCGATAGTTTATTGTGATGCCGCTATTGAGCATGCGATGGTATATTGTGATGCCGCTTTTGAGCGTACGAGGTTTTATGGTGATGCCGTTTTTTGAGCGTGCAATGGTATATGGAGATGCCGTTTTTGAGCGAGCGATGTGATATATGTGATTTAATGTGTAAATTGATAATTGAATTGCATATTATTATAGTAAATCATTGTTGTAATGATTTAACTTATTATCGAGTTTGGGAAGGATGGTTATGAGATATTGTGATAACAGGAACAGCGAGGGAGATCCCACAGGCTATGGTATACTCAGTGAGTATTTCTTTAAATTACAACATTTATATTCTGTAAAATTATTAGTTGTTATATATGTTGATTATGATCATGTTTGTTGGTATGCTCACCCCGTGTGGGGTTGTTTCTGTTGAAACAGGTGATACAAGTATGACATTGGCGGAAATGAGTTCAAACCATTGAATGAGTTTGTCAAATGCTCGTTTGTGAGCATAGAGATAAGTGTATGTGGATTGTCTAAACGTCATTGATAATTCTCTTTTCATTCGAGTATTGCATGGTTCGTTTGAGGCGATGGAATGATCGTTTGAGGCGATGAAACTTTCTGATCATTTAAAGCTACGACATTGATTTTTGGTGAGGATCGCCTGAGGCGATTCGCACAACGCCTGAGGCGATCTGTGCAATATTGTGACCGTTGGTGTGTGGCGATGGAGATCGCCTGAGGCGATGGCCGAGGCGATGCAGGAATGATTCATGTCTTATGTGTAGCAACGGCCAGTATGAGCTTTGGGAGTCTTCTACACTATAAATATGGATGTTTGGCTCAAGATGAGGACAAGAAACAAGAGTATAAACTACAAGAAAGTTGTGTTCAATCAAAATCATTCTAGCATTGCAAACTTCATACATTTGTGTTGTATTGGAGTTTGTAATTTATTTCTTGTGTGAGAGCTTTTGATTCTTCGTGTTGTTACACCGTGGAGGTGTTATTTGATTTATCGTAAGGTCATCCAACACCGACGCAAGTTGAAAATTGTATTAAACATCAACAAGTGAAGTTGGTGCAAGGTTGTGGCTATCCTTGGAGCCCTTAAGGCCAAGAAGACTCGTGAAGAGTGTGTGACTCGGGAAGAGTTTGTGTGTGGCTATCCTTGGAGCCCTTAAGGCCAAGAAGACTCGTGAAGAGTGTGTGACTCGTGAAGAGTTTGTTTGTGGATAACTTGGAGCCTTCAAGGCCAAGATTGAAGTTGTTCTAGTGGAACCTCGGTTGGACGTTTTCTAGCTGGGAAGAGGAGACGTAGGCGATTCATCGCCGAACTTCTATAACAAATATTTGTGTCGTTTATCGCTTTATTTACTTTACGCATTTATTTATTACTTCTTATTATTTATTGTTCGATTGACTTGAAGTCTTCCGCAGCGCAAACTCGACTATTTGCAAATTCATTTTAAAACGCTAAAGTAGCCAAGGAACCTCATTCGCCCCCTCTTCGGTTTCAACAAGTGGTATCAGAGCCACTTGATTTTTATTTTTAAACCAAAATTTTATGGCTAATCTAGCAAGTGAGTTTGCTCAAGGTCAATCGACCAATCGACCGCCGCTCTTCAAGAGAGATAACTACGGATATTGGAAGAATAGAATTTCTCTATATATTCAATCCATAGATTATGACCTATGGAAGATAATTGTAAAAGGTCCACATATTCCTTTAAAGGAAGTTGAGGGAAGGAATGTTCCCAAATAAATGGACGATTTTACAAGGGCAGATATTATCTTAATTTCTCAAAATGCTAAAGCTATTAATATTTTGCATTGTGCTTTAGATATGAAGGAATACAACAGCATCTCGATGTGCTCAACCGCAAAGGAAATTTGGGACAAACTTCAAATTTGTCATGAGGGAACCAATCAAGTAAAGGAGACAAAGATCGATCTTCTACAACTCAAGTACAAAACATTTGAGATGGAGTCCGGAGAGAATGTTGATTCAATGTTTAGAAGGCTCACCCAAATCATCAATGATCTTGCCCAACTTGGTGAGAAGTATTATCCGAAACAAATATGGAGAAGAGCTCTTAGAGCTTTGCCAAAAGAATGGGATGCCAAGAGGACGGCTATCATTGAATCCAACAAAGGAGATAGTGCATCATATGATCTTGATGAACTTCATGGTACCTTGGTAACCCATGAACTTGAAGTGTAACCCCGGAAGGGAATAAAGGAGGAAGATAAATCTATAAGAAAGGGGATAGCCTTGGTCGGAAAGAAAGCACAATCCGATGATGAATATGATGAAGAGATGATCTTATTCACAAGAAAGTTCAAGAAGTTCTACAATAAATACAATAGACCACCGGTGCCACCAAATATGTTTCCAAACAAGAGGTAACCTGTTATAATTGTCAATATAAAGGTCATTGTGCTAATGAATGTCCTAGGAAGTAAAATCATGATAAGGGGAAGATGATAGGGTTGAATATTACGCGTTTTTAGGCTATGATATGTATATGTTTTCGTGTTGATTCTTGGATTATTTTATGGTTTATGATATATATTTCTCTATTTCAGGAATCAATGTTGAAATTCATAAAAGGGGAAGAAATCAAGCTAAAATGATGAAAAATTGAATAAAGTTGAAGAAAAGAGGAAAAAACCAGAATCCAAGACACATGTTGCTCCTTTCTCCTCAAATTACTATATGTTCGAGCCATGTTTTGGAAATGTGGTCCATATAAGAGTTGTAGAACTTTCTCTTATCTTCGCGTGGACAACTGATTCATCAAATTTGGAGTTTTTATGAGAAAGTTACGGCAAAAATACAAAACTCGCCAGAAGCTGAAAAAGGCGAAGAAACTTACTCTGAAGGGCGATCGATCGAAAATGCCATTTCCGATCGATCGAGAAAGGCTGAAAACTGAGCGAAATTCTTACTGGAAGGCTCGATCGATCGGCCACTTTTTTGGATCGATCGGGACGAGCAGTTTTGAGAAAAAAAACTTCCTTGTAGAGTTTGGATGCAAAATGGAAGTCCATAATTCTTTCCCCTATACATATGGACGAGATTTACAACCCAAAATCAGATTTTAAACCTAGGGAATAGCCTCCAGCAGCCATTCACTCCACCATAACCTCCATCTTTCTTCCACTCTTCACCATCCATCATCACTCATCAACCCTTCACCCTATGTTTTGGAACGAGCCAACAAGATAATCGAAGAGCACGATCGAGAAAGAAGCGAGGAAGGATCGAGAATCAACGAAAGAGTCGACTTGGGAGTTTTCTTTTACTTTTCTATTATTGTTTTACATGAATAATTGGATTGTTGTGTTTTTGATGATTGAGAGATATCAATAACATAGTTTTTCCTATTGATTTTGAGATTGAATTCATATATCTTCTAAGTGCATGTGTTATTGTTCTTAATGCTTTTGAAGGATTGATCACCTTTGAATGATATTTTATTATAATTGAGATCGAGAGATGAAATTATAATACGATATAATAATTCATGCCGTGTGTTAAAGATTGAGATCGAGAGATATAATCACACACGAGTGATAGCTTTGGGTTGTTTAATCTAAAGTTAGTGGTTTTCATAAATCTCATTCAATGTTAAATTGTTAATTACGTGAACGAGAGTTACTAGTTGCAATTTGATGTTAGACTTAATATAGCTCGAGAGAGTATATTGAATAAATTCGGAAAACCCGTCACCTTAGAGATGTATGGAGAAAAGAATTGTAAGAGTTGGGTTAGGTGAATAATTGTCTTGATTCTTACTTGTGGATTTTTCTCGTGATCGTCGACTATTTTGGTTGGATTATAGTAGCTTAATTTAGTTTAGTTTAATTATTAATTGATTATCGTAGGTTAAATACAGTTAAAAGAAATCTTATGTGGTACTTGCTTGTTAGTCCTTGTGGGTTCGACAATCCGTATCTTCCTATCTATACTAAAACTTGACACCGTGCACTTGCGGTCTAAAATCGCTAGATTGGATTAATTGTTTAAAATAAAAGCGATCAAGTTTTTGGCGCCGTTGCCGGGGACTAACTTTAGTAATATCATACGAGAAGCTTTGACTGTAATTTAACCATTTTTCCTTTGTATATATTTATTTCGAAAAAAAAAATTATTAAATTATTTTGTTTGTTTCTCTTGTGAGGTACTTGGAGATGCTACATCAACAAGCCTTCACAAGCTTTGCCCAACAACGTTCCGAGCCGTTCTACGCTGTTTGGGAGAGATTCAATGAATTGGCCAACACATTCCGGTATCACAACTTTTCGAACTACACTCTCTTGCAATATTTCTTCAAAGGGTTGGATGCACAGACACGAGAATGGGTATTGAGCGGAGCACTGATGACTGGGAGTCCCCTGGTTGATAGAGACGAGGACAGTGTGTTACACCTGTTCAATGATATGGCGGACTTCGATTATCACTGGTATTGTGATCCTTCACTACAAGGTTGGAGTCACCAATACCCACCGGTGTAATGCCTCGATTTATGTTATATACGTGTGATATGATTATGGTGTAATTATATCACGTGGCAGTATGATAATGGGGGTTCGAGTGGAACCAAGAATGACTTACTACATGTATGAAAAGAGATATGGTAATGGTGTACAATGAGTTGAACCATAATATATCAAGAAATATGAAATGTATATGCATTTGAAGGTGCATTAGCATGTGTATTTGAGTTGCAAGTGGGCATTTGAATATGCATGTGAATTGAATTTGACTTGGAGTTGCATTTACATTTGGATGTCATCTTCATGTACATGACACTTAACATGTAATTATCTCCAAATGACATGATATCAAGTAACTTAGGGACTTAAGGTTCTATATCAAGTGGCTTAGAGGAGAAATCACATACTACACCACTTTTCACCTAAAATTCTCTACAAAGCTCCTCTCCAACCCTTGGAGATTTTCATAGGCAAAGCTTGAGTTTTCACTTGTGAAGTGAGCTAGGAAGTTGGGTGAAGTGATTTCTTAGCATCTTGGTAAGGAATTCATGATTGAACACTTGAATTATGTTATGGATGTTAAGATATGTGAAAGGAAAGATCAAGTGTGCATGTAAAGAATCATATCATGTTTATATGCTATGAATTGGATTCTTTGATGATAGAAACATGTTATTATGGTCCTAGAGATTGTAAGAAACAAGTTGATATGGTTCAAATTGAATTAGAGGAGAAGAACCATGGAGATAAGCTTGAAAATCGCCATGCTCTAACCTTTCTGGGCATCGGCGATCGATCGGTACGTTTTGGCGATCGATCGCCGAAGACAGCCAATTTTTAAGGCGGTGAAAAGGTGTGGCGATCGATCGGTGAAATTGTCGCGATCGATCGCGATGAACAGAGCATTGTGGCGATCGATCGCCAAGTTGTTGCGATCGATCGCGAGGGGACAGAATGTGATGGCGATCGACCGGTGTTTGTAGCGATCGATCGGTGGTTTAGAAATCTTGAAAAATTTTATATTTTGTAGAATTTGATTTTAATGCCTATGATAACATGATATATTGTTGGCATTGTTGTAGCATCATCTCAGGGGACAGGGCAAAGAGGCAATTAGCTATCAACGCCTGATTTATCGCTTTTGTGTCGAAATACAGGTACGTGTTGACGTACGGAGTATAGATATGATGCGATGATGATGTTATGGTTTTGATATCATATGATTTATGTTATCTTGTGTCATATGATTGGTAGTTCATATGCATGTTCATACATGGATTTCATATGATTGGGATGGATGCCTTGATAGATATGTGTATATGCTTTGGTGAGATCATTGCCTCGATAGATATGCCTGGTGTGGTATATGCTTTGGCTGGGATCGTTGCCACGATAGATATACTACATATGCTTTGGCTTGTGAGATATACACTTGGTGTGGGTATATGCTCTGGCTATTGTCACAGATGAGCATGGTACTATGATATGTGCTGCTAATATGAAGATGTGATGTGGTTCCACTGACATATTGAGCTGAATAGGCATATCATATGGGGCTCGTGATAATAGGGTGTCTCTTGGATATGTCATGACATAGTGCATTTGTGGATGCATGATACAGAACATTCACGTATTGATGATTTATTTGTGCTTTATCATTGATATTGATATTGTGGTTTGATATTGCACTGAGATATTTGTTATCTATACTCATTGTGTGAATGTTTCTGTAGGGACTCATATACGTGGGGAACGTGAGTCATGATTTCCGCTGCGAGGGGAACCACTGCCTAGGAGTTCTTTTGGATTAGGTTGTTTATGTACATGTTACGTATAGTTTGTTAGGTTTTTGATAACCTTGTAAACAACTTAACTAGTATGAACTCTTAATCCGTGCATGGTACATTACTTAATTCAGACTCATATTGTATGTTTAATGGATACAAAATGGATTAAGTAAAGAGGACCCCACATTAGTGGTATCAGAGCAGTGGTTCGAGAACGGGGTGAACATGGGTAGAGGAAGTGTATTAGGGAGTTACCTAAACACTTTGAGAATGGTAATAGCATGTTAGTTTTGGAATAGGATGTTATTCTAACATGTTATATACTTGTTAATGTTATTGTTAACCCTTGTTATACAGCTATGACAGACATAGGGTATCATGAGGATGTTGGGGATGCCTTGAGTGGCAATGCCAGCGTGAGGATGGTGCCTGTACCACCACCACCGATTGAACAAGGGCCAGTGGAACAGGTACTGTTGCCTGGAGAATTGACATTGACGCAATTTCTGAGCTATCAGCCACCTCGGTTTGAGGGGACTGAGTCAGGGGAACTGGCAGAGGAGTGGCTGGAACGTGTTGAACAGATATTTGTATCTGCACCGTGTGCCAAGACTGCATGGTTACGCTTAGCTGAATTCCAGTTAGCTAAGAAAGCTATGATGTGGTGGAAGTCCACAGTACTTGAGTTGAGGGCTCAAGGACATACAGTGAACTGGGATGTGTTTAGAACAAAGTTTCTGGAGCATTATTTCTCTGTTGCTGCAAGGCAGAGGAAAGAGGATGAATTTACGCATTTGAGACAGGGATCAATGACAGTATCTGATTATGCTGTGCATTATTCTTCTTTGCTCCGGTATGTGTCACATATTGCTGTGAACACCAAAGCTAAGATCAGACAGTTTGTGAAAGGGTTGAGGCCTGAATTGTTTGATAGGGTAATGTCCAATAACCCTACATCATATGAAGAAGCATTGACTAGAGCTGAGATGGCTGAGATTGCTGTAGGGGTATATACAGATGTTGGACAAGCCCAACCACCTACATCTGACAGTATGAGACCTAGAGGGGAATCATTTAAATCACCATGAGGTGGTGCATCTTCATCTAGGTTTAGTGGAAAACGTTTTGGATCAAGGAAAGGGGAGGATAGAAAATCGAAAGGACAGTCCCAAGGCAGTAGTAGTAGTAGTGGACGTGGATTACAATGTTTTAAATGTGGAGGGCCACATTATCAAAGGAATTGTCCACAGTTTGATACAGTGGTTTGTTTCCGTTGTGGGAAACCAGGACATGTGATTCGTGATTGTCCTCAAGTGGGTGGACAACAGAGGAGAGGACCAGTGTCAGAGAATACAGTGCAGCAGAGACCACAGGGTGTACCACAGTCTGGTGGAGGACAGAGGGCAGGAACACCTCAGGCTCAGGTGTATGCATTGAATAGGGAGGAAGCAGAGGCAGCTCCTGATACTGTGATAGCGGGTAAGTGTACTTTATTTACTTATCCTGCTTTTCTGTTGATTGATACTGGTGCATCACATTCTTTTATTGCACAAGCTTTTGTTGATCAGTATCATATATACTCGTCTCCACTGTTGATGCCTCTTTATGTCTCGACACCCATGGGAACTACTGTGATGACTTGTCAGAGTGTGTCTGATTGTGCTATTCAGTTTGAGACTGAGTATGGGTTACAGACTGATTTGATTTTGTTAGACATGTCCGATTTTGATTGCATCCTTGGAATTGATGTATTGAGTAAATATCAATCTGTTGTGGATTGTAGTCAGAAGGTAGTAAGATTTCAGTCTGATAATGGAACTCAATGGTATTTTTATGGCCAAGGATCGAGGGCAAGGATTCCTTTAATATCAGCAATCCGAATGTCGCGTTTGTTAGAGCGTGGACATGCGGGTTATTTGATTTATGCCCTTGATATCATGGAACAGAAACTAGACAGGAAAATGGAGGAGATACCAGTGGTTGCAGAATATGCGGATGTGTTTCCAGATGAGATACCTGGATTTCCACCGAGTCGAGAAGTGGAATTTGGTATTGATTTGATACCTGGTACTTCTGCAATTTCACGGGCTCCTTATCGGATGGCACCAACTGAATTGAAAGAGTTGAAAACTCAATTGCAAGATTTATTGGACAAGGGGTACATACGTCCTAGTGTATCGCCTTGGGGTGCTCCAGTTTTGTTTGTGAAGAAGAAGGATGGGACAATGAGATTGTGTATTGACTATAGACAATTGAACAAGGTAACGATAAAGAATAAATATCCTCTTCCTTGTATTGATGATTTATTTGATCAGTTGCAGGGATCAAGGATTTATTCTAAGATTGACTTGAGGTCAGGATATCATCAAATACGGGTGAGGGAAGGAGATATACAGAAGACAGCATTCAGAACTCGTTATGGACATTATGAGTTTCTGGTAATGCCATTTGGAGTGACAAATGCTCCTGCTGTCTTTATGAGTTTAATGAATCGTGTGTTTCAGGAATACCTTGATCGATTTGTCATTGTCTTTATCGATGATATACTGATCTATTCACGGAGTGATGCCGAACATGTTCAACATTTGCATATGGTATTGCAATTGTTAAGGACACATCAGTTGTATGCCAAACTCAGTAAGTGTGAGTTTTGGTTGACTAGTGTCGGCTTTTTGGGACATGTGATTTCAGAAGAAGGTATATCAGTTGATCCAAAGAAAGTGGAAGCAGTGTTGAATTGGTCAGCACCTAATTCTGTGCCAGAGATTCGTAGTTTCTTAGGTTTGGCTGGATATTATAGACGGTTCGTTGAAGGATTTTCAGCGATCGCCAAACCATTGACACATTTGACACAGAAGGGAGTATCATTTCAATGGTCAGAGGCGTGTGAGCGTAGTTTTCAAGAATTAAAACATCGATTGACTACAGCTCCAGTCTTGATCATTCCATCTGAGCATGACAGGTTTGCAGTTTATACTGATGCATCTTTACTTGGTTTGGGTTGTGTATTGATGCAGGACAAACATGTAGTGGCTTATGCATCACGACAGTTGAAGCCACATGAACTGAGATATCCAGTGCATGATCTGGAATTGGCTGCCATTGTCTTTGCATTGAAGATATGGCGACATTATTTGTATGGTACGTCGTTTACCATATATACAGATCATAAAAGTTTAAAATTTCTATTCACTCAAGCGGAGTTGAATATGAGACAAAGGAGATGGATGGATCTGTTGAAAGATTATGATTGTGAGCTTGAATATCATCCAGGAAAAGCTAATCTTACAGCAGATGCCTTGAGTCGAAAGGTACATCGCACGGCTGATGAGGTAATTCATTTATCCGCATTGATGACTTCTTGTTGTACTTTGGGTTATGATTTTGATATGGAACTAGTGCCAGTAAGGGTATCAACATTGTTGGTTGAACCCGACATATTTGAGAAAATCAGAACGGCACAAATGACTGATGATGAAGTACAACAGTCGAAGGAAAGGATAAGTCAAGGACAATTATCTCAATTTGAACTTACAAGTGATGGAACGTTGAAATACAGAAATTGTTGGGTAGTACCTGCTTCATTAGGACTACGCCAAGAACTACTACAACGTGCTCATTGTAGTAGATACAGTATACATCCTGGAGGGAAGAAAATGTATCATGATCTACGTACACAATTTTGGTGGAAACGTATGAAACAGGATGTACTGAGCTTTGTTAAACGGTGTTTGATCTGTCAACAAGTGAAAGCGGAAAGACAAAGACCAGGAGGTGAATTACATAGTTTGGAAATTCCTCAGTGGAAATGGGAACATATCACGATGGATTTTGTGACTCATTTACCACGGACGTCTTCTGGTTGCGATGCCATTTGGGTGATTGTTGACAGACTCACCAAAGTATCTCATTTTGTGCCATATTGTATGACATTTACATATCTGAGAATGGCACAGTTGTACATTCAACATGTAGTGAGACTACATGGTATTCCAGTTTCCATTGTATCGGATAGGGATCCGAGATTTACTTCTCATTTCTGGGAAGGGTTACAGACAGCGTTGGGAACTGAAGTGCGGTTGAGTACAGCATATCATCCTCAAACAGATGGACAAACAGAGCGTACGATACAGACGCTTGAGGATATGTTGCGTGCCTGTGTATTGGAGTTTGATACCTCTTGGCAAGATTCGTTGCCATTAGTGGAATTTTCATATAACAACAGTTATCAGTCTAGTATACAGATGGCACCATTTGAGGCTTTGTATGGGCGACGATGTAGATCGCCATTGTATTGGGATGATGTGGATCAGTCTTCCTTAACTGGACCAGATATGATTCATGAAATGGAAAAGAAAGTAAAGGTCATTCGATTGAAACTTAAAGCTGCTCAGGATAGACAGACTGCTTATGCCAATAAGCGACGTAGACCACTTGAATTTCAAGTTGGTGATCGTGTGTTCTTGAAAATTTCACCTTTTAAAGGTGTAGTACGATTTGGGAAGCGTGGAAAATTGTCTCCACGGTATATTGGTCCGTATGAGGTATTGCAACGTGTTGGTACGTTGGCATATCGATTGGTACTACTACTGGCATTGAGTAGTATTCATGATGTTTTTCATGTTTCACTGTTGAGGAAGTATGAACCAGATCCGAGTCATGTATTACAGTTACCTGATGTACAGTTGGATACAAATGTGTCGTATGAGGAACAACCGGTTATGATCTTGGATCGAGCTGAACGCAGGTTGCGTAATAAGGTGATTCCTATGGTTAAGGTACAGTGGGACAGACGGGGTGTCGAAGAGGCAACGTGGGAGACAGAGCAGCATATGATGCAACGGTATCCGGATTTGTTTTCTGGTATGATTTTACAGTTTTATGATACTGTTGGTATATACATATTGTACTGTTGCATACATGATTATGTTTCCTATCTTTTTATCATAGGATGATTGAGTTGTGTATCATGATATGCATGTTTGTATATACACTTTCGAGGACGAAATTCAATGAGTGGGGGAGAATTGTAATGCCTCGATTTATGTTATATACGTGTGATATGATTATGGTGTAATTATATCACGTGGCAGTATGATAATGGGGGTTCGAGTGGAACCAAGAATGACTTACTACATGTATGAAAAGAGATATGGTAATGGTGTACAATGAGTTGAACCATAATATATCAAGAAATATGAAATGTATATGCATTTGAAGGTGCATTAGCATGTGTATTTGAGTTGCAAGTGGGCATTTGAATATGCATGTGAATTGAATTTGACTTGGAGTTGCATTTACATTTGGATGTCATCTTCATGTACATGACACTTAACATGTAATTATCTCCAAATGACATGATATCAAGTAACTTAGGGACTTAAGGTTCTATATCAAGTGGCTTAGAGGAGAAATCACATACTACACCACTTTTCACCTAAAATTCTCTACAAAGCTCCTCTCCAACCCTTGGAGATTTTCATAGGCAAAGCTTGAGTTTTCACTTGTGAAGTGAGCTAGGAAGTTGGGTGAAGTGATGTCTTAGCATCTTGGTAAGGAATTCATGATTGAACACTTGAATTATGTTATGGATGTTAAGATATGTGAAAGGAAAGATCAAGTGTGCATGTAAAGAATCATATCATGTTTATATGCTATGAATTGGATTCTTTGATGATAGAAACATGTTATTATGGTCCTAGAGATTGTAAGAAACAAGTTGATATGGTTCAAATTGAATTAGAGGAGAAGAACCATGGAGATAAGCTTGAAAATCGCCATGCTCTAACCTTTCTGGGCATCGGCGATCGATCGGTACGTTTTGGCGATCGATCGCTGAAGACAGCCAATTTTTAAGGCGGTGAAAAGGTGTGGTGATCGATCGGTGAAATTGTCGCGATCGATCGCGATGAACAGAGCATTGTGGCGATCGATCGCCAAGTTGTTGCGATCGATCGCGAGGGGACAGAATGTGATGGCGATCGATCGGTGTTTGTAGCGATCGATCGGTGGTTTAGAAATCTTGAAAATTTTTATATTTTGTAGAATTTGATTTTAATGCCTATGATAACATGATATATTGTTGGCATTGTTGTAGCATCATCTCAGGGGACAGGGCAAAGAGGCAATTAGCTATCAACGCCTGATTTATCGCTTTTGTGTCGAAATACAGGTACGTGTTGACGTACGGAGTATAGATATGATGCGATGATGATGTTATGGTTTTGATATCATATGATTTATGTTATCTTGTGTCATATGATTGGTAGTTCATATGCATGTTCATACATGGATTTCATATGATTGGGATGGATGCCTTGATAGATATGTGTATATGCTTTGGTGAGATCATTGTCTCGATAGATATGCCTGGTGTGGTATATGCTTTGGCTGGGATCGTTGCCACGATAGATATACTACATATGCTTTGGCTTGTGAGATATACACTTGGTGTGGGTATATGCTCTGGCTATTGTCACAGATGAGCATGGTACTATGATATGTGCTGCTAATATGAAGATGTGATGTGGTTCCACTGACATATTGAGCTGAATAGGCATATCATATGGGGCTCGTGATAATAGGGTGTCTCTTGGATATGTCATGACATAGTGCATTTGTGGATGCATGATACAGAACATTCACGTATTGATGATTTATTTGTGCTTTATCATTGATATTGATATTGTGGTTTGATATTGCACTGAGATATTTGTTATCTATACTCATTGTGTGAATATTTCTGTAGGGACTCATATACGTGGGGAACGTGAGTCATGATTTCCGCTGCGAGGGGAACCACTGCCTAGGAGTTCTTTGGATTAGGTTGTTTATGTACATGTTACGTATAGTTTGTTAGGTTTTTGATAACCTTGTAAACAACTTAACTAGTATGAACTCTTAATCCGTGCATGGTACATTACTTAATTCAGACTCATATTGTATGTTTAATGGATACAAAATGGATTAAGTAAAGAGGACCCCACAACCGGAGCCTCACTACCCTATTGATACACCACAACCATTTGAACATCGCGAAGAGAGGAGAGATAGTTCTGTAGCGGTCACGACTCAGTTAGAAGATACCTTAGTAAGATTCTTGGCATCAACCGAGAAAAGTTTAGAGTGCCAAACCAACTCTATGCTTCACCTGGAGCAGCAAATGGTCGTTCTCATGGAAACAATTTCAACTAGTTGCCAAGAGGAAGAGATGAGGGCTACAAATCAAGAGGCGACGAATCGAGTTTGGTTATATGATGACAATCACTCAACCAACCAAGTTTGGGGGAGTGATCCTACTAGTGTGGAAGAGTCGAGGGAACTTGAGCCTCTTCAAGAGATTGAGACTACTTCAGAAATGTCATCCGATGAGTTCTCATGTGAAGATGAGTTGAGTGTGATGTTGAAGAAGGAAGAGACGTTCGAAGATTCTGATTTAAGCCCGTCGATGGAGACATGTTCTATGCCATATGTGGATTCATATTCTCCGTCGATGCCAACTTCACCGCACTACATCCTCCATATGAAGCCAAGTCAAGAATCATTCTCCCATGCATGCCATTTAAAGACGAATGTTGTTGGAGCGACGATCGTACACTGCTACAATCTTGCCAATCTTGAGGGCATACTGAATGAAGACCATTAGTGGTATCATACGATACTTACTATGGGCGGCAGCCGCTCTTTGATGGTTGCTTCTGATGGTCAAGCCGAAGACTAGAAATCAGCGCTTCTTGGGAGGCAACCCAAGCGTATCCTTTTGTTATTTAGTTTTCTTTTACTTTTTCAGTTTTTGCATTTTAGTTTTGTTTATCTCTCAAGTCGACTAGTTTACCATTTGCATTCTTCTCTTGCTAGGTACTTAGTTGGAGCGATGAACCCCTACAACAGTGGAGCTTTCAAAAGCAAATCTTCCTCAACCCTCATGCAAGCGTCTTGATCAGGGGAGTTCACTTTTTCCCTTTTGATTCTTTTAAACATTGAGGGCAATGTTTGATTTAAGTTTGGGGGAGTAGTAGCTTGCATGTTTTACTTGTTTTAACCACATGTTGTGTGCTTAAATGACACTTGAATCGTCCGATTATTATGAGCTAAAAATTTTTAAATTTTTTTTTTATGAGTTCAAACTTGAGAAAAGAATGAATTATAGTATTGACTATTGAATGAGGATTTTGATCTCACTATGCATATGAACTTGATTTGTGATTGGACTTGTACATGAATATCCTAATTTGAGTTAGCATGTCAAGAATGAGGAATATATTGAGCAAAATGAGTCGTGATCTTGTGGGTTGCATGTTGAATAGTGATAATTGTTGTGAACTTGATGATTTGTCTTGAGCATCTTAGAGTTATCCTAGAACTTATTTGATGATAACACTTTGAGGCGAAATTTTATAGTTACAAACTTGACTTGGAAATGATCTAGGCGATCTTTGAAACGTTTGAGCCTTTCAAGCTTACTTAGTCTATATCAATCCCTAGTGTCCCATTTGAGCTTTATTGAAAAAAGAATGGTATATGCATTGCATATAATTAGACCCCATTCGACATTCTTGGAAAACTCATTATACTTACCCTTATTTGAGCCTAAATGAAAAAAGTTATCCTTACCCTAAGGGAGTATAATGAATATCATTCGATGCACTTAAATTGTTATATCTTGACGAGCTTATTGAAAAAAAAAAAATTGATGAATGAGAAGAAAAAAGAGAGACAAAAAGCCTTGAGAAAAAGATTGAATAAATAAGACCCAAAGTGGCCAAGGCTATAAAAGAAAAAAGAAGAGAAGCTCGATGTGTGCGAAACATTTGAATTGTAAATGATTATACTCTCTTCTTTGCGCTTACCCTATCTGTTCTTTGAAGCCAACACCAAAGGCCTTACATTACAAGCTTAAAAAGTCCTTTTGATCCAAGTCTAGGGAGTAACTATCATTAGTGGAGATGTTGTTTGAAAATAGGCCTATGTAATGCTTGATGATAATCTCGACTTTGAGTTGATTAACATGATTTGATCTTGAATATGTGTATGAAACTAAAGATTGACTATAGCACACACACACGTTCCGATTTTGAGATGTGTTACTTGATTTAGGAGAAAACATGTCTTGTCAACTTTTGTATATGTGCATGAGATTTCTGAGAATAAGCAAGTCATGAAATAATTGTTTCAAATATCAAGAATGAACTCTACCTTATGATTTTAATGCTTAATCGAGGACGATTAAGTGATCAGTTTGGGGGAGTTGATAGAGTTGAATATTACGCGTTTTTAGGCTATGATATGTATATGTTTTCGTGTTGATTCTTGGATTATTTTATGGTTTATGATATATATTTCTCTATTTCAGGAATCAATGTTGAAATTCATAAAAGGGGAAGAAATCAAGCTAAAATGATGAAAAATTGAATAAAGTTGAAGAAAAGAGGAAAAAACCAGAATCCAAGACACATGTTGCTCCTTTCTCCTCAAATTACTATATGTTCGAGCCATGTTTTGGAATTGTGGTCCATATAAACGTTGTAGAACTTTCTCTTATCTTCGCGTGGACAACTGATTCATCAAATTTGGAGTTTGTATGAGAAAGTTACGGCCAAAATACGAAACTCGCCAGAAGCTGAAAAAGGCGAAGAAACTTACTCTGAAGGGCGATCAATCGGAAATGCTATTTCCGATCGATCGAGAAAGGCTGAAAACTGAGCAAAATTCTTACTGAAAGGCTCGATCGATCGGCCACTTTTTCGGATCGATCGGGACGAGCAGTTTTGAGAAAAAAAACTTCCTTGTAGAGTTTGGATGCAAAATGGAAGTCCATAATTCTTTCCCCTATACATATGGACGAGATTTACAACCCAAAATCAGATTTTAAACCTAGGGAATAGCCTCCAGCAGCCATTCACTCCACCATAACCTCCATCTTTCTTCCACTCTTCACCATCCATCATCACTCATCAACCCTTCACCCTATGTTTTGGAACGAGCCAACAAGATAATCGAAGAGCACGATCGAGAAAGAAGCGAGGAAGGATCGAGAATCAACGAAAGAGTCGACTTGGGAGTTTTCTTTTACTTTTCTATTATTGTTTTACATGAATAATTGGATTGTTGTGTTTTTGATGATTGAGAGATATCAATAACATAGTTTTTCCTATTGATTTTGAGATTGAATTCATATATCTTCTAAGTGCATGTGTTATTGTTCTTAATGCTTTTGAAGGATTGATCACCTTTGAATGATATTTTATTATAATTGAGATCGAGAGATGAAATTATAATACGATATAATAATTCATGCCGTGTGTTAAAGATTGAGATCGAGAGATATAATCACACACGAGTGATAGCTTTGGGTTGTTTAATCTAAAGTTAGTGGTTTTCATAAATCTCATTCAATGTTAAATTGTTAATTACGTGAACGAGAGTTACTAGTTGCAATTTGATGTTAGACTTAATATAGCTCGAGAGAGTATATTGAATAAATTTGGAAAAACCCGTCACCTTAGAGATGTATGGAGAAAAGAATTGTAAGAGTTGGGTTAGGTGAATAATTGTCTTGATTCTTACTTGTGGATTTTTCTCGTGATCGTCGACTATTTTGGTTGGATTATAGTAGCTTAATTTAGTTTAGTTTAATTATTAATTGATTATCGTAGGTTAAATATAGTTAAAAGAAATCTTATGTGGTACTTGCTTGTTAGTCCTTGTGGGTTCGACAATCTGTATCTTCCTATCTATACTAAAACTTGACACCGTGCACTTGCGGTCTAAAATCGCTAGATTGGATTAATTGTTTAAAATAAAAGCGATCAGAAGAAGAAAGCTCTAATAGCTACATGGAGTGATAGTGACTCCGATGAAGAAGAAGAAACAAATCTTTGTCTAATGGCCAAAGATGATGCAAATGACAAGGAAGAGGAAAGCGACGATGAGGCATCCTCTTTTGATTAATTATTAGAATCATATAATGATCTTATTGATGTTCTTGGCAAAACCAAGATGAGTAACAAATTGCTCAAACTTGAGTTAGCCAAGAGAGATGGAGAAAATAATTCATTGAAAAATGAATTTAGTTCTTTGAAGAAATCATTTTGCAAGTTTAGTGAAAGTAGTTTACAATTGGAAGAATTGCTTGGCTTGCAACGATATAGCGTCGATAAAGCCGGACTTGGTTTTTCAAGCAAATTAAAACCTTTTTCAAACTTGTTGGCTAAAGCTAAGCATAATTCCCCTACTTGCACTTATTATTGTAAGGTTGGTATATAAGAAACAAATATAGATTTGTTAAAAATCAATACCAACCAAACAAGAGGTGGACATGGATTCCAAAATCACCGATGAAAACTAACCCGCAAGGACCCAAAGAACAAATGGGTACCAAAGATTCTCCTATTATAAATTTTTTTTGTAGGAACAACAAAGGGAGAGATGATGAAGGCACTAGTACCTCAAGGGAGGAAACCATCAAATGCACCACAATAGAGGAAGCGCGAGGTAAATGACCGATGATTTGAACTCACTCTTATCATCCAAGGTAAATTTATTTTTGAGCATCATAGTAGCATAATTAGCTCTTTTGCTTGGTTAATTTTCCTTAAATTGTATATTACAATTATGTGGTGAAATTCAATTACTTGAAGGTAATCTTTGGGAATTGAGTTTTAAGTACATTATTATGATGTCATATTTAGGGGGAGCTAATTATATTTCTCTTGTGCATTTAAAAGCAATTGAAAATTTTCATTGGCACAAATTAATTGTGGCCAATAAATTATGAAGCTCAATATTTATTAGTAGTGAATTGCATTTCCCCTTAGCATATGCATATTTGTGTGACATATATTTCCCATGTATTAGTACTCTTGTTTAATCATCCTTATGTGCCTATATGCTTGAATTTTGCAAAGTGAGTAATTATTGGATGGTTAAAATTGGTATAACTTGATTAAATGCTCATGTTTTTGTTATTTCTCAATATGATTGAATTAAATGATATCTTCTTATGATAATGAATTATGTTGCTTATTTAAATTTATTTAAATGCATGATTTATGCTTAACTCATTATGGTAAAAATCTTTTTGTGCCTTGAGTTAACTTTGAATATGCAATGTACAACTTAATTAAATGTGATTAAGCATGCTTTAATTGTTTAGATGCTCTATCTTGGATCATAGAAATATGGCCTAAGAATTTCATATATCTCTATTGCTTCTATGGCCTAAATGATTTAGCTCTCACATGCGCCTTATTAATTTATCAATTGTCTATAATGATGCATTGAGCAATGTTTATGAATGCTTGAATTTTTTATGGAACATATACACACTTTGCACATTTAGAATTAATTGTTGTTAATTGCCTTAAACGCATGTGTGTCTTCCTCTCAATGATTTAATCTTATGCTTGTTATGACTATTACATGCTTGATGAGGAACATGTGCTAATTGTTAAACTATGGATATGTGCTATGTTTATTTGATTTTTTTGTTTTTTGATTATCACAAAAAGGGGGAGAATTTTGTGATAAACTTGAAGCTTAATACATGCATGTTTTGAGGGGGAGAGTTTTTGTATTATGCTTTACTTAGTAAAACTTGTATGTGCTATGCATTTGTTAAGGGGAAGTCTTGTTTACTCATATTTCATTTACAAGTTTATCAAGTTTTGTGATCGTCAAAAAGGGGGAGATTGTTGAGCCTTAAACGCATTGTTGAGTTTAATGCTTAATTTATCTCCGAATTATTTATGAGTTTTGATGATCAACAAAACTTGCATTTGTTATACTAATGTGCCTACTTAGTGTACAGGGTTAGATGGTTGAAAAGTGGTTTGTTTGAAGGGGGCCAAATCTGCAAGAAATTGGCGGATCGCCCCGGGAGATGGTGATCATCGCCCCAGGCGATGGCAGGGAGACATTGCTCCGCACATCGACTGAAGCGACGCCGAGGACTCCGCACATGGAGAGATCGCCCGAGACGATGAGGAGAACGCCTGAGGCCATGCATGGTTCGTTTGAGGCAATGGAACGATCGTTTGAGGCGATGAAAATTTCTGATCATTTAAAGCTACGTCATTGATTTTTGGTGACGATCGCCTGAGGCGATCCGCACAACGCCTGAGGCGATCTGTGCAATATTGTGACCGTTGGTGTGTGGCGATGGAGATCGCCCGAGGCGATGGCCGAGGCGATGCATGAGTGATTCATGCCTTATGTGTAGCAACGGCTAGTATGAGCTTTGGGAGCCTTCTACACTATAAATATGGGTTGGCTCAAGATGAGGACAAGAAACAAGAGTATAAACTACAAGAAAGTTGTGTTCAATCAAAATCATTCTAGCATTGCAAACTTCATACATTTGTGCTGTATTGGAGTTTGTAATTTATTTCTTGTGTGAGAGCTTTTGATTCTTCGTGTTGTTACACCGTGAAGGTGTTATTTGATTTATTGTAAGGTCCCCCAAGTGAAGTTGGTGCAAGGTTGTGGCTATCCTTGGAGCCCTTAAGACCAAGAAGACTCGTGAAGAGTGTGTGACTCGGGATGAGTTTGTGTGTGGCTATCCTTGGAGCCCTTAAGGCCAAGAAGACTCGTGAAGAGTGTGTGACTCATGAAGAGTTTTTTTGTGGCTAACTTGAAGCCCTCAAGGCCAAGATTGAAGTTGTTCTAGTGGAACCTCGGTTGGACGTTTTCTAGCCGGGAAGAGGAGACGTAGGTGATTCATCGCCGAACTTCTATAACAAATATTTGTGTCGTTTATCGCTTTATTTACTTTACGCATTTATTTATTACTTCTTATTATTTATTGTTCGATTGACTTGAAGTCTTCCGCAGCGCAAACTCGACTATTTGCAAATTCATTTTAAAAAGCTAAAGGAGCCAAGGAACCCCATTCACTCCCTCTTCGGTTCCAACAATAACTTTAAAGGTTACTTGAGTAGTGCTATGTCAGTACGGAGTATCGATTGTGGTCGATATTAAAGGATTTGTGTACAATGCGTACATAGGTTTGAGAATAACATACAAAAATCGCATGGATAGATTATCATGTAGGGATGTATGCTTATGTTGTACCGGAATGCATCATAGCATGAATGCATTTGGACTGTGGGAATGATTGATGATTTGGTTGATCATTATTCTCTATTGTGCGAGATTAATGAGTTAATTGAATCCTTTTAGTATTCAATTCATGTTTTTTAGACAAATGGAACGGTAATGCCATTTAATATACATGAAGGATAATTGAGTATAGATGTGTATGTATCGATGGAGGTATACAAACAATGAAGTTTGACTTCATTGGTAAATCTTTTGTGCAAAGATTGAGTATATCCTGATTAACAGTGATTTTTGTAGAGGAATAATTATTCTCTCTACTGGATGATTGGTTTTTCCGAGGGATCGCTGGTTGAGAAATTGATAGCTCTCATTCGAGATGAGATTGTGTAGATGATGTGATTGAGAGTATTTTTATAGCAATTCAACTGTTGAATTGATCTTGTTGTTAATAATGTTTGACATTGTTATATGAGTTATCTGAATTATTACGTGTAATAATTTTCAGCTCATAGAGCGTAATGTGATAGTTATTGCTTCGAATTCATGGATTATGAGATGTAAGCAAGTGATCAACTAGGGAACCATGTACGAGATTTTGATACTTGTTGTGAAAATACATTAAGTGATATGTATTTTTGTTTGTGGTATTGTGATATCACAAGTTTGGCTATGAGTGCGTTGGACCAAGATAGGAATTCTTGGATTGCACTAATTTTGATATTTGTTCAGATATGTGTATGTTTGACGAGTTTGAGTCGCCCAAATTGAGTGGTTTATGACTCAATTTAGTAATCGAATTGTAGAACTCTATTGGTAATAGAGATTTAAGTAATGAGGATTGGAATGAGACAAAGTGTTTGTACAAGATGCCGACTGGTTCGTAGATTGAGTACACTGATAGTTGGGGGACATGTGTGTCCGAGAGCGAATCTACTTGAGTTGATTCGCTTTGTTGATGTAATGTTGATATACTAATAAACAAGTATATTTTTTTAGCATCAATTGAAGCATTTTGTGAGCATTGTTGTACCTCAATTCAACTGATGTGTCACAGTTTCAGTCTTAGGTAGTGAATCAGAATGATTCAAGTTTTGAAAACAGTTTGAGGTGGACGAACTGTTTTTACTATCTTTAACATCGATGGATATTAGCATTTATAGTGTCTGATGTTTATTTTAGGATATATCCACATTAATGATATAAGTTGAGCTTGTCATTTTCGCTTTTGTTGTATAACATTCATGATGTATTCATGAAACAAGGCTATGCAGGGAAATGAAACGTTTTGTGTGAAGAGTACGGTATGTGTATTAAATTTCGAGGATGAAATTTTATAGGTATGGGAGAAGTGTGATGCCTAGAACATAATTACCTTAATTAAATAAAGTTTAATGTGATAATGAAGGGTAATTATGAATTTGATTTGAGAGGAAATTATTGGAGTTGAACAATAATTATGGAACTGAAGGTAAAATAATTATTTGAGAGCACTGTGATGCTCAATATTTATGTTATGTTAATACTGGAATTAACTGTAATATATTGAAATTTAGACGCGAATTTCGAATAAATCGAGTATGGTTGAAAATCATGGTGTAATTGATTTGAGGATGATTTTTGCATTTAATTGTGATATGAGGATCTTTATGCAATTAAAAACTTTGTGAGGGGACTTCAGTGCAATTAGTGACAATTGTAGTCTAGAATTAAGACTTGGGTGCAAGAAGACCACCATCATTCAATCACTCTTTTCTCCTACTATTCTTGCCTAAACCGCCCCTCTCCTCTTGTTGCTCAAATTTCATTCAACTTGGATTTTTGTTGAAGAAATCTTGGGGTAAGTGTACTTCTATACTTTTGAAGTGTTTTTAGTGGGGAAGATTTGAGCTTGTTCTTTATGTTCATTTTAGGTTTAAAAGCATGAATTTTTAATGGTTGTGTGTATTATAGCGTAAAACTTGTGATTCTGGTTACTTTGAGTTTAAAGTGTGTAGAAATCCTTGTAGTGGATACAAGGATGCTTAATTGTGGTATATTTCAAGTTTGGTGATGATTTGGTAGAGAAAACCATGTAAAAATCAAAGTTTTTCGTTAATATGTACGCAGGTCGATCCCTAGGTTTTCAGGGATCGATCTCTAAGGGCATAAACTTGGGGAGAATTTTCGAGCAGACAGCGATCGACCGGTGTAAAACAGCGATCGATCTAGAAAAAACTTTTATTAGTTTTACTGGATGATTTTATTGGTGCATAGATGATTATTGTTTTGATTTGAGATTGTGATTATGAGCATAAGGGTTCTGCTAATGAATTAAAGTGCAATGATTTAAAGGCTTTGTTAATGATTTTTATTTCTATTGTCAAATTCATGTAGAGTCTGCTCAGACCTCTGGATAGAGAGGATGATAACTTGATATGTTTTTAAATGTGGAACTTTGGAAATGTGTAGATATTACTTACTTGAGTTAGTAGTTAACTTGAATGAGCAAAGAGTTATTTTGGATTGTTTGTGATTTGAGACATGAAGAAACTATATGATAAATAATGTTATTTATTGGGTGTTATTGTTGTGAGATTAATATTGAACTGATATTCAATATAGATACTTCACAAACTCCGGATGCCGAGAGTGACTTAATTCCGTTGTCGACTTTAAGGTACGTGTGGCGTACGACCATATGTAAGTATATTATTTTCATGCTTAAGCGAATAATATATTCTTGTTGTGCTTTAATTTGTACGTAAAAACGTACGAGCCTTGTAGGCTATAATTTTTGAATTATGTATTAATGGTGTTCGAAAGCACCTATGAATCTGCAATAATTTATTGTGATGCTCATATTGAGCATGCGATGTATTGTGATGCCGCTTTTGAGCGTGTGAGGTTTTATGGTGATGCCCTTTTTGAGCGTGCGACGGTATATGGAGATGCCGCTTTGGAGCGAGCAATGTGATATATGTGATTTAATGTGTAAGTTGATAACTAAAATACATGTGATTATAGTAAATCATTGTTGTAATGATTTAACTTATTATCGATTTTGGGAATGATGATTATGTGATATTGTGAGAACAGGAACAACGGGAAAGATCCCACATGGCTATCGTATACTCATGGAGTATTCCTTAAATTACAGCATTTATATTTAAAATTATTAGTTGTTATATGCGTTGATATCATGATCATGTTTGTTGGTATGATCACCCCGTATGGGGGCTATTTCTGTTGAAACATGTGATACAAATATGACATTGGCTATGGAAATGAGTTCAAACCATTGAATGCGGATGCTCCTTGGAGCGAGGTACCAGTTTTGGTATAGAGAGTACATTTTATACAAATAGATGCACATGAGTTTGTCAAATGCTCGTTTGTGAGCATAGAGATATGTGTATGTGGATTGTATAAACGTCATTGATAATTCTCTTTTCATTCGAGTATTGCATGCAGATTAATTAAGAGTAAACATTGCATGATGTATTGAGAATATGATTAATGTAGATATAAGTGTATGAATTGAGCTGTGTCAAGAATCGAGAGGGATTATGTTCGAAAATTTATATGGAAGTCATGCTATAATAAAGAAGCATGTTATGAGAATCCATATATGATACGAATGTATGCACTAGTAATTGATGATGAATGCACTAATGATGAGATTAGGAGTTAGGGTCCTACAGACTGAGTTTGGCTTCGTGGTTCATGCCCCATTCTGGTCAAAGACATGTGATCTTGCAGTGATTTCTTTTCTATTTCCACTTGCTAGCCCCACGTTCGTTTGGTGGAGGTTCTTGTCTTATGTTAATACTTCGGTTTTATATTTTAATTGTATGTGGCTTTTAGGGTTGATAACGTTTATGTACATTGAAGTAATTGTCAAGTTGGCTAACTTTAATTAATACATTATCTAGAGCTGTCAAAATGAATATGGTTCGTGAGCCTGACCCAGCCCGACCCACAAAATAAGCGGGTTGGGCCAACGCTTTTTGGGTTCACCGGAAGGCGGGCCTATACGAGGCAACCCCTTTGGGTCGTGGGCTTTGGCGGTTGGCCCGCTGGCCTAGCCCATTTTTTTAAATGGTTTTATTTTTATTTTTAGCATAAATAAGAACTCAATATCACATTGAAGAATCCGATTCACTATATATTTTTCACTTGGTCGTGCTTGAAAGCTGCAACATGTATTTCAAAATTAAGTAAAATATTGATTCTGTAGTAAAGTATTTTTAGTAGCAAAGTTAATATCTAGATAAAACCTGAAGCAAGTTCCAGTATTTTTCTAGCATCAATTCCAGTACAATTTCAATTGGAATTCTTTTATTAAGTTCTTTTTTAATTTTCTGCGGGCCAGCCCACGGCTTGCCTCGGGTCACGTTAGGTTAGGGTTTATCCAACCCATCTGGAGGCAGGACCAAACAGGCTGGGCGGGTCCGTTTTGACAGCTGAATTTACGGTCAATAAATTGCTATCCCTGAAGTCGTTGTATGAGGCGCGACTCTTGAGATATTTAAACCGCAGAACCTCATTTCCCCCACATTACGAAAATTCGGAAATGGCGGAAACACCAGCACCAATTTCCTCCAACTTAACCTCCTCAGTCATTGATCAATGGGAGATTCGATACGCACGGTTCATAAACTACAGCTCCACCATTGCCAACCTCACTCATCCTTCTCTCACGCCTATCTCCGCCTCCTGGAAAAATCGCTGCAAAGGAGGCACTTGGATCTCCACCTTGTCCGCTGTCTCACTCAAGCTCATATTTGAACGGAATGCTCAAGGATTGGATGATGCAGTTCTAGTCATTTCTCTTCGATCTCGAGTACTTGTAAGTTGGAAATTCAGATGGAACAAGTTCTGGATATTTTATCTTTAGATGGATTTTTTATCATCTCGCAAGTGCTCGAATCCAATTTATAAAAATGTGTTGTTGATATTTTACAGCTTGATTTAGGTGCTTGAACGAGATCGATCGATCGATCTCAAGCTTTTTAATTTCCTGTAAATATTCATGCGAGGTTGTGTGCCTTGTGATACGTTAATGTACGTTATTCAGGTTATTGAATAACACTGATCAAATATCAATCTTCTGCTGTTTAACATAACAATATTTCTATGTTGTAGTTTACTGTTTTCTGATCTTACCTTGATTTGGTTTGATACAGCAACTTTGAATTTGAGAGACATAGTCCGTGTAATTGACAATGACAGAGTGAACTCTGTGCTGCTTATATATTGCCTTGATATTATCTGAAATAATCGACTGGATTTTCTTTTAAATTTTATTAGCAGAAAAAAACTACAGAAGTTCACAAAACAATAGTTCTTTCAAGTAATTATTAGTGGTCCCCAAACCTCATCGCAATATTTTTGGTACAGAATAGTTTAATTGGCTTTTACTGGCAGTTAAATCGCGGGTTTCATTTAATTATCATTGTGAGCCCCAGCTTACAAACTCAATGCATGTGAGATGCTCTAAATTCCTAATTTTGTGCTTTCTATCATGTTTGTCATGACAATTGTGTGCATTTTTTGTTGCTTCAAGGGAAGGTCTGTTTATAACAGAAGTTTGGTTGTGTTGTTCTGAAGAAGACTAGGGGATCCTTGCCAGTACTATTCTAGGTCGCTACTAACAGAAGCAGTGACGAAACTTTGTCCTCCGATTTTAGTGATAGCCTGGTTGAGCATGGATAATATAGTGTCCTGTATTTTAGTAAGTTCCGCATGGATTTAACAAAAAAAATTGGTTGTGTTATAGGAAGAGCATCACATCTCAAAAATGTATTTTTCATGGCCTCAAGTCTCCTGTGTGTCTGGGTTTCCCGCAAGGGGGAGCAGGGCTGTTTTTGTAAGCTATAAAGACAGTATTGGTCAGGCAAGTTGTTCACACTTTGATGTTCTTCATAAATTTTCAAGGATTCTATGCTAAATTTAAGAATTGCCTTTATGTTAAATTCAAGTATGTGCTTCTCTGCAGATCCAAAAATTCGCATTGCATTTTTTCACAATTTTTGGAACAGAAAAGTTTATGAATGTTCTGAAGGTAAGTTAGCACTGTCAATAATTTTAGCACTCGATAACTACTTATTTATTTCCACCTGGTATAATAATGTCTACTCAGGAAATCTTTGAAAATGGAAGTCCTCGACAGCTCGAATACCCTGGATTTAATTCTGAAATGTCATCCCAAGCGGAGGTATTGCCTTTTGATGGACCTACGTGCAGGTTGGCAGCTCGGCCTCCTCTTACCTTCTCACTGTTCCTTACGATGAACTTTTGTTAACAACGAGGAAGAGTTACAATTATAGGTGGACCCAGAAAATCCAACGAAAATGACCACTTAGTGCATCAAGGAGTGATACTTATATTTTTACAAAAATTACAAATAAAGTTGAAGACATTTGGTGGGATGGCAACTGGGCTGGGTTCACCCCTGGTTATAAACTCTTTAATAAAATGAAGTCTTATGTCATGCTTATTTAGTATCAGGTCAGATGGAGATTGGCAGTGCACGGCATCAGCAGAAACCAGTTCCCAGCTGATGCTTCCAGTATTTGAAGCTAATGTAGTTCAAGAGCCATTTGTACCTGAAATGATGGAAATTCGGGAAGCCGCAGCGACAATTGCATCGTTTCCTCCCAGTTTTACGCAGTTGCTGAAAAACTGTAACCCTGAAGTTGATGAAGGTACTTTGCCTCATAAATGATATGCTTACTATGCGTGCAGTTGTTATTTTGTTAATTCTAGTCCTCTGGTGGCTTACTATTGCCATTTAATTACTTGTGTGCAGCAAAGCCTATACAACATGAGGAAGATCTTAAAACCCAATTTATGGTACACCCTCTTACCTCTTTCATATAATATCCTCTCCTTTTTGCAGGAATCCACAACTTCGTAAATATCTTAATTTTCATTTTGAGTTTGAGACAAATATTCAAATGTTCATGAATGCATGTATTAGACTTATCAAGTAACATGTTCCAATTATTTCACAGATACATAGATTCAAGGTAATTGTGGGTAAAACCATTGCTGCCAATTGATAGTATTAATTAGTTCTCATCTGTTTTGCAGCGATACCTAGAGGGAACTTCATTACAAGGTATGATTTTAGAGATATAATCATCTCGGTCTGAAATGTTGGTTAATATGGGGTAAAAAATAGTTAAAACAATAATTTCGATTGATGAAACGCTTACGTAGTCGTACGTCGTAACTAGGAGAAAACATGGACTCGATTAATAAATGGTTTGGTTTGATTTTCTAAACATGGCAGAGATAGTGCTTACAGTTGAGAACGTCATCAACGAATTGGGATATGATATCGCTTTGTAAATGGAGCTTATCAAGTGACGCCATACTTCAATTACTGATAATTCTAAGGTAACTAGTTTGTGCTCTGTCATTCAAACTCAGATGTACACACGCCAGTTGGATAAACTGCATATATAATGCACCGTAGACAAAATCAGGCATATATTTCACTTCCTCGGAATCTCTCTGGTTGGACATGATAGTTATTTCAAATATACCGAGTGCATGAATTTGAATATCTCGTTGGTCATTGTTTATTTTGTATATTTAACAATAACTTAGCTCCAACCCTAAGTCACATAAGCTGGTATGCAAGCGGATGCGGATATATATAACTTAGCTAATACTCATCATTTTTGACAAACTGATATCATTATTATATTATTTACAATATAAAATTCTTATCAAAATTGGTATTTGCAGCTTTATCATTATTAAAAACATTAAATTATATATGTGTAGAATCTAGCGTCTACAACTTTGCAAAAGCTTAAAACCAATGATAACAAGGCAACTCAGATCTTTTATTCGACCGTTCTTCTAATATATATAATTGTTTCTCCGAAAAATATATTTTAGAGAATAAAAATCAAAATGAAGTGTTAATATTTGGTTTATTTTAAGATATGAAACCAAACATTACTTTTGTGGTTCAATATATTTGGTAATAATATGAATTTATAACAATGACTCATTATTCCGGAGATTTATGTTATTAACTAATATAAATAATTAAATTAAATCTATAAAAAAAAATTTATATATATAAAGTTCATTCTATTAATTTTCATATAAAAAAACTTATTATATCAAATTATTATTATTTTTCACTAAAAATGTTAAAAATCACAGATTTTATCATATTTTCTTTTACCAAATATTTGAACTTTCATATATTATTATATTTTTTCATAAATCATTACAAAATTAAGAAGGTTTAACGAAGACTTGGTGAAATTTAGTGCGGGACTTTGTGAAATTTAGTGTGGGACTTAGTGAAACGTAGAGTAAAACTTAGTGTGCTTAAAGAGCCGTATGTACACTCAATATGCCAGATTACGATCGGAGCGCAACCACGTGCATTTGGTAGAATGATTATGTGATGGAGGGGCTAAATCAATTTTTGTGTGCCAAATTTGACTCGAACTCGAATCTGCCAAAATATGCATGGACTCTTATCAATTCCGATATGATCGGGAGCTCGGAAGAGGAATTTTTTATATGTATTTAAACTAATCAATATTAAAGAGTTGAGGTGATAAAAAAAATTGAAGAGTTGAGAATAGAGACCGTGTCGGCTATTATTATTATTTTTTTAAATGAGGTCTAGTAAGAAACAAGGCGAATCTAAAAGTTTTGTGTAGGGGATAGTAAATAATAACATAAAATGTGGGTAAAAAAAACTTTAATTAGTCAAAATATTAGTTTAAGGGAGACAAATACAACTTGAGTGCAAAATATTAATTTCTAAAAAAAAGTGTTTTAATTAATAAAATAATTTTTTACCCCTAACAAATACTTACATTCACCCTAGTTAGGGACCAAGAGTTTTCTCATCATTCATTTTTATAAATAGGAGGATGAAGGTTCATTCTCTTAACATTTATTCATATACACTAATACTTTATTTTATGCTCTAACCTCTTTGTTGAACATGTGCACTCTTAAAGCATATGTATCAGATGCTTAGAAGTGGAAGGAGGAGATTGATGGAGCTTTTTCTACAAGTTCAGCGTACAACTTGGTGAGAAATCATCAAGTGGAAGTGACTGAGCCGAGTTCAGTGAGTAAATTCATATGGATTCATGTAAGTACCAAGTAATGTTTATTGTTTTGTGTGGAAACTAGATCTTAATAGAGTCCCTACTAAAATGAATTTACTCAGAAGGAAATTCATGATGTTGTTAATGGTGTTGAGTGTGTTTTATGCCAAATGAGGATGAGGATGCGAGTCATTTGTTTCTGATTTGTTCTTTTGCTAATGGGGTTTGGAAGAGTTGCTATGAGTGGTTTGGAATTTCAACGGTGGGGCATAACATTATTGAGAATCAATTGATATAACATCAAGAGTTGAATCCTTTCCAGATGGGTTGTAAATTGTGGAGGGTGTTATGACATTGCATCATATGGAGTTTGTGGAAAATGAAGCGATATTTAAAGGAATGGATCAATCTACTGATAAAGTGGTTGAGGAAATCAAAGTCCGATTTTGGTTCTGGTTGTCATCTAATACTTCGACGCGTAATTATACTCTGGGGGACTAGTTCGTGAACACGACATTTGTCTTCAAGTGTATTTCTAATTGAAAGTGTGATAATGGAATGGTTTTGGCAAGTTAATGGGTTCGAATTATGGGTGTTTAACGGACCGAATCGGTCCGTCCGGAACCGGCGGGTTTCGGATTCGTTAAGCAAGGAACCCGTCCGGTCCGTTAAGGAACCAGATCTGGTCGGTTCCGGTTCCAACCGGTTCCGGGCCAATCCGATCCGGTTCGGTACGTTTTATTTTCTTTTTTTAAACTTTTATTTTTTTCGAAAAACTTTTCAAATTTATTTTTTTTCGAACACTTTTCAAATTTTTTTTTTTTTTGATGTTGTAAATGTTTCCACAATATTCATCACAAATTCAATATATTTCTTCTTCATTTCATTATAAATGCATACAAATAATTGTAAAGATATGGCAATTGAAAATCTAAATAAAAAATATTATTATTTAGCACTTTTCATAATTGATAAGTATTGTTTTGGCGTTATCTTCTTGCTCGTCATAATTTTACGAATTTGTCAACCGACTCATCTCTTATATTCTTACATTCTGCTTCAAACAAATTTGTAAGTAATGTGAGCATGCATAACGAATCAGCAGATAGACTACTTCTTTATTCTCCAATAATTCAGCCACATGTTGAGAATGCCGATTCAGAAGCGACGCTTGAAGCTTGTACTGCATACACGTCTCTAACCATTTTGGCTAAGATATGGAATTGTTCTGCATTTGACTTTCACCATTGTAAGACGTCGAAGTTGTCTTCCGTTAGAAATTGATAATTCAGATAAATTTGTAACTCAGTCGACGTGCTAGTAGAAGGTCATTTGCCCTTAAGTTTTTTCCTGCCCAACATCCTAAGAAAATTGATGCCACCGCCTCTAGATTGAGCTTTGGGTTGTTCTTCAACAGCCCTTTGTTGCGCTGATTAACTTGTCTGTTGATTATACTACAATTGAAACATATTTTGGAGAGATTTCATTGTAGACGTCTTTTGATCGTCAACAACCTTCCCCAAAAATTTAGCCTAATATTCAAAAAATATCTCAAATTAAGATAAACATTGACTAGGATCTAGCAATGTTGCGGTGCAGTGTACGTGTGAGATTTGTTCCCAATTATTTTATAAGTTTAGTTTTCATTGCACTAACAAAAGCATGCAAGTCGTAGTCCTCTCTAAATTCTATAAACTTATCAAACATGTTAAATACTAAATGAAGAAAATAAACGAAATTTGGATAAGTAACACCGGAGAAGCGTTCTGTGGCTTCTTTGAAAGTACCTAACAATGATACACAATTTGCAACATATTCCTAATCATCATCAGTCAAATAAATACTTTCATCGGTATCAGGCATTTGATATGAATTATAAATTGAGTTAAAATATCTTTGTAAGGTTACATATCATTCAACATATTGTACAACGAATTCCACCTAGTTTCTATTGGTGATGGAAAAAGAAGATGATTTAAACCATTACATAAACATAATTGTTGTCAATCACGCTTAACACGGCTCGTGCGTAACCATTTAGTGCAGTATTTCATTTTCTCAATACATGCTGAGTGATTGTCCTCATAACCAACTTTAACAGCCAAAGTAATAGCATGGCATGCACATCTAACATGAAAAATACACCATCAAGCATTGGTTTCAGATAGGTCTTTAAATCACGCATCGCAGCATTGTTATTCGCAGCGTTGTCTAATGTGATTGAAAATACCTTATCCTGAATTCCATAATGTCTACAAGTGTTGCATATATATTTAACAATTACATAACCAGTATGCGCACAATCTAACTCATCTAAAGACAAAATCCGTTTTTGCATACACCAATTATCACCAATCTAATGACAAGTGACAGCAAGATATGAATCCGAATTTACATTTGTCCAAATTTCTGTTGTTAAGCTAACCCTACAAGGTAAATTAGAAAGATGTTGAAACGATGTATTTCTATATTCAACAAATGCGCCCATACAATTTCTTTTTAGTGTGTGCCTAGAAATATGTTTAAACATGGTTTGTATAGACGAAGCAAATTTAATAAAACCAGCATGTTCAGCTTGTATAAAAGGTAGTTCACATCTAATCACATATCTAACAAGTGACATACGGTTAATTTCAGCAGTTAAAATAAAATTCGTGCCAGTGAGAACATTAATTTGTGCTTGTGTTGCTTCTCGACCTAATGGTTGTAATGTTGTCTCATCAAAATTATGTTTTTTTACTAAGTGTTTTTTAAATGTTCCGGTGCCTCCACTGGAACCACCAGCTTTTATGAATATTGTATCTTACATAATTTACATATTGCAACAGATTCATTAGTACCTTCTTTTTGAGCGAGTTCAAAGTGATCTCATATCTTACTTCTTTTGGCACGAGTCATTTGTCTACTCGCTGTTGTAGTGGCTCCGGATGACTCTACTTGTTGTCTCTCTTGGGCTTGGGCGGCAGGAGGTTCGGCAGGTTGTTCGGGTTGTTGCGGTTCGACGTTCATAGATGAACCACCAACATTGAGGTCAACAAAAAAATCATAACTTTCATTTAACTAAGAAATTTGCACAGGCAAATTCATTGCCAAAGATGAACTCAGTGATAGACGACGCGGGACGAGACCTCGAATGTGACCCCGACTACGACCAGCGCCGCTGCTAGATGAAGATGTCATTATTATATAAGTAAATTGTAGATAGCACAATGGAGAGAAAAATATGAGATTGAAGTATACAACTTTGCAATAATGAATTGTGATGATTTACAAAGCATAACACACCTATTTATAATTTTTTAAAAAAAATTTTTTTAAAAAAAACTGAACGTTGGCAACGGCTAAAGAGCCGTTGCCAAACGTTCAGCAAGGCAACAACTTTATAGTTGTTGTCTTGCTGACATTTAAATTTTTATTTTATTTTTTTCCTGAAATTAACTGGTTTCGATTTTGGAATCGGAACCGGTCCGGTAGCACGGAACCAGTCCGATAGCACGGAATTGGTGGTGCTACCGGTTTGGATCCCCGGAACCGCCCCGGACAGGTTTCTTACCGGTTCCGGGGCAGTTCGGAATCGGTTAGCCCGGCTCCGGTTCCGGACCGGGCTAACCGGTTCGGTACCGACCCGATAAACACCCCTAGTTCGAATTCTGGATGGAGGATTCAATATGTCATTTTTAAGTTGTCACTTGGGGTCTGTTTTCGTTTTTTGTTGCTTTGTTTTTCGTTGTAGATGTTGTTTATTAGCTTTTTGATTTTCGTTGTACTAGTTTTAGGGTGGCTTTTGATTAGAGTCGGATTGCATTTTCTTTGTATTTGCTTTTGTTTTGGCTTGGAGTATCCTTAGTGCTCCAATTAATAAAATTGTCTTAACCCAAAAAAAATAAAAATGGATACATAAAACTCTGTTTACATTTATAACCTGTTCCGATCCATAAATTTCTATAAGGTCAATGAAATTGTACTAAATTTTAAAAAAATTATTAATATTATTTAATGGGGTGTATCATTTTTATGAAGCTTATTTGAATTAGATGTGTGTACACAGATGTGAGATTCCATTGTATTTCAATTTCTAAATCATGAATCTAATAATTTTTATTTTTTGAACGTTTTCTACTAAATAAATCTGATAATCGTTGTTTATTCTTTAACGTAATTATTACCGACTGTAATTGTAAATTTGTCAGTACGATGGAAATGCGAATACCTCGTCTATTACATATTAATCCATCGCACTACATATTGCCAAAAAAAGGCATATAAAAAAATGAAACACAACGCATATCAAATCCAACAACCTTAAATTAAATTAAAGGCACTCATTGTTTCTTCTCAACAATAGCCAACAGAGTGCTGCTCAGCTTCTGTATCTCCGCCGTAAACTGATCCACCTCTGTTGAAGAAATACCAAACTCATCAAGCCCATCTTTGCAATCCGAGAAAGAAGTTGCAGACAGGTAAACTCTCAAAGAAGAGTCAGGATCATTCTTAACAAATCCAATGCAAGATTTGATATTATCTATCAGAGATTCGTAAGATTCATGGCATGTGCTGTCGATGGATTCTTTCGTCTGTGGCTGAAAATCGGATGGCAGCATCGACCCGACAGTGTCGGCTATCGATTTGGCGGCCTTGGCCTTCTGTAGGGCGGCATTGAGCACATTAGTCATGGCTTCCTGCCATGTTTTGGCTCCCTTTGCAAGAGATGAGCAGAATGCCTTGTCGTCTGCGGTTTTGCAGAAGGGGTTGACAGCAGTGGAGGTGGCGGAGGAGACGAAGAGGGCGGTGGCGATAAGGGCGATTGAGAAAGAAATGGTGTTTTTTGATGAAGCCATTATTATTTTCTTGGCGGGGATTTTGATTATTATTTCTTATAAAGTTTTTTTATCCTCACTGTTTTATTCGTCCTTTGAGGCGTTTGAATGCCGATTAAGGACGTAAGTAATTCGTTTTGGTTCGTAGTTGGTTAAATAAATGTAGGAGTGGAGGCTGCGTTGTTTTCTCGTATGTTTTTGGTTTTTGGTTGAGTTTCCTAAATTAGATGTGGTTTGTATTAATAATGGTGTTTGTTTAGTTTCCATGTTTAAAGGCTTGAAATTCGATGAGCCATGGAATAGATTAATCATCGGAAAAACATTAACAGCAGCAATAGATTCTGTAAACAGTTATTGATATACTTATTAAATGCGAGTGAAGATAATATATTCTTATAAATTTACAAGACCCAATGGAGATGGTATTGGTTATCCCGTGAGATAAATCCATCATATATTGAGGATATTCCTCGTTAGGATATCAATAATACATGGTTAGATCTATCTCATTGGGTAATATCACATGGGATAGTCAAGACAAAATATCTCATGGATAGCCAAGACAAAAGCGACGCAATGATATTATTATTATATATATATATATTCGAATGTGGCGATCCATAGTTGGCTATCTTATCTACAAGTGTTTCTCATTTTTATTATACTTCATTATTTCAAATAAAAATTCTTAATTACTATTGGTCAATAGAAAGTACGTTGAATATAACTTGATTTTACAACTATCTATCTGTATCTTTCCACTCCTCGAATAATCAATCATGACATGCTAATGCAAAATATGTTGAAGATGTAAAGATTAATGTTGGAATCGAAGAGGATGGTGAATGAAATTCCTTGGCTACTTTAGCGTTTTAAAATGAGTTTGAAAAATAAAAGAGTTTTGAGCTTGCGGAAGCCTTTAGTCAATCGATAAATGAAAAGAACAAAATAAATAAATGCGTAAAAGAATTAAAGCAATAAAAGAGACAAGGATTTGTTATAGAAGTTCGGCGATGAATCGCCTACATCTCCTCTTCCCGGTTAGATAACCTCCAACCGAGGTTCCACTAGAATACAAGGTCTTGGCCTTGAGGGCTCCAAGTTAGCCACACAACAACTCTTCCCGAGTTTACAAAGCTCTTCCCGAGCACACTACTCTTCCCGAGTACACAAGCTCTTCCCGAGCACAATACTCTTCCCGAGTACACAAGCTCTTCCCGAGCACAATACTCTTCCCGAGTACACAAAGCTCTTCCCGAGCTACCAACACTCTTCACGAGTCTTCTTGGCCTTAAGGGCTCCAAGGATAGCCACAACACATGCACCAACTTCACTTGTTGGCGACTTTACAATTTTCCAACTTGCTTTGGTGTTGGAGGACCTTTACAATAGATCAAATCAAAAACACATTCACGGTGCACTCACACGAAGAAAACAAGACTCTAACAAAGAAGAGAATTACAAACTCCAATACAACAACAATGTATGGAGATTGCAATACAATTTGAAATAATAATTATCAAGACTTTGTAGAAGTTTGTAGGCTTGTTCCTTTGCTTCAAAATGCTCCAAAGCATCCATATTTATAGTGTAGGAGGCCCCCTAGGCTCCTACTAGCCGTTGCTACACAAAAGGGTGAAATCACTCATCGATCGCCTCGGACATGGCCTCAGGCGATCACCATCGCCGTGCCCCAACGGTCGTCAAATTACACGGATCGCCTCAAGCGATCGGTGGATCGCCTCAGGCGATCAACAGCAAAAATCAAGGCCGTAGCCTCAGCATGTCCAAAAACTTCATCGCCTCAAACGAACTCCACATCGCCTCAGGCGTTCCAGCCATCGCCTTGGGCGTTCAGCCCATCGCCTCAAACGATCTCCCCTGCGCGCATGCCCGCGCACTGCCTCGGCGTCGCCTCTGTCGATGTGCGGGGCGATGTCGCTCCTGGTTGCCATCGTCTCAGACGATGGTCATCATCGCCTGGAGCGATCTTCCTGGTGTTGATTGCCTAGCCATCGCCTCTGTCGATGTGCATGGCGCCATCGCCTGGGGCGATCCAGGCCAGAATATGCACAATCGATTTTCTTTATTCCATTCCACTTTTCATCACTTAATCTGCACACTAAGTAGATGCATTAGTATAACAAACACAAGTTTTGTTGATCATCAAAACTCAAAGATTGACCGGGGATAATTTAACGCATTAAACGCAACCATGCGTTTAAGGCTCAACAATCTCCCCATTTTTGATGATCACAAAACTTGATAAACTTGAATAAGTAATATGCATGAATTGTGAGTAAAAATGACTATCCCTTAACAATTGCATAGCACATACAAGTTTAAACAAGTAAAGCATTAAACACATACCTCTCCCCCTCAAACCATGCATACACAAACTCCCCCCTTAAACTATGCATGTATTAAGGTTCAAGTTTATCACAAAATTCTCCCCCTTTTTGTGATAATCAAAAAACATAAAATTTAAATAAATATAGCTCAAATATGTTGACACATAGCTATATTTTAACAATTTTACACATGGTCCTCACCAAGCATGTAATAGCTATTAGATCAAATCAATTAGTGAAATACACATGCGTTTAAGGCACTCAACCATGAATTCTAAACATTGCAAAGTGTGCATATGTTATACCAAGAGTTCATGCACCTATGCCCAATAAACAATATAATCTCAAGTATCATTAGATAAGTTTGTTAAAACATATAATAGCACATTTCCACATAGCAAATTCAAATTTGAATACAAGGCATGTCAAGTTACTTACTATAAAAAGATAAGCATACATCATGCATTAAACAATTATGCGAAGGGGTATTGCATTTTACTACAATGGATATTGAGCTTCAATATTTATTGAATACAATTGATTTGTGCCAATGAATTTTGAATTACTCTTTTAACATGTATAAAGTAAATTTTACCCTTAATGACAAGAGTTCGTTCTTGTCATTCGTTCTTGTCATTGGTCCAACGCCTCGCGCTTCTTCTATAGTGGTGAATAACACAAACTCCTCCTTTGAGTTGCTTGGTCATTCATCCTTCATTCAATTGTTGTTCCTACAAAATAAATTTACAATAGGAGGATCTTTAGTACCCATTTGATTTTTGGGTCCTTGATGGTTAGCTTTCAATGGCACCTTTGGAATCCATTTCCACCTTTTGTTAGGTTGGTATTGGATTCTAGCAAATCTACATTTGTTCTTGGTATGACCATTTTTACAACAATAGTTACAAGTAGGAGAATCATGCTTTGCTTTGGCCAACAAGCTAGAAAAAGTTTTTGATTTGCTTGAATAGCCTAACCCGGCTTTGTCAAAGCTACAACGTTGTAAGCCAAGCAATTCACTCATCTTTTGACTACTTTCACTATATTTGCAAAAAGATATCTTTAAAGAATTTAATTCATTTTTCAATGAATTATTTTCTTCATCTTTCTTAGCAATCTCAAGTTTGAGTAATTTGTTACTCATCTTGGTTTTGCCAAGAGCATCAATAAGTTCATGATAGGAATCTAATAATTCATTAAATGAAGCTACCTCATCGTCGCTTTCATCTCCTTCATCTCCAAGCGCCATTAAACAAAGATTTGTGGCTTCTTCTTCATCGGAGTCGCTATCACTCCATGTGGCTATAAACGCCTTCTTCTTCCCTTTGTCCTCATTCTTCTTCTAGGACATTTGTTGGCATAATGGCATTTTTCTTGACAATTATAACAAGTTACCTCATTTTTGGATTCATGTTTGGTTGCACTAGAGGCTTTTGGCTTGCTATGTTTGTTGAAGAACTTCTTGAACTTCCTTGTGAACAACATCATCTCTTCATCATCATCATCTTCTTCATCCTCGGAATGGTCTTTCCTTCCAACCAAGGCAATCCCATTTCTTTTGGATCTATCATCCTCCTTTATTTCTCTTCTTGTTGACACTTCAAGCTCATGGGTCACCAAAGTGCCATGGAGCTCATCAAGATCATAGGAGGCATTTTCACCTTTGTTTGACTCGATGATAGCCGTCCTCTTTGCGTCCCATTCCTTAGGCAAGGCCCTTAGTGCTCTCCTCCATATTTGCTTTGGAGGATACTTCTCTCCAAGTTGAGCAAGCTCGTTAATAATTTGAGTGAGCCTCCTAAACATTGAATCCACCTCTTCTCCGGACTCTATCTCAAATGTCTCATATTTGAGTTGTAGGAGGTCTATCTTTGTCTCCTTCACTTGATTAGTTCATTCATGACAAATTTGTAATTTGTCCCATATCTCCTTAGCGGTTGAGCACATCGAGATCCGGTTGTACTCCTTCATATCTAAAGCACAATGTAAAATATTAATAGCTTTAGCATTTTGTGAAATTAAAATCATGTCTGCTCTAGTGAAATCGTCCATTTCTTTGGGAGTACTTATTCCACCAACTTCCTTTAAAGGAATATGTGGACCCTTCACTATGATCTTCCAAGGTCATAATCTACGGATTGGATATATAGAGAAATTCTATTTTTCCAATACCCGTAGTTATCACCCATGAAGAGCGGAGGTCTATTTGTCGATTGACCTTGAGCAAACTCATTTGCTAGATTATCCATATAAAAGATTTGATTTAAAAACAAAAATCAAATGGCTCTGATACCACTTGTTGGAATCGAAGAGGGGGGGGGGGGGGGGGGGGGGGGGGGGGGGGGGGGGGGTGAATGAGATTCCTTGGCTACTTTAGCGTTTTAAAATGAGTTTGAAAAATAAAAGAGTTTTGCGCTTGCGGAAGCCTTTAGTCAATCGATAAATGAAAAGAACAAAATAAATAAATGCGTAAATGAATTAAAGCAATAAAAGAGACAAGGATTTGTTATAGAAGTTCGGCGATGAATCGCCTACATCTCCTCTTCCCGGTTAGATAACCTCCAACCGAGGTTCCACTAGAATAAAAGGTCTTGGCCTTGAGGGCTCCAAGTTAGCCACACAACAACTCTTCCCGAGTTTACAAAGTTCTTCACGAGCACACTACTCTTCCCGAGTACACAAGCTCTTCCCGAGCACAATACTCTTCCCGAGTACACAAGCTCTTCCCGAGCACAATACTCTTCCCGAGTACACAAAGCTCTTCCCGAGCTACCAACACTCTTCACGAGTCTTCTTGGCCTTAAGGGCTCCAAGGATAGCCACAACACATGCACCAACTTCACTTGTTGGCGACTTTACAATTTTCCAACTTGCTTTGGTGTTGGAGGACCTTTACAATATATCAAATCAAAAACACATTCACGGTGCACTCACACGAAGAAAACAAGACTCTACAAAGAAGAGAATTACAAACTCCAATACAACAACAATGTATGGAGATTGCAATATGATGTGACTAGAAATAGACACATCTAGTATGCTTAATTGTCTACGATTTGGTATATTTTGATGGATAAATTGTTACATATGCTACATAATCGTATATTTGTGTAAATGTAGGAAAAGGTGAAGAAATCAAGCTAAAATGATGAAAGAAGGAGTAAAGTTGAAGAAAAGAGGAAAAAACCGGAATCAAAGACACATGTTGCTCCTTTCTCCTCAAATTTATATATGTTCAAGCCAGTATTTGGAAATGTGGTCCATAGAAAAGTTGTAGATCTTTGAGTTATCTTCGTGTGGACAGCTGATTCGTCGAATTCAGAGTTCGTATGAGAAAGTTATGGCCAAAATACGAAACTCGCCAGAAAACGCTAAGGCTCCGCGATCGATCGGCGAACATCCGCGATCGATCGCCGAGACATTTTGCCTGAAAAATAAAGGCTGGCGATCGATCGCCAGCCAGCGCCGATCGATCGCCAGCAGAGTTTTGGAAAGCTTGGATTCTTGATTTCTTTCCTTCCTACATGAATTCTAACCTACCTCCTAGCCTCCCTACATATAGAACTCGAATTTCAGACTTGAAAACATCTAGATAGTTAGGGTAGAATAATTTTAGACTAGTTTTATATTTTCTTTTCAATTTTGTTGAAGAACGGCTACGAAGATCGAAGCGAATGCGGGATTGACAACTCGACGAGCGGAGATCGGATTAGTTTTCTTTCCCTTGTTTTTATTTATAGTTTTGTTTTAATTATGTGTAGCTAGTCTTAATTCTTGGTTGAGGAAGACAAAACCTTGGATTTATTTATCTTGGGGAGATTCATACGCTTTTGTTTATCGATTTTATTGAATTCATTGTTTTTCTGATTTTGTTGATATGATTGATGTTTGTTTATTGGATTGACAACCTAGTAACTTGCATATAATCTATTGCTAATTGGATATCAAATAAGAGATTGTTTGAGTAATCTAATTGAAGAAGCAACTAAGATCGATAATTGCCTGTTGTTGGTGTTATTAAATTCTTAGAGAAAACCATTGACTAAATTATATAAACCGCTTGTGTTTATGTTGTTTAGATTCATCGCTCACTAGTTTTGAATGATGTCATGATTTTAATCTTGAATATACATATAGAGATTGATTGATTGGTGAAAGTTAAATTAGAACGCTTGGACTAATTGACTATGAATAATGTGAGGGAGGAATTAGATTTCCAATTGATGAATATTCAAGTAAAATTGAGTCTTTTGTGAATCGATGAAATAGATGATAATATCCAAGGTAGAGTCGACCGATACCAAGAATCGCTTTCATTAGTTAATCTTTGTTTTTAATTTTCATTAGTATAATTCAACCTCACAACCCCATCATTTATTATTCTTTTGTTTTGATTTTCATTAACACAAAGATTCACACCTCCTCGTGGGATCGATCCCTACTCACGCTACTACATTATTGTTATCAATCTTGAGGATTGAGTGGGGTTAATTTGGGCGTACACGATAAGCGCTACCACAATACAATTTGAAATAATAATTATCAAGACTTTGTAGAAGTTTGTAGGCTTGTTCCTTTGCTTCAAAATGCTCCAAATCATCCATATTTATAGTGTAGGAGGCCCCCTAGGCTCCTACTAGCCGTTGCTACACAAAAGGCTAAAATTACTCCTCGATCGCCTCGGACATCACCTCAGGCGATCACCATCGCCGCGCCCCAACGGTCGTCAAATTACACGGATCGCCTCAGGCGATCAACAACAAAAATCAAGGCCGTAGCCTCAGCATGTCCAAAAGCTTCATCGCCTCAAACGAACTCCACATCGCCTCAGGCGTTCCAGCCATCGCCTCGGGCGTTCAGCCCATCGCCTCAAACGATCTCCCCTGCGCACATGCCCGCGCATTGCCTCGGCGTCGCCTCTGTCGATGTGCGGGGCGACGTCGCTCCTGGTTGCAGGCGATGGTCATCATCGCCTGGAGCGATCTTCCTGGTGTTGCTCGTCTAGCCATCGCCTCTGTCGATGTGCGTGGCGATGCCTCGCATGGGGCGATCCAGGCCAGAATATGCACAATCGATTTTCTTCATTCCATTCCACTTTTCATCACTTAATCTGTACACTAAGTAGATGCATTAGTATAACAAACGCAAGTTTTGTTGATCATCAAAACTCAAAGATTGACCGGGAATAATTTAACGCATTAAACGCAACTATGCGTTTAAGGCTCAACAATTAACTTTAATTGTTTAGGTAATTTTCAAATCCATAAAGTCTTTAATTTTACTTTATATTATTTTTGGGTTCAAAACGATTGTATTTTAACTTCTAGGTTATATAAGTGTTTTCAAATCCATTTATCTAAATCCCCACTCCAAATACTTTATTCTAAATAAAGCAAAAATGATTTATATGAGAGTTTTGCAGATAACGAATCATTCATGTAAATAGTAAATATAAAAACATCATTTTATAAAACCATGTCTAAACAGATCATTTAATAAATCTAATAATTCAAAGACTACAACTGCATTGCCAGTAGGATATATTATTTCTAAAGGATCAATTTCTTTTTTTCCTTTTTTTTTTTTTAACTAATTTCCAGCGTAAAAATGACCGGAGAGATTCTCCATTACAGCCAACTGAATGTTCTCGGATGGTTTCCAATGGCGTTTCCTTTGATTTATGAACCAATTGTTAATTTGCTTCTGATCTAATCCAGTCAACTCCGATAACGATATTTTATCCGCTTCCTACACATAAAAAATCCATCCATTCAATTGAGTATTATTTCATGAAATTATATATTTTTTATGTCATGCTTAGTAGAAAAATCCCCTTACGTTTATTTTTCCAAAAAACAAAAGCTTTTAGTCTCCTAGTGGTCAATCAACAAACAAATATAAAGTAATAAAATGGGATGGATACTAACCGTTGGATACGGCCATTTGGAGTGAACATTCCACCATTCGAGCAACATCTGCCTAGCTTCCTTCGGTAGTTTTCCTTTCTTCTTCTTCTTTGAAAACTCCTCCTTTAAACTACTAATATGGCTACCATACCTTTGCCACAGCCTGTCCTTCAGCTTGCGATCTTCTCGCTTCATGGGGGCATCTTGAAGCTCTGCCGAATCCCCTCTGCTTACATCCTCTTCCGATGAAAAACCTCCATCATCTACGATAGCATATTCAAATAATCAGCTCAAGTTCTATATTGATTTGATGACGGCCCATAATTCAAATAATCTATGTGCGAACAAATAGGGTATCAATTATGCCACGCCCGAGACTGGAGCGCATGACACCGCGTTGATTCCAAAAATTAATTCAAAATCATCTTATGATAAAAACCAGTCATTTATTCCATAAAAATAATAATCGTCTTTACAACTGTAAATCAACTTGAATAAATTGTTCATAAAACACCTTAGATCTAAACAGAGTTTTGCGGGAGCGTAACGTAATAAAATCTTGAAATCTCCTCGGTAGATCATCAGCCCAAAAGGTCTTGGTCTTCGTCTTCAATCTATTTTTCCCTCATTAACTGGGGAGGGGTGGTAAGGGGTGAGTATTTGGGGAAATACTCAACAAGCAGGGGCCAGTTGAACATGATAAAATACGCATATAAAGCTTTTCAAATAACTCTTTCAAACACATAGTAGATCGATACACATACTCATAATTGCTCACACTAGAGCATCATCACATAAACATATAATCACATAATCTCCTTCTTGCGATTAAGAGGTGGCTCCCGTGGCATAGCACTTTGCTCATAAGGATCAAGAGGTGTCTCCCATGCATGTGACACGCCCACATCATGTAGCACTTTGCCCCGCCGAATCAAGTGGTGACTCCTACACAGATAGCACTTTCCCCCGCAGAGCCTTCGACTTTCGATGCGCAATTCTCATAAACTTTCATAATATGATCTTAAAATACTTTTCGTGTTCAACTGAAATTTTATCACATATATAGAGTTTCAAAAACGAAATGATATTCATAGCAGAAACCCACTTACAGTCGGATATACAAAGTGTGGTAGAATGGATCCCGGATTACGAAGGTGGTGCGAATCATCTCCTCTCTTGCCTTGAAGCTTTCGAATTCTTGTGTGTGTGAGTAGGTGAATGTTCGAAAATTGGAGAGTGTAGAATAATCTTTTCTTGGCATGGTGTATTGTGGTTTTAAAGTGAGGAGGGATGGTCCAATGTAAATCCACCAATTTGGCTCATAATGGCAAGATTTTAGTGAAATGATGAGTGGATGGTGTTAATGTGATTTTAGTATAGGAGACTTAATTGCATTTCATAATTTTGGTCTCCTAATGACAATATTTGAGCCAAGTAATGAATGGGGTCAACAATTGGTAATTAATGTGAATTAATTTATCAATTCCACAACTTTGGCCTTTTAATAACATAGTTTGAGCAATGTATTGATTGGGTCATCAATGGACAAAATAAATTGTAAAAGAATGGGGTCATCACATGTTGACCATCTAGTGGCATGATTTGAGCAAGACATTAAATATCAATAACTTGGATTGAGTGGGATTGAATGGTGGCAAGAATTTGGGTCATACAATTGAATGGCCAATAACAAGGTTTGGCAATTGAATGTGTTAGTGAGGGAATTGAATGATATGCCGTGATTTGAATTAGACACTTAAATATCATTGAATAACTAATGTCAAGGTTTGTGCAAGGTCATTGAATGGCTAACATGATTTGAGGCAAGACAAATTTTCGGGTCTTCACAAGTTAAATATCTCATTAGTCTTTGAGCAATATAATAGGATATGTATGTATCATCAAAACGAGTCACTCATAAAACACTAAATTAAATTTAAAGATCGGGCTAATACAGTATTTGGTCCCCTATTGTTTGCTTCAATCTCGATTTAGTCTCTATTGTTTTCATCGACCTGATTTGGTCTTTAATGTTTTCAAAATTAACCCATAGCATTCCAACAGTTAAGTCAGCAAGCGGGCGCAAATAACACAAACTAAAACCATTCTCCCATTTTTATCTTCTTTGATTGTTCAAGTGATTTCCCCCAAAAAAAAAATTTCACCCAAAATCGATTGTGTTCAACTTAGCCACTAAATTAGCCATTTATATTGGGCGTAGAGCCGACGGACGGTGGAGGGAGAAACCTGTGGACGCATGACCAAAGCTATTTCTCTGTTCAAACGAATCTGTAAGCCCTAAATTATCATTAGAAGATGGAGTAACAACAACACAATATGGAAAGCTAGCAGCCCCTAAAGCCGCAGCCATACGCATGCTCTCTCCTCCACTAGCAAGTGCACCCTAGCTAACGAAATTTGCATCAAGAAACCGTATTGTCTCTTTCTGAACCAAGTGTTTCTCTGCGGAAAGGAGGAGTGAAAGTATGGTCTAGGAATGAATGTACGTGAACAAGAACTTATGCTCTTCTTCAGCCATCTTTAGTGCATCAGCGAATCCGCAAGCATCAAAAATTGATGCATCGTGCCGTACTGCTGCTCGAATCTCGCATGGAAAGCCCAATCTTCTTGGATCATTGGAAGTTGCCGAGGAGGGTAGTGAAGTGGATAGTTTGGATGGAGAATGTGTGATGATTCTGGTTTCATCTATCCCCTCTATCGATTAAGTCTATTCCTTGATTCACGACTCGAGAAAAACACCAAAAATGCTCCTCGGAAGGCTAACCATTCTAGGTACGATACTATTGAAGGATGCGTCCCCGAGTAATCTTGCAGCTTCCCCCATTGTTGATGGCATTTTCTTGCAAAAACTATGATGATAATTTAGGGCTTAGAGATTTGTTTGAACACAGAAATAGCGTCGGTCTCAAGTCCATAGGTACCCTCTACCATGGCGTTTCTGCGTCCAATATAAACGGCAATTTTGTGGCTAAGTTGAAGACAATCGATTTTGGGTGAAATTGTTCTTTGGAGGAAATCGCTTGAAGAAGCGAAGAAGATAAAAATAGGAGATTGGTTTAGTTTGTGTTATTTTTGTCCACTTTAACGTCTGACTTAACTATTGGACTAATATGGATTAATTTTGAAAACATTAAAGACCAAATCAGATCGATGAAAATAATAGGGATTAAATCGGGTATTGAAGTAAACAATAAGAACCAAATACTGTATTAGCCCATAGAGATCAAATAAACTCAAACTTATAATAGAATGTAATTCATCAATGATTTATATATGTTACCTCAATGTAATAAATGTGGAAATAATTTGGGTTAAACCGCAACTAACAGAAACAAATTCTAATTAGTTCTATTAATTTTCCTTGAAATCGATTATTGAGCAAGTATAACGAACTAAATTCCGTGGTAGAATTTTGTTTTCCACAAACATTCATTGAGAATAGAGCAAAGGCTAGACATACAAAATCGATGGAGGTTTTCGATTTGATCAGTGTTTTTTTTTTGTCAAATCAATACGGGTAATACCATCATTATATATAATAATCTTCGTAAAGACACGCTTCTTCATCATTCCAACAGAAAAACAATTAGTTCTATGAGCAGAATTAATATAACCCAGCAGCTCAATTTACCTAACCAAATCTGCTCAATCGATCAAAGCATTTACTTAATGAAAGGCCTGAAATGCATCACCTCAACTTGTGGAAGAGGTTCCACAAGCTTAACTTATCATATCAATATAAATCAGTCTTGAGAAGACTTGGTCAAACCCCATTACTCCCCATCAATTGTAACTGCTTCATTCACCAGAGAAAACTAGGGAAATGGCTTTTATCATAGGAGATCATGGGGGAGAGATTGCTGAATCTGTGGAAGGCTATAACTCCCGATTTTCACCCCTATAAATACCATATCTATCATCATGTAAAGATTACGCAATTTTACTACAAAAAATCACTCAAAATATTCTCTCAATAAACCCAGTTGTTCCAGCTATTCCGTCCAGGAAGAAAGTCGATTCTCGTAGCTTTCTTCAACCAAAATCCAGTTCAAGTAATTTCTGGAATTCATTGTAAGTGTGTTTTTATTATTAAATAGCTCTTGTTTTGAAAATCATATATGTGTGTTAAATTTCAATCGAACATGTACAATACTTTGAAATTATAAGATTCTACAGTGATGTGATAAAATGAAAAACTGAATGCGTTCCAGTTATTGGCTCGTCCAACCCGACAGCATTCATGAGTCGCTCGTTCAACTGTCCCTCGGAGATATGATTTTGAAGCTTTGTCAAAATTCGAAATCCATTTGGTAGGGATTCCGAATCTTGATCCTGATACAATGTGGTTATAACCATTTTTTTTTTGACATGATATGGCGATTAACCATTGTTTTTGGATAGCCCAGACCCAATTATTCGTTGGCAACCTAATGTTTGACCATATCTCTAGAGGGTTAAATGTAGAGAACAAATATCAGTTCCAATGTGGTATCGGTTCTGCTCAGGTTCTAGGTGAGCTGATCAGTTCAGTCTCTATGTGAGCCAATCAGTGTAGGTTCTATTGAGAGCAATGTAATATATTTTGGTTATTTCATAGTGAGACCAATTATGTATCATTTGCCAAATTAGTTCTGAATTAATTTTATACCTCTATGTTCGCTTGGTCCGCACTTGCTAAATTATTATCCAAGCACTCACCCCTTACATTTCCTCCCCAGATAAGAGTGAATCTGAGGTTGAAGACGAAGAACAATACAAGTTTTGGGGATTGTGAACTGTTGTTGCTATTGATTCAACCGTTGCTATTATTTTATTTTATTTAAACGTCCTCTGATTATTTGTTTAAGTTCAGTCGCAAATCAATTTACAATTTTAATTCAGTTGCAAACAATTTTATCTTTTATTGGAATAAAATGGTTAATTTGATTTATGTATCCGAAGCTTGTTGATTTAGAATTTTTAATTTGGAAGCAACGCCGGTGTCATTGGTCCCGAGTTCGGGCGTGACAATCTTGATCAAAATAATTCATAATAAATTAATTTGTATTTTGTATTTTGATTAGATTAGAAGAAACTACTGGACCACATAACGCCCAGCATGGGCCTCTTGACATCGACCATACGAAACGATGGCCACAGGTTCTATGATGGGCCCAAATGGTCAACGTTCAAGACGCACAATTTGAACTGCAAGTTACCAATTCAAAATGCATGTCAAGACAGGATTTCCCAATTACTGGTTCATTAATTTATACAATATATTATTAAAAACACATACTATATACACATATAATCCATAACGTTATGTGGCACATTCAATGAAAATGTTTGATCCGACAACATTAATGCAAAAAAACTGGAGAGAACATGTGTGGGTAAGATTGTGAATAGTGGGCCGGGCCATCAGCGTAAACCCCGGGCGTCCATGTGAAAATTCGACCACCCGCCTTATCCGGGCTTTTTCACATTTAAATTTAAATTTTCTTTTACCCATTGATAATATCCAAACACCTACAGTAAATGGACAACTTTCCAGAAATCAACAAATAAGGCTTATGAGCTCCTCTCCTCCTACTGCTCAAAACTTCTTTTATTTAAAAACGAAAGAAAGACTAAGAAAAGATAAGTTTTCACTTCTGTAATAAAGACAGCGCTTTAACTATATTGGAACTCGAAACTATCTCACAATTCAAGAACCTTTAAGGAACTGCTCTGCTGCCAAACAAATTTTCTTTATAATTTTTTTTCCATTTAGTCATCAGATTGTATTAATCATATCCATATCAAAAGGCAACATGCTCGACAAGATTTTATATGCTTCAACGCTTCACTCATAAAACCACAAAAACAGGTCTTGAAAATATGCCATGACAAATGAATAATAATATATAGTGCGTATTAATACAAAAACACCACGAATGTAAATTCTTTAATGGAACCCTTTACTTAAAAACCTCGGAGATTTTTTGAAGCATGTCTCTTCATTCTAGACTAACTCTACTCATAGGTGTAGATTATAATAAGGATACAGAAGTTTTTCCTTTTTTTTTCAAGAAATAAATCATTTGAATTATGTGACTACTGCATTGTTTTTCTTGAACTTAACAAAATTTAAGACAACAGAAAGTGTCGGCAACACTTGCAATGTTTTTCTTGACTTCTCGTTTAAGGTTTACTCTTTACTGTACAAACAAAAGAGAGATAACACATGTTACAGTAACATTTAACAGACATTCCACATTGGCAATGACTGGGGAAAATAGTTCCTAACAGAAACTTTTTTTTTTTGCTTTCAATTACTACTATTTTACTTTAAAACTAAATAAAAGCAAGAACCTTGAGAAACACCGGCAACCCAAGGGTTTTTGTTTTCGTGGGATGATTGGAATATTCGGTAAACCTTATGTGATTAGGGTCAGAATTCTCTACATAGTCTAAACACAAAACAAACGTCTGAAAACTAATGAATTAAATGGTTTCATTTATAAGTTACACAAGCAAACAGGAGAAAAGTCACGAAATTTTGTGTTAATATTGAAAATGGCCTTACCGATGCTTAAATTGCAGAGTTGGGATTCAATATTGTTTAGAAAAGATGTAGCTTCTTCAAATGGCTTTGACAGATTCGACTTGTACTTCACCAATATTTCACAATATGTTTCCTGCAAGAAAAAAAAAATTCAAATCTTTCCTGGCGTATGTTTTGTGAGTGCGCTGTGTGCGTGCTTTTGGAGGAGAGAGAGACCATAAACTCATCGAGTTTAGGATCGATTCCTATGCACGTTACTATTGCATCTTGCTTATATAAATCCTTTTCTCGCCGGATTTCGTCCAGTAAACAAGCTATCTCAGGAGGAGCTCCAACCTTCAAATATAAAAAAGACAACACAGTTTCATAACAATTCACAGCAGAATTCAATCTTCTGCCAGTAACAAATACAATCAAATAATATTTTTTTTTATAATCGTCCACGGAAACCCATTACTTTTGTTTGAAAATCATCATAGAAGAAACCCAAAAAACCATGATGAAACAAGTACATAAGCTATTCAACAGCGAACATAATAGAATCAACTACTGAAAATATGAAGAGGACCATTTTTCAAATGTTTAAAACCTTCTGGCAATCAATATAGGCGTCAAGTAATTTTGGATAGGAGGGATGTGAAGCGATTTTGGCCTTGATTGCCCTCGAATCAGCCTGTTCATTATCATAATCTCCTGATCTTGGATTCTGAACATTAATGGAAGCTGATTCCGATGGCCCTGAACTCTGGAATCCTAATCCTTCCGATCCAAACATAGGGATCCAGTGGCTGTGGTCGGTGGGGGAGATAAAAGAAGGGTAGTAATATTGGTGGTATTCAGCTGGAATGATAAGATTCTCGGGAGACATTAAAGCGTTGTCATGATCCGTATTTGTTGAGTGAACTCCATATATTTCATCCATATACTGAATCAGGAATCGTCAAATATTTCACAATATTTGTTTGAAGAAAGTTCACGAGCAATAAAAAAATGTAAATGATCCTTTCGTACTCCGACGAAGAAAGTTAAAAAACAGTAGTGTTGGAGGTCTCGACAGATGTGGCGGCGTGGGTGGTGGCCGTGACTTTTTTTAAAATATAACCACCCAATGCGCAAAGAGAGGTTTGGGTCTTGATTCTTGAAGCTGAGCGAGGAAGCTAGGGTAGCCCATTTCTTCCTTGTTATGGAATTTTTTTAGGAATTATTGTTGGATTATAGATATATTATAAATTCAATTATTTGAGTTCCCTTTTTATAAAAAATTGAACTAAGAATTTTTTATAAAACAGATTTACTCAAGCTATATTTTTTTCTCGTTTACTTCTCCATTGAACATGCTGAAAATCTAAATTTTAGATAATCATTTTTTTTAAAATAATTTATGTTCCTAGATAATCAAGGTCGAACAGTTTTATTCTATTCATGAATATGTACAAATTATAAATTAATTTTTGATTAATTAATAACTTTTATAAACTATTACTTTTTCCGATCTCAATTTGAATTAATTTACGAAATTAGTAATTTTGATATATTAATAAGATAATATATTTCAGGAAGGTAAATCTATAATCTCATGAATATCATAAATTAGTAATTTTCTCTAATTACAAACATAACTAGGACAATTTAATTAAATAGGAATATATGATTGTTTGTTTTTTCTCGAAATTTAGATCTATTAGGATTTCATATCTAACCTTTCTCATTGTGTTCGAAAGATATGATTTCATATCTCGAACCGTAACAAAATTCTTTGAAGAATTGGTGTTATGAATGCTTCATTTGTTCGCATGATTGGTTCCAAATAACACTAACAACAATTTATTTTAAGTTTTGGATATCTAACACTTAATATTTCCATTAGAAAATCCAATATATGATCGACATCTATTTTATTGTGTTAACTGATATCATCAATTTTATTATCAAACTCATAAATATATTCGTTCATTAAATTTGTTTGAGATTATTCGAACTAATTTCATAGTGTCGGGAAATATTTGTTGTCGTCTCTCGTTGAACATTATCGTACAAGCTAAGATTTGATGGCATCTAAAATATTAAAAACATTGAATGTCATTGTACTTATTTTCATAAACATCGAAACCGCTATTCCCTCCACATAGTATAGGATTATAACTTAATATGAGCTTTCACAATATTTTATTTTTAGATAAGTTAATAACATTGATGTAGTTTCATAATTTAGATACAATAATGGCTAAATATTTTTAGTTCAATAAGAAAATTTTAAAACAAAATTTTAAGGAATTTATTTTTTGTTCTATGTGAACTGCTTCTTCATCTAAAGTGGTATTTTTAATGGCGAAGAATTATAATTAAATAATATTTACACTTTACAAGTCATTACATATCTAGTTACCTTGGTTGATACCAAAAACAATATATTAAAGACTTAAAACATGTGTTCCACAAATTAGTTTAATAGTTGGGTTAAATTGCAAATATAATAGAGAAAAGATAAAAAGTAGAAAGGAGCAAGAACAAGTTTGGGGGGCAAATTTTTGATTGAAGGATTGATTTGATTTGATTTGATGTGATTGGTTTGCAGTTAAAGCTGAGAACAGCATTCTTCCATCACAATAAAATAACCCCAATTATTACGCTAAATCATATTATAAACTTTATTTTTAACAGTTTAGCACATTTCTATTTTTTATTAAAAAAATTGTAAAAATGTACTTTTTTTTAATATCAGCTTCCAATGCAATATGAGATGGCCTGATTATGGTCAACCAAATGTAGTTTTGTAACTATTTTAGAAAAGTGAAAGCTTATACGTGATTTCAATCATTACTAATATTACATTTTACAAAAAGTATTTATATGGAATATATATATACTAGTTAATTGGGCACCGCGTAAGGTGCGGTGCCAGTGAGCTTATAACCTGGTATATATGTCCAATAAAACGTTCGACACGAGCTCAACAAACAGTTCTAGAGAATAAAGAGATGGTTCATATGCATTGAACATACATAATCATATGTATATAAAATCAAACAGGTTGGAGCAAACAAAAGTCTTCCCCAACAGTACACCATAGCAAGAGTTGACATATGATATCCTAATAGGGCCCAATAGACTATCTAAACAAAAGTCGTCTACGAAAGTGCAGTAGTAGATGACATCAGATATCACATAAAAATAAATCTCAACGAACTCCAAAAAACCAATCAAAAGTTGTTCGCAAGAGTTTTCAAAAATGATGATGGTTCATTTCATAATGCAGATATGTGTCGGTTTCTCATAGCAGTAGCGAGCATCGCATAAGAGGAATTATAGTTTATATTTATTGTTGTAGTTGCATTGTTATTTTAGGATATTGATCTTATATTACTTGCTATGGCCTCATGATTAATGAATCATCTTACTTATATAATTATTTATATACTTTCTGCCAAATAATGAATGTAAATGTGACATCCCAAATTATTATCAAACAAGTAATATATAATTATCATAATTTAATATTTTCTAATTTTTTTGATATAATCTCCTTGTATATGAAGGGAAAATTTGATGTCAAACATCATAACAAAGGTAATCGAGAACAATCACATATTAGCAACGGGTCGTAGGTAAGCCAAAACTCAAAATGTATACAAACAAGCAAAACTTACGACCCGTAATCTACCAAAAATTCATCATGCCGAATATTTTTAAAAAAAGTATTATTAAAGTTTGTCACGATGAAAACTTTTTTTTAACTCTTTTTTTTTTAAATAAGTTCATAAAAAAAATTATTATCAAAGTTTGCTATGACAAAAATCTATTTTGAATTATCTGTTTTTTTTAATCCATACTTGACAAAATCAATAAGTTTTTTTCAAAAAAAAAAGAAAACATTTTAAATTTTAAAAATTGAGATAAGAGGAATGCACAGTTGGTCAAGGGTTTTGATATAATCTCCTTATATATTAAGGGAATATTTGATGTCAAACATCAGAACAAAGATAATATCGCATATTAGCAATGGGTCGTAGGTAAGCAAAAAATCAAAATATATATAAACAAGTAAAATCGACTACCAATACTCAACCAAAAATTCATCATGCCGAATATTTTATAAAAAATACAAAAATAGAATCAAAAGAAAAAGAAAAAGAAAATAAAAAAATTTAAAAAAAATAAAAAAGTGACGGACGAATATTTTATAAAAAATACAAAAAAAAAACTAAGAAATAAAAGGAATAAAAGAAAAACTAAAAGAAAAAAGAAATTAAAAAATTAAAAAAAAATAAAAAGTGACGTAAGGTTACTGTTCATACGCAACTTATATATATGGTATAATATAAATATAAAATATATATATATATATATATATATATATATAAATATAAAAAGAAAAAGTGAAAGAAAAAGTGACAACAATAATCGTTCTTCGTAAATATAAATATATATATATATATATATAAATATAAAAAGAAATATAAAAAAAAAAGTGAGGAACGATTACTGTTCATCGCAACAGTAATCGTTCCTCACTTATATATATACTAGTTTTCCTTGGCACCGTGCAAGGCACGGTGCCAGTGTGCAAGATATGAAGATATTATGTAATTAATTAGTGACTCGTAGGCAATTTTTTTAAAATATTATTTTGAAAGCATTGTTGTATAGCAAATGATCGCATAATTCTGTAATGATATGTGAAGCATAGTCATCCAATATAATCAAAGAGAAGCATGTATTTATAAACACCAATAAATATGACTAATAGATCAAGTTGATGTTTTGCACATTAACTTAAAATGAATGGCCATGATTGGTCGACTGCTATATTGAAAGGGCAGTTGAGGACGTTTGATGAAGTGAAAAAACTGAAAACAGGCGTTAATCGTAAAAATAATATCGAGCCACATCAAATATCCATATTACTTCAATAAGATGGCCAAATCAAACATTGGAAAGACCATATAGATTGAGTATTATATTTTTGGTAAAATACTTGGGCGAGAAAGCATGCACATATAATGAAACCGCCCTATACAAGGAGAAAACATGGCCCACACAGCTTATCATACGCAATTGATTTGCAGGATTTAAAAAAATATAAAGGAACATCCCAAAAAGCAGATGTGTACGCAGAAGACCATGAGAGTGAGATAATTATCTAGTCGAGTTTCTTTGGTGTAAGCAGTCTTCTTCTTGTGGACCTTCTAACCTTTGTTGTAGGTTCAGTAGTTTCTACAGCATGGAGCAAGAGAAAAATATGTAGATGCTTGTTGAGCGAACACAAAGAAATGAGAAGTTCATACAGACATAAGCGAGCCACGAGGAAATTTACCTTCAACAACATATTCTTGTTGACCAATATTTAGGTTTGCGATCAGATCGTCTTAAGAGATATCATCATCAAGAACAACTTGTCATAACGATTTTCTCTTTTTTGCTTTATTCTAGGCTTGTCAACTGCATGTCATCTTTTGTTTTTATGTGATATAAGCAATTGTTTTTAAACAATTAATAAAGATGAAAACCATGCGAGAAAAACAAAAGTGCACATTAATAAGGCAATAACCAACCAGCATTACAATCATAGGACATGAGAAAAAAATTAATTCATTCAAAAATGATAGCGAAAAAGAATATATAACCCACATCTTCAAAATCTACATAAAGAGCATCATCCAATAAACATAAAGCCAAGTGCATTACCAAATGATCGCCAAACAGAGTATACAATCCACAAATTCAATATCAACATTATTAAGGTATTTTTTCCGATGCATCAATGTACAACATAAATATGATCAATTAAAAACACTAATTAAATGAGCTTTTTCACTCTTTCCGGTTACCAAAATCGTCAAAAAGAGAATCTTCCACTCTTTGTCGTTTATTATTCTAAAATAATCTTTAAAAAGAATGTTGAACCAATAAATGAAGATTTTTTCTGTGCTGAATTATAGTAAATACCAGATATGCACTTTGTAAATCAAGTAGACATGAGATATTTGTCGTCGCAGCTGAAATGCTTCGGTGTTCACATGAATGTCTTTGATTTGAAAATAATCTTTTGAATCATCCTTAAACACAATCAATCTCTCTAACGAATTAATACTTGTATAAAGGATATTAAATTCACAATATAAACCCAAAATTTAACAAAATCGTTATACACTGCAAAATATCTTTAAGGTTCAAAATAGATCTATATAAATGCCTAATATCTTTAAGATTCAAATACATTTTTATAAATACCTTAAACTAAGTACTGAAATTTTAAGTTGATGGCCGATGTTAGAACATTCTATTAAAGAAAATGAAAATATAGTTCTGCTTTACCTATTCTTTTATGTTTAAAAAATGTTTATAAAATTGTACTCAAAAAAATTATATATACAAAATGTTTCATATACCCGATACACTGAATAAATTTGTATGTGCAAGCATTCTTAAACCTTCTTCATTTAAACATTCAAAACAGCATACTTAACAATTTTCTCCACAATAAATCTATCACGATTCTTCTTATTACTCAGCGCTGAGTAAAGAAGCTCCTATTGAAACCAGTCAACAAAATGCCAAGAAGCTCTCACAAAGCAATATCAAACATCTTATGGGCAAAGGCAACCGAAAATAAGGTGCATGAAAGAAAATAGAAACACTGTTAAATTAATCTCCAAATAATCAAAACCCAAAACAACATATTATTTCAACAATAAAACCAACACACATTCCAGACAACAAATTCTCAAGCACACCCATAGTTTAAAAATAATTCCAGACATTCAACCATGCATAATTAACTATAATCAACTTACGTCGAGAATTTGTGGGCATTTTTTCCTTAACAAATGCTTGGCAACCACCAATCGCTATCGAAGAAGCCTGGAACAAAAGAGAAATAACCCAAGACACACACATAAAAAGATGAAATCTCAAGCAGCTTGACAGACCTTTTTTGTCTTGTGGTGTTTGTAGGGTACACTCTCATGCGGACCATGCTTCCTACTTTACAAGTATCCTTGGACTCCCAAACACAAGGAACGTCTGAAATCCATAACACATGTAAGAGAACAAGGTTTAATTCCATGTCTCAGATACAAAAACGCATCGATGCTAACTTGTCAAACTTTTTCCGACCTTTTTTTAGCATAATCACCATCTGATATAGCATATATATGCTCTTTCAGGGGCTAATCCACTTTTCTTCATTCCTCTATGCTACCCCGTAAAACCAAGATACAAAAATTTCAATTACCATTAATAAAGGAGAAGTGAAGCAGGAACCCAACGCAAGAACATCAATAAACACCATAAAATAAAACCTTAGTTCAATCTTCTATGGTACTCCGTAAAACCAACATACAAAAATATTGATTACAACGAACAAAGGAGACATGAAGCAGCATCCGAATGCAATAACATCCATAAACACAATAAAATAAAACCTGGCCAGAAGAATCAACCACCAAAAAAGCTTCAAGCAATAATCAATAAAAGGCGAAAGCAGAAATGAAAACCCAATAAATAATAGACAGCAATATAGCTTATAGGAAGAAAAAAAATGGATTTGAACCACAAATACAGCAAGTGTGGCCGAAAAGACCAGAAAGAAATGTCAAATAAAACACACAAAACAAGCCTCGAACATCCGGCCACAGACATGAACAATAGGGCAACAACACAGGACTTACGTTTGTCCGCGAGAAAGAAGGAGCATGTCTGTTCTGTGGAGGCGGCGACTGAGACGAACATGAACCAGAAAACCCCAGATACATTTTGTAAAATATTAGTACAAAAAATAAAGCAACACCATAAACCGCAAAGGCCCAAACACGTAGCCCTAAAGCCCAAAAGCCCAACAAATAACGTTACTGTTCATTTGAACAGGAAAATAAGACCCAGAACACTGTAGCTAGTGTTCTGGGCTTATTATATTGGTTAATATATATATATAATATAATATAATATATATATACTAATATATATGTATTTATAAGATCGGATCTATACATGTAAGATTGAGATTTTAGCCAGGAAAACATACTCTTTTTATGAAAATCGAAAGTTTTAATCATGAATAAAAAATAAACCGTTTCAGTTATTATTTAGATCTGTAATATAATTATAATAATAATAATAAACTTGGATGGTACCAATCCATGATTTTTATCATTATCATTGAGGTTAGGACCAATTTTCCTATTATTCATCCCTCAAATTATCGATCCAAAACGAAGACAAACTTTAGTAATTGTACCGTAGAATAATTACATATTTTATCATATGGTGTTGTAAAATGTGAAGGATTTTTTAATAATTTAATCGAAAAAAATGTATTTAACAAAATAAATGATTGTGGAGAAGCTTAGTAAAACAATCGAATGCACTATCTTTAGTGGTGATTTTATCTGAAGGCGCCATTCGAGATGACGCCTTCAGATTTTTTTTAGAAATACTATTGAAGGGGACATCCTTCAATAATGCTTTAATTCAGCCGTCCGTCTCCTTCTTTCTTCTCATTTCCTTTTCTTCTTCTCTTCTCAAATTTCATGCGAAAATCCTCCCCAAATTTCTCAAAGTTCTTCCATCTTTTTTCCATAATTTCTTAAGTTGTTGTGGTTTCTGGAGCCTAGTTGTTAATCATTCTTGGAAACTAAGGCAATTATTTTTCATAATATAAATTTTTGAAAGTGGTGGAATTTACATTATTTTGTTGTTTGTGTTTGATTTTTGTTGTTTGATAGTTGTTATTTGAAAAGATAGTTGTAGTTTGAAAAGATAGTTGTAATTTGAAAATGAGTGGCGGAGACTGGCGTCCGATGGCTGTTGGGGGTGGCCGGTGGGGCGTTGGCGGCTGGCGGCTGGCGACGAGGCTTCGCCGGTGCCAATATTTCAGGATGGATTTACAAAAAGTACCAGGCCCGATTGACAGTCATCTTCTATCATTGCAGTCATCTCATCGATCAGGGTATGTTTGGGCAGGTGATATTGATAGAACACTTCGATGTAGAAGCCCTAATAGTTATTTTTTGGATCTTTGTCCACTTGATATGCATGTTGTGATGTCCGGAATAATTAATAAATCGTTCATTGGGTTTAATTATGGTGTTTATATGATATATTGGGATTTAATTCTTGAGTATCGGATTTTGGAACGGAGTTGGGATAAATGATTCCGGGATTGAATTTATAATGCTAATTAAATTCAAGGAGATTCTTAAATTCTTGAGAATGTCATTTTGTCGGGATTTGGAATAAATAATTATGGATTACATGTAGAGTATAAATTAAACAAAAAGGGATGGGGATGGAATTGAATTTCATAGATTAAATGAGGTTTGGGCATAACAAAACACACACTAACTCCCCAACACACACAAAAACCGATATCTTCTCTCCCCATCCTCTTCTTCGCGCTGTCTGCTACTCTTCGAGGAATGGACAATTTCAATTCGATTTTTAAGCTTGATTCTTGTTGAAGCTTGTGTGGGTAAGATACCACATGATTTCTCCTTCTTTTCTTCGATTTATGCATGGTTTTGTTCTCGATTTGCTATTGGACCGAAAATCCTACTGTTATGTGTTGAAAATCTTGCAGCCATGGTTCGAATATTTGCTGTTCTAGGAACTCAAATGTTGCTGCTATTTTGGTGTATATATATTAATTATCTGTTATTACTTCATTTAATTTGTGTTCTAGCATTGACTTACCATATGCTAGATAAGTGTATATGTTTCATTGCATCTTGGTCGTCCCTTGCTGTTCGATCGACTTGGCTGCTGTATGGGGGTGGGGTTCGATATCTTCTACTGTTTGGGAGATGTTCCTGTCGTATTGTTGCTGCTGTAATTTAAATGTGTCTTGAACTTTCCAAAATGTTAAATTATTGCTTTAACCATGAGTGATTCCCAAGTGAAGGCTGGTTTGAAGACATGTTCCCCTGAATTCCCATCTAAAGTTTTGCTGATTCGAATTCTTAGGGACTTTGTACATCCGAGTTTGCTGTGTGAATTAGTGTGTGTGCGTGTGTTGTGCGTAGGTGAGTGTGTGTATGTGGCTGTTGTATATACGTGTATGTTTGTGTCTCAGTGTATATAGTGTGGGTATATGCTGCAGATACATGATGCATTTAAGGGTGTATATACTGAAATGGTGTATTGGTGACCTTTACGATGGTAGTGAGGCTAGACCGATTAGTGTAGGCCCTTGCAATGTATATGAGATAATAATTTGAAGCACAACTAATACACATTAACTGCATGTTGAATGTTGAGTAAATCGTATGAACGAAATGTTTAATGGCATGAGGAAGTGGGGCGAGCTTTATTGATTTAAAGTGAGAATCTCCCATTGAAAGAATGAGTATTTGAATGACAAATCTATGAACTAACTGTGTAGTTGATTTGAGTGTTATAGATTGTCTTGATTATGTGACAATGTCCATTTATTGAGTTGTCGATTCACGATATAAGATTGGAGTTGGAAATACTTGTTGATAACAACTGTATTATTAATGAGCTAATATTGAATTGATATTCGATATCGATACTCTATGAATTTCTGGAAGTCGGGGTAACTTGTTCATGTTGTCGACTATAAGGTACGTGGTGACGTACGAGCAGGTGTACACATCACTTATATATTCATGTATACATGTATTGTTGAATGTGGTGTTGAAGATTAAGTTATTGAGTATGTGAATTGAGTTAATACACGTGGAATGGTGGATACATAGATGTACGTGATCCGGGTATACGAGTTGAACATTGATGCATTTGGCATGACAGATATGAGGATATTATTGAGAACTGGGGTGATGGATATGCATGATTGCCTTAAATATATGTTTGGTTATGCTTGAGCAAAAATGATGTGTTATGAGAATATCGATTTATCACGGTGATGAGTTTTATTTTAATTAATGATATTGAACTTGATGATTATGGATTTGTGGAATATTGAACAGGGACATTATGAGAAAGCTTTAATTGGTCAGACTTATTCAGGGAGTGCACTTTATAATTCCCAATAACTTTATTTTGTTGAATTATGATTTTGTATATTAATATGATTGCGATGTTATGCTGGTTTATGCTCACCGGTGTGTGGACTGTTTCTGTTGAAACAGGTATAACTGGTACAACTTTAATTCAGGGAGTATGTTCAATGCTCATGGGATGATGGTACTCTCGGAATTGTGGTACAAGTATTGGTTGATGACACATTTTACTTATGCATTTAGAATGGTATTCATTTGTTCATTGCTCGTATGTGAGCTTCTGGATGCATGTATATGGACTGTATAAGGTTGTTGAAATTCTCTTTTCATCTAGTCGTACATTTTATCTCGAGGGAAATGTGGTATACGACTTTTGTGATGATGGGAATTTATATCTTGTTTTGATTCTGCAAAGTATGGTGATTTTCTTGGCTGGGAACTTTTATCTTTAGATTACGATGTTTTTTTATTGAGGATGTTTATAGTTGTGTGTATTTTCTTGGATAGTCCAAATTACGGCGAGACTCTGCCCAAATTTTTATAAAAGTCATAGGGTATATGAGAATCATGTGATGATTCTTTTACAGAATGAAAACTTTCATATACATATGACGTCATAAATGCCTAAATGTCGTCATTAAGAGTTGGGGCCTTACACGTGTTGTTAGTTTGTTGCACAATATTGGATTTATGGTGTGTGTATAGGTGTGGTAAAATTGCTTTCACCTCATCACGCTTTAGTTGAGAGATGTCGCCGTGGAACACACACATTTCATTTAAGATCCGGAGAGGCAACCATCACCCTTCAAGACATTGCAGTGATATGGTCATTGCGAGTAGATGACACCGTATTGTCAGGTGTTGATCACGATAGAAGTATACGTGAGTGGCAAGAATATTGCCATATGTTATTTGCAATTTATACCAGATGTGGCACACTTTAGAGGTGCAAAGTTGTATCTATCTGCAATTAAGAACATTTGTTGAATAATGCCCTGAATGAGCACATTACGGCAGACGATGTTGTTAAATATACAAGGGCTTGCATATTACTGATGTTAGGAGGCATTGTGTGCCCTGATTCCTCCAGCCATACTGTGAAGTTATATTGTTGAGCCTTAAAAGCATTGTTGGGTTTAATGCTTAATTTATCTCCGAATTATTTATGAGTTTTGATGATCAACAAAACTTGTGTTTGTTATACTAATGTGTCCACTTAGTGTACAAGTATAGATGATTGAAATGGATTGTATGAAGAAAATCATATTGTGCAAGGTCTGGGCAGGATCGCCCCAGGCGATGGCAGCCACTCTAGACTTCGCCAGGCACATCGACTGAAGCGACGCCGAGGACCGCACGCATGAGGAGAACGCCTGAGCCCATGGCTAGATCACCTGAGGCGATGCCTGGAACGTAATGAACATTTATGATCATTGGAGGCTACAGCATTATTTTTGGGTGACGATCACCTGAGGCGATCAGGACTTTGCCTGAGGTGATCTGTGAAGTTTGGTGACCGTAGGGGCACGACGATGGTGATCGCCCGAGGCGATGTCCGAGGCGATGCAGGAGTGATTCAAGCCTTAAGTGTAGCAAAGGCTAGTAGGAGCCTTGAGGGCCTTCTACACTATAAATATGGATGTTTTGGAGCATTTTGAAGAGAAGAAACAAGTCTATAAACTACAAGAAAGCTTTGCTCATTCAAATTTATTCTAGCATTGCAAACTTCATACATTTGTGTTGTATTGGAGTTTGTAATTTATTTCTTGTGTGAAGAGCTTGTGTTCTTCGTGTTGTTACACCGTGAAGGTGTTATTCAATTTATTGTAAGGTTCTCCAACGCCGACGCAAGTTGGAAAATTGTAAAAGTCCTCAACAAGTGAAGTTGGTGCAAGGTTGTGGCTATCCTTGGAGCCCTTAAGGCCAAGAAGATTCGTGAAGAGTGTGGGTAACTCGGGAAGAGTTTTGTGTGACTATCCTTGGAGCCCTTAAGGCCAAGAAGACTCTTGAAGAGTGTGTGACTCGTGAAGAGTGTGTTGTGGCTAACTTGGAGCCCTTAAGGCCAAGATCAAAGTTTCTAGTGAAACCTCGGTTGGAAGTTATCTAGCCGGGAAGATGAGACGTAGGCGATTAATCGCCGAACTTCTATAACAAATTATCTTGTTCTTTATTGCTTTATTTGTATTACGCATTTATTTATTTATTCATTTTGTTTATTTGTCGATTGACATCTAGTCTTCCGCAGCGCAAACTCGACTTATTTGCAAATTCATTTTAAAACGCTAAAGTAGCCAAGGAACCTCATTCACCCCACCTCTTCGGTTCCAACAAGTGGTATCAGAGCCATTTGATTTTTGTTTTTAAATCAAAATTTTCTATGGCTAATCTAGCAAATGAGTTTGCTCAAGGTCAATCAACAAATTGACATCCGCTCTTCACGGGAGATAACTACGGATATTGGAAAAATAGAATTTCTCTATACATCCAATCCGTAGATTATGACCTATGAAAAATCATTGTAAAAGGTCAACATATTCCTTTAAAGGAAGTTGGTGGAATAAGTATTCCCAAAGAAATGGACGATTTTACAAGAGCGGATATGATTTTAATTTCTCAAAATGCTAAAGCTATTAATATTTTGCATTGTTCTTTAGATATGAAGGAGTACAACCGGATCTCGATGTGCTCAACCGCAAAGGAAATTTGGGACAAATTGCAAATTTTTCATGAGGGCACAAACCAAGTGAAGGAGACAAAAATCGATCTATTGCAACTCAAGTATGAGACCTTTGAGATAGAGTCCGGAGAAAATATTGATTCTATGTTTAGAAGGCTCACCCAAATCATCAATGAGCTTGCCCACCTTGGAGAGAAGTATCCTCCAAAGCAAATATGTAGAAGAGCACTAAGAGCCTTGCCAAAGGAATGTGATGCAAAGAGGACGGCTATCATCGAATCCAACAAAGCAGATAATGCATCTTACGATCTTGATGAACTCCATGGAACATTGGTGACCCATGAGCTTGAAGTGTCAACCCGGAAGGGATAAAAGGAGGATGATAGATCCATAAGAAATGGGATAGCATTGGTCGGGAGGAAAGATCAATCATGAAGATGATGAAGAAATGATCTTGTTCACAAGAAACTTCAAGAAATTCTTCAACAAATACAACAAGCCAAAGACCTCCGGTGCCACCAAACATGATTCAAAACAAGAGGTAACATGTTATAATTGTCAATATAAAGGTCATTATGCTAATGAATGTCCTAGGAAGAAGAATGGGGATAAAGGGAAGAAAAAAGCTCTTATGGCCACATGGAGTGATAGTGACTACGATGAAGAAGAAGCAACAAACATTTGTCTCATGGCCAAAGATGACGCAAATGATGAAGAAGAGGAAAGCGACGATGAGGTAACATCTTTTGATGAATTATTAGATTCCTATCATGAGCTTATTGATGTTCTTGGCAAAACCAAGATGAGTAACAAATTAGTCAAACTTGAGGTAGCAAAGAGAGATGAAGAAAACAATTCATTGAAAAATGAATTGTTTTCTTTGGAGAAATCTATTTGCACAAATTTAGTGATAGTAGTTTAAAGATGAATGAATTGCTTGGCTTGCAACGTTGTAGCTTCGATAAAGCCGGACTATGCTTTTCAAGAAAATCTAAAATATTTTCAAGCTTGTTGGCTAAAGCTAAGCATAATTCTCCTACTTGCACTTATTGTTGTAAAGATGGTCATACAAAGAATAAATGTAGATTTGCTAAAATTCAATACCAACCTAACAAGAGGTGGAAATGGATTCCAAAGGCATCGATGAAAGCTAACCCGCAAGGACCCAAAAATCAAATGGGTACCAAAGATCCTCCAATCATGAACTGGTTTTATAGGAACAACAAAGGGATAGAGGATGAAGGCACTAGCACCTCAAGGGAGGAAATCATATTATGCACCACAATAGAGGAAGCGTGAGGTATAGGACCAATGACAAGAACGTACTCTTGTCATCAAATGTAAAATTATAATTGTGAATCCAAAAAGAGCAGTTCAAAATTTCATTGGCACAAATTAATTGTGACCAATAAATTATGAAGCTCAAAATTTATTGATAGTAAATTGCATTTCCCCTTAGCATATGGATATTTAAATTGTGTTAATGCATGACTTATGCTTATCTCTTTATGGTAAATATCTTGATGTGCCATTTGAATATGCAACATGAAAATCAATAAAATATGATTATGCATGCTTTATGTGTTTAGATGCTCTATCTTGGATCATAGAAATATGGCATAAGAATTTCTTTATTGTTTCTATGGCTTCAATGTTTTTACTCTCATTAACTTATCAAATGTTTATTATGATGCTTGAGCAAATTAATGATTATTGGGCATGAGTACATAAACTCTTGGTAGAACATTTGCACACTTTGTACAATTTAGATTTCATTGTTGATAATTGCCTTAAACGCATGTTTGTTTTTCCTCTCAATGATTTAATCTTATGCTTGTTATGGCTATACATGTTTGATGAGGAACATATGCTAATTGTTAAAATATGGCTATGTGTCAACATAATTTTGTGCTATGCTTATTTGAACTTTGTGCTTTTTGATTATCACAAAAAGGGGAGAATTTTGTGATAAACTTGAAGCTTAATACATGCATGGTTTGAGGGGGAGAGTTTTTGTATGCATGGTTTGTGGGGGAGAGTTTTTTTGTATGCATGGTTTGAGGCGGAGAGTTTTTGTATCATTCTTTACTTGGTAAATCTTGTATGGGCTATGTAATTGTTAAGGGTGAGTCTTGTTTACTCATATTTCATGCATATTATATATTCAAGTTTATCAAGTTTTGTGATCATCAAAAAGGGGGAGATTGTTGAGCTTTAAACGCATTGTTGAGTTTAACGCTTAATTTATCTCCGAATTATTTATGAGTTTTGATGCTCAACAAAACTTGTGTTTGTTATACTAATGTGTCTACTTAGTGTACAGTTTTAGATGATTGAAATGGATTGTATGAAGAAAATCATATTGTGCAAGGTCTGGGCAGGATCGCCCCAGGCGATGGCAGCCACTCGAGACTTCACCACGCACATCGACTCAAGTGACGCTGAGGACCGCGCGCTTGAGGAGAACGCCTGAGGCGATGGCTAGATCGCCTGAGGCGATGCCTGGAACGTTTGAGGCGATGAAGACTTCGTTTGAGGCGATGACATTTATGATCATTGGAGTCTACGGCATTATTTTTGGGTGACGATCGTCTGAGGCGATCAGAACTTCGCCTGACGCGATCTGCGAAGTTTGGTGACCGTTGGGGCGCGGCGATGGTGATCGCCCGAGGCGATGCATGAGTGATTCAAGCCTTAAGTGTAGCAACGGCTAGTAGGAGCCTTGGGGGCCTTCTACACTATAAATATGGATGTTTTGGAGCATTTTGAAGAGATGAAACAAGTCTATAAACTAAAAGAAAGCTTTGCTCATTCAAATTTATTCTAGCATTGCAAACTTCATACAAATTCTCTTGTTCTTTATTGTTTTATTTATATTACGCATTTATTTATTTATTCATTTTGTTTATTTGTCGATTCACATCTAGTCTTCCGCAGCGCAAACTCGACTTATTTGCAAATTCTTTTAAGGCAATTATCAACAATGAAATCTAAATTGTACAAAGTGTGCAAATGATTTAATCTTATGCTTGTTATGGCTATTACATGCTTGATGAGGAACATATGCTAATTGTTAAAATATGGCTATGTGTCAACATAATTTTGTGCTATGCTTATTTGAACTTTGTGCTTTTTGATTATCAAAAAAAGGGAGAGAATTTTGTGATAAAGTTGAAGCTTAATACATGCATGGTTTGAGGGGGAGAGTTTTTGTATGCATGGTTTGTGGGGGAGAGTTTTTTTGTATGCATGGTTTGAGGCGGAGAGTTTTTGTATCATTCTTTACTTGGTAAATCTTGTATGTGCTATGCAATTGTTAAGGGGGAGTCTTGTTTACTCATATTTCATGCATATTACATATTCAAGTTTATCAAGTTTTGTGATCATCAAAAAGGGGGAGATTGTTGAGCTTTAAACGCATTGTTGAGTTTAACGCTTAATTTATCTCCGAATTATTTATGAGTTTTGATGCTCAACAAAACTTGTGTTTGTTATACTAATGTGTCTACTTAGTGTACAGTTTTAGATGATTGAAATGGATTGTATGAAGAAAATCATATTGTGCAAGGTATGGGCAGGATCGCCCCAGGCGATGGCAGCCACTCGAGACTTCACCACGTACATCGACTGAAGTGATGCTAAGGACCGCGCGCATGCGGAGAACGCCTGAGGCGATGGCTAGATCGCCTGAGGCGATGCCTGGAACGTTGAGGCGATGAAGACTTCGTTTGAGGCGATGACATTTATGATCATTGGAGTCTACGGCATTATTTTTGGGTGACGATAGCCTGAGGCGATCTGCGAAGTTTGGTGATCGTTGGGGTGCGGCGATGGTGATCGCCCGAGGCGATGCAGGAGTGATTCAAGCCTTAAGTGTAGCAACGGCTAGTAGGAGCCTTGGAGGCCTTCTACACTATAAATATGGATGTTTGGAGCATTTTGAAGAGATGAAACAAGTCTATAAACTACAAGAAAGCTTTGCTCATTCAAATTTATTCTAGCATTGCAAACTTCATACATTTGTGTTGTATTGGAGTTTGTAATTTATTTCTTGTGTGAAGAGCTTGTGTTCTTCGTGTTGTTACACCGTGAATGTGTTATTCAATTTATTGTAAGGTCCTCCAACACCGACGCAAGTTGGAAAATTGTAAAAGTCATCAACAAGTGAAGTCGGTGCAAGGTTGTGGCTTGGAGCCCTTAAGGCCAAGAAGACTCGTGAAGAGTGTGGGTAACTCGGAAAGAGTTTTGTGTGGTTATCCTTGGAGCCCTTAAGGCCAAGAAGACTCGTGAAAAGTGTGTGACTCGTGAAGAGTGTGTTGTGGCTAACTTGGAGCCCTTAAGGCCAAGATCAAAGTTTCTAGTGGAACCTCGGTTGGAAGTTATCTAGCCGGGAAGAGGAGACGTAGGCGATTAATCTCCGAACTTCTATAACAAATTCTCTTGTTCTTTATTGCTTTATTTATATTACGCATTTATTTATTTATTCATTTTGTTTATTTGTCGATTGACATCTAGTCTTCCGCAGCGCAAACTCGACTTATTTGCAAATTCATTTTAAAACGCCAAAGTAGCCAAGGAACCTCATTTACCCCCCACTCCCCCCACCCCCGACCCCTCTTTGGTTCCAACATATATTATTTACAGAAATTAGAAGATATTGATCTGGTATCTATAGTTGGGGTAGTGCTGTGTTAGCATATTTGTACCATCTACAAGGTATATCTTCTGAATCGCGTTTGCACACCACTTTCTACAATGTTTTTGTACTCTTCACGACGTGGTAATCAGGTTTTGCAACACGTACACTGTAATCCTTTACACCTTCCTGCAAATGCCCTTTATTTTTGAAGATCATATCCCAATAGAGATCCCATTTGGCGTAGTCGTAATAACTCCCACATCTACATGTTGGAATGTCTATTGAGTCTCCAAATACTTCGGGATGTGACATTGAGAAGAATGTAATTGTTGGATAAAGGACACGAGTATTTGTTGTAGTTGTGGCTGGTACAGTAACTGACACTTCTTGTGTGACAGGTGTCTCTGCCTCTTGATCTGCAATTGTTTCAAACATGACACAAATATCAACCTTATCGTCATCAGCCTCATCCTCAGATGGACCCTCTGTTTCACACTGAATATCATCTCCAAATTTAGCAAAACAATCTGCTCGTGGCTCAGGAGCAATAATATCAGCAGCTATGAGATCGTCGCATGCTTCTCTACAAGTGGTAGTCACTGCTTTTGCAACTACAGGCAAAAAATCTACATTTTCTAGAATATAATCAATGTTTCGTGGTTCTGCTTCTATATAAATTTCCAAGCAAATCCAGGAACTTCCCAACTATGATTTTTTCATTCCGGCATCCTCGGATTTGTACTTCTTTTCCAACGATGCCCAAAGTTCCTTTGTTGTTTTCACAAGACAATAAACGTTATATAATTTATTGTCTAAATCGTTTAGGATATAGTTCTTGCATAGGAAGTTGTTTTGGTTCCATGCATCAAGTGTCACCCTCTTTTGGGTGTCAGTCTCTCATTCTTCCACTGTAGGAGCTTCATTGGTTAAGAACCTTGCCAAACTCAGTGTGTTCAAGTAAAAAAGCATCTTTTGTTGCCAACGCTTGAAGTCGTTCCCATTAAACTTTTCAGGCCTTTCACCATGATGAGCATGAGTCATTATTGCACTCGAAGAAGCCATTTGTTGTCGTTATTGTCATAAGATTGTAATCCAAATTTCTATAGCAATGTGTATTTTAGGAATGTGGTAACAAAAATAACAATGGCTTTGAAGTATATGTCAAAGCGAGATTTGTAATCTCTGTCCTTAAGACAATATTGTCCACCTTGGTGCTAACAGTTTGATTTTGCAATTTGTCTCCCAAGATAAAACGACTATGATTTGTCATATGAGCACTCCAAATCACAAATCCACAAACCACAAAGGTTTGAAATCACTCAACTTTATGAAAGAAGAAGATGAACAAAATGCTTCAGATTTTGATCTCTCTAACTCTTGTTAAACTCAAAAATTGTGTGTTTAATCCAACCAATGGTTGTTCTATATATACTTGACCAAGTTGTGCCTTCAAAAGACACCATTTGGATGAACCAAATAATGAAAAAATGCATTGAAACATGAGGAGACGCACCCATCTGCTGAAACCACACAGGGCGCGATCGATCGGCCAAAGGGCGCGATCATTCGCACCCTTTATGTTTCAATTTTCTGTGAGGCTCGATCGATCGAGCCATTGGCCGCGATCGATCGAGCCATGCAGGATTTTGCAATGTATTTTTCATTCGAGTCGCGATCGATCAGACCAATATATGGAGATCGATCGCGGCTTCCAGTTTATTCTAACGTATGGATTCGTTTTGTTTGATCTCCGATGCTTAATTGTAATTCAGTACGCATCATTTTTCCAACAATGCATTCACACAACCAAGCACAATCAACGAATACTCACAACAATCAGTGTTTGGTGAATCTCCCGATTCCATCGATTAAGAGTACAATAACCCAGTCATCTTGTTTTTAGTGCATTAATTAATGGTTGTAGCCTTCTATATCAATTGAGTTGTATAAATGCATGTTCGCGTAGATGAGTAAATGTAGAGGATGGGTAAAAGCCAAAAACAACCCACCCGAATCAATGAAAATGCCAAATGGTAAAACATCTGAAATTTACAATATCGTAAAGTTTCGTCCGTCTTTGAAATAGTTAACAGTGTTTGTTTTTATTTTATTGTAGTTAAAAATAGGATAAACTTTTCTTAATGTATTTGAGGTCTAACTATGGCGTTGTTGCTTTACGGTTTATTCTCCTACGCCAACAATCTTTTTTATCTATAATCTATTATTGTAATTGATCATTTGATAAAAAAAAATTACATTAACTTAATTGTCTAGATTTGATTCTCCCATTACACATCTCCCAAGTGAATAATTTTAGTCTGCTTTTTTGGTACCACCAAAAATCTATTTTATATCTACATATCATACTTCTCCCGAGTGAATTATTAAACTTATTTTTTTATACCACCAAATAGTCTATACTATCATACCTACATAATGGTTAGTGAAAGAGAACAAATAGGATTGCTGATATGTCAAAATATTGACCACAAATAAACGTGAATTGACTTTTGCATAAAAAAACTAAAAATAAATAATTTTAAGATTCGCGGGATCACCTTAAAAATGTAAAATTTTGTACATAATGTTATTTCTCGACTGAACCTAGTGTTCCAAGTTGGAAAGCCCGAGGCTACATTTCTTTTTATTAAATGGCACAATTTCTTCTTTTTATATCATAAACTGTACATTTCTTCTTTTATAGCATAAACTGTACATTTCTAGAGAAATTCTTTGTTATATATTTTTCTCACAAATATTATACAAACCTCTTGGCTCTAATTGTATATAAATTTTAAATTTTTTTTTACTCAACACTTGTTTACTCTAGAATTATATTTAATAAGTATTCATATCATTTACTAATATCTTGACTTCATAGAATTATGCAAATAAATTAATGAGTCACTTAAACATGTAAAGAACATTATCTCTCCTTTTTTTAAATCGAGCAAATCACTTCATTGAATATTAATTAACCGAGCATTGTAACAATTATATTATTACAATTAAACTTGGTTAGCGTATTATTTCTTGAAATCAAGCAAGTCTCTTTCTTGGCATAATCGAGTTGTAATTATTTATCTAAAGATTTTTGCTTTAGTCTTTAAACTTGGATGTTTTTCATAAAATTTTGACATAATTTTATGTAATTAACTTTTGCCCCCCAAATAAAATTTCTAGATTCATCCCTGGATAAACTCATCAAAATAGGTGGGGTCTGCCCAACTGCCATGATACATTATCAAAATTGCCTCGGTAGCACTCGTAATACATTACATTACATTTTGACCTTGAAATGCTTATGTGGACCGAGTCATACCATATATCAATTACACATACAAACATATACATATACATTTTATGTGTGTTGGTGTATGACAGGATCCGATCCATACAAGAATTTCTCATTCTGACGCAAGCACAACATAGTTTAAACAAATGTAGAAAAAGACCCAAACGCAGTATAGTTTCATAACTTTACGGCTTTACGCCATTAAAATCAAGAATATACGGACGTATGTGCATCAAATGAACGGGCAAGTCAAAATCTTCACAACAAAAGGAACCCATCTAAAGTGCAGAAGTAGCATTAAAATCTATCATACAAGAAAAACAGATACCTATTTACAGAAGAAAAAAATGAGATTCAAACTGTCAATTCAAATTAAAATCAATGCAATCCGTGTAACGTCAGCATCCTTCTTACATCCAAGGATCGCGTCATTCTTGACACAACGGCCCATTCTGCATGTTAGGGCTGCATAGCGCCTTCTATGATAAACAAGTAACTCGCTAGCTTGGACGCCAAATTCATTCATTTGGAGTTAAACATTCTTGAGCTATCAACAGAAAGATACTTGGACGGATCCCAAGTTAAGCTGAAGCTAAAACCAGCCTTACCTAAATCAACCGTCTTTGTCAAGTACCGGATGGTTTTTCAGTCTGTGCTGAGTCTTTGATACTCTTTGTAACCAAATCATAGTTAATGGATGCTAGCTGGGACAAGTTCTGATGAGAGAACAAAAATTACGAGGGGTGAGTGGGATAAGCTGTCCCGAGAGTATAAATCTGACACAATTTATCATTCAGTAGCATCATCCTAGTCAAAAAAGATTCACACCTTGAAAGAGAAGTTACTGAACGAGTACTTCACGTCAAGAGTTGGAGCACCAAAATCTGCTAAATTTCCACATTCATCCCCCTGTGTCCAAGACACAAAACTTATCAGTTTTCATCCCATAAATAGGAAGCCGAATATTTGGAGGCTGCATTTGTTTTTTAGATTGTTCAGAGCTGACTACTAAGTATGGATTTTAATTTCATTTCGTAAGAGAACTGTGAAAAAGCTATTAAAAAGTACATAATTTTCAACGACTAAAAGGAAATGTTTCATTAACTTTACCCCTGTGATGAATTGCATCTTTGATCAATTAAGATACTAAATGAACGTGATAAATCGGCTTAATCCAAATAACTCTTTCCTATTCTTCTAGCGTGCTCATAATCAGCAGGCAACAAGTGACTCATGCCATGGACGTCCAAGTAGGAGGGGCAAAGTGATAATCTTTTGGCCCAAAAGGCTGCTACAAACTATATATGATCTCATAATGCATTACCTCCAAAAAGCCTTAGAAAATTAACGCAGTCCAGCTTTGGAAACTTACATCTTCATCCTGTAAGTAGCTGTATGTACTACTGGAAGCACTGCCAGTCTCAGCCGTGTCATCAAAATCACTACCGCCAAGAACATTTTCCTCATCTGGATTCCAAATATATCGGCTCATAAAATAACTTGTATCATGTGCCTCAGCTGAAGGTATGAATGTTGCCTGTGGATAAGGAGACTCTATGGTAATTACTGAGATAAATATAACTGATTATTAAAATAATCCGGTATGTTTTTGGGGTGGCGGCTTATTGGAGAAGTAGATAAAAACCTTTTGCCTTGCAAGAGTGTCCCAGTTAATATCCTTAAAATACAAATGTTGCTTCACCTGAGAATGAAAGATGAATTAGGTTGTATCCCTATGTTCTTTTTATGTTTACACCATCCTCAGTTAAAATATAGTTACCTCTCCAGCCCCAGTGGCGCCCAATCTCTGAACAGGGTTTTCAATCAACAACCTGAAAGGCTTTCAGATGTCATGTATTCAGTTGCACAAATTATAAGCAAGACAAGAAGAATGGATTTGAATGACAAACCAGTTGATTAGACCAACTAAAAAAATATGCTACTGTAATGGTAATATAAGTTCTTGTCTTTAATGGATGAAGAACAGAAACAACATATCTGGTTTATATATCACGACAACCATAAAGTTTCAAGTGCATTGGCAGAAACTTTAGGGGAAGAATGAATTCAGATCAGAATGGACTTGCATAAAGCATGATTATAGACAAACACTTGAATCGGTGAAAAGGTGGACATATTCCTGTGACACAACCCTATTTCTCAAGCTCTAACAAGAAGCGATTTGATGACACATGTTATGACCAAAGTTGTCTAGTCCAAAGTCTAGAAACGAATGGGCCAGAAATGGAAGTCCAGTAAGAACGGCCCAATAGCTATAGAAGGTATCAGATGGGAGAGAATGCCAACACATTAAATGGGGGGGGGAGTTGGTAACAGGAATAAAAGGAGGGGAAGGGGGTGAGAACATTTCATACCATAATTTAGTTAAAAATTTGAGTGAGCAAGCGTGAGCTTGGGCCAAGAAGAATTTCATCTTCTTGGAGTAAAAGTAGGATGGAAGGTTATACAATTCCTTATATTGCTTTCAGATTTTCCATTGTATTTCCTTTATTTCAGCTTCAATACATTTGCATTCCGGAAATCAATAGTGTGTTGAGTTCTCTGTTGGATTCTCTCTCTGTGTTGCGATTTTGTTCCTAACAACACACACATACGATGTGGCACTATTTGTTTCCAGAATCTTTATTTAGCTAGGTTAATATCTCATTTGCTTACATGTGATGACTACATAACTATATGAGCCTTGAAACTTGGCCCATAGAGTTCAAAAAAAATTAATTTACCTCAGTCTTGCGAAAACATAACCTCGTAAAGTTTCCAGCATGAAAAGTATCAAAAAATTTCATGTAGAACTTACTTTTTAATTAAATCATAGGCTTCAAGGCTCATTTCTTCAGGTATCTTGGGCCAGGGTATGTCTCCATTCAAAATATTGTTGAAGATTTGCTGCATCATACAAAAGGAACTATCAATGCTGCACTTGATCTGCATGCCCGTGATAGACAAATACTAATAAAAGATTAATCTATGGGTAATTTCATTTTGCAGACGGAGCAAAATGTTGTCTCCAAACAATTATCAATTCAATTATCTAACTATATAGTGATACAAATTTAACTGGATGAAGAATTAAAAAACTGTAATGACAAACATCAAAACGCTCAAAATGAGGGGCCTTCAAGTAGCTAGAAATAACTGCTATATGTTATAGAGTTTGTAAGGCCTGGTGTGGTTTTTGTTGTTTGATCTGAAAAATGTTTCCACTTAATACCAGTCAGTTGTATATGTGACTTTAATCACCGAATCAATCTCTAACAACAGATAATTGACTCAAAATTGACTATGATGCAAAACCTTAAACATCTAACATATTATTTATGGAAAGATCACTTCATCTACAAAACAACATATGCAAGCTGGATACCTGAGGATCATCTGCATTAAAAGGTGGAATACCTACAAGGAGCTCAAAGAGGATGATACCCACAGACCACCAATCAGCTGTTGCACCTGAAAAAAGAAAAAAAAGAAAACATCACAACCAAACAGAGATTAATTTGACCTTTAACATCGATTAAAAGTTTGCATAGATTTCAAACCATGTTCCATGCCGAGAAGTATCTCAGGTGCTAAATAATCAGGTGTTCCGACAACTGAATGAGCTTTCCGCTGTTCTCTTTTCAGCGACGATTGTGCTGCTGCTTTTGGTTTCTCATTCCCAATTAAAGCAGATGGTCCAGATAAATCATCTGTGCTGCTAATAAGACCAACCTTGGAGAGCCCAAAATCTGTCAACTGTGACAGTAGAAATTAGATGTTTGACAAAATATACACAACAATAAATTATGTTAAGAGCGTCTATTCCAAAGCATACTGGTGCCTTTTGAAAGTATAGGATATAGTATACTAGGAATAACTGGGTGATCAAACATCATAAGTCAAAGTATGCCCATGAAAATAGAACTTGTGTAACATGAATGCAGGCAGCTCGAATGATGCAATTAAATCCCACTGATTTCAGCATTCAAGAAAGCTTTTCGATTCTGCTGGATGCAACAATGTGAAAAATTGTACTGGTAAATACATCAAGCATAGCTCAAGGTAATTGTAACTTGTAAGCTCCATATGTTTTAACTCTAGGGAGTAGCTAAGAATACAAAATCTACTGAAAATTGTGATATAAATTTCACTATTGTATGTCTTCAAGGAAAGGAATAGCATTTTCATTCTGAAAATGCCAAGTCATAAAATGCAGTTTCTATTATACTAAGTGTTACACAAATAGAAAGAGCACAATTATATGAATCAATGATATCCTCATTTCACGCCATTAATTGTACATAGTTACAGTAATTAGCTTTTTAGGTTTCTGATTCTCCTCTTGTATTTACTCATCATTGTAATATAAATTGACAGTCAATTGATCAATGCAATAAGAGCTTTTACCGACTAAATTCATGTCACTTCTCTGAAAATTGACATGGTATTAGAGCAACGTTCTTGACAAAAAAATAAAAAATAAAAAATAAAAAATTCTGAGCTTCTCGTGTCTGTCATCTGCATTCTTCATGGCATCGGAAATTTTTTTCCCCATATTCTTGGGCTTCGATTCTGTCGTCTACTTTCTTCACGACATTCGCATCTGTTGATTTGTCTTCCCGTCGCTAATAGGTTGTTCGTCATACAAATCTGCCGATTTTACTCTCGATGTTGTGAAATTCAGCGGTTCCTCGGTGGATCGAGATTTGGTTTCCGATCTACAAGTATTGGTCTTAGTTCTTGGTGGATCGACATTTTGGAAAGATTTCGCGATTGATGTTTCGGCTTTGTTCAACGAATATTTTGGGCTATTGAAAATTTTGGGTTCTGGGGCTTTTGATCTTGATTTTTGTTGGTATTTATAATCAATCAAGCATCATGACAAGAGAAGCTTTAACTTTCAAATTTAATGGGAAGAATTATTCTGCATGAGAATTTCAAATCCGGATGTTCCTTAAGGAGAAGGAACTTTGGGGGCACATCACTGGCTCAACTACTAAGCCAACAACAGAAAAAGAATTGGCCACATGGGAGACAAATGATGCTCGGATCATTTCTTGGATTCTTGGATCGGTTGATTAGCATCTAGTGAACAATCTACGCTGCTTCATTACTTCAAAGACAATATGGGATTATCTCGAAAGAGTCTATTATCAGGACAACACAGCCCGCAGATTCCAGCTCGAACTGGACATTGTTTATGAGGTTGTCAATGTTGTATTTGATGCGCAAGGCAAGCCCCAAGGTGGTGGATCAACACAATGTTACTGCTGCCAGCAATAAGAAGTTTTTCAAGTATTGTAAACAAAAGGATCATGTCATTGCTGAATGTCCTACGCGTCCTCAGAATCGACGCGTTAAAACCTTTCACGCAGCTGCTGCACCAGCATAATTTCTCCAGCCATCACTACGCAACCTCTTACACCAGACATGGTTCAACAGATGATTATTTCGGCCTTTTCTGCTCTTGGGCTCCACGACAACGGTAAGACATTTTCATCTCCTTGGTTTGTAGATTCTGGGGCATCAAACCTGTTGAAATATAGGATAGTGATCCTAAATAGATTAGGATATCTATGGAATATTTGATTGTAAATAGATAATGATCTATTGTTTTTAAAAGATCCTTAGGATAGGAAATACCTGATATGGAGGGATTTATCTACCTAATTGAGTTGTACATCCCTCCTATAAAAGGAGATATAATTGTGTGAATAACATATACAAGAAATACAATTCTTATCCTAGAAAACTACATGGTATCAGAGCCAAATATTTGCTGATTATATCTTCCGCTTTATGCTCTACGACACAATATTTCTCTTGTGCTGCGTACTTGAATCCCAGATTTTCAACAATTCAATCTGTACAAGATTGAATTTTTTTCACGATCGAAAATTGTTATGCTTTCTTTTCTCTGCGTGTTTCAACCATTCAATCTATACCCGATTGGATTTTTTTCTCCATTGGAAATGTGCTACGCGATTGAAAATTTGTTTCTCTGCGCGTTGTTGCAATTGTTTACGCAATTGAAGTTTTTTTTCCCTGCGCGATAGTTTCCCTTCATTTTCCAGCCATCCAATTCCTGGTGTACCATCTTGAACCGCCATGAATCAAGGATCAGATTCTTCTCACAATTCATTCCAGTTAACCCACCATAAATTGAATGGGAAGAACTATTTGGAATGGGCTCAATCCATGAAACTCGCAATCGATGGCAATGGTTGGTTAGGTTATCTGACTGGGTTGGAGGAACGCCCAAAGACAGACGATTCCAGGTTGAGTGCCTGGGGTTCTGAAAATTCGTTAGTCATTGCATGGTTGATCGATTCAATGGAGCCATCAATAGGTAAACCATACCTTTTTCTACCCACTGCCAAATATGTATGGGAGGCTGTAAAAGCTACCTACTCAGATTCTAAAAATTACTCTCAGCTTTTTGAATTAAAACTTAAGCTGTGGAAGTCTAGAAGAGGCGATCGTGAGGTGACTGTCTTCTATAATGAGATGGTCTCACTTTGGCAAGAGTTGGATCAATGCTCCAACGATAAATGGGATTACCCGACTGACAGTGTCCGATTCCTGCAGAAAGAGGAGAGTGATCGTGTGTATCTCTTCTTAGCAAGTCTAAATACTGAATTTGATCTGCGAGAGGCATTTTCTGAGATTCGGCGTGAAGAAGCACGGAGGAAAGTGATGTTGAAACCTACTACTGATACTAGATCCTCAACCTTGTGCTCAATGACCATTCTGCATTTATCTCCAAGTATGGATCTGAACCTGCCAAGAAGGACAAGGAAAAACCTTAGTGTGACGCAAACGACATTGGCATACACTGGAAACGTGCTGAAAAATCCATGGGAAACCCCCAAAATTTAAGAAAAATGTAGCATCTAACAACCGAGCACTACAAGTCTCCACTGATGACCAAGGGCCACTAAGTACTCCAGAATCTTTTCCTTTTACCAAGGATCAACTACTGCAGTTGCACAAGCTCTTACAAACTTCTTCCAACTCGACTCCACAAATCCGTCAAGTTTGACTGCCCAACCAGGTAGTACATCCCCTGTTCCTGTCTCGTTTTTTTTCCAGCAGTAATCCTCGCCAAACAATCCCTGGATTGTCGATTCCGGGGCTACTGACCATATGACAGGTTGTTACTATTCCTTTTCTACATATATTCCATCTGCAGGACATAAACAAATTCGACTTGTTGATGGTTCCTCTTCGGCAATTGCTGGAATTGGTAGTGTCAAAGATCACACCATCTTTCATTCTTCATGATGTTCTCCATGTCCCTACCCTTCCCTATAATCTTGTGTCATTGAGTAAATTAACTTCTACCCTTAATTGTCGTGCCGTTTTTAACTCCTCTCAGTGTGAATTTCAGGAAATGGTCTCGAGGAGGACGATTGGCAGTGCTAGGGAGCATGGAGGACTTTATTTACTTGAAGATGGAACCATCGGACATCATGTTAAAAACACCTGTTTGAACTCTATTTGTTTTTCTAATAATGTTATGCTTTGGCATTATAGGCTAGGACATCCAAGTTTTTCTTATTTAAAACACTTGTTCCCTGATTAATTTAGCAATAAAACACCATCATCATTTCGGTGTGAAATTTGTGAATTTGCAAAACATCGTCAATCAATTTTTCCTTCACGGCCATATCAAGCTTCCAAACCTTTCTTATTAATTCATAGTGATGTTTGGGGACCATCTCGTGTCTCAACAATGTTTGGAAAAAAATGATTTGTTAGCTTTATTGATGATCACACCAGACTTAGTTGGGTGTATTTGCTAAAAGATAAATCTGATGTCAAAGAGATTTTTAAAATATTTTATAAAATGGTTGAGACTCAATTTCAGGAAAAAAATCGGGTGTTCAAAAGTGACAATGGCCGTGAATACTTTATTGACAATGACATTCTTGGGGATTTTTTTCTAAAATATGGCATCGTTCATCAAAGCACATGCCCCGATACCCCCTCAACAAAATGGCATCGCTGAACGAAAAAAAAAAAACATCTTTTAGAAGTCACGTGGGCCCTACTTTGTACACATAAATGTTCCAAAGTACCTCTGGGGCGAGGCACTCTTAACAGCCACATATCTCATAACTCGAATGCCGTCAAAATTTTGAAATTCAAAACTCCCCTTACTGTCTTTACAGATGTTTTTCCAACTTTACGATTAACATCTGATTTACCACTTAAAGTATTTGGGTGTAGTGCCTTTGCTCATATCCACGATCATCTTCGCGGGAAATTAGACCCTAGAGCTCGAAAGTGCGTCTTTGTTGGCTATGCTCCAAATCAAAAGGGGTATAAATGTTTTGACCCAACAACGAAAAAAATGATCATTATTGTCGATGTCACCTTCTTTGAGGATCAACCGTTTTTTCCTAATCTTCGTCAGGGGGAGAGCCTAAGTGACGACTCTGACACGGTTACTCTTGATCAAAATTTGTTTCTCAATATGGAACCAATCGACGAGAACTTGGATACTAGAACTATAGAGTCATCTCATAATAAGGAACAAACAGGTGAGCTACGTGTTTACTCGAAAAGGAACCAAAATCAAAGAATGGAGACCAACACCTCCCTGCACTTTGCACTTCCAAGAGTCTGCACCTCAGATCATTTCAAGTCTCCCGAATGTTCCAGGTAATTCTGCTATTCCAGAGTCAAATCAACATATACTTGTGTCTGACTTTGATCTTCCAATCGCTCAACGTAAGGGAGTTAGAAGTTGTGTCAAGTATCCAATGTCAAATTTTGTTTCCCATAAAAATCTATCCCCATATTTTTCATCATTTATCTCTCAATTATCCATTGTAGAGATTCCAAAGACTGCGCAGGATGCTTTAGGGGTTCCTGAATGGAAGGAAACTATTCTTGAAGAAATACGAGCCCTTGAAAGTAATGAAACGTGGCAGGTATTGGAACTACAAAATGGAAAGAAAACTGTTGGCTGCAAGTGGGTGTTTACCACCAAGTTCAATGCAGATGGCTCTTTAGAGAGATATAAAGCTCGCCTGGTAGCTAAGGGATTCACTCAAACGTATGGGATAGATTACCTTGAGACTTTTGCACCAGTGGCAAAGCTAAATACCATCAGAGTACTCTTAACAATTGCGGCTAATCTAGACTGGCCATTACAGCAACTAGACGTGAAAATTGCATTTCTGAATGGTGACTTAGAAAAAGAAGTCTATATGGATCCACCTCCACGATTTGAGAAAATGTTTGGATCAAAGGTATGCAAGTTAAAAAAAACCTTGTATGGAGCTTGGTTTGAGAAGTTCACACATTCTGTAAAAAAACAAGGATATACTCAGGGACAGGCAGACTACACCATGTTCACACGACACTCAGCAGATGGGAAGGTAGCTGTCCTTATAGTATATGTTGATGACATTATTCTTACAGGGGACGGCCTGATGGCAATGGTAAGGTTGAAGAATTGTCTTGCTTCTGAGTTTGAAATCAAAGATCTGGGCTCACTAAAATACTTTCTCGGCATGGAGGTAGCTCGATCAAAAAAAGGGATTGTAGTATCCCAGAAGAAATATGTGGTAGACTTACTGAAAGAAACTGGAATGAGTGGTTGTCGTCCCACCGAAACACCTATTGATCCAAATCATAAGTTTGGAAGCAAAGAAGGGAAACCAGTAGACATAACTTGGTATCAAAAGTTAGTGGGAAAATTGATTTATTTATCACATACACGACCAGATATAGCATTTGATGTAAGCCTAGTAAGTCAACGGCGTGTTCGAATTATGATCGCTTTTACGCGAGAAAGATGGCAGGAGTGGAAACGTCTGAGAGAGCGCTTCGCGAAAGAATCGTGTGGCGCGGGTTTATGCATTCCCCATGTGAGGAACATCTCGAAGCAGTCTACCACATTCTAAGATACCTGAATAATTCTCCTGGAAAAGGCTTATTTTTTGGAAAGAGTCGACAACATAGCATTGAGGCCTACACAGATGCAGACTGGGCAGGGTCTATTTCAGATCGAAGATCTACATCAGGCTATTATACTTTCGTGTGGGGAAATCTTGTAACTTGGCGAAGCAAGAAACAGAATGTTGTGGCTCGTAGTAGTGCTGAAGCCGAGAACAGATCAATGGCACATGGAATATGTGAAATGTTATGGCTTAAACAGATCTTGGAAGAATTGAGAAGAACAGTAACTGTCCCTATGACAACAAGGCAGCCATCAGCATTGCTCACAACCCAGTTTAACATGATACAACTAAGCAAGTTGAAATTGTCAGACACTTTATAAAAGAGAAGATTGAAGACGGAGCTATTTGTATGCCCTTCATCCCAACGACACAACAAATAGCGGACATTCTCACAAAGGGACTATTCAGGCCAAGTTTCGAATTTCTTACTAGCAAGTTAGGCATGATAGACATCTATGCTCCAACTTGAGGGGGAGTGTTGGAATATAGGATATTGATCCTAAATAGATTAGGATATCTATGGAATATATGATTGTAAATAGATAATGATATCTTGTTTTTAAAAGATCCTTAGGATAGGAAATACCTGATATGTAGGGATTTATCCTAATTGGGTTGTATATCCCTCATATAAAAGGAAATGTAATTGTGTGAATAACATATATAAGAAATACAATTCCTATCCTAGAAAACTACAAAACCATATGACTGGGTTACCAAAATTATTTGAGCAACTTTCGCAAATATATTGGTAATCAGCACATTCAGATAGCTAATGGCCATTATCTTCCGATTACACATGCCGGTGATATTAACTCTTCATTTAAAGATGTATTTGTATCTAATGGGCTATCTACTAGTTTGATCTCTGTTGGTCAGTTTGTTGACAATAATTGCACTGCGAAATTCTCTCATGATGGTTGTCTTGTGTAGGATCAGGTATCGGGGAAGGTGATGGCGAGGGGGCCTAAAGTGGTCGCTTGTTTCCTTTGCAGTTCACAATTTCACCTAGTTTATCTCTATCTTGCTTTACTGTTCCAAATAAGCCTGCTAGTGGGCATAAACGTTTGGGTCATCCCAATAATGATGTTTTATTACATTGGGGAATACGCCTCCGATGTCTAATCCTTCAATGGTACTTGATTGTTCTACTTGCAAACTAGGCAAAAGTAAGACTTTACCATTTCCACATCATGGTAGTCGTGCTCATGCCTGCTTTGAACTAATTCATAGTGATATTTGGGGTATTGCTCATGTCCTCACACATGCTAAGTACAAGTATTTTGTGACTTTCATTGATGACTTTAGTCGCTTTACTTGGGTATATTTTCTTCGTTCTAAGACTGAGCTTCTTACGGTTTTTGAGACTTTTGTATCCTATGTTGGAACACAGTTTTCCACAACTATTAAATGTCTTCGCTCTGACAATGGAAGAGAATATATGTCTCATGCCTTCCAGGTCTTCTTGCAACTGAAAGGCATTGTTTCCCAGCTCATGCACATATACCCCTCAACAAAACGGCATGGCGGAACGTAAAAATCGTCACTTGTTAGATATGGTTTGTACTTTGCTCTTAGAATCTTCGGTGGCCCCTGCCTTTGAGTTGAGACTTTATCTACGACAGTCTATCTCATTAACCTGCTTTCCTCTAAGTCCTTGAACTTTGAGTCACCGTACTTCCATTTGCATGGAATACATCCAGACTACCATCCTCTGTACATTTGGTTGTACGTGTTTTGTTCACTTGCCTTCTCACGAATGTCACAAACTTTCTCCTCAGTCTGTCAAGTGTGCTTTCATGGGGATATAATACTACTCACAAGGGAGATGTGTGTTATGACGTGGTTTCCAAAAGAATGCGTATTTCTCGAAATGTCACTTTCTTTGAAATCGGTATTACTTTCACCATCATGCTTCTTCCTCTGATCATGTATTACTCCCTAGCTTTGATGATATTGTGTCTTCTATGAACGTTTCAAACCAGGTATTGTCTATCAGCGGCGACAACCACCCCCTTCACCGCCTCCTCCCGATCCTGATCCATCATTGGGACAAGTTGCCTTCGGCGTTCCCCGCGTCATATTCGCCCTCTTGCCAAGTATGGTTTATCTGCTACTTTAGCTGATGTTGTTGTTCCTAAATCTTATTCTCAGGCTGCCAAGCAAGCCTATTGGGTGAAAGCAATGGATGAACTTCAAGCTCTGTTGGAAAATAACACTTGGGATCTCGTTCTTTGTCCTACGGGAGTTAAGCCGATTGGTTCTAAGTGGGTATACTCGGTGAAGTTGCGGTCCGATGGTTCCCTTGAACGTTACAAAGCTCAATTAGTGGTAAAGGGCAACCATCAAGAGTATGGGATAGATATGATGAAACATTTGCACTTGTCGCAAAAATGACTACCGTTCGACTTGTTCTTGCGATTTCAACTTCTCAAAATTGGCCCTTGCATCAAATGGATGTTAAAAATGCATTTTTACATGGTGATCTTAAGGAAGACATTTATATGACTGCTCCACCGGGGATGTTTTCTTCACCTTCCTCGACTGTTTGTAAGCTTAGACGCTCTCTCTATAATTTGAAGCAAGCTCCCCGTGCTTGGTTTGATAAATTTCGGACCACGCTTCTCCGCCTCTCCTTTGTCCAAAGTCAGTATGATTCTTCATTATTTTTCTGCAAGACACATAATGGCATTGTTCTTCTTTTAGTCTATGTAGACGACATTGTTATCACAGGAGCCGATTCAGCCTTGATTTCTGAGTTACAGAAGAATCTTCAGAGTTCGTTCCATACGAAGGATTTGGGTCCATTGCAATACTTTTTGGGCCTTGAGGTATTGTGTACTCCCAATGGCACGATCTTACACCAATATAACAACCAAAATTTGATCTCCTTGGCGGGTCTTCAGCATGACCGCACTGCCGATACTCCTTTAGAGGTCAATGTGAAATATCATAATGATGAGGGCGAGTTTCTATCGGATCCTTCCATGTATCCTCAACTAGTCGGGAGTCTTAATTATCTAACGATTACTCGTCATAACATCTCTTTTGCGGTCCAACAAGTTAGTCAGATTATGCAAGCTCCCGGGCATCTTCATCTCATAGCTGTTCATCGTATTATTCGCTACTTGAAGGGTACCTCTAGTCGTGGACTCTTCTTTCCTGTCAACTCCCCAGTTCAGCTCATTGCCTACAGTGATGCAAATTGGGCGGGACGTCCGAACATCGAAGATCAGTTTCTGGCTGGTGTATATTCATTTGTTCTGCACTCTTCTCCTGGAAAAGTAAGAAACAAGACAGAGTGTCCAACTCTTCCACTGAATCCGAATATAGATCGATGTCATCTACGTGTTCTGAGATTGTATGGCTGCAACGTCTATTGGCTGAACTCAGATTCAATCAAGTTACTCCTACTCCTCTTCATGTTGGCATCACAAGTGCTGTTCGAATCACAGCTAATCCAGTGTACCATGAGCGGGCTAAGCACATTGAGGTGGATTGTCACTATATGCATGAAGCTTATGATGATAATGTTACAACTCTTCCACATACTCCGTCATCTCTTCAGACCGCTGATATATTCACGAAAGCTCTTTCTCGCTAGCGTCATGAATTTCTTGTCAACAAATTGATGTTTTCTCATATCCTAGCATCAAATTGGGGGGATGTTACATAAATAGAAAGAGCACAATTATATGAATCAATGATATCCTCATTTCACGCCATTAATTGTACATAGTTACTGTAATTAGCTTTTCAGGTTCCTGATTCTCCTCTCATCATTGTAATATAAATGGACGGTCACTGGATCAACAAAATAAGAGCTTCTACCGACTAAATTCATGTCTCTTCTCTGAAAATTGACACTAAGTAAACACTCCCATTTTCTCCAGAATCTTATCCAACAGAAGGAGCTCGTAGCAATGTTAAAGATAATAAAATCGGTAGCATGGAAGTATAGCATTCAATTTCTCGAAAGATATTGAGCTTAGGTGTGTGTATGTTAACAACATTTCCCAGTACTTTCAAGGAAAGCATCTCATGCTTATGAAGTAGAGCAATACACTTATATATATTGACCTTGATGTGACCATCTGGACCTATCAGCAGGTTATCTGGCTTTAAATCTCTATGAATGACAAGTAAGGAGTGCAGGTACTCTAAAGCAAGTACCTACGAAGTAGATAGATAAGTATTAGTCTCTAAGGAAAGGAAAAACAGCGTGAAGCAACTCTAAGTTAAGGAGTAATAGAAGTCCTCACAACTTCTGCAATATATATGCGTGCCATATTTTCCTCCAAGCAACCTAGATTCCTTAGCAGTGAGAAAAGATCACCTCCATTCAAGTACTCCATAACCAGATAAAGATTTTCCCTACATGTGAAAGAATAGAAAAATCGGACCTGTTCATCGTTAGATAATAAATTAGTAAAGGAAAGTTTTTGATTCCACTTGTTATACAATCTGTGCACTGACTTAAATCATAACATCTGCTCACCACAAAAGGATTGCGAACTGATATTAGAATATCACGCTCGGCTAAGATACTTTCTACTGCATTTTTCCGAATCATATCTGCTTTTTTTAAAACCTGTAATATTTTGTTAAAATGGGTGAGATATCGCATTAATATATTCAAGGTCCAGTTAAAAAGGATTATCAATTTAATAATTTCAGACTACGACATAGAATCTGACCTTTATTGCAAAAAAGTCACCGGTTGCTCTTTTTGCTGCTAGAAAAACTCGACCAAATGCTCCTCGGCTTATAGGCTTGAGGATTTCAAAATCTTCTATAGACGTTCGATCCTTTGTAGATGCATTAATAGGGCTAGCACGCAGACTACGAACTGTATCTTCTTCTGTTGGGCTATCCTCATCAGCCATGCTATTTAGAACATCTGCTTTTTCATCGTCAATCTGCCCACATATAAGTACATATTTTTCCCTGAAGATTTCCAAAATAAAAGAAAAGCAAGTCACTTTCAGAATAAGTTACAAATTTAAAGTGTATACAGGATTGCTAGCGCAAAGTTTGGTTTTACTCTATTACATTCCACAATATATTTGCTCAATTATTAATAATTATTATGACTAACTACAAGCATCTTGAGGTGAAAAATGTAAAGTTTTTGGATGATTTGAAACTTCAATCAAGTGAACTGACATATCCCATTTCCAAAAACTCCATTACAAAATATTATTTAAGTCTTTAACTTCTTGCATAATTCACTCCTTTGTGTTGCCCGTTTTCAACCATGGTAATATTTTGACATAAATTAGAAAAACAAGGTAATGCTTCAACCATTGACAGCCAATAGGTATAGAACTCTTTTGTTCTTCACTTTTGGCAGCTATTATGCCTCTGGAAAAATGTTCCTCTGCGAACAGTGTTTACCCCATATCAAAATCAAGAAATGGAGTAATTATTGTAAATGTGTGGAGTTTTTGATGCACCATGCCTGGTAGTGCATATCATGAGAGTAACTATAATATCTAACTTAATTTAAAGTTGCGCAACTCTTAAGACAAGCTAACCTAAGTCAACAGTGACTGCCAACTTTGCTCACATCACTATACAGTTCTAGACCAGCAGATGTCATATTTATTGGCAGAATAGAACTCACTGTAGTAGTTTCTCTATGCGCCTTCCAAATGTCTCGACAACAAGAGCATCCACCTTCCTATCTTGGATGGCATATTTGAGGTCTTCTAAGCGGTCAATCAAATTTTCCAATGTGCTGTAGTCATAACTGTTAACATTGATCACAGACTGAGCAATATGCCACAGCTTTTGTATCTGCGGTACCAGTTCAAGGTGTAGTCAGACAAATTGTTCCATAAATAAATTTGAAACATATATGCTACACAAAGCAAAATAATTTGTCCGCGTCTTTAAAGACTGAAGTTTAGTTAATGAACTATAAGAGATTACATAGATGAAAGTTCCAAAAACCTAAAGTAGAAAGAATAAATGACATTGGCATAAGGTTTCCCTTAACAACACAAATTCAGGCACAGGTCTATCACAAATTTTTGTTCTACAACAGGAAATCTTTTATGTTTATCTACGGTGTTAAGACTATCAGCCATCTTTAAGAAGAGATAAATAAGTTAAAAGAAAACAAAACTATCAACATGGATTGACTAGGATACTGAGGATACGAAGGTGGAAAGGAACACCACTTTAAAACCAGGAGTACGGAAGAAAAAAATTTTATTCTTGCAAAGATGAGGAACAGAAAAAATTACCTGATGATAACTTTCAAACTCAGATATTGTTCTCCGTCCACTCAGTAAAAACTCTATCTGTGTAATTCGTGGTGTTACTGAAGGTGATTGGGGGATCGAACTCCCTGCTGATGATGCATTCTTATTTTGATCAGGTGTCAGAGCATGTACGTCACATGATAGTACATCCACAATCAAAGAATTATCAGCCTCAGAAACATTATCCAATGTATCTTCGCTGTATTGGCAAGACAAACTGTTCCGTTTGCGTAACAACTCGTCCGAATCTTCTCGTAAAATTGACCCACACATTCTCGCAACTTCAGGAGTTCCAGCCCCTGTTTCCATGTTTACTGGCGTCCAGGATTCAAGTATTTTTTCAAGAGTCTCGGCAACTCTCTCCAGTCGTTCATTTACAGTTAAACCCTTTAAATCACACCTATCAGCAATTGTACAAATTCTTGAGTGCTGCTCAAGATGAGCAGTTGGTATTTCAACTTCACATATTCGGCAGATCAATGAATCCTCATATCCCATATGGTGTTGATCCCAAACTCCCCAAATCACATTTTGCTCTTTGAAGGATTCCTCCGCTTGTTCAGCAGGACAGAGAGGAGAATCTAAGCTTTCGACATTATCTATTTCATCTCCATGTTGCAGTTTATTAGATTTATCCTTGGAGGGGGTATCAGCAGAATCGTATCCTCTCCTATTTCTTTTAGCTGCAGATGGAAGTCTCTTCCAAGATGACATCCTAAAGCTTCCAGTAGACGAGGCAACACTCTTCGCAGTGCCAACCTCTTCTATGACATTGTCTTGGTTGTCACTGAGATTGCTTTGATCCTGTTCGTGGACCTTCTGAGTTTGGTTCTCAAGTTGTTTCCCATTCAATGATGTGCCAAGACTATGCTCCGGGTAAACACCAAGGTCACTTAGCTGGTGTGAAGCCAGTGCGCGATCTTCTTCATAACCACTTTCCTTATGGAACTGTACAAGCCGGGTGCAACGCGTGAGGATAAATAAGAGGCGGGTATGCACTTGCTTCAGGGTACCAGCAGGTAGCTCTTGACGCCGATCGTCAAGATTCTGTACAATGCCTTCACACTTTAACCAAAATTCAGTGGGTGGCATTTTTTCACATTGCCTGGCTTTTACCAACAAATCCTCCAAACATTCTTTTGTCTCTGGGTGAGATTCTGAAGTATTCTCCAGTACACTCACCAAATCCCCAGCAAAAACGCCCAAGTCAGCATTAACCTCTTCCTTTAATTTATCAAATTTGGATCGTATCACAACCATAATTTCCTGGAAAAACATATGAAGCAAGTTTTATTAATTGATGAAACTTAATCAATGTTAAGAAGGAAATGAAGACATTATTGTTCTCACGAGCAGAAGCAGGAGGCAATAGGTGAACGAAACATACTTTCGTGCGACCAAGGGCACGAGATTTCCAAAATGGAAGTGGTCTGACGCCTTTGGAATTGAGTTCATGAGAAAAGCTCTTAATATCTGGAGTCCGACGACTGGTTAAGCGGATAATAGACTGGAACCTTGGAGATTGTACTTCTTTGGAAAAGGCTGCATGCAAACCCTACAATGAGAACGATCACATGAACATGAGATATCCATTTCATTTCAGCTAAATTAAGAAAATTATGAAACAGATAAAAGAGTTGATGAAACTAATTAAGTGCGAAGTGATTACCGTTGAACATGACATCCGGGGTGAAGGGGCTTTCAAAGATTTTGATTGACTCCAACGAACCTTTTTACCTACAATGGAAATGCGTCATTAAGAATGATATTTTTCACATAATTTTTAATTCATTGACTCTTCCGTCTGCAATTTTTTGCTAGCTACCCAACATCAAGAGAGTACTGCTTCAATTAATTATGCGAATTGAATAGTTTCCTTGAAAACTACCATAATCATACATATAAAACACAGGGAAAGGAAGGTGAAAAAACAAAGAAGAGCCCAAAAGTCTACCATGTTCTACAGAAGTGGAAGCAGGTTGTTGAGAGGCATAGGATAACTGAGGTCTCGAGTTGGCCATATCCTTAGTCGTACTGTCGAAATTAGCCTGCGTTCCCAGTGAGTTGGCCGGCGTAAGCGGCAACGGCGAGGATCGCGTCCTGATTTGATTTAGCCCCAGCGTGGTAGCCTTGATTAATTTGGAATCGCCAATATCATCAGTACCAAAATCAAAATCCTCGTCATTCGCTCTTGGCCTAGTGGGAATCGGAGGGATTTTTCTGAGCTTCACGATCTTGTTTGGCGAGGAATTCTTCCCTTCCGCAGTCGGATTTGCTGAGTCTGGATCAGGACTTGACATCCTGAATCAATCTCTTTTACGCAGAATTCTGAGATTCATTGTTCGCAGAAAACATGATTGAAATTTTCAGATTTGAGCTTTGGGAGTTGGGATTGGAATTTATGGGGAGAGATTTCCGCGGGAAGGAGAAGGAATAGAGGAAGACACGTACATAAGGGTGTTGAAGTCAGTTATATGTAAATTTGTATTTGTATTTGTACTATTATATAAGAGAACAAGCTGGTACTGTAGCTGTGAACAGTACAACAGTGTTGGGTTTATTATCTTTGGGCTTCACTCAATTTTCTGTGGGCTTCTTACAAATTTTCGTGGGCTTTTTCCGAATTCTGATGGGCCTTCGTTTGCTGGTTGTGTTTGGCCTTTTTAGGTGTTTGGGCTGGACGTTTGTTAACGGTTGGGGAAGGGGCTTGCTGGCCTTTTTTCAGGGTTCGAGGTCCGCTTGCTGCGACCAAATCATGTCAGCCGCCTCCGTCTTCTCGCTCATTGCCCGGTGGACACTTCTCTGCGCTTTCTCTTCACTCGCTTGACCAACGGGCCCTTCTCTTCACTTTGCCAGCACTCTGTTCTTGCACGTCATGTCGTCAATGTCCTGTGTGCTTTCTCGGGTTCATTCGTCTGTGTTGGTCATAAATCTCGCCTGTGTTGGTCAGACATGCTGCCGTCGGTTTTGGGCCTTGGCGGTTTGGTGTTCATGCTTTATATATGTCTACCCTTGTTTTTCTTGTTTGTGTGCGGTTCCAGTTAGCTTGTATGCGATTCTTGGTTTCCCCCATCAACTGATTTAGGTTTGTTGGATTTTAGGATTTTGTGTTTTAACATATGCTAATGCTCTGTTAATCTTGGGGAAAAAGATATTTTCTTGCCGTTGATTACTCACGTTTTCTCAGTTTGGTCTTCGAAGAGAGGGGGAGCCATATGGTTTCATGTTCTGCTGTTATGTGGTCTCGTTTTTTTTTAGATCTTGCGTGCATTAGCTTACATTTTCGGTGTGCTCAGCATATGTTTGATCGCTTTCCAAAGGAAAATAAAATTACCAGCTTGTTTCCGAGATGATGGCTGATTCCCGAAAAAGTCCTCTGTTGTCGTTGCTCGTTGTTTGGTTCTTCTTCCATGCGGTTTATCTCCACGGAAGAAACATTGATTTTTCGCTTTACCTTATACGTTTTTTGTCTTGTGTTTGATTCTGCTTTTGGTGCATTTTTTAAGGTTCAGCTGGTTGCAAGTATATATCATGCTAAATTGCGTTCGTGTGAAATAGCGAACCACCATGTTTTTTAGCGTTGAAAAAAAAAACACTTTTAAGGTTCAGCTGGTCAATTATCTGGGTATTTCTCTCGACGTGCCTGATTTTCTGAAAACTTTATGGTGAGCATAAGGAAACTGTTTCAGTCGACTTCTCCATCCCTTTAATTCGGCTTTAAATGTCTTTCCCATGGTGTCTCTGGTTGATCTAGAACCTTGTGTTGGTTTGGCAGCTGATGATGTCGATTCTCCTTATTTTTCCCTGATAAAGCTCTGTTTATTTTGAATCTTTGTTTAAACAAGTATGACAATTTTTTTTTTACCTGTACTTGGGGTTATGTCAGAGTTGTTGGACTCATTTTTAGGCATTGCAACTGTAGTCCTTAAACAGGTATGACAATTTGTTTTTTTACCTTATTTTTTTAAAAAAACACAAGGTTTGGTATATATTAATTTTAGTTGTATGGAGAATTATATTTTTTTTAGGTTCTTTGGGAAAAAAAATGTGTTTCCTGCCCGATAAGTCATTATGCCCGCCAATTGAGATATGAGATGCATGGCGATGCGCTTGGCCATGCTTTGACCCAATTTTTTTGTTCTTTACTCGTGCCATTTCATTACCGTATCTCACGATGTGTTCCCTGTCTCGTTGTTTAGCGCCGCCTTTACAGCGTCACATTCGAACTGTTTGTCCTGATGTCCGACACCTTTGCGGACTCCATGCGAGACCGCCGTGCAAAACGTAAAGGTTGTTACTCTCGCGTCGATGAGGAACTCTTGTCCGTTCGCTTTTCGGTATATCTAATTACCATGTTACATTCTATGTTTGTCCTTTTCAGGCCGTGCTGGCGGCGACGGTTTGCATCCTGATGCGGTCCTAACACCCAACAATCGTCCTCGTCGTGCCATAGCAACAGGTTGGACTTGCATTTAAATTTGACTAGCATGGTTTGTGGTAGCCCACACTTTAGACGCTTATCATTTACATTGTTTCTTCATGTCGATCGCTATGAAATATGTTGCATTGGAGCCTATGAAATATTGTTTGCTTTTTGGAAAACAGAGAAAAAGGGAAGTTAAAAACTCATATTCCTATACAAACCCCTCAGATAGCCTTTGGCCATGCTGGTATTTAGCTCGAATTGGCTTGTCCTAGGCCGTTGGATCTCCTACTTGCCTTGTCCTTAAAGGGATTTAGAATGGTTCCCTATCTCCATTTTTTTATCAATAGTTAGCCAATAGTATGGTCCACTTCTTATAACCTTTCAACCTCAATTCTCTTTTACCAAAGCTGAGCTTCTGAGCAATTCTGGCCCTTGCTAAAGTCTATAGGAAAATGTTGTTCATTTTGTTTTATAAATTTATAGTATGTTCCAATAAATACCTCGTCCAGTTTTCAACTCATGTGATTTATCACCATTGTGCTTCTAGATTATACTACCATTCCGATACGCCGCACCAAGAAAACACCCCTCAAATACATTCAACGCATCATGTGTATACCCAAGGAAGTATGGACCTTACCTCCGGCCGCAGATTGTGATTATTGTGGTGCACGGCGGCTGTTCAGAGAACCCCCTGGCTTTTGTTGCTCAAGCGGAAAGGTAGATTTAGACCGGACTAAAATGCCGCCACCTTTGTGGCAGCTCTATGTTGGAGATAGCTCCCATGCAACTGATCATTTTCGCCAGCGCTGTCGTACGTACAACAATACGTTCGCGTTTACGTCTCTCGGTATCTATTACGACCATGATCTTTGCAAGGCCTCCAAAGGCATATACACGTTCAAGGTTCAGGGTGGGATCTATCACTTCATCCGTGATCTCATTCCCAAAGAAGGGTTCGGTCGACAGGTTCAATTATATTTCTATGGGACGGAGAATGAGCTGCCTAATAGGCTTGCGCAATCGGGGGACCTGGACGAGAAAGTTGTCTCTTTTTTGATGGATATGATGACCCTCAATCCATACGCAAACTTCTTTCGGAGTTTATGCGAGTTGCCTAACTTGGATTCGTACAAGATTGTTCTGCGTGCTGATCCTATTTTAGACCAAAGGGTGTATAACTTGCCGGTGGTTGATCATGTTGCTGCCATTTGGGATGAGTTGGCTGACCCACCTTCAGAACGCCCGCGTGACGTGCGGGTGTACACAAAAAATGACATCACGCAATTCGTTCATTATTACTATGGTTGTTACGACCCATTGCAGTATCCATTATTATTTCCTTACGGTGAGCCAGGTTGGCATACAGGGATTTTAAAACATAATTCTTTCGACCAATCTACTGACGATCCGGATCTAAATGTTGGTTCAGATGACTCTATGCTCCTGCCTGCCGATCATCAGACTGGCGAGGCCTTGTTGTGCGCTGAACAAGAAAGTATTTCCCCTCTACTACTCTGCATTGTATTTGTTTCATTCGCGTGGCCCTATGTTAAATCTTGCTTTCTTTCTTCATGTATATTTACTTTTTCCTTCCAACAGATCTTGAACGACACCGAGATAGCAAGAAACATGTAGCTGCTCGAGAATTCTACTGTTACAGATTCCAATCACGTAATGATGATGTTTCTAATATTCTTCGTACCGGTCGCCTCGCCCAACAATATCAAATAGATATGTATGTGAAGATCGAGACCCAACGGCTGGATTACTTGCGCAATACACAAATCCAAAGCGAGATCCGCATGGAATCTTTTAAGGGCATTGCAGATAGCATGGTATGCGATGGTGTTACATGCGCCAAATCAATTGGCCAACGCACTGTTTTACCTGCCTCATTCTTGGGTGGGCCCCGGGATCTCCGACGTCGCTATATGAACGCTCTAGCTTTGGTGACAACGTTCGGCAGGCCTGATTTTTTTGTCACTATGACATGTAATCCAAATTGGCAAGAGATCAGAGAAGAACTTTTACCAGGTGAACAAGCACACAATCGGGCGGACCTCCTCGCAAGGGTATTTAAGGCTAAGAATGAGGAATTAAAATCCGAGATTCTTGATAAGGAGATTTTTGGAAAAGTCGCTGCTTATCTATATGTAATTGAGTTCCAAAAGCGCGGACTTCCGCATGTTCACTGGCTCGTTATACTGCAGAAAAATTATAAAGTTACCTCCACCGAGGCATATGATGTCTTTGTGTCCGCCGAGATACCCGATTCCGGTTCGAATCCTCATTTACATGCTTGCGTGTCAAAACATATGATGCACGGGCCTTGTGGAGAATTGAACCCGACTAATGTATGCATGAAAATGGGAACCTGTAAAAACCACTACCCAAAGGACTTTGTCAGCGTCACCACGCATCGAAATAATTCTTACCCAACTTATAGGCGCCGGGACGATGGTAGAAGCGTTATTGCAAGGAAAAAAACACTTGATAATCGGTGGGTTATTCCGTACAATCCCTATTTATTGGCACGGTTTGATTCTCACATTAACGTTGAGATATGTGCCGATGTCAAGGTTGTGAAATACCTTTATAAATATGTTTGCAAAGGAAACGACAAAGTTGCATACAATGTTATTGATGCTCCCGCTGGTGGACACATTGATGAAATACGGGACTTCCAATCAGCAAGGTGGCTTTGCGCTCCAGAATCAATGTGGCGGATTTATGGCTTTGCACTTTACGAAATGAATCCTCCAGTTATACAACTACATGTGCATCTTCCGGATTCTCAATACATATTATTTCATTCTTCTCGTCCTTTGGCTGACATATTATCGAACCCAAAAAATTCGCGCACTCAATTGACGGAATTTTTTTCATTGAATGCTGAACATGCTGACGTCCGGTCATTGAATCTACTGTATCGTAACTTTCCTGGATACTTTGTCTGGAACACGAAGGACAAACAATGGACCCTGCGCAAACGAGGGACTTCTATTGGCAGACTCGTTACCGTTAACCCACTTGAGTCTGAACGATATTATTTAAGATTGTTGTTGAATAGTTTGGGCGCACCTACATCGTTCGAGTATCTGAGGACACATAATGGTCATGTGTATGATACGTTTCGAGAATCTGCTCTGCACCGTGGGCTGTTGGATGCAGATAATGATGTTCACTCTGCCTTGGAAGAGGCCTCGGCATATCAAGTTCCGTACACTCTTCGCCGATTGTTCGCCACACTTCTCGTTTTCAACATGCCCTCTGATCCCATCTCTCTATGGGACACGTTCAAGGTTTATCTTTCTGAGGATTTTTTACGTGATTCTTCTCAGCCTCAGCATGTCTTATTCGACCGCTCCCTTCGTTCTATAGATGTTTTTCTTCAGTCTATGGGCAAGACGCTCACCGACTTCAGCCTCATGCCATCCGCGTCTTGGGTCAGTGAGGATGAGATGCACAGCAGGGATTATGAGTCTGAGCTTAATATCAACGTATCTGAACAAGACTTAAACTCCGTGGCTTTGCTAAATTCTAAACAAAGGGAAGCATTTGATCGGATTATATCATCTATTGATACCTCATCAGGCGGGGGGTTCTTTATTGATGGCCCCGGGGGAACTGGGAAAACTTTTCTTTACAGAGCACTACTTGCGGTTGTTCGGTCTACTCATTGCATCGCTTTGGCCGTCGCCTCATCAGGTGTCGCTGCTTCGTTGCTCCCCGGTGGTCGTACGGCACATTCGAGGTTCAAGCTCCCAATCGTTGTTGATCAAACAATGTCCTGTGCAATCAAAAAACAAAGTGTACATGCGCAACTCATACTTTCGGCGAAATTGATAATTTGGGATGAAGCTTCTATGGCAAACCGCAGGTGTATTGAGGCGCTTGATTTATTCTTACAAGATTTAACAGGGCAAAAGATATTATTTGGGGGAAAAACAGTTGTCCTCGGGGGTGATTTCCGCCAAACCGTCCCAATTATTCTTGGTTCTTCTCGTCAAGCCACAGTCGACTCTTGCTTGGTTAACTCACGTTTGTGGCCTTCCATAAAAAAAATCCATCTTACTGAGAACATGCGCGCGCTGGAGGACCCAATCTTCGTAGAGTTCCTGCTACGTATTAGAAACGGACTAGAACCCACTGTTTCTGGTGACATCAAATTGCCAGAGCATATGTGCGTACCTTATATGGATGTTGAAGAACCTCTTGATCATCTTATTCAAGAAATTTTCCCTACATTTGATGACTACTCCGAGGACCCTTTCTCTGTCATCAATAGGGCAATTTTAACGCCAAAAAATGATTGTATGGACAGCATCAACAATACGCTTATTGATCGATTCCCCGGGCCCCTTATTGAGTATGTGAGCAATGATGTCACAAAAAATGCACATCAACAAAGTCAGTACGAAGACTTTTTGAATGGTGTTTCGGCCCCAGGGCTACCTCCACATGTGCTTCGCCTAAAAAAAAATTGCCCGATCATGCTCCTTAGGAATATTAACCCCACTGAAGGGCTATGCAATGGCACCCGCCTTATTTGTAACGATTTAGGAAGAAAAATCATTGGCGCTGTCATAGCATGTGGCGAACACACTGGAAAATACGTTTTCATCCCAAGAATACCTTTGGAACCTTCGGACAATATAAAATGCCCAATCCCTTTCAAAAGGCATCAGTTTCCCATACGCCTTTGTTTTGCGATGAGCATTAATAAAGCCCAAGGCCAAACCCTAGATAGGGTAGGCGTATATTTGCCACAGCCTGTGTTCTCGCACGGCCAATTATATGTTGCTCTCTCAAGAGTCAGGAGGGCTAAGTCTGTGAAAGTCTTGATAAGACCACCTACACCAATATTTTCTCCTTATTGCCAAACAAAAAATGTTGTTTATAGAGAGATACTAGATGCCGCCACATGACAAGCAAGCATGGCGGACAAAGAACTCAGCGTCGATGTTTAAATATTATTTTCTCCCGCTGGTTCTTGGATATATGGTTTCCTCCGTTGGTTCTTGGATGTTGATTAGTCTTTGGTACACATAGTTTTACCTTTTCCTTTTCCGTCTGACTATATGTGCCTCACTTATCTTATGCTTCTATTATCGCAAACGATATGCGCGCACATTTATTTATCATATGTTGTACTAATTCCTTCCCTGATCTCGCTTTTCCTGTTTTTCCCCTTTCTCGCAGACATACAGGCGACCATAGAAGACAACACTATGCCACTGCGCGCTATCACTAGCGACACCAAAAAATGGTCGGCAAGAGTCCGCGTCATCAGCAAATTGGGGATCAAAACTGCGAACTCATCTCCTCTTAAATACCAAAAAATTATCCTCGCAGATGAGATGGTTAGTTCATTAAATCTTACAATCCTCACATATGCATCGACAATTTTCTAATCTAACTCTTGTCTTCCATTTCGGACTCAGGGGGACACCATTGAAGCAATGATATACAACGTTGACATCGACCTATATCAGGACAAATTGGAAGAGACAAAGACATATAAGATCTTGGACGCACAGGTTTCCAAAGTAAAGGGCATGTACAAAAATGAACTTATAAGTAGTTTGTACCAGTTGACTATCAATTCAGGCACATCTATTATACCTGTCTATGATGACATCACTCACACCGCTCCTTTTCACCCGGTTTTTTTGGAATACGACAAATTTATTGGATATTTGGACTCAAAAAAACCCATATGTGAGTAATATTTGGTTGTTGGCTTGTCCCATTACATGTTTGCCTCTCATAATTTAACATAGCTTTCTGATGGCCATTATTCTCCAGGTACTGCCTGCGTCTTCATTGCAAAAAGACATATGAGAAGGGTATTTGTTCGGGGGCAACAGGAAACTCTTCATGAATACGCAGCCATCGACAAACAGTAAGTCAAATTGCCCTCTCTGTTCACTCTACCACAGGCTGTTCTTCACTTTTTAAAACAACTTGTCTGCCAGGCTGAGTCCCTTCGTCGTTACGTTCTGGGGTAACGTTATGTCTGACGCAACATACGATATCCTTGATGCATGTCATAGCCGGCCTGTCCTTGCTCTACTAAATTTTTTCGTCACGGGATATTATGGTATATCTCTTGCATCTGTTCCAACATATTAGCGGTGTAAACAACCTCATTTTGCTTCTTATTTTTTTTCGTCTAGGTTGCTCTCTTAGCTCAACATCAACTTCGATCGTGTTAACCGAAATGGACAATGATAACTTTAAAGAGATGCGAGCTTGGTAAGTTTTTTTCACATATTTACTATCTACATAAACGCCTAGATAACACGATATTACGAGCTTTTCATTTTAACATCTTTGTAGGCGCGAGGATCAAAAGCTGTTCATCGATGATGTTATTGATAGGGGTAATTTCTTCGAGGAAAAAATTGGTCATATGGCAGGGGTTACAGCGTCCACAACTACTATTTCCGAAATCCTCCAATCAAATCAGGTACTAACAATTTTTTGTGGAACTGACTCTGCTTTTGCCCATTCAATTTGTTCGATGGCTAATTACTATTAATTTCATGTGCTATTCATAGATCGGAAGATTTAATGTCAAGGTCAATGGATATCTTGACAACGAAGCACAAAGCTTCATTTACATGTGCTGCGAAGAATGTAGATTCGGGATCAATGTGGACTACAACGCTAGATTCAACTGCAACACATGCCAAGCAAATAGGGTCGCCAAACCACGGTGACCGACCCACCCTGACTTTTTATTTGTTGTTCAAGATAAGCATTTTCGTTCCACCATTAATAGTCGGTTATCTTTCAGGTACAGGTTCCGCCTTACTATTTCAGATCATACTGGATCATTGGAGATCACCGTTTTTGGGAAAGATGGCGAGTTGATTATTGGGATGCCGGCACATGAGTTTCATGATCTAACCATTGAGGTTTAACAATCGAACTAAACATTATAGATTTACGTTCAATTAGTTTATGAACTACGGTTTATCGTTCTTGTAGGATGGAAAGGCTCCGATTGATTCCGTGAACTCTAGGCTAAAGGATTGTGCTATGCTAATGAAGATACGTTCAAGCATTTTTAACAGTCAAAGCGGCAACGATAGGACTTCGTATACATTGCTAGCTATGGAATTTGTGAGAAAAGAGATAACTTCGTCAGCTGACAAAAAAATGAAAGGTAATATTGAATGACACAAGATATTAAAAACAGATCCTAATTACATATCATGCGATTCCAATCACATCACATAACACTTGTAAGTTATACTATCATCAGCTAGGAAAAAACTGGACTTCGGGCCCACGGACCCTTCATCAGACAACGAAGTTTTCTCATTTAGTTCACCTACCCCGCCAGACGCCTTCAAAAAAGGTTACCTCTTACCTTTCGCCACCTTCAACGCAAGCTATTGAACCGTTGTATCTTACGAATAAAAGGAATATTTAATTACACATCATAATAGATTATACAGCTTTTGAAAGACCTTTGATGAAAAAAGGGAAGGCAAAGATATATGAGGACGATGTTATTGGTGAACAAGGTAAATAGTTAATCATTATTATTATTACCTATCTATTGACAGCCTTTTGTTACATACCGCAACACTAAAAGTTATATTCAATCGAAATATTAACTGATGGCAACCACCTTAGATATTCCCAAGCCAATGGAGGGGTCTGATTTTAGCCCCATCGTTTTGCACGATAGTTTTTCCGACAATGACGCCATTACCATTTCAGGTGCCTTCTCCTTGTTCATTGAAAAATGCGAATTACACCTCGTCCAAACAATATCATGCTCAATTTATCTGTGCTCATTTGCAGATTTCGTTCGTTCCGGGAAGAAAAAACATCCATCCAAAAAAAAAAACTCTGCTAAACAACTTTCGCATCACGAGGAGAAAATTGTGGATGAAGCAACTCCCTTGCAAACAGGTGCGCCACTGATGTACTGTCCTTGAACGTTTGTTTGGGAAAAACTTGTTGCATGCTTAGTTTACGTACTTTTACCGCTAGGCCAGCATCTGGTTAAATATCATCCATGAAAATTCCCTCTCAGGATTAACCAGTTTTATCTCTATATATATAACATATATATATATATATATATATATATATAATATATATATATATATAACATTGCCATCGTAAGCAAATACAATTACATGTATAGATAAACCTCCAAAAAAACACACCTCACGAGGATCTTCACACAAAACTCTTATTCATAATGACGCCTCTGGAGATGATTACTATCCTGATTCGAGCATTGGGTTAGTGCGGACGGCTTCGCAAGGTCTGTCCAATACAACTCATATACAATCTATCATGTTCGTATACTTTCGTTCGGATCCATGAACCCAAACCTATTCATTGTGATTTTATTGCACAGGTCCTCTTGATCCCATAGATGACGCGAAGGTGTCGAGCAGAGGAAGGAAACTCAAGCGCAAAAAAATTAACTAGTTATCTAGCTAACCTCTTGTTGTTTTGGACAAGTTACATTCTGTATTTTGAAGTTCCTCATGGACTTTTTTTGTATCTAAAGTGCCTCGACAACTTTAGAGACTAGCTACGACTATTTTTGTATTTAAATGTTATGCTTCTCCCTACTATCTGTTCAGATGTTACGTTTAATTAAGATGTTTGTGTGTCTACTCTTCTACTAATATGCTCTACTCGTGCTTGCTTTAGCTTTAGGGAATAATTATTACCATCTATGTGATCTTAGTCTCTGCAGGCCACAAACTTACTTATCCCGCTGGAATCAAAGTTGCGAATGACCTAGCTGGCGATGCTACACCTAGAGAGAACGCTATGGGAGAACGGCAAGGTGAATTGCAATTGGATGTCGAAAATCAAAGGGTCTGTTCTATTTACATTATAGTTTTTATCGCATAAAAAAAATTTATGAATATTCATTTTACCTTGGTTACGACATAACATTGATTAATGAACTTTAAGCCTACAAGGGTGCAAATTTTTTGCCTGGGTTGGAAAACTACTCTAAGGATAAAGCCTTATGACTTTGGCCGATGGCTCCTGAGATATGTACGGAAAGAAAAACAACATATGTAAGCGGATGCCTTGCCTTCTATGTTGTCTCGAGTCATGGTGAAAGTCACTATACATTTGATGTTTTTGTAGTGCAAAAAGGCTCGCTTGGATTGAAGGCTGGGATCTAACTGAGGTATGTTAACAACCACCTAAGAAGAATTCCCATTTGAATTGTGTGAACATCCATCGTTTTTTTTTAATCCATTCTTTTCGGTCATTTTTCTAGAAAGGCATCCTATCAAGGAAACGTCTCCAAGAAAACACTCTGTTCAGGTGTGCAGATTACTATATTGCTTTTATATTCGTCGTTGATTACCTAACATGTTGCGTTGCGTATGCAGGAAAAAAATCCGTCCTGCCAATGATACCGATATGAAAGTGGTAATAAACAACATACCGTTTAGTAGCTTTCATTTGCAACTTATATAATATACATATACATATATATATATATATAAATCCGTAGTTTACTATTTGATTATATGAAAAATCATATGTTTCAGTTTTACGCTCGATATACGTCAACTGGGTTTACAAAAACTTCCTGATCCGACGTACGGCCGGTGATTTTTCTGATATATTTTAAAATACTCGATTCTTTTCGCAAATAAAAACTAATTTCATTTATCTTTAATTTAATGCAGATGTGATGTTTGATTTCCCCTCCTCCTCTCCTCTCTTTGGTTAGCCTTACGTGTTCTATTAGGGTTGAGATTGCAGATTATGAAAACATTGGAAGTGTTGCATTTGTTTTGTGACTCGATGATGAACTATGTTTTTAGCCCACATTATTGCTAAGAAATTAGGATGATTGTGTTGTTTATGAATCATTTAAGGGTTGAAGAGGAACCTGCTTAAACTGTACTTGCTGGAAACGACAACATACTACCCGTTTTTAAATCTCGGATATTAGAAAAATCAAATCTCATATACATACAACATATAATATTTACTCACACGACAATTGTATTGGACATTTTTGCTGCTTCCGGGCACCGCGCATTGCGCGGTGCACAAAAACTAGTTATATATATATTATAACAAGGGGGCAGGGAAAAAAAACGTGCGTCCCTCTTGCGCAGATTTGGTTCCAATTCAGACCCAGAATTCTTCTTCGGATGTTGTTTTAGCAATCTCTTCAAATCACAATCTCTAATTTTCTATATCGACATATAAGTAAAATGAAGGCTGATGAGTACCAAAAACCCAAACAGAAAGGGGAAAAAAGAAGAAGAAAGGATTGAATCGAATTAATTAAATCGAAATAATCAAGAACATAACAAGTGCAAATACAGAGAAGTGGCTTCTGGTGTGGAGAGAGATGGTCATTTCTTAACAACATCTATTTATAGAACTGAAATGATATATAAAGATAAGATCAAGTCAGATAATCTGATTAATAATCGGGTATTAATTTCGCGGGAAGTACCCATTTGGGCAGTTAGATGATCAAATCTTTCATATGTATCATCAAAAATATTAATGCAACATATAATGTTATATTATTATTATATTTACTAATCCTCATGACACACTACACATACATATAGGTTTTTTTTTAAAAAAAATTTAAAAAAAAAATTATTTTCAAAAATACTTCAAAAATAAAATCGTTTCAAATATACCCTAAACCACGATTTTAAACAGCAGCCAAGTATTGATGAGGGGTCGCTTCACCAGATTCAGTAGCAGTCGTTCACCAGATTCAGTAGCAACCGCATGATGGGGCGGCTCACCAGATTCAGTAGGGGCGGCTGCTAAACCATTGAGTGGCCGCTTCTTGTGATGGGGCGGCTCACCAGATTCAGTAGGGGCGGCTGCTAAACCATTGAGTGGCCGCTTCTACAAGAAGCGGCCACTCAATGTTTTTATATATTATATATTATAATATAGTAATTATATTATATTATTATTACTTTAATAAATGATATTTCTTATATTTCTTATAATATATATAAATAATAATATTTATTTATTATAATAATAAATTTATATAATTAATATTATATTATTATTTGGTATAAAAATTAGTTTCAAAAATTATTTTTTACATACCATTAAATTATATTTTGACATGCAAAATATTTTGGCTTCCATTTTTATGTTAAAATTTTTTTGCCCTCTTTCTGATTTTGAATGAACAATGATATTGAAAGACGCTGAAATAATGGAAGTGCTATTCTTATTGTTGTTATTGTTGATTATATAACGGATGTTGAGGAATGTTGAAACGAGTAGAGGCGGATGCGAGATTTCCAGGAAGGGGGCAAAAAAAGTTCACGTGTACTTAGTACCAAAATTATTATAAGTCACATACCAAGTTCATGTGTAATAAGTACCAAATTTTTTAGAATTAATGCAATTTATGACATGTGGATTGACATCAAAAGTTCTCTTACACAGAGACTGATGATCAATTTTAAATTATATTTGGAGATTTAAACTGAATTTGCCCTAATAATAATCAGAATATATATATACATATATATAATAATAATTAATATATTAGTTTTTAAAAAATTAATTTTTTTTTTAATTTTTATTAGAATAAACGGCCCCTCAATTTTTTTTATTTATTATAATATATTATATTATAATAATATAATTTATTAATATATTATAATAATATTAAAATTGAGTGGCCGCTTATTCTAATAGCGGCCACTCAATTTTTTTATAGTATTATAATATAATTTATTAATATATTATAATATTATAATTATATTAAAATTGAATATTATAATATTATAATTATATTAAAATTGAGTGGCCGCTTATTCTAGTAGTGGCCACTCAATCTTTTATATTATTATAATAATCATTATTAAATATATATATATATATATATATATATTATGATTATTATTATTATTGCAAATTCTTAAATTTTTAAAGGTGATTTAAAATTGATCATCAGTCTCCGTGTAAGATAATTTTTTATATCAGTCCACATGTCATAAATTATATTAGTTTTAACTCGCTATTCACTTAAAAATACTAAAGTACCATTGCTTTCTCATAGGCAAAGTTGGTCATAAATTGATATGAAACCTATAATAATTTTGGTACTAAGTATATATAAAATTGATAAGAAACTTACAGTAAGAAAAAATTGGTAGTGACCGCTAAACGGGTAGGCTGCTGCTAAATGATTTAAGGGCCGCTACATAATATTTTTGAAACTCATTTTTATACCAAATAATAGTATAATATTAATTATTTAAAATTATTATAATAAATTAATATTATATATATGTTATAACTAATATAATAAATATTATTTATTAAATTAATAATAATATAACATAATTAATATATTATAATATACTATAACTAATAATATTAATTTATTATAATAATTTTACATAATTAATATTATATTATTATTTGGTATAAAATGAGTTTCATAGCCCTTAAATCATGTAGCAGCCGCTCACTCGTTGGGATTGGGTGGCTGTTATCAATTTTTTCTTACCATGTATGTTTCTTATCAATTTTATATATATTTAGTACCAAAATTATTATATGTTTCATATCAATTTTATGTATACTTAGCACTGAAGTTGTATAGGTTTCATACTAATTTTATGTATATTGAATACCAAAATTATATATGTTTCATACAAACTTTACGTATGAGAAAACGAGGGTATTTTAGTAATTATAGGTGAATAAGGAGTTAGAACTAATGTAATTTATGATATGTGGACTGACATCAAAAATTTTCTTACACAGAGACTTATGATCAATTTTAAATTGCCTTTAAAGATTTAAGAATTGCCTTAATAATAATAATCATAATATATAATAATAATAATAATAATATTTATATATATGCACGTATATATTATTATATATTATATATAATAATAATAAACATAATATATATATATTAATATATATATACATATGTAATATAATAATAATAATAATAATATATTATATTAATAATATATATATATATATATATATATATACATAAAAAAAAAATAAGAGGAGCCGCCCATTGCAAGGGCGGCTTCTCAAATATGTAGGGGCCGCTTCCTCAATCATTAGTAGCCGTCGTTTCCAACTGTGGTTTAGGGTATATTTGCAACATTTTTATTTTCGAAGTATTTTCGAATTTTTTTTTTTTTTGAATTATTTTTTTAAAAAAACCCATACATATACCACACGCCAATTCATATTTGTAACTGCGAAACGATAGGTTTGTTAATTATAGTCTCTGACTTACAGTATTCCATTTGTTAAATTTCAAAATGATCATATCCATTTTCATTTCTTATTTAAGATAACAGTGTTGGGATTATTTAAAAACCCAATAACTATGATTGATTTTATTAATGAGAACAAAGCCCAATAATTGTGATTGATTTTGTTAATGAGAACAAAAATTTGGTAAGTTAATTTGAATGGTAAATTGGCTAAAGAAATCTCATATTGAAATTTTGAGACACTTATGATTTTTTTATATTGAGAAACAAATCAATAGAGTGTAGTTAAGTAGAAAATATAGGTGCCCCTCGCGCACCGTCCGTCCATCGTCTCGTCGCCCCGACGTGCTGCCGCGAAGACAGCCCTATCTTTTTACTACTCGCATTTCTGAAATGACATTTCACCTACCTGACTTTTCACATTCTGCTCAGTATTAAGTTTGAGACTTTTCATCTACCTGCATAATTGATTTCAGATTTAAGTGTGAGACTTAAATCCGTATTAATCTGATGTTAAGTATTGAGACTTTTCATCTACCCCACTAAACATTACATTTAATTTTTGAGACTTTTGGAGGTCAGCTGCTCAGCTATATAAGCTGTTCTAGCTCTAGTGTGTTTATGATTCTGAAAATCTGCATACATACATATAACATTCTACTTTGAGAGTATTGCACACACTAGTGTGTTGAAGTAGTCTGCTCGGAATTCCTCTTCAATCCTAACAGAAGTTGATTGGGCGTTGTACCTTGAAACTCACTTGTCCATGAGGCCAGAAGCTAAGACGGGCAAATTTGAGTTTACGGGCACATGGCTTGCTGTGGCCTCGTCCATAATCTTTTCAGATTAGTACTGTTAAAGTCTTTCTTCAATTTATCACTACTGCTGTAAGTCTACTGTTTTTTTATTTCGATTTATTGGTTGTTGTACGTATAATATATTTCAATATAATTTATTCTCAATCATTGATTGTTTAAACTGATTCAATCCGTAAATTTAGATCAACATTACCAACAATCGTAAACTCAAATTTTTTGTTTCTGTTTTTTTATTTTTTGGAACTTATCAGTTTGGGAAATCCTACTTTGCTAATTACAAAATTGTTGAATTTTCATCACATCACTGTTTGTGCACTATCAAAACATTTATAAAGTTGTTTTCAAAATTAGTTCGATATTATTTGTGATGTGTTCTTTGTGTTATGTTTTAGCTTATGGCTGACCAGATTCCAAACCGAAATGCTGCGAATAATGAGATTCCAATGGTGAAAGCTAGATGCGCTGAGGTCGTTATGCCAGTTCTGAAAAACCCAATGTCGTTCTCTCAATTTGAGAAATCGAAAAAGTTCAAAGGTTCCAACTTTAAACATTGGCAGCAGAAGATGATGTTCTTCTTGACCACCTTGAACTTGACCAGGTTTCTCAAAGAGGAGAAACCAGTGGAGGACAAAGAGGATCATCAATCTGTTGTGATAGTCGAATCATGGCTGAGTGCTGACTACCTCTGTCGTAATTATGTACTGAATTCTCTTGACGATGCAGTTTCCAATGTGTATTCCCCCAAAGAAACTGCGAAGGATCTTTGGGAATCGTTAGAAATGAAGTAAAAAGTTGACGACGCAGGCGCAAAGAAATTTGTAGCCGGATAATTCCATGACTATCGAATTGTAGATGGCAAAAGCGTTGTTGAGCAATGCGAAGAGCTGCAGCTGGTATATCACGAACTCGCTGCCGAATGTATGGGGCTAAATGATGCCCTCCAAGTGGCGATGATGATTGAAAAATTACCGCCATCTTGGAAGGATTTCAAGAGCTACCTGAAGCTCAAGCGAAAGATGATGAGTCTTGAGGATCTTATCAGGAGGCTGCACATCGAGCAAGACAACCGAAAAGTTGACAAATCGATCGGTATGATTTCCAAGGCCAACGTGGTTGAAGTTGGGGACAGCTCCCGCGGGAATAAGCGCAAGCGCACTTTTGATTCCAATGGAGATACTCAGAATAGGAGGTTCACCGGTGAGTGTTACTATGCTGTAAACCTAACCATAAGGTCAATGACTGCACTCAATGCCAAATCAATGAGGGTAAAAGGAAGGCAGTCTCAACCAGATGCAAAGGCAAGAGGCATGCACATGCCCACATTGCTGAGGAGAACCTGAGCTCAGACATGGATGACATGCATCTGACTGCTGTGGTGTCAAATGTGAACCTTGTTGGTGGGAATTCCAAGGAATGGTGGGTGGACACTAGGGATACTCGCCACATATGCGCCAACAAATGGATGTTTAAGACCTATCAAGTTACAATGATGAGCACTGCTATATAAGAAATTCAGCAGTCTCAAAAGTTGAAGGCAAATGGACAGTTGTGCTAAAAATGACTTTCGGCAAAGAGCTGACTATTACCGATGTGCTTCATAGGCCAGAGATCTGTAAGAATCGCATCTCGGGAGCTGTGCTAAACAATAAAGGCTTTCGGCTCGTGTTTGAATCCGACACAGTCATTCTGTCCAATGGTGGTATGTTTGTGGGCAGCCTTGGCCAATAAACTCTTCAAGATGATTGTAATGACTTTAGCTCCTACAGCTAAGTCTAGTATAGAGGTTGATATTGATGTAAACCAATGAGGCTAGCACACGCAAAAATAATATAATGACTGTTGCCAATGTGGCTAATAAAACTTTCGAGTTTGATTATTCTTGTGAGTCGTTACATTTGCGGCATGGTAGAATAGGACATGTGAATTATAAGTCCTTACAAAGGCTAATGTCTCTTAATCTATTACCAAAATTTAACATCAATCATAAACACAAGTGTGAGACTTTGACACCTAGTCACTCGATCTGCTCAGACACACTAGTGCAGAAAGATAATACACAGGATATGTTTCTGGAAGTTCGAAGGTGGTGTAATCCTTCTACGTCTCCCCTTCTTCCAATTAAGGAAGGTTTATACTAGAAGACTTTGATTTATACAATCCTGTTGTACAAACCCGATTCAGGCTGGATTTACCTCACTACCAGTCTGAAACTCCTAGTCACTCGATCTGCTCAGACACACTTTGTATGACAGTTACAATATGTTTCTCACTTCTATTTTTCAACACAGAAAACACAAGATGCGCACAGTGATCCTAAATGATCAAATGTTACAAAGTAAACGTGCTTAAGAATAATTTCAGCTCGAGAGCTTCTGAGCTTGTAAGCTTGTGCTGTTTTGCTTTCTTGTGCGTTTTTCAATTGATTAGCGAGAGTCGCTATATTCCTTTTGTTGCATCCTTTTATAGTTGTAAGTACCAACGACATTATTTCCCTTAATGTGCAACTTTGACTCTGCTTAAACTCTGAGTAGGCTACAGTCTTCTTCTTCAGGACACTTGCCGTTCTGGTTCATACTTTCGGCGACTGTCAGGTAAGCTCTTATTTGTCTTCTCACCTCTTATGGCAATCTTCAGTCTTTGGTCCTTTGTAGCATTAATTACGACATTAAATGATACAATAAATATCCGTTAATGATTCGGACTGAGGAGCCATTCTTTATGTATCCTAGACTGCTCTGATCTGATAGAGATTGAGATCGATCTGAATCATCGATTTAGTCAGTCTGAAATCCATCGATCCGGTCTGACAAGTAATGTGCCTTATCAGCTTGTTCTGTTTTGAGCCATCGATCTGGTCAGTCTGATTACCCTCGATCCGGTCTGATATTCTTTGTCATCTTATCAGCTTAATCTGTTTTGGGCGATCGTTCTGGTTAGTCTGATTTCTCTTGATCCGGTCTGATATGTTTTGTCATCTTTAAAATCTCATTGATAAGGTACGAAACTAACAAATTCTCCCTTTTTGATGATGACAAAACCTAGCTTCTATATCTGTTTAACTAGTCTGATAAGAACTTTGAAGCGAAAACTTTCGGATCGATTACTTCTTCTTTGTTCAAAAGAAATGAACATTATTAAGTTGGATCGATTAAGCCTTTATTAAAGTTCAAAATAAATGAACAATGACTTAATAAAGAAAGATTTTTATTGATAAAAAATCTCGCATACAGTCAGTCTAAAAGTTTAATCAACGAGACTGCTATCTTCTTGAAGTTTGAGGCGGCTTGAAGTCTTTCTTCTTTTCCCCCTTTTTGTCAGCAACAATCTCTTGAAGAAAATCAACAACTTGTGCGAGCTGCGCGCTGGTAGCGTCAAGACGAACGTCTTGAGCGCGGAGGGAATTGGCAACAGATGCTCGGACTTCAGTGGCCAGCTCGATCTGCTCTTTTCTCAGGCTGTTCTTATAAGTGGCTTGCTGAGAAAACAGATCATTCAGTCCTCGCTGAAGGCTGCTTATACTGGCTGTCATCTTCTCTTTGAATGAATCAAAGTCCAAAGCTGTAAGCCTCTGACCTTGATGAAATTCTAGAACACGTTGAGAGAGTGACATGCAGTTGTCAGAGAAATGCTGGAGAGTCCGTACCAGTGATGGAGGTGCATCAGATAGCCGGCTGGGAGAGTGATCTGATGATGACAGTGCAGGATCATCTTCTTCAGCAATCGGCATAATGGAAGATATGGCAGCCTGATGACTTTCGGATCGGATCAGGGTGACCAAATCAGAAGAAAATTCTTGAATGAAGGCCAGATCTTCATCTGATTGTCCCGGAGGAGTGCTGGGACTGAGAGGCTCCTCAATCTGTAAAGCTGCAACAACTGTAGACACCACTAATCCGGATCGACGAAGTCTGGTGCGTCAATTGTTGCAAGTGCTGCGGTTGGACTGATTTGTGCACGGGAGGCTGATGACCCCAAAGGAATAGATGTTGTTGGAGAGTCCAACAACACATTCAATGGTTCATCATCTGTAGCAGATGGAGCATTAGGCAATAGCTGCTCCGCTGTCTGTTCTGCTTGATGATCTGATACTAGCTCTGCAGTCTGAGCTGCTGCTTGATCTGCAGGCTGATCTGCGGCTGGTTCTGCAGGTTGCGCTGCTGGCTGATCTTCAGTATGGTCTGCTGCCCCAGAGGGAATAACTTCAACAAAAGGTTCTGCCAGAGATTTGCTTGCAGAAGGATGATCCGGGCTGGTTGCTGGAGTGGATATATTGATCTTCTGTCGTTGAAAACGGACAGCTAAGTGAATAGCATGAACATCCATCTCTAATTGAGCAATAACTGCCCCATCATCTCTGGCAGTTGGAGCATTTGGATCGAAGTTCTCTTTCTTAGCAGTTAGGAGCAGAGTGGCCAGTCTGAATCTTTGAATTGCCGTAAATAGCTCTTTGCGCTGCACAGCAAGCCGAACATCATCGGTCTCTGTTCCTTTCAGAACGTCCTCTTCCATCTTCTTCAGTCTGCTCAACTTTCCGAAGAACATCTCAATGTGGTTGATAGTCCGGTACTGGACGTATTCATCAAAGACCACAATGAGTCCCTTCACCTTCTCATCAACATCTTCCATAGCAATGTCGATGGCTGTCTGCGCTGCAGATTTGGGTTTAGAGGAGAGGGGTTCGGAGAGAATGATTTTTCCATTGCCGGTGGAGGAAGGGGACTTGATTCCTGATTGGGTATAATCTCCCAACTCAGTGATAACTATCCCTTTGACCACGGGAATGGCAGAGGGAAGTCTAACGGTGACTTTGGGTGCAGGGGTTGAAGTGGTTGAAATTTGTTTTGAAGGTTGGGGTGCAGTGGTGGCTTTAGTTGGTGGCAAAATGGGTAGGGGTGGAGTTTTGATTGGTTTGATAATCTGGGTTCTGGGCTTCTTGGGAAATGGCTTGGTTGGTGGCGAGGGAGCAGACTGAGTTTCTTCAGAATCAGTCTGGATGGTCAGCTTTCGCTTGACCCGAGGTTTGTGCGCAACAGCTTGTTCTTCGCCCTTCTCAATCTTGACTGCAACCAGAGTGGCAGGAGTAGGCGGAGCACTCTTGGACTTCAGCAGTGCTAGCCCTTTGGAGTTTAGAATCTTGAAGGGACTGAGAGCGGACTGGTTTCCCAGCTCGATGTCTAAGGACTCCAGTAGCTTGCTGAGAGGAACAGCAAAGCATACGGCCTGTTTGGATGCAATCACCGTTTCCATCAGAACTCCAAAAAGAATCACGGACCAGTTCATCTTCTGTCCGGATACAATAGCCGCCATAGCCCTGAACTTCTCTGCGGTTACAGCGTCAAAACTTCCTGCTTTGCCCAAAAGAGGTTTGCCAACGATTTCGCACAGCACCTGAAAATGAAAGAGCATTTCCTTCTTTTTAAACGAGGGTTGCAGGCGGTGGCCAAAAATAGAGATCTTTCCTTGAAGATCTGAGAGTGACGCTTGAGGAATCTGTCCAAATTCTGTCAATCCGGAATTGGGGAGGCCAAAGGTTTTGGCCAGCGTCATCGGCGAGATATCAAAAGATTTGCCCTTGACAGTAGTGGATATTGATGTCTTCTGGGAGACGGCATTGGCGAATAGTTCACGGATTTCTGATTCATAAACAACTGTGCCGCACTCCAGAAAGTTTCTCAGACCAGATGATTCCAAAGCTCGGAAGATGGACACCATCTCTGCATCTTCTGCCCTGTAAATATCATTAAACTCAACGGAGAGAGAGTTGTGAGTAATGGTAGCCATTGGAGTGAAGGTAAACGAGTGCGAATATTTAGGAGAGTGAGAGAATAAGAAAACAGATAGCGGTAAATTGTAAAAAGTGAAAGAAGATGAAATGTTCAGCCCGCTAAATAGGAGAGAGAAGACACGTGTCTTTATCTCAATGACTGATAAAAAGAAATTCAAAATAAACGGTCAGGATAACAGATAGATAAGGCGGTTAAAATGCGATCAGTCCGGGCTGTTTTTGTACAAAAGATGTATTGACCAGACAGATCATGGGATAACATCAGATTGACATGGATCGGTCTGAAAGTTCGGACCGGTCTGTGTCTTTCTGAACATTGTATTATCGATCTGTGGCAACAAAAATCTTTAAGTGCGAAAGTAAGAGAACATCTAAACTATTAAGATAAGTCAATTAAACCAAGAATTTGACGGAAATAATTAAACTTAGCCTCTGGGAGCGGTTTGGTGAAGATGTCTGCTGTTTGCTGCTCTGTTGAGATGTGCTCGATCCGAATTTCCTTTTTGCCAACATGATCTCGAATAAAATGATGGTGTATATCAAGGTGCTTTGTTCGAGAGTGCAGAACTGGATTATACGTTATAGCGATTGCACTTGTGTTGTCGCAAAATATCGGAGAGTCAACAGCTTGGATGCCATAGTCTTTGAGCTGGTGTTGAATCCAGAGCATTTGAGCGCAACAGCTTCCAGCGGCTAGATACTCTGCTTCAGCTGTAGATGTGGCAATCGATGTCTGTTTTTTACTGAACCAAGAGATCAATCTTTCACCTAGAAATTGACATGTTCCACTGGTGCTTTTACGATCAATCTTACACCCAGCGTAGTCTGCGTTTGAATATCCGATCAAGCTGAAATTTGAATCTTTGGAGTACCAAAGACCAACGTTCTGAGATCCTTTTAAGTATTTCAGAATACGCTTGGCAGCAATAAAATGTGATTGCTTTGGTTCTGACTGAAATCTGGCGCACATACAGACTGAGAACATAATGTCAGGCCGGCTCGCTGTAAGATACAATAGCGATCCGATTAGTCCTCTATACATGGTTACTTCAACTGTCGTTCCCCCTTCATCTTGGTCTAACTTGATTGTTGGACTCATTGGAGTTGATGCAGTTGAGCATGTTTCCATTCCAAATCTCCTGAGGAGCTCTTTGGTATACTTGGTCTGGTTGATGAAAATACCATTGTTAAGCTGTTTTACTTGGAGACCCAAAAAGAATGAAAGTTCTCCCATCATGCTCATCTCAAACTGTCCCTGCATTAACTTAGAAATTTTCTCGCACAATTTGGGGTTAGTTGACCCAAAGATTATGCCATCAACGTAAATCTGAACTAATATGGTATGTTCCCCCTTAATAAATTTAAAGAGAGTTTTATCTACTGAGCCGATCTGAAAATCATGGTTCAGCAGAAATTGAGATAGAGTGTCATACCAAGCTCTTGGAGCTTGTTTCAGACCATACACTGCTTTATTCAGTAGGTATACATGATTGGGATACAAATGGTTCTGAAATCCAGGTGGTTGCTCAATATAGACTTCTTCCTGAAGCTTTCCATTAAGAAAGGCGTTCTTAACATCCATCTGATATACTTTGAAGTCTTTAAAGGCAGCATATGCAAGAAAAATTCGGATGGCTTCAAGTCTGGCGACTGGTGCAAATGATTCATCGAAGTCGATTACTTCTTCTTGTCTGAATCCTTGTGCCACCAGTCTGGCTTTGTTTCTAACCACAGTTCCATCTGCGTCCAGCTTATTTCTGAAAACCCATCTGGTTCCAATGACAGGCAGATCGCTTGGTCTGGGGGTTAGACTCCAAACTTGATTTTGTTCGAATTGATTTAGCTCTTCTTGCATGGCCTTAATCCAGTTGAAATCAGTTAGAGCTTCATCGATCTTCTTAGGTTCCAGAGTTGAGATGAAAGCAGCATGTGTGAATTCATCCATCATCTGTCCTCTGGTTCTGATCGGTGCAGAGGGACTACCAATTACTAGATTAGGTGGATGCTTCTTAGTCCATCGATAGCTTGACTCTGGATTGTCTGGTCCGGTCAGATGAGTAGTAGCAGCATGATCAGCATCTGCTTTGATATTTGAGTGAAGAACATCCGGATCAGCTCGATCTGAAGAAGCTTCAATGCCTTGATCCGGTCTGTCTGGTACTTCTGGTTCTGGTGGATTGTCTCTTGACCTGTTAGCTACAATCTCATCACCACTGTTAGCTTCGAGATGGATATTTTCCATCTGATTTTGAATTGATTCTTTGTTGCCCTCAACACATAAAGATTCATCAAAAACTACATGAACAGATTCTTCTACAGTTAAGGTACGATATTGAAAATTCTATAAGCTTTACTAGTTGATGAATATCCCAAGAATATTCCATTATCTGACTTAGCTTCAAATGCTGTAAGATGATTCTTACCATTATTATGAACGAAGCATTTGCAGCCAAAAATATGAAAGTGAGAAATAGATGGTCTGTTACCAGTCCATATTTCATATGGGGTAAGGTTCAGCTTCTTATTGATCATAGACCGATTTTGAGTGTAGCAAGCAGTGTTTACAGCTTCTGCCCAGAACTTTTGCGAAATACCAGAATCAGCAAGCATTGTTCTTGCTGCTTCCTTGAGCGTTCTGTTTCTTCGTTCTGCAACTCCATTCTGTTGAGGAGTTCGAGCGGCTGAAAACTCATGCTTGATTCCATGATCTTCTAGAAAGGATTCAAGATTCTGATTTGAAAATTCAGTGCCTTTGTCACTGCGAATCCTGTCTATGCTGGATGATTTCTCATTCTGAGTGCGTTTCAGCAGCTTGATCAACTTCGGACCGGTCTGATCTTTACTGCTCAAAAATATAGTCCATGTAAAGCGTGAGTAATCATCAATAACAACAAGAGTATACCGCATTCCCCCTAAACTTGTTATTGGTATAGGACCAAACAAATCCATATGCAATAATTCTAGACAGCGGGAGGAGGATTTGGCATTCTTGTTTTTGAAGGATGATCTGATCTGTTTGCCCATTTGGCAAGCTTCGCAGATCTTATCCTTAGCAAAATTGATCTTGGGCAGACCGATAACTAAATCATGTTTACACAGGCTGAAAATAGTCTTAAAGTTTATATGATTCAAGCGCTTATGCCACAGCCAATGTTTATTATCATTGTTAGCGATGAAGCAAGTAGGATTATCAGGTTGAGCATGATTCCAGTTAATCTTATATGTATTTCCATTCCTGATTCCTATAAGTAAGGTTATACCGTCTGATGATTTAACAGTGCAAGTGTGTTTGTGAAATTCTACAGCATAACCATTATCACAGAGTTGACTTATACTAATCAGATTATAGCACAGATTTTCAACTAACAGCACATCATTGATAATAATGTTACCATGGACAATCTTACCCTTGCCCACGGTCTTACCCTTTGAGTTATCTCCGAAGATGATCTTGGGTCCAGTACATTCTGTGACTTCACACAGCAGCTCGATGTTTCCAGTCATGTGACGGGAACACCCACTGTCCAAATACCAGTCTGATGCGAGTTCCTTCGGTACCTGTCATCAAATATAATTATTGTTGGTACCCAATCCTATTTGGGTCCAGAACGGATTAGCCCTTTGGGAACCCACACCTGTATCAGCTTCAATGGCTTGTGTGTGTAAGGTGTGCTGTGTGCTGGTATGTTTCGATGTTGTGTGTGATAATGTGTGCGCTGTGGAAACCTTTGATTCTCATAAGGTAGTCTATATATTCGTTGAATCGGTTTTGAATTATAGTAATTGTATTGTCTTCCTTGCCTTCGATCTTGCACCTTTGGATTTGGTCTGATAGACGCAAATCTTGCTGGTGCCTTTTCTTTGGCTTGGTCAACATAACCAATCCCTTTTCTCAGATTTTGATTCACGTAAGAGACTCCTGTTTGAATCTTAGGTGCTTCAGTCTCATATACTGTGCTGGATTTAACAAATGTCATTTGTTTGACTTGGTTCTTTACCAGCAACAGCTCAGATTCATCTTTGGTGCATTCTTCGGTGTCAAAGCCTATGCCGGTGAAATCACCGACGTTTCTTTGAACCTCTTGTAATTCTTCCAAAGATGTTCTGGATTTTGTCCATGTTTTGAATATATGAGAAAGCTTAGCATTTTGTGTGCTAATTCTCTTATTTTCTTCATGGAGCTGATCATAGGAGATTTTCAGCTTATTCAGCTCGATCTTTAGATTATTGCACTCACCCTGCTCAGAGCAGCTTGGTTTATTGTGCTCATCTATTTGATTACTGGCTTTAGCTTTATTTTTCTCAAATGATTCAGCTAAGATCCTATAATCATTAGCCATGTCTTGCAGTGCGGACATGAGCTCTTCTCGTGTAAATTCATTTGAGTCAAGATCATATACCTCGTCTGTCTGACTCATCTCTTCGTCTGCCATGAGACATTGAATATCTTCCTCGCTTTCGCTGGAAGAATATTCAGAGCTTTCCGAGTCTGAGTCTGTCTGAGCACATTTGATGTTTCCTTCTTCAGCTACTAGGACTTTTTGGGATTTTCCATGATTCTTGCGGTCTTTGTAGTGCTTCTTCTTCCTATCATCACGATGCTTCTCTTTCCGTTCTTCTTTCTTCGGTCTGGTGCAATCTGCAATAAAATATCCGGTCTTACCACAATTGTAGCAAGCCTGGTCGTTAACAGCATCATCTTTTCTTGATTTATAATGATGAGAGGGTTTGAAGTTCCTCTTATTCTTAGACATGAATTTACCGAATTTCTTGATAAATAATGACATAGCATCATTACTTATCTATTCAGCGGATCGGTCTGATGTTGAGGCGATCTGGTCTGGAATGGCTGCCAGGGCCTTGTTTGGTTGAGAGATGAATGGCTCTGCTTCACCTCTGCTTATCAGTTCAAACTCATAGGCCTTAAGATCTGCAAACAGATCATGAAGTTCAACCTTGTTAAGATCTTTTGATTCCCTCATGGCAATGGTCTTAACATCCCATTCCTTTGGCAGAGCTCTCATAACTTTCAGAGCGATCTCTCTGTTAGAATATTCCTTCCCCAGACCATTCAGTTCATTTATGATGCCAGTGACGCTTTCATCAAACTCATTTAGAGTTTCTCCACTCTTCATCTTTATGTCATCAAATCTTTGAAGAGCAACAGGTTTTTTTTGGTCTGGTCGTTGCCTTCGCATAGCTGTGCTATCTTCTCCCAAATTTCTTTGGCAGTAGAGCACATTTTGATTTTGCTGAACATGTTCTTGTCCAATGTCTTGAACAAGATGTCTTTGGCAACGTTGTCGAGATTTGCCTTCTTTCTTTCCTCATTCGTCCAGAGGGATCTGTCTTTCTCTACCATTTGTGGTTCACCACCAGTAATGGCGACTGCTGTATTTATTTTTAGAATCTTCATTGGTCCATCAGTGATGACTAACCACATATCATCATCCTGAGCTGCTTGACAGAAGGAAATCAATAACTGGCATCCGTATACTCACCGGTATACCTGCCTAAGCACGAACACCTCATGTATACTCAATGCACTATGCTCGGGTATCTGCAACATACCCCCAAGCCCCAAACATAACCGTCAATCCTAAGTCATTCCCATCCAAAGGAGAATGAAAATCGACGATCAACAACACGGTGTGATTCTCAAAATCAACACCACAAGCACCAACTCACCGAATCTTTCAAAGATTCCCAAATAGGTATAATACTACCTCCTTCCTCACAAGGGAAGTGCCATCGAACTCGAGATCCACAAGTCTCGAACCATCGTTAGGAAAAACTGGATACAATAACACCCATTGTATCCCAAATACACTGTTTCCCTTAGATTGAGTCAATAACGACCTGATGACTCTCTTGTTGGTACTCCAACATCCTGAGCTGTCCCAGACAAGTCTCCAAGATTAAACATAAACGTATACACGTTTCAGTGAGACATGCACAACCTCAGCCTCAACCTCAAATGACATGGTGACCACTAGAGTCCACCACAATCCACATCGTATCACCTTACGATTTGCCAACTTGGTTCCAACGAGCAGTATAACGGCTCTAGCAAGCCCCTCATGGTGCTACACACACGCGGCAGACAATCTAGTCTCTGCCTCTTTAGGTTTACCTCAAACCTACCAACAAGACGGACGTTTCCGTACGGCACACCATACCGTGGGAAGGAAATCAATAGAGTAGTGGGTCTGCACCCAACGTTCCTCTAATGTCCCTATGTACTTAACATAATCTGATCCTACTCCCTTAGGACCCATCCAACACCCTCAAGGGTGGTGTGACCATGTCCACCACATGTCACATCGACAGAAAGCGAGTAATTTCCTCCATGATTACTCCTGTCGTCAAATCACATGGCGAAAAGCCATTCCAACGAGCATACCTCAAGGGTATCACCACTCGTAATATGATCACCCCAAACGTAAGCTGCGGTACAATCACATGTACATCGCAACCATCCATTCCTCGAGCAACCCGCTCGGTATAAGAGTCACGTCAATCGGTGCCGCACACACCACCTTGTGCTCGGTACTGGCACTCAAGGCATACCACTGAATACGTATACTTAACGCATCGATCATCGTAACGATGATGCATGTCTAATAAGGCATCTCCTACACCATCGTCATCGTCATCCCGTGACGATACATGCCAACTCATGGCATCTAAGGCATTGTCAACTAGTGACGATACATGTCATCCACCATCATGCTAGTAAAATAGGCATAATAAAACATGTATATCTACGCATGCCAGCTGCAATAAAGCTAACAGAATAGCAATATCTCATTCCTCATTGCTAACAATATAGCGGTATATCTGTCTCCGTCGCTCAATAATAGTGTGTAATCAGCACCCATCGCTCGAAGGCGGCAAAATCATGTGCTGAGTACATAGCGGCACAATCCCTCGCTATAGAATCGACGGCATGATACCTCGTCATATAATAAGTGGCATGAAACCTCGCTATACACCTAAGCATGAATCATCGTCCACATAATAGCGAAAATAGGCATCGCTATCAATACCCGGCGGTATAAACCATCGCCAATCAATATAGCGGAATGAACCGTCGCTATCAATACATCTGGCGGAATGAACCATCGCCAATCAATATAGCGGAATGAACCATCGCTATCAATACACCTGGCGGAATGAACCATCGCCAATCAATATAGCGGAATGAACCATCGCTATCAATACACCTGGCGGAATGAACCATCGCCAATCAATATAGCGGAATGAACCATCGCTATCAATACACCTGGCGGAATGAACCATCGCCAATCAATATAGCGGAATGAACCATCGCTATCAATACACCTGGCGGAATGAACCATCGCCAATCAATATAAATCGACACAGCGGGACACGTCACCGCTATCATCCGTGTCATCACAATGAAATGAATATAATCGACACAGCGGGACACATCACCGCTATCATCCGTGTCATCACAAAGGAATGAATATAATCGACACAGCGGGACACATCACCGCTATCATCCGTGTCATCACAATGGAATGAATATAATCGACACAGCGGGACACATCACCGCTATCATCCGTGTCATCACAAAGGAATGAATATAATCGACACAGCGGGACACATCACCGCTATCATCCGTGTCATCACAATGGAATGAATATAATCGACACAGCGGGACACATCACCGCTATCATCCGTGTCATCACAATGAAATGAATATAATCGACACAGCGGGACACATCACCGCTATCATCCGTGTCATCACAAAGGAATGAATCATCATCCTAACAAGCGGCATCTCATCCTCGCTTCTTCATACAAGCGGTATCTCATCCTCGCTTCGTATGGTATACCCCGCCTCAATGTGCAAGCGAGCCTCCCCCCTCCCGCTCCACATTTAGCGGTATAAACATAAGTATAAAAATTCTCACTGTGATAAGCAAGACTCCTGGAATGTATAATCATCATTCCTTTTTATACTCCATATTTCCTGTAACCTGCAACCATCATGGTTAGCAACAATAGCCATATACGCTATGCATCACACATCCAATGCATATATGCAACCACTTGCAAGTCAATACGTATACCAAGACATGTTACCTCGGAAATATCCCTTTACCTGATTCTCTCACAATAATCAGATTCCTTGGCACGTAACATACGGAGTGCCAGACATTACCACTAATGCCATCATATCGCGTCGCACACGATTCCTGCAATCACACTGATTAGCAACACCACTTTTCATATCAGAAAAAGCACATAAACAACTAGTTGTGTCATACAACATTAATGCCATCATGCATAAGTATGTGCTATCAATAACTTCTTAGGCCCTTAACAGCCCCAAAGAGCAACCACTGCTCTGATACCACTAATGTAAGGACCCCAAGCCCTTAATCCTTGATTAGTGTATTAACCACTATGTGTGGCACATGCTTTCAATAAAAGTCAATCGGGAAGCTCAGATGATACTTTATCATTGCATGGCAATTACAAAAAAATTCCTTTAACACTCAATGTTATAAGGTCATCAGTCTAACAACGAAATAGACTCACAAAGTTCGCCCAATATCATCCCTTTTTGCCACTTTTCACATTGTGGACTTTTATAAAAATTTGGGCAGAGTCTCCCCATAAATAGAGCTATCCCGAAATAGAAGCACAACACATAACATAATTCCCGGCCAGGGAAAACATAATACTCATCAGAAAGCAGTAATACCAAGTAAATTCCCAGCCAGGGAAGACGCCACACATATGACGACATAAATGGGTCTCAACACCCACATAATACACTAACGACTCTCATATCATTAGCAATTCTACCACAATTGCATGCAACATATAATGAAAGAGAGGAAGGCTCATGCCTTTATATACAACCCATATACGAGAATGTCCGTGCTCACATGCGAGCATCATAAATGTGTCTATAACCTCGGGTGTATATAAGTACTCTATACGATACCGTGCTTCATCAAGCCCTGGTACCACGATCCTATGAGTACATCCAATCAACAGCTCGAGCTCAGCTCCACAGCCATCGATGCACCTGTTCACCTGCCCCAACAGAGACAGCCCCCAACGGGGTGAGCATACCAATACACAAAATCTCATAATCACAATAATGAAATTCATAATTTACAACACAAGTAAATATTAATGAATTTTAAATGATACTCCCTGGATGGCAACATCCTCATCCGGGATTCCGTGTACTGTCCCTGTTCTCACAATCATCAAACTCATCAAATCTCATAAATCAGTAAATCAACACATTGATTTAACCCATTGCATGCCTAGTTCTCGAATATCAATAATTATGATTCCAAGTTCATCATTCATGCAAAAGTAGATATCTCAATATCTAACACTGATTTCATAGCCTCGCTATTAATCATAAATAAATTAAATGCCTAGCATTTATTTTACCAATTTTCCATTATACCTAGACATCTCAAATGTCTTATAATGAAAACATGATCCCACGATCATTCTCAGGCATCTCAAATGCCCAGGCATCTCAAATGCCCTACAATAGTCATATACATCAGGTACCCCATATAACTTATGAGAGTTACACTACTCTAGTGTCACGTGCGCCCCTGACGGCGATATCAAGATTAGGTCGCTTCATAGCTTCTCAACACATATAAATAATCCTCATGCAACACATATAAATAATCCTCGTGCACGATTATTCAATAAAATCAAAATACATTATGAATTCACAAATGCTCTAATATGTAGTAATGCTCGTACGTCGCACGTACCTTAAATCTCCGAAGTCCGAGCCAAACCTTGCTCGAGTTCCATGCCCCGAGGAACGATGTGCTAACACGATAAATAATTCACAATTATTTACGAACATGTAACCCATGCTCAAGCACACCTATAACCCTCAAAATATTGTCAACACACGACAATTAACCTTTTAAAATACCCGGGGCAGGGAGGGAAACGAATGAGACAATATCGAAAATTGTTCAAGGATACCCAACAAAATCGAACCTTAATCTCACAAATCGAACCCAATTAACACCATAATACATCTAAACATGTAATTAACGATCCCTAACATGAATCATCAACCCATAGCCAAAACCCCCAAATTCGAAATCAACCCTCACCAAATTAGGGCAAAATTCGAACCATAGCTTCTCAATTCGATCACAATCAAGCATCATAAAACACCTAAAACATGCAATAATCGATCAATTGCACGAATTAATACCCCCAAATTTTCGAATTCCAAGCCCTAAAATTCGAACATAATTTCGAACCAACAATCACGATTAGGCAGGGAAAAACATCACAAACATGGAAAAAGGGGTAAGGAACGTTACCCAACGAAAATCGGAAGCAAAATCGGACGAAATCCGATGAACCCTAACTTTTGGGGATCGACGCATTCCAGCCAAATTCGAACGAGAAACGCGACGAAACCTTCAATTGACGGAGGGGAAAGGAGCGCCTCGCCGAGACGACGCCGGTGACAGGTCGCACGCGCCGAACGGCGGCGGGACGGCGGCGGGCGAAGCGTTTGAAGCGGCGGGGGTACTGTAGCAGCGGGAAAATCGGGAATGGGGCGCAGACGGAAAGAGAGAGGAAATAAGGGCTGAAAATGAGAATTTTCTTAAAATCTCGGGTTCAACTTGTATTTATAGCAAAATACCCCGAAAAACTAATAGCCCCACAAATACATCATGATTCCTTAAAAATCATCTGTTTTCAAAAATTCTCTCTCTAACTCCAAAACCCCCTACCGGTGCTCACACAGCACCCGAGATCCCGAGACACATCAAAAACCCAACTCTTAGGTTTTACACCGTAATGTGAATACAATCTCAACCTCTGGATCCAACGATCCCAACTACCCAATTAAACGAGTCCAACTCCTCGATTAAATTCCAAACCGCCACGTAAAACCACTTTAGGGATTATTAACACTACGGGATTAACACCTATAATCCCTGGTCATCACAATATCCCCCACTAAAAGAATTTCGTCCTCGAAATTAGCACTGGTGTATCACATAACACCCAGGCTACACAACAACATGAAGCCAGAACCTCGATTCTTGACCATATCAGAATCGTATAACTAAACGCAAGGGTACCTACCTCGCACCAACTCTGAAACAAGGCGACTTACCAATACCAACATATCACCCAAGAGGTAAAACGTACCTCGATGCGGGTCATTCCAAAAGTCAGTCCCTCATGACTGCAAAACAACCGATACTTACGACTGCAGATCGGACAGTCACCTTAGTTCTAACACAACTAGTAAGAACGCATCCTGAATGACACCTCAACCGTAAGAACGTTGACCTCGTCAAACTTTGGAGTGGAATAGACTTCCAAATCCATCATAACGTCAAAGAGCGTCAGAACAACTCAACGCTAATAATCCAAAAGCAGTTAGTCAACTGAAACTGTAAGGATTCGAATCGCTCCTGATTCTATCGTAGATATCATCCAATGACATCTCTACCAAGACTTACGATGTCTAACATACATCGTTACGAGGGGAACACTAGTACACCACGGTGTACACATACCAAACCTGGTTTCCACTTCAAACCTCCTCCATCGAAGGAGCAGTCGCCTCATTGCAACTTAATTGGGCAACTCACGGCCACAGATTCTCACAAAGACATCTCACAAGATGTCCACCTCCGGATGTTCTAAGGATCACGTCCTGATCATAAATAACAACCGAGACTCCACAGAGTTTAAAAAAATTCTGAAAGGACATGCAATAAACCCATTGCATCCTCAATACTTGTGTCGTCAGCGACACCCAACAAATCCCAAAATCCTGCCATCCCTTGAAAATCCTCGGATTTAACCATCCAAACTTGGGAAGGCTATCGCATAACTCGAAGGGAAACACCAACAAGGGAAATACCTTAACCCTCACAAGAAAATCCCTCCTCAAGGGAGTCAACTAACTTCACGATCATTCCTCATAATCATCGTGCCATGGAGATTCCCAATCTCAAGGTGTTTCATATCTCTCATCAGAGATTTAACCATCCTAAAATAGCATAACTCTATGCTTGACAGAAGGAAATCAATAACTGGCATCCGTATACTCACCGGTATACCTGCCTAAGCACGAACACCTCATGTATACTCAATGCACTATGCTCGGGTATCTGCAACATACCCCCAAGCCCCAAACATAACCGTCAATCCTAAGTCATTCCCATCCAAAGGAGAATGAAAATCGACGATCAACAACACGGTGTGATTCTCAAATCAACACCACAAGCACCAACTCACCGAATCTTTCAAAGATTCCCAAATAGGTATAATACTACCTCCTTCCTCACAAGGGAAGTGCCATCGAACTCGAGATCCACAAGTCTCGAACCATCGTTAGGAAAAACTGGATACAATAACACCCATTGTATCCCAAATACACTGTTTCCCTTAGATTGAGTCAATAACGACCTGATGACTCTCTTGTTGGTACTCCAACATCCTGAGCTGTCCCAGACAAGTCTCCAAGATTAAACATAAACGTATACACGTTTCAGTGAGACATGCACAACCTCAGCCTCAACCTCAAATGACATGGTGACCACTAGAGTCCACCACAATCCACATCGTATCACCTTACGATTTGCCAACTTGGTTCCAACGAGCAGTATAACGGCTCTAGCAAGCCCCTCATGGTGCTACACACACGCGGCAGACAATCTAGTCTCTGCCTCTTTAGGTTTACCTCAAACCTACCAACAAGACGGACGTTTCCGTACGGCACACCATACCGTGGGAAGGAAATCAATAGAGTAGTGGGTCTGCACCCAACGTTCCTCTAATGTCCCTATGTACTTAACATAATCTGATCCTACTCCCTTAGGACCCATCCAACACCCTCAAGGGTGGTGTGACCATGTCCACCACATGTCACATCGACAGAAAGCGAGTAATTTCCTCCATGATTACTCCTGTCGTCAAATCACATGGCGAAAAGCCATTCCAACGAGCATACCTCAAGGGTATCACCACTCGTAATATGATCACCCCAAACGTAAGCTGCGGTACAATCACATGTACATCGCAACCATCCATTCCTCGAGCAACCCGCTCGGTATAAGAGTCACGTCAATCGGTGCCGCACACACCACCTTGTGCTCGGTACTGGCACTCAAGGCATACCACTGAATACGTATACTTAACGCATCGATCATCGTAACGATGATGCATGTCTAATAAGGCATCTCCTACACCATCGTCATCGTCATCCCGTGACGATACATGCCAACTCATGGCATCTAAGGCATTGTCAACTAGTGACGATACATGTCATCCACCATCATGCTAGTAAAATAGGCATAATAAAACATGTATATCTACGCATGCCAGCTGCAATAAAGCTAACAGAATAGCAATATCTCATTCCTCATTGCTAACAATATAGCGGTATATCTGTCTCCGTCGCTCAATAATAGTGTGTAATCAGCACCCATCGCTCGAAGGCGGCAAAATCATGTGCTGAGTACATAGCGGCACAATCCCTCGCTATAGAATCGACGGCATGATACCTCGTCATATAATAAGTGGCATGAAACCTCGCTATACACCTAAGCATGAATCATCGTCCACATAATAGCGAAAATAGGCATCGCTATCAATACCCGGCGGTATAAACCATCGCCAATCAATATAGCGGAATGAACCGTCGCTATCAATACATCTGGCGGAATGAACCATCGCCAATCAATATAGCGGAATGAACCATCGCTATCAATACACCTGGCGGAATGAACCATCGCCAATCAATATAGCGGAATGAACCATCGCTATCAATACACCTGGCGGAATGAACCATCGCCAATCAATATAGCGGAATGAACCATCGCTATCAATACACCTGGCGGAATGAACCATCGCCAATCAATATAGCGGAATGAACCATCGCTATCAATACACCTGGCGGAATGAACCATCGCCAATCAATATAAATCGACACAGCGGGACACGTCACCGCTATCATCCGTGTCATCACAATGAAATGAATATAATCGACACAGCGGGACACATCACCGCTATCATCCGTGTCATCACAAAGGAATGAATATAATCGACACAGCGGGACACATCACCGCTATCATCCGTGTCATCACAATGGAATGAATATAATCGACACAGCGGGACACATCACCGCTATCATCCGTGTCATCACAAAGGAATGAATATAATCGACACAGCGGGACACATCACCGCTATCATCCGTGTCATCACAATGGAATGAATATAATCGACACAGCGGGACACATCACCGCTATCATCCGTGTCATCACAATGAAATGAATATAATCGACACAGCGGGACACATCACCGCTATCATCCGTGTCATCACAAAGGAATGAATCATCATCCTAACAAGCGGCATCTCATCCTCGCTTCTTCATACAAGCGGTATCTCATCCTCGCTTCGTATGGTATACCCCGCCTCAATGTGCAAGCGAGCCTCCCCCCTCCCGCTCCACATTTAGCGGTATAAACATAAGTATAAAAATTCTCACTGTGATAAGCAAGACTCCTGGAATGTATAATCATCATTCCTTTTTATACTCCATATTTCCTGTAACCTGCAACCATCATGGTTAGCAACAATAGCCATATACGCTATGCATCACACATCCAATGCATATATGCAACCACTTGCAAGTCAATACGTATACCAAGACATGTTACCTCGGAAATATCCCTTTACCTGATTCTCTCACAATAATCAGATTCCTTGGCACGTAACATACGGAGTGCCAGACATTACCACTAATGCCATCATATCGCGTCGCACACGATTCCTGCAATCACACTGATTAGCAACACCACTTTTCATATCAGAAAAAGCACATAAACAACTAGTTGTGTCATACAACATTAATGCCATCATGCATAAGTATGTGCTATCAATAACTTCTTAGGCCCTTAACAGCCCCAAAGAGCAACCACTGCTCTGATACCACTAATGTAAGGACCCCAAGCCCTTAATCCTTGATTAGTGTATTAACCACTATGTGTGGCACATGCTTTCAATAAAAGTCAATCGGGAAGCTCAGATGATACTTTATCATTGCATGGCAATTACAAAAAAATTCCTTTAACACTCAATGTTATAAGGTCATCAGTCTAACAACGAAATAGACTCACAAAGTTCGCCCAATATCATCCCTTTTTGCCACTTTTCACATTGTGGACTTTTATAAAAATTTGGGCAGAGTCTCCCCATAAATAGAGCTATCCCGAAATAGAAGCACAACACATAACATAATTCCCGGCCAGGGAAAACATAATACTCATCAGAAAGCAGTAATACCAAGTAAATTCCCAGCCAGGGAAGACGCCACACATATGACGACATAAATGGGTCTCAACACCCACATAATACACTAACGACTCTCATATCATTAGCAATTCTACCACAATTGCATGCAACATATAATGAAAGAGAGGAAGGCTCATGCCTTTATATACAACCCATATACGAGAATGTCCGTGCTCACATGCGAGCATCATAAATGTGTCTATAACCTCGGGTGTATATAAGTACTCTATACGATACCGTGCTTCATCAAGCCCTGGTACCACGATCCTATGAGTACATCCAATCAACAGCTCGAGCTCAGCTCCACAGCCATCGATGCACCTGTTCACCTGCCCCAACAGAGACAGCCCCCAACGGGGTGAGCATACCAATACACAAAATCTCATAATCACAATAATGAAATTCATAATTTACAACACAAGTAAATATTAATGAATTTTAAATGATACTCCCTGGATGGCAACATCCTCATCCGGGATTCCGTGTACTGTCCCTGTTCTCACAATCATCAAACTCATCAAATCTCATAAATCAGTAAATCAACACATTGATTTAACCCATTGCATGCCTAGTTCTCGAATATCAATAATTATGATTCCAAGTTCATCATTCATGCAAAAGTAGATATCTCAATATCTAACACTGATTTCATAGCCTCGCTATTAATCATAAATAAATTAAATGCCTAGCATTTATTTTACCAATTTTCCATTATACCTAGACATCTCAAATGTCTTATAATGAAAACATGATCCCACGATCATTCTCAGGCATCTCAAATGCCCAGGCATCTCAAATGCCCTACAATAGTCATATACATCAGGTACCCCATATAACTTATGAGAGTTACACTACTCTAGTGTCACGTGCGCCCCTGACGGCGATATCAAGATTAGGTCGCTTCATAGCTTCTCAACACATATAAATAATCCTCATGCAACACATATAAATAATCCTCGTGCACGATTATTCAATAAAATCAAAATACATTATGAATTCACAAATGCTCTAATATGTAGTAATGCTCGTACGTCGCACGTACCTTAAATCTCCGAAGTCCGAGCCAAACCTTGCTCGAGTTCCATGCCCCGAGGAACGATGTGCTAACACGATAAATAATTCACAATTATTTACGAACATGTAACCCATGCTCAAGCACACCTATAACCCTCAAAATATTGTCAACACACGACAATTAACCTTTTAAAATACCCGGGGCAGGGAGGGAAACGAATGAGACAATATCGAAAATTGTTCAAGGATACCCAACAAAATCGAACCTTAATCTCACAAATCGAACCCAATTAACACCATAATACATCTAAACATGTAATTAACGATCCCTAACATGAATCATCAACCCATAGCCAAAACCCCCAAATTCGAAATCAACCCTCACCAAATTAGGGCAAAATTCGAACCATAGCTTCTCAATTCGATCACAATCAAGCATCATAAAACACCTAAAACATGCAATAATCGATCAATTGCACGAATTAATACCCCCAAATTTTCGAATTCCAAGCCCTAAAATTCGAACATAATTTCGAACCAACAATCACGATTAGGCAGGGAAAAACATCACAAACATGGAAAAAGGGGTAAGGAACGTTACCCAACGAAAATCGGAAGCAAAATCGGACGAAATCCGATGAACCCTAACTTTTGGGGATCGACGCATTCCAGCCAAATTCGAACGAGAAACGCGACGAAACCTTCAATTGACGGAGGGGAAAGGAGCGCCTCGCCGAGACGACGCCGGTGACAGGTCGCACGCGCCGAACGGCGGCGGGACGGCGGCGGGCGAAGCGTTTGAAGCGGCGGGGGTACTGTAGCAGCGGGAAAATCGGGAATGGGGCGCAGACGGAAAGAGAGAGGAAATAAGGGCTGAAAATGAGAATTTTCTTAAAATCTCGGGTTCAACTTGTATTTATAGCAAAATACCCCGAAAAACTAATAGCCCCACAAATACATCATGATTCCTTAAAAATCATCTGTTTTCAAAAATTCTCTCTCTAACTCCAAAACCCCCTACCGGTGCTCACACAGCACCCGAGATCCCGAGACACATCAAAAACCCAACTCTTAGGTTTTACACCGTAATGTGAATACAATCTCAACCTCTGGATCCAACGATCCCAACTACCCAATTAAACGAGTCCAACTCCTCGATTAAATTCCAAACCGCCACGTAAAACCACTTTAGGGATTATTAACACTACGGGATTAACACCTATAATCCCTGGTCATCACAATAAGTTTTGACTTACCTCGGAACTTGTGGGGTGACGTTCTGCTTACCTAGGTGTGTACACATTTGTCACACTCGTTATTCTAGTTGACAACATGATTTGTCAATCTCTTCATGTTTTTTATTTGACGTTTGTTATGACTTTACTTTAGCATTCATATTTCTAGTTTAGCCAAGTACCCCACATTTTAAATATTGTAGGAAACTCTCTTTTCCTTCAATCACAAGGTTTTTCTTCCTTGCCTAAATGTGGTAAGTGATTGAATCCTAGAATTGCAGCCCTCACAACTTCGGGTAGTAACGAAGTGCACTGGCGTTCAAACTTTCTGTTTCAAGTTCTTTAAGCGTTATCGTCTTACAAATCCAAACTCATGTTTTTATTTCTTGAAAATTTCGAATTTAAGCGTACTTGTATACAAAAGTTGAAACTTTGATAATATTCTCAAACTTGGTTCACAATTTGCAATTTAAGCGCACTAACTTAGAAAACTTGAATTCAAGATTTTAAATCTTGCAAATTCATGTTATAAATGTAACTAGCTTAGAAATTCAAAATGAAACCAATTTGAGATATTGCAACGCTTGGTCAAAATTTGTGGTTCGATTTATCACTTGTGTTTTAAGCGTAAAAAGCTTAGAAACTCGATTTCAAGATTTTATATTCTTGCAGATTCAAGCTTAAGCGTCAAATTCTTAGACAACACAAGTATAATCTACTCACAATTTCCCATAGCAAAACTCATTTGCTAAATTTTATTGCAATAGTGTTTAAATACCTCATTGGCCTCGTTTTTGCTTCATAGCAAAAAGTCACAACGATAGCATGCGCAAATATTGATAAAGTAACAAATTACTTTCCTCACATCTCTAGTTTGTACAATCTTTCCATCACAAAAATCATTGCAAGTTAACTCTAGAGACGTTACGATTCTTCTAACAAATGAATGACGAGTTTTTTAACTTACTGCACATATAAGCAATAAAAATTTAACATTACAATTGTACTGCAAACTATGGTTTAAATTTTTCTAACAATCATGCCACAAACCATAAGATTCACTACAATAAGTAATAACATAAATATTATTGTTTTCAACAAATATCGTCATTACATTTATTTATAATCACTCAAGTCTTGGAGTTTACAACTTTCAAAGATACACAATCTAATTTAAGCGGTAAGCGCTAGATCATCCAAATCATTTGAGAGACGATCTTCTTCGGCCACATTTACTTGATCCATAGCCTTCCCGCGATCGTCTTTATTGCGACAATCATTCGCCATGTGATTGGGTTTTCCACATTTGTAGCACTTGCCTTTGAACTTCTTCGCCTTTCCAGATTTGGAGGCCATGCCGTCAAACTTTCGCTTTGTTCCGGCGTGTTTTTTCACTAAGTTCACTCGTGCTTCATGTTGGTGCCAATTTTCCTTCTTTTCGAAAATTTGTTGCTCTTCGATTCTCAAGCGAAACACAAGGTCTTCAAGATTCATCTCTTTTCGTTTATGCTTGAGATAATTCTTGAAGCCCTTCCATGACGGAGGCAACTTTTCAATCATAGCGGCCACTTGGAATGAGTCACTTAGAACCATTCCCTCCGCTTGAATTTCGTGCATGATTACTTGCAAATCTTGCACTTGTGCTATCATAGACTTTGTAACAACCATTTTGAAATCCAGGAATCGTCCAACGATGAATTTCTTCATGCCGACATCCTCGGATCTATACTTTTTCTCCAAGGATTGCCACAATTCCTTGGCAGTCTTCACTAGACAATACACATTGTATAATGCGTTGTCCAGTCCGTTGAGAATATAATTCTTGCACAGAAAATCGCTTTGATTCCACGCATCAACCGCATCCCTCTTTTGGTTGTCGGTTTCACTATCCATACTAGTAGGACCATCCTCATTGAGGAACCTTGCCAACCCCAAAGTTGTCAAATAAAACAACATCTTTTGTTGCCATCGCTTGAAATCGTTCTCATTGAACTTTTCAGGTCTTTCACCATGATGAACTGGAGTCTTTGTTGCACTGGACGAAGCCATTTGTTGCTAATATTGTCTTAAGATTGTAGTACGTAATTTTATGATTGTGTATCTTAGGAAAGTAGCAAGCAAAAAACAACAAATGACTTTGTATTAGAAATGTCGAGGCGAGATTTGGAATCTTTGTCTTTAAGACAATATTGCCACGCTACGGTGCTAACGGTTTACTTTGGCAATTTGTCTCCCAAGATACAATGACTATGATTTGTGATATGAGCACTCCAAATCACAAATTATTTAAACCACAAAGGTCTAAATACGCCCAACCATAACAATGATGAAGACTCGCAAAATTACTCAAATGTTGATCTTCAAACATGTGAATTTCGAAATTCCATATATAATTTAAGTGAGGGATGTTATATTTATAGTATGTCAAGAAGTATGTCCAAAAGGACACTATTTGGAGGCACCCTATCGCCAAAAATCGCACCCGAACGTGAATACACATCATCAGATACAGGGCTCGATCGATCGAGCTCCTATAGCAAATAAAAAGCTTTTTTTCTGACGAGCTCGATCAATCGAAGACTATGCTCGATCGATCGAGCTCATTTTTAAATTTTTTATTCATTCACTTTTTCCAACAAAAGTTACTTCAGAATACAGGTATGGTAGACACAAGTCGATCCAAACTACCTTTTTTCCTTTCTTTTTGTGGCTAATCTGTATTGGCTTTGTCTTCCAGGATGATTCGTTAACTGGAACTATGCCATCTGTGGAGATTGCAGCGAAGAAAAATTTGGACCGACTCGTTAAAGTTGGCAAAAAGTTGCTGAAAATAACTGTTTCTAGAGTGAATCCGGAGACTGGAATTTATGACCCTTCAAACCAGGTAACTGATGAAGAAGCACAAATCAGGTACCACTTCAACTCTAAATACCAAACAATTCATTAATCTACAATTCCCATGACATTATTACAAGTTATTTCTGTTTTTTTCAACAGGTTAGCAGAAGTACTCTGGAAGGAGAAACGGCACAAAGAGGAAAGATCACAACTCACATCAGAGAAGCAAAGCTGAAAGAGTTAAATTTATGCATTTTTTGTAAATATAACATCCAAAATTTAGTCGATGAATTGTGTATAATTCCAGAGCAACAAGGCTGTGCACTAATTCTTGGTGTTACTCTATACATTGGAGATGTACATATGTGAATATTGAATAAGATATATACCATCAGCACTTAATCTTTCTACAGGCAAGTCCAATTTCACTTTTTTTCTCCAATTTGCACCATGATAGCAAAAAAATGACAAGTTTGGTTTTTTTCGAAACTCATCCTTCACAATCACTTAGCTGCTTGGCTATCATGTCAATAGGCAATGATCCTATAGGAACTGATGACTCGGCTACTTTGACGTTATCATAGTCATCATCAAAGGCATCATCTTCACGATAATTATTGTCTTTCAAATAATTGGTGTGTTCAGTATTCGAGTAAACTATGGCAGGATATGAGTGCTCTATTGCCTGAGAAGTGATGTCAAATTTCTCCACCTTCGACAAAATATCATCAGGACTAAGATCAATCTCATCCAAGAACGAAGCCTTTCCTGATGTAATTGCACGCTGCCACAAGAACGTCATTTTGGGGCTCGAGTTCACTGATTTAACACCTGATTCAAGAAAGATAAATAGTAAAATTCTTCTACTATGCTAATAATTAAACAATTCCAAAATGCACGACTGTTATAAATGAATTTTATCATAAACATATGGGCCTACAAAAGAAAGTCCAGTTTCCAATAATCGATTAAAAAATACAGGAAAAACAGAAAACAGTGAAATAGCGATAAACATAATGCCATTTAGGAGCCGTCACGAGTACCTGAAGTATTGATAAATCTGGCACCATTACCACTAGAAAGATTAATAGGAGGAGGGTCATCCCGGTACATAGATTTCCAATCTTTTCCTCTCCACATCAAGATTTGTTCATTATCGAAAGATAAAAGCACGCATGGAACCATTTCCTGTCAACGAAGAAATGACAAATAAGCGAAAATAAGCAATGAGTATCTTCAACAATCATGGCAGGCAATGTAAGAAAATTAAACCTTAAGCTTAGCTCCCAGCTTCTTGTAGTCACTGGGATGCATCCCTTTACAGTCTATCTTCACCAATATGGATCCCTCAAAAGCAGTTCTCACGTCTCTCACAAGGAATACATAAACTCCATTTTTACCTATAGGAAGCGAAAGGAACAAATGGCAAAATCAAAGTATAAGAAAGATGAAAAACAAAAGTTACAATGACCAACGCATTTATTGCTGAAATTTAGAGGCTTTTCACTGCTAGAAAATCACCTAATTTGCATATTGGGAGTAGGCCTTTTCCTTTCTCTCGTAATACATCGGCTTCTTCCTTAGTCAACCCCTCAGGAGCATCTTGAATAAGTTTTGGATAAACTGGTGTGGCTGGTTTCCAGAGCATCACGGGCAACCGAGGTCGTTTATGATGATCATAGTTTCGACCACGAAAAAGATATACTACTCCACCAACCCTATGAATGATCTTTCCACCAGCCTTTTCCTGTACAATAGGACACCGAAATATTGATTAAACAAGATAGTATCTGCCATCCGTTGCCAGGGATGCAATCAAACAAAAAAAAAATTTACTCAAAATAAATTTTCAATGTAATGCTGCACTAGAACCTCAAGGCACTGGCATATATTGTCCATGTCAACAGTCGGAACACCCAAACACCGAATTTTACAAACAGGTTGTCTCCTCCAATGCGTGTGGATCAACTCCAACATATTGTGAGTTAACCCATCCCTACCTAAAGAATCCAAATCCAAATCAAAATTAAAAAAGTAACCTTCAATCTTAGAACAATAAACTCTAGTCAAACAACTATGATATCCATCCTTAGTCATCTCATATATCGTTAATGCCAGTTCAAAACAAGAGATGCTACAGATTGTCATAATCGAATTTAACTGAACAGTTTTCAGAAATGAGCCATTGTACTTGGAGCTTTCATAGAACTTGAAAGCAATAGAAGTTACAAGTATCACCACATAAAGATAACACGCACTATCCCACTCTACCACAAAAAATCACATCGTCAAACAAGCTAAATCAAGAATCCTAAAAATTAAGGAAAAAATAATAAACAGAAGCTCACCTAAATTCACCTGCTTATTACTGGATATGCAAGGTTTCAACATCTCCTTAATCTCCCACCTCATCAATGGCTCCCCCAAAACCTCTTCCCGCGGTCTCACACTAACCTTACCCAGCTCATAAGCCTTAAGCATTTCATACCTTTTTCCACCAACATTTCCTTTCTCAATATTTCCACCGCCACCCAACGGCTCAAAGATCTTAATATTTCTTTTACTTTTCTTCATCGGCGCCTTCCCTGTCCACGGGCGTGGTATTGTAGGTGGTGCAAAGGGTAAGAATGCAGGCTCCCGCATTGCCAAAGGCTGCACCTTTGGTGTTTCAGAATAACTGTACATAAATTCAAATGGGGCACCGGGCAGCTGATACGATATACCAGAGTGACCGACTATAATTGCACGGTCTTCACCATCGGGTAGGGGTATTGTCTGGCCGGGTTTGATGGGCTTGTAGTACTTGGAGTTGCGGTGGTGGGTTTTGAAGGCAGGGCTGAGGGAGGGGTTATTTGGAGAATTTAAGGGCGGTTGGCGGTGGTTTCTTTGGTGTTTAACAGGAGGTGGGTATTTGGGGATGGGGATGGGTGGCTTGGGGGTGGAGTTAGGGGAAGCGGTGGAGGGGGGTGGGGTGGTGGGTAGTGTTGTGAATAGATATGGTCCTGATAGATTAGCAAGAATTGCCATTTCAGTACAGAACATATGATTCCTAATGTGTATTTTTCTTCTGGTTATTTCAGTTGCAGACAAGGGAAGAAGGGGAGATAAGATTTTTAACGGCGTCGTTTCAATTCGCGACCTTGTACGATGTCGTAGTAGCCGTGGGTTATTGCAGAATTTCATTTGTGGTGTTGGAGCTATTTTTTTTTTTGTTTTAAAATGAACAATCAGGATCTCAATGATGCCAAAATTCTTGGTTATCCTATGGTTAGGATCCCAATGATATCGAAATGCTTAGCTATCATATGGGTAGTATTTTATAACGTAAATTCAATCATCAAATATGCGATATATTCCAAATATTAGATGGAATATACTCTATATATGGTTTGGTAAGTCTTATTGGGCACCACCCTTGAGATGACAAAAACAAATCACAATACACATGTCTCACGAATGTTTGACTTCTCTACCCAGGGTTGAGAGATTTTGCAAGTTGGCCTAGAACTCATGACATTCTCTTATATTTAGAAAAGAATGTCATCTAGATCAAGGGTCGGAGATAATTTTTTAGGGTTATTTTTATAAATAATCACACATCCAACATGAGAAATTTATTTTTTCATTTAACTCCATGGATAAATAAAATGAAGTAAAGCATATTACAAACATAGAAAAAAAAGTAGTAACTCGTATTGAAAATTTGAAATATAACCTAAACCATATACTTAAAAATTAGTAATGATATTATCAAAAAAATAAAAAATAAAATTAGTAATGATAAACATCTAAGAAATTGACCTGATCTCACAACTATTACTACTTGATACCTTATATTCTGACTAACATAGGAAAAACAAATTAATAATAAGGAACCGATATAGTGAGTGATCTCGTAAGTAGTTTTTTAAACTTACCACTAATACCATCACATATGTTAGATAAAAAAAAAACTATATTTAGTCATGCTTTTAACCACAATGATATAAATGAAAAAAACTTTACATGCTCATTTGCAAATAAAATCATCGTACATGTAAGCCTATAACAAAATATTTATGTTAGACAAACTTAAAATTAGGTTCCTCCATGTAATTCCCCACTAAGAAAATGAAGACGGTGTGTACATTTGTTAGAATGAGCCAGTAGAAATTAAATGAGGTGTGAAACCTCGTGTATATAGGCTTAGTTTCGCTAGATAGGGCAAGTATCACGGTCATAAAAGCTCGATATGAGACTTTTTGTGATTTGTAATATTGCATTTTGATGGAAGATTTTGATTTGTAGAAAATATTTTGCAAACTAATCATCTAAAATTCATAGATTTGAAATGACATATAGTATATTGCCATTTCAAATTCTGTCAAGAAAATATATTGAAAAAAGAATGAGAAATTTGAAATACCTAGTTTAATAACTTACGCCAACATAAATAATGGATTTGAATAGAGAATTTGAAATCTACTCATTTCAAATACTTCATGAAGAACCTAAATATGAATTTCAAATGCCAAGAAAATGATGAAATAATTATTAATAGGCAAATTGGGATCCCAAAAATAATGTTTGGTTTGCTTTCAGTACATTGTCAGATAAATATTTTGTTTAACTCCCTATCCCCAAAAAAGATTATATTGAATACATTAAAATTATAAATCTCTATTTTATCCTTTGTTACATATGTATTCATCAAATATCTTCATTTTCTTCCCATTATTTAAAGAATTTTTTTATCTTCACAACATCACATCGTTAATCTTCAGCAAGCGCTCTAGCGACGACATTGGAATTTCTGGTTTTCCACCATTCAATAGTTCGTTCACTGCTACTCGATTGGGCGTGGAATTTCTGGAAATTTTGGATAGAAACTTTCGAGATTATGCTGGGTATCATCGTTCCTGATTCGATGTGCTTGAACCTTGGTATTTCTTTCATTTTGCTGCATGTTTGAGGGCCTATTAGGTGTTTTATTTCACCTATATTCGTTGGGATTTGTCTACTGATTTGGCATCGATTTCACTTTTCTTTGATGTTTCAACCTGGATTTTGTCTTTGCCTTGTGTTGGGCATAAATTCACTTTGTTACTCAATATTGTTGTGTTGGGTGTGATCTTTCCCTTGGTTTGAACTCTGTTGCATTGCTTTGATACATGTTGGGGGTTTGTGAGCACTACAAGTGTTTGTGGAATTGTTCAGCCCAACTACACTTGTAATTTGGTGTCTTTCTGTTGTGGAATGCCTTCTCATACGTTCTTGATGGGAATTGAAGTAGTGTCAAGAAAACCAGTCTTCATGATCTTTATGAGCAGGAACCGACATGACTACCTTGGAATATCTTAATGTGGGAAATTATGGCTTGGTGTAGAGATCCAGTGTCGATGCTTTTGGCGTGGTCACCATATGAGTATGGTCTTGCTGATGATTGGTAGAAACATGGGGTTGAGTACATATGGTATGGTTCAACCCACACATGTTAACCATGAGTCAGTAAGCAAATTGAGAACTGTCAAAAAATTGTTAAATATTATAAGATTATGAAAATACATACCTTATAATAGTGCATTAGCCTTTGAATGTTTGGCAAGTTCAAATGTTTGGAGACATACCTTGTTTGGCCCCAATTGAACACCTTATCCGTGCATATCTTGTTTGGGCCCGAGACAAATTCAAGGTTTAGATTTTTAGTGAGGGTGAGGGTGAGGGATCCTTCTCCAGTAACATGAGAGTGAATACCATTAGCAGTGGATACAACATTTTGCGTAGGTGGTTTCAGGGATCGAATGGATTGATTGTCAAAGGTCATGCGATCCATAGCCCCGGAATCAATTATCCATTCACTATTACTATTAGGAGCGGAAGTATGAAAGGTCTTACCAGACGTAGCAATCAAGGCTAAGGCATCCTCAGGTGTGTCCGAGGTGATGGTTGGTTCTGCTACTGCAACTGATGCACGAGTGTTTTGTTTGGAGTTGCGTTTGTGAGGTGCCTTGGTGGGATCCACCATTCTGGATACCCAATAAGTTCATAACATCGAGACTTTGTATGTCCAGTTTCACCACAATGAGTACAAACACGGTCTGATTTTGCTACTCTGAGTTCATAGCTTCGATTTTGTGATCTTGAGGTCTTATTTTGATCAGAGTGTATTCCCGTTGGTCGATTTGTTATAGGCTTAGTTTGTCGTACCACCATTGCAGATGGCTCCATACGATCATGTTTACCATTCTGAGTAGCCTTGCAAATAGATTCACGACGTACATATGCATACGCTTCTTCAAGATCCAAGATTGGATCTTTTCTGAGAATTTCACCTCGGACTTTTTCAAACTCCTGCATCCAATCCGTTTAAGAAGATGTGTACAGGTAGTCGTTCAACAGATTTTCTGTAGGCAATGATGTCATCAGGGTCCTTCATTATAATCTTGTCACGATGATCAAGTTCTTGAAATATTTCCACAAGATCTCTATGATATGTTGATATAGTGCAGTTGTTCTGTTTGGTTGAAAAGGCTCTCTGATTCAAGACAAATAATTGAGATTCATCTTACCAGTCGTAGAATGCCTTGGCTAGAGCACTCCATATTTCTCGTGCTGTGCGTAAACGAATATAACGTTTCATAATATTCGATGACATTGAGGTGAGTAACCACCCCTTAACTTTTTGATTTTCATCATACCACTTCGTATAGGAAACATCAGTCTCTTGTGGAGTTGGTGTTTTCCCTATGATATATTTACGTTTTTCACGTCCCGCAATCTGCATCTCCATGATCTGGCACCATACATCATAATTAATTTCAGGTGAGAATGACACTGGTTGTAAAACCAGCGGTTTCAGATTGAACATGAATGATTGGTGTTGATTCAATTTTTTCGTCCGACATGGAGCAGAGAAGAAAAAAAAGAGATTCAACGGCAATCGGAACGAATGCTCTGATACCAAGTCAAAAATAGTGTCATTCATTATTATTCCACCAATCTTTACAAGCTTAAATACAATTTGTATGTATCAAGATCCCTAAGATGTAGACCACAATATTCTAACTTAGGAAACCATAAAATACCTCCAGAATTACAAAGATTTTGGACAAATGAATAAGGCAGTAATTGAGTAAGGAAATAATCTTGTAGATCTTGAAACACATTGAAAAGATTTGTCAACAGCGTTGTAAGTCAAGAACTATTATATATATATTGGGTTAGGGTAAAAAGAAGAAATAAATATAGACTAAAAACAGGAAAAGGAAAACAATCCGTGATGGTTAAAAGCTAATTTATAATAATGGACACAAATTCACAAACCTTAATGCAGACAAAAAAAAACTTTGTATGTATTGTAAGTTATGAAACCAATGAATGAAATTTGATTTGTTGACATAAGAACTTCCAACTGAAGTTCACATGCTAAATAACATCCACAAGCATGACTAACTATTCAACTCTTTATTTCTGTTGCTCTGGTATACAAAATGAAGGACTGGAACTTTAATTTGCAGGAGAAACACTTTTATTTATTGAATAATATTTTTGTATGTAAAAAAAGAATCGGGCAGTTGCTTTCTATCCAATGGCGTTTATTACAATACTACTGGGTGATGATGACACAATAAAATAATTTATTTTCAGAGAAATTTTGTGTTCTCAAAGCACAACGAAACAATCTAAATACATCTAATTTCTAACTATTTATACATGTACATAAGTGAAGTGAAATTATTGACAGTGAAGTCAACAGCTAGCACTGCAAAAATAGCAAACAAAGAAGATAACTTAAACTGCGGAGTAATATATCATAAAAAATTTTATGATTTTTTTTTTTTTAAAAAAAGAAAAGCTCACACGAAATTTGAGTGAGTTTGGCATGTGGATGTGTTTTGATTTCAGATCATTCCTGTTTGTTAAGAAGACAAAGTACAACAATGAATCCCGTGACTGGTTGCATGTGGAGATGTTATAATCAGTAACTTATCCCACCCCATACACACTCACGTGTCTGTAACTCAATAAATAATTTGATCATAATATATTTATTTGATAATTTATAATCAAGATCAGGATGGCAATGATCGATCTGGTAAATTAAATAGTATTAACCAATTGTGCATGGACCACAACTACTATCCGGTATCCATAAACAATCTTTCATATGCCCAATTGGATGTTAACCAAAATTCACAAAAAGGAAAGCCCAGCAATAAATACAAGCGAAAAGGGGAATTTCTTCACATTCTTAAACAAATACCCCAACATTTAGTTCAGCTCTTCCCCTGCCCATAATACCACGCCACACCACCTCCACCAGCCGGCATTGCCGCCGCCATCGACCCACAAAATAAAATAAACAAATATGGGTAGTATTTGCTTCAAGAAATTCATATTCTTGCTTATGATTGTTGTTGTATTTTGGTGTTCTAATACGGAAACATGCAAGGCAAGAAGAGTAGGCAAACATTGGAGACAAAGCCCAAGTGCCACCACGGCTTCTCTCTACAAGAAGAAAGTCAAAAAACATGGCCCCTATCACCATAATGGCAAATCCGGGAAGTGGCCTCACAAACCTCATTTTCCACAACCGCCACCACCACCACCGGTACCGGTACCACCAGCACCACAACCAATAACTCCACAACCTCCACTAGCGCCACCACCAACACAAGTGCCACCACCGACAGAATCACCAACAATACAACCATCGCCAGCATCACCGACAATAACACCACCACTAGCGCCTCCACTTGCACCACCAGCATTTCCTCCACCATCCCGCGGACCGAAAGAAAGTCCCCCAACCATAACTTCACCACCAAAGAAAGGTGAGAATGCGCCTGGTTCTACTGTGTATAATGTGTTGGATTTTGGAGCCAAAGGCGACGGAATTTCAGACGACACTAAGGTAATAAACTGCATTTTGTACCTAATCATGTGATATAAGTTACATTATAGTTTCTTTTCTTTTCTTTTTTTTTAAAAATAATTTAAGTTTACTTTCAATACAATCAAAATTTGCCTGCAAATTTAACATTTGGAATTCATGCTTAAAGTATTCCCCGCAAAACTTCAAAATTTTCCAAATTGTCGACGCTTTACGGATTTCATAAACTCCTTGGGAATTATTTCAATGATTGCCCCATTATTTTCTTAGAACTTGAAGCGATATTCCCACTTTTTAATATGAGGATGGCATATATAATGTAATCTCATCTAACCGTTTTTTTTTTTTAAATACGCATATACTTGGCATTCATTTGAAATAGTGTACCACAAAATCTAGTAATAGAAACATATATAAAATGATTTAGTGGAAATTTCTCAAATAATTTTCTCATTAATTTCACTTTTACTCGTAAGTCCCGAAATTACTTGTTCACAGGTTCTTGAAAAGGAAGAATATTTATCGGTGGAGATGATAAGAAATCTTAAAAAATAAAGTCTCTATAATTTTCTTATAAGATCCATAAAATAAGTAAAACACGTGACGATAATTGAAGTTAATAAGTAAAGTATGCGCAACATTTATATTTTTGGGTTGAGATGCATCACTAACTCACAACAACCCATGTTTTTTTTAGTTTTTTTATTTTTGGTTTAATATTTTTAGGTAATAACACTTTTGTGGAAATTATAGCCTTCTTTTATATATATATATATATATATATATATATATATATATATATATATATATATATATATAAAGTGTACATTATCTTGTTTGTTTTGTGGTCACAAGAGCCAGCCATTAAAGTGAACTTTGGTGAAAACATAATTCCATAATATGAGGACAAAAAATAGGTGCTTGTGAGTGTGAGTTGTGAAATCTTTCCAGCGACACATCTAAGTTTTCTTTATTTTTAATAAGAAAACTTTCAAGGCCTTATTAAATTCAATAATTTGTTTTCGCATGTGATACACGGACACTCCTAAAAATTACTCGGTCCAATGTCAGACACTTCTAGGACATCGATACTCGTGTCGGACATTCCCTTCAAAATCGGACAACCATAACGAATACGGTCGATGGGCGTGTCAGACACATAAATGACACTTTTGGGGGTTAATTGTAAAATTAAAATTTTTTTTTTCTGAAATGAAATTTGGACGTGTTAGTTAATTTTTTTGTTAATTGGAGTAATATACATCTGTGTTAGTATGAGTGATACTATGATAATTTCAGCGACATATTTATTTATATATTTTTTGAATTTGGTAGGAATATTTTTTGTGTTATCTTTTATTTGGAAATCTTTATGTTAATTGAAATAATATGCATTTGGTGTTAGTAAAGTGAGGCGATACTACGATGAATCCAATGATGTGTATTTTTTTATATGCTTCTTGAATTTGCTAAGAATATTTTTATTGTTTTTACGTGATTTTAGAATTTTAAAATGTGAATTTTTGTATTTTGTAATATAATACATATAATATATATATATATATAAGTATACAGGAGTGTCCTAATCACATCACATCCTGAAAATTTTGCAAATCTATATTGTCGTGTCCGTATCGTAATGTGTCTGTCTCGTCGTATCAATATACGATGTTATGTTTTGGTAAAAGCTAAGGGAAAAAGTGATGTAGGGACGCAATAAAAAACTGTCACGAGATTAGACGAGAGAATCGCAAAGGGCCCACCAAAACGATTCTCGTTACGACAGTTTACAATAATGATTCCAATAAATAAGTTACCTTTTGTAATTTCAATTTGAGGACTTAATAAATAAGAAGTTTTGAAATTCGAAAAATATTATCAGAACTCAACGTGAAAATTGAAATGCAGGCATTTCAAGCTGCGTGGGCTGCTGCTTGTAAGGTTGAAGCCTCAGTGATTAATGTGCCGGCAGAGTACGTATTTCTTGTAGGACCCATTTCATTTTCGGGTCCATACTGTCAACACAACATTGCTTTCCAGGTAAATTAAAAATAGGGTCATTTATGTATTGCAATAGATAATCTTTTTGTGTATCGATTCAGCCCTACATCTTTTTTCGTACAAAAGAGAATTATATATTTCAAATTTAATATGTTTTAGTAACTCTTGAATAGTTAGATGGAAAAATTGTTGCTCCCACAAGCTCGACTCCTTGGGGATCGGGGCTTCTGCAATGGCTCGAATTCACAAAACTTGTAGGAATTACAATTAAAGGAAGTGGGACTATAGATGGGAATGGAGCTGTTTGGTGGCAATATTCTCCCTTTGAAGATGATCCTACGGATGATCAATCCAGACTCTTAATCCCAATAAATGGCACATTGGAACAGAGCCATCCTCCGGCTTCGGTAATATAGTTGACCATCTATTCGCAAATCACAATAAAGAAAGTGATATAAAACACAATCATCCCAATTATTTGATGGAAAAAATGGAACTCTATAAATAATTTTGGCAAAATGAAATATTTTAGTCCTTGACTATAGTTATAAATATACATTTTGCTCTACTAACTCAATTCATGAGGGAGGGGTTAGATTTTTGGGATGGAAATTTAACTTAGGGAAATTTATAAATTTCTTGATATAACTCAATTGGATGTCGTGTCAGTTGCCTTATCGAAATATACACAACTTCTCCAATTCCTTGTACGTTTTTTCCCTGACTAAAGTTTCATCTGGCAGTGGATAAGCAGCTCACTTGGTTCGAAGATGCCAAGGATAAAGCCAACTGTAAGTACCACCATTTACAAAATTACTCGATTTTTACTATTTATACCAGATTAATGGTTAAAAACTTGATATTCAGGCACTTAGATTTTACGGAAGTTTCAATGTAACTGTAACGGGAATAACGATTCAAAACAGCCCTCAATGCCATCTAAAGTTCGACAACTGCATGGGTGTAGCTGTGTACAATTTTAGCGTCTCATCACCCGGCGACAGCCCAAACACAGATGGCATTCATCTTCAGAACTCCAAAGATGTTCTTATTCGCAGTTCAAATATTGGTTGTGGTACGTATGTATATGCCCTTTAGTGGATTTATGGATCCGAGGCATGACAAAAGAATCTGAAATGGTTAGAAATTTCAGAGTCGTGAGTTTCATAATTAACTTATCGCTGAGAGTCAATGCAACCAACTTTTCTTAAACAAGCCCTTCTTTAATTTAATCAAGAAATTATAACTTCTGGGGACACATAGCTATCTAGGACAAATTTGTGATCCATTTTGCTACAATCTTATCCTACTGAACTGAGGATGGGGGGACCTAAGCCAACCACATCCTTAAAGTTAAGCCCACGTTTCAGCCATTGATTTGTTGAAAAAATTTGCTTTGCCACGAGTTTTTGACCCCACTTTCACTGCATAGTCACAATCTTTATATTTATCAAATAAAATAGAACCCCAAGAACTGCCGCCACCCTTGCTTAAGAGAAGACATTTTTATATACCTCTGCCGGGACCGTGAGTCATCCCTTAAAAAAAAAATTATATTTAAAATAAATATTTTTCTTAGAACAGGAAATATAATATGTTTAACATGCAATTGTGTGGTGAAATTCTTTTTGAAGGTATTTTAATAATTTTGGTTCAAGTACAGAGCACTAGCTGGAATGCAGTATGTAATGAATTTCCTTTATAATTATGATCGGAATATGTGTGTGATAAATAAAATAAATAAATTTCTTGTTGATTTAGTGTCCACCATTGCACAATGTCGAACAATATGTTTGAGGAAGTGAAATTTTGTAATGGACAAAAAATGGTTTTGCAGGAGATGATTGTGTATCAATACAAACTGGATGCACTAATATATACGTGCACAACATTAACTGCGGACCAGGACATGGGATCAGCATCGGAGGTCTCGGAAAAGATAATACCAAGGCTTGCGTATCAAATGTCACTGTCCGAGATGTCATTATGCAAAATACAATGAACGGCGTTAGAATCAAAACGTGGCAGGTAGACTAATTAAATATCGTAAGTTGGAAACCTTAAAAACACCAACAATGATTCTAACGCAAGTTTTTTTTAACAGGGCGGGTTAGGGTCGGTTCAGGGCGTACAATTCTCCAACATTCAAGTATCCGAGGTCCAACTTCCAATAGTTATCGACCAATATTATTGCGATAAAAGAAGCTGTAAGAATCAAACAACTGCCGTGGCTCTGTCGGGTATAAACTACGAGAATATAAGAGGAACGTATACTGTAAAACCAGTCCATTTTGCTTGCAGCGACAGCTTACCTTGCACTGAAGTCACCCTTACCAACATACAACTGAAACCTCAACAAGAGCGATACCACATGTACGATCCCTATTGTTGGCAAACATTTGGAAAGATTCTTACTCCTACGTTTCCGCCCGTCGAATGTTTATTGGTTGGGAAGCCTTTGAGCAATAGGATTCTGGGAGATGATGATTCTTGCTAAATTTAATAATCATGTTGTAATATATAATATGGTGTAATTATTATTATTACTTTTTTTTTTTGGGGGGGGGAATAATTATGGATTTGTCTTGGTACATTTATAATAAAACAAAATATTTTTACATAATAGGAGACATGAAAGACAAGATTGAAGAATTCTTTATCATAAACAAATTTGTTCGAATTCAAATAATTATTAGCATATAATGCGAGATACCAAGAGGTAGGAGGCTATTCATACGTGAATTCCATTACAGATCGTAACTCCGCAATTTGTCATCTGTTTTTTGAAACTACTCGAGTTTTCTGAAATTATAACGTTTTTGAATGTAAAGTTCATACAGTTCAAGCGAGAAGCAGCACGATTCTTGTTTCTTTTTGTTGGCAAATGACGTGGCAAGATCACCTGCACCTGCCAGCATATAACACAACTGAATCTCGATTCACTCTTAGCTATCACACTGTGTATTTTTTTTTTAAAAGTTGGGACATGCACCCAATAAGACTTCTTGGAAAAATGAAACACACTATCAAACCATAGTTTTTTTTTTTTTAATCCAAAAAAAAAAAAAACTATGGTTTAGGGAGGGAACATAAACAACTTGTTCAGTGGGGCGGGAGACTGAAAATTCAGATTTTCAACTTGGTATATTATTCAATTCAAAATTTATTTTCTACAATTTTCTCGATTCAAAATATCGTCCTTCATTTTCGAATCCAATGAGTTGAAACTAACATCTTCCGACAAACCAATTCCGCCACTTTTTGTGAGGGTTGAAGCGACTATGTTCCAATAGGTTGAAGCGACATGCATTGGCTCCGGTATTTACTACGGGTTGAGCCATATCTTTTCTTTTTTAAACGATTCTTATTATTTTTATTTTTTTAGTTTTCAAATTTTTATGTTGCTTTCTGGCTAATAAACTTGTCTAGAATATAGGATCTTTGATTTTTTTTTAACTCACATAAACACCCTCATTGAAAGGAACTGGTTCTTGCAAAATTTAGGTCTTGCTCCATTATAGTAATACATTTTTTCCAGATGGCTACGAAAACAATGCATCAACAATAAGTGGAACATATTTTATGTCTTGTTTTGTTATTGCTTTTGAAATAGTTCATGTTCTTATTTTCGTTTTGATTCATGAAAGGGAAAAATGTATATGTTCTTGATCGCATATGTTGTGCGAGTATTTGAAGTGTAAATGTGCATATTTTTTTTTGACTTTGTCTGTGTCTTAACTCACGTAAGATCAATCTTATTTTACTTTGGACCAATGCTTATGCTCAGTTTTATATTTGGGAATACATCTGGCTAATTTATGATTTTTCTGTAACAATATTCGGATGTTAATCTTACAAAATGCACAGGTCAAGAGCAAGAAGGGACAAAAAACTATTCATTCTAGCTGAAGAGCAAGCAAGGCCAGTGAAATCAAGATTGTTGCATGCGACTTAAAAGAGAGAAATTGTGCAACTTCAACGAAATTGTTAATATTTTTTTGTTATTACTTATTATTTGTAATTCTTGTACTTGTTTTAATGTAGGTTTACTTTTATGGATAGTTAAGCGATTATGTTAACAGTATTATAGTCGTTAGATTGCTTACAAACAAAAACTTCAAATATCTTTGTTGCCAACACTTCATAAAGAGTTGGGTTAGGATGGTATCTGAAGTAACCAAAGCAAAAAGCAACAAAAAATGTTGCCTAGTTATTGAAAATTCGAGCAAAGGCCGAACAAGCATTTATACAAACACCTGATTGCATCAGAAAATTACAAATGTTTAAAATGTTGGAAACCAGTATCCACCCAAAATTCAGTCCAAAACACAATAATGGGATACTCAGAGGTAAAACATTAACAACCTCAATCATCTAAAAGTAATAAAATACATTAATCCGATGTAGATATGTATCAATCCACAAAACAAGTAGCTAAAAAACTATCGACAAGGATAATTAGCAGTCGACACTAAACTACGAGACACTTACGATAAGTGAGTGGCGATCGCACAGAAATAATAAACGAGCATATAGATTGAAGCAAGCAAAGAAGAGAGTTCATCGCTAACTTACCTCCCACTTCATTCAACTTTTCAACATAAAGCCAAATGCTAGCCTTATATATAATAATAAATGTGTTACTCCAGTCATGAAGCCATCTTGAAGTTAAATATATAAAAAAAAAATGGCTCATCCAAAAAAAAGCTCATCCCATTAAATTCGCAAAAAAATGGCTCATCCAGAAATCTTCTAGAATCTTTCAAACCACTAATATGTCCAAAAAGTCCCAGCTGACCTCCTATGAAGGATCAGTCTTGCAGACCTCCTATGAAGGATCACTTTTGCTGTATAAACACCCAAAACAATATCAACAACTGTTTGCACCACTTCAAAGACACTTGCATTGCATTAAGACCATTATTGCTGATTCATAAGCTGTGAAGAGTTAAATGGTGCCGATTGAACATGATGACTTGATAGAGTGTAAAGATTGAGTAGCACCAGGTTGTGAGAGAAAATATGCATGTTGAAAGGGATAAACAGATGGATATTGTGATGGTTGGACGTCCATTGCTTTTTGCACATGAGCCTCTTGGGAGGGATATTCATCTCCGGCTGTTTGTGAGCTATGCACTCTCCGTTTTGTGTCTTTTGTAATCTTCTTTGAAAGCTTCCATTTAATCATATACCACTTTTTATAAAAAAAAATACATTATTTATAGTTAAATATACCAAATGAATTAATGGATTAGCTTACTTGAACATACAGCCTTTCTTTTTGCCTTTTTGCGTCTAATATCTCAATGGCGTATATGAACATATGTAACTCCTCTAGACTTGACCCACCGAGGATCATATACAAGCATTTTATTTTTCTAGAGATCATACCGTAAGAATAATATGAAGATTTTTGGTGTAATTTATTAAATATTGAATTTAAAAATTAATATTCTTTCAATTTACAAAAAAATTAAGTAAACTTGATTTTCCATGCTAGTTGTCTGATATCCCTAGTTCTGGAGGCCCAGTAGGTCTTGAGGGTCCGAACTTTATTTGGGCCGGTCAGTGAGGGCCCATTTAGTCAACAAGGGAAGTCGTCACTGCCGATCCGGGCGTCCTCATCACCACTGTCTAGCTCTCCGCCGACCCGAGTTATTACGGGAACGATTACCTCTCAGTCTAGCTGCCAAATCGTTCCCGAGCCGGGGCGGCGAGGAAGTACATCAATAGGTCGGGGAGGTCCTCCATGGGACATGCCACCAAGCTGAGGCACTGTCTCCTCAGCAGATCAGGACGGGCTATATTTAGCAAGATAGCCGGGCATGGGCGCGGTTTCCTCAATAGGTCAGGACGGGCAGTCATGGGACAGGATAGGCGAGCTGGGGCCACCTAGGGTGGTCCTGCATACCGAGACTAGGGTGGCAGGAGTCGGACACCTATTAAAGCAAAAGCTAGGCCTGCTAACCAATCAAAGGGTGGTCAGGCACTGTGAGTAAAAAAGCATATTCCCGGACGCAGAGAATCACCAGAGCAAAAGGATCGTACGAAGTAGTAGGGTAGCAGATGCAGATGGTCCCCCATCTGTGGTCCCCCCCCTCAGTTTCAGACATTGTCCCCAGAATCCCCGGCAGACCGGAGGAACCATGGGCATCCCTCCCCTATAAAAGGGAGAGTAAGTTAACAAGAAATGAGATCCCCGAGAGCCCTCTAAAGAAAAAAAAAAAGGACAATATTGATCGGAGGAGATCCAAAAAACCAGAGAGGATCCTCCCGGACTCCGGCCTAAACCGCGACTTCGCGAAACAAAACATCTTCCCCTATAAATTCATTTGTTATCAATGCGAACCAAAATGAAAGGAAGGTAACAAATTGGATAGTCGATCCGCATAAACTGAAATGAGGTCCCCAAATACGCAAGTGGTCGCTACCAAATCCCTCAAATAAAGCTAAGCCACAGTACAATGGCGCACAAAACCGAGATGCACAGAAATGAGAAGCCAGCAATGCTCCCGCAATGAAACAAAACACAAAGACCACCATCAAGTAGGCCAAAACATATCACAACAAGACCATTATCAAGTACAAGAACACAAATACACACAAAACCAAAGTTATCAAATAACCCTTCCAAAGAGCACAACAACCAAGTAATCGTCAAGCGAACAGAATAAATTCTAGGCCCGCCCGACCAGAGGCAAATTCACCCAACAAAACAACATAGCATCAAAAGGCGGGTAAAAAGGAGGGGGTTGAAAGTAAAACTAAAGCCAATAAAACTTACAACAATCCGGATGAAGCAAGGATCCACTGGAAAGCTCAGGCCCAATCGACGATCCCAAACAGTTGGCCAGAGATTTCTTAGCGACTTTGCGTCCAGAACCCACAAATCTTGTAGTAGAAAAAAGACGAGAACCTTAGCGAAAGAAAGGAGACCCGCCCGCCATAGACACAAGAACACCGCAAGTCCTGAACCAAAAGAGACAGAAGCCATAACTTTAGAACCCAGCAAAACCAAAACCACCTGTAAAATGGAAAACTTATTGAACAAAATTACGACTCAAGTGAAAAGGCTAAATGAATGGTGAGATGAAAAAAGCAAATAATATTCATTCATTCCCTCCAATGTCTCAAATTCACATGTAAATGAAAATAAATCATATTTAGAAAGAAAAAATAAAAGGAATATCTGATTTCAATTTGAGATTCATTTCAAGCTCATCAACATTTCATTTGAGTTCTATATAACCAACAAATCGTACCCTTGAAGTTGAGGAGCACAAGGCAAATTAAGCAGTGTTGCCATCTTTAAAGCATAAAACAAACAAATAAACCCCCCTCCATTTCCCTTGGAATTTAATGGCACCCCAGGTCCCAGTCGACAAAATTCCAGCAGGGCTGGATTCAAGCCACACGAAACGAGCATACGTAACATTTTTTAGCTGGAAATGGTGACTACGTTAAAGGTATGTTCTTCGGTTCCCATTTCAAAACCCATCATCTGCTTCTTCCCAACTTCATCGTATTGTCCACCTACTTTCATATTATTTTTCATTACTGGGACACAAAAAAATAGCCCATGTGTGAGAACCCGATTTTTTTCAACAAAGTCAATAACTAGAGTTTTGGTCATCTAAACAACTATGTATTTTTAATCAACTCAATTACTTGATATTAAGGGATAATGTTGAATTATTAAATATCAATAGATAATATAAAATTAATATGATATTAACATACCACCTAGCTAGATAGAATTTGATTGATTCCGGGAGACTTCATGGTAACGAAAATACACTTAATAAATATGGTATATTAGATAGATAATAATTTAAGTTACAAAATACCTAATAGATAAGTATTGGTTAATAAAATCTTTACAAAATAATTAAGGGATAAGCTTTGGTTATCAAAATCTTTAATAAATAGTTGGGGTGGTTCACGTCCAAATTATCATTCTTAACAACCAATAGAATTCATCATCTGCAACCTTTATTCTTCAAAAATTTAGTCATTAAAATTCCTTCCAATAAGGTTTGAGTCTTCAAAAGTTGACCTTATTCCAACCAATAAAAAGGATCCAAGAGTTAGCCATTTTAAAATTTCCTCCAAATCATCAACAGCAAGTTTCGATCAGTAGCATAATACATCGTGTAATTCACAACTAAAAGCCATCCAAGCACGTGTATAATCGTCTCCAATCTCTGTAAGTGGGTTTTGTTATATATTCGTTTCAATTTTGAAAATCATATGTATGTTTTGAAATCTCAATCGAATATGTGATGTATTTTAAAACTATGATGTTCTGAGAATAAATTTTGATCATCGAGAAATAAGGGCTATACGAAGCAAAGTGCTACGTATGATGGGAGCCACCTCTTGAGTCCAAATGGCAAAGTGCTACGTGTACGGGGGCCACCTCTTGAGCCTGCGGGGCAAAGTGCCACGTACATGGGAGCCACCTCTTGAGCCGGCGGAGCAAAGTGCTACATATACGGGAGCCACCACTTGAGTTTATGCAAGTCCCTCTAGATTTTCGGTGTTATGGATCTATGTTTAAGTGATATGAGTTATGATTCTGATATGCTATGTTTTGTTCTGGCTCTGATTAGAGTAATTCGGTTAAGTTTATGTTTCAGTATTCATATCAGTTTATCTCCGATTATTATATATGTTTTGGAAAATTATAAAAAAAGTATTATATTGTCACATCGATTGGCCCCCACTTGCTGAGTGTTTTCCAAAACACGCACCCCTTACTCTACCTTCCCAGATAAAGACGAGGAAGAAATTCAAGCTGAAGAAGAACACCAATTTTGGGGTTGGTGATCCGCTGCGTTTCTATGAATTAAAGACATCAATTTTGGTTTATTTAGGATTTCATTAAGTTATTCCGTTTTAAGACTTTTAGAGTTTGATTATGCAATTTAAATTCGATTGTAAAGACAATTATTTATATTTTTGGAATAATAGACTGGTTTTCGTAGAATTCTGTATACGAGGCTTGTTGATTTTGAATTGTATTTAGAATCAACGCCGGTGTTATCGACCCCGGTCTCGGGACGTGACATTTTAGTGGTATCAGAGCGAACCAGGTTCAATAATCCCGCTGGGAAAAGACTTCTGATTGAGATATAATACCAGATTATTAAAACCCAGTTCAAACAGACCAACTGAGAAGGAGATTCAGTTGGGTAAATATTGATCTGTTCACAAAACAAATCTCGATCCACATTGAAATAAAAAAAAAAATCAAATCAAATCAGAATCCTTTTTAATAAAAAATAAAATTTTAAAAAAAAAGAAGATAAATTTCGAAAATAAAACCTAACCCTAAACCAACCCGTTGAAATTCAGCCGCCACCTCCGTCGCCGCCACTACTGCCACCCTAAGCCGCCAGCTGACTTACCCTCGTGACCACCGCACCTCGACGAACTCGCGGCCAAAATCCCAGTCCGATCGAACTCCGACTGCCCAGTTAAATTCACGACCAAAGCTAGACCCCATCAACACGTCTTTTCCGATCTTGTCGTCGGGTGACACCAATCGACGAATCCGTCTCATCACTGTGATCGTCATGAGCTGAAATCCCAAAACCCTCTATCAATTTTAACTTACAATCATCTCCTGATCTCCCAATTCCCAATCGAAGAGACGCCCAAGAACCCTAAAAATCATGTAAATCAATCCTCCGATTTCCTAACCATCGGAACTCGATTTTTCAATTCCTTTTGGAATACTGACCTACGGGACATTACGATCAAAAGCCCCTTATCCGTGGAAACTGAAAATTTCCAGAAGACGGCTGATTCCCCAATCAACTTCTCGCCCTACGAAACCCTAAATCCGAATCTTCAATCCCCGATTTTTTTTCAACCTCTGGAACATATTTTTCAAATCAAATCTGGATTACTAACCCACATACAGTGCTCAATCAATCCCCTCTATCAATTTCGAATCAAGAACGACATACGATTACGAATTTGGAATCAAAATTCGCCTAAAGTGTCGAACCCTAATCATCAAATTCTTCCGTCGGTGATGCATCAAAATTAAATTCCTTCCTGATGTAAGTAACACGTTTCATGGGTAATCCAAGTTTTCGGCCAATTTTTTTAAAAAATAAAATAATAATAATAATATAGGTATTTTTATATTTAGTAATCTCATTTGATTTAATTATTAACATTTTCATTTATTAATAAAAATTGTTAATTTTCTTTTATCGTGCCTTCGATATGTTTTATTATCAATTATACTACTATGCGAGGACTTTAGATTTATATGAATTGTAGGAAATGGCCGGACGACCTGTTCGTAACAATCGAAATCCCAATTACGCAGCCTCTCCTAACATTGATGAAGAGAGAGCGGAGGAGAACCACAATCCACCACCACAGCCCCCAAGGGGGGGGGGGGGGGGGGGGGGGGGGTCTGAGCCACGAAGACTTGATGGCAATAGCCACCATTGTGGCTACGACGCTACAAGGTCTGGCTAACCCTGCTAACGACCAGCGACATCCTCAGCCAGCGCCACCTCCACAAGGAGTCAAGTACCATTATGAGTCGCTTCGCAAGAACAGGGTTCCGACATTTGATGGCAACTCAGATCCCGAAATGGCCCAGAGTTGGCTTAAGCAAGTAGAAAATCATCACAGACTGCTTGAAGTGCCTGAAAACATCAAGGTTGAAGTTACAACAGCATTGCATTTCTCATTGATCAGGCAGGTAAATGGTGGGAAAACGTGTCACCCTTGATGGTAGAAACGGGACCAATCACTTGGCAAAGGTTCCGAAGCACATTCCTAAAGCAATATTTTCCAACAGCCGTGCAAATTCAGAAGGTGAGAGAATTCGAGCACTTGACACAGACTCCTGACATGTCGGTGGTAGAATATACCTCGAAGTTCAATTCCCTGGGAACTTATGCACCAACGATTATGGCAGATGAGACCCTGAAATTACATCGCTTCAGGAACGGATTGAACAGTCGTATCCAATCTGCCCTCGCAATCTATGAAACCACAAATTTTGGAGACTTAATGGGAGCAGCCATCAGAGCTGAAGCTGATATACGACGTCGTGAAGAGGAATTAAAACGCAAGCGACCTTTCCCAAGCCAAAACGCTGCCAATGGTCAGGATTTCAAACGACCAAACCAATCTAATGATCAACAAGAAGGGCCCATATCCACCCCATTCAACCACATAGTTCCAAAATGTCCGACTTGTGCCTTCGCACATACTGGTGAATGCCACAGAAAGAATGGAACGTGCTTCCGATGTGGTAAGTTTGGACACAGGATTGCAGAATGCCCTGAACCATATGTAAAAAGGACAGGTACAAGTAATAGTGGCCCTCCAAACAAGCCAAGGGAGAACAAACCAAATGCTCGGGTCTATGCCATAACCCAAGAGAAAGCAGAGGACGTGAACGAAGCCGTGGCAGGTATCATTTATTAAACAAAGTACATGTATATGTATTGTTGATTATGGTGTCACGCATTCACTTATATCCAAGAGGTTCTAAGGAACTAACACTCAAGTCAAAATACCATTATCCTTAGAAAGGTCAAACTCACTCAAGTTTCGAGGACGAAACTTCCAATAAGGAGGGAGGAATGTGAGAACCCGATTTTTTTCAACAAAGTCAATAACTAGAGTTTTGGTCATCTAAACAACTATGTATTTTTAATCAACTCAATTACTTGATATTAAGGGATAATGTTGAATTATTAAATATCAATAGATAATATAAAATTAATATGATATTAACATACCACCTAGCTAGATAGAATTTGATTGATTCCGGGAGACTTCATGGTAACGAAAATACACTTAATAAATATGGTATATTAGATAGATAATAATTTAAGTTACAAAATACCTAATAGATAAGTATGGGTTAATAAAATCTTTACAAAATAATTAAGGGATAAGCTTTGGTTATCAAAATCTTTAATAAATAGTTGGGGTGGTTCACGTCCAAATTATCATTCTTAACAACCAATAGAATTCATCATCTGCAACCTTTATTCTTCAAAAATTTAGTCATTAAAATTCCTTCCAATAAGGTTTGAGTCTTCAAAAGTTGACCTTATTCCAACCAATAAAAAGGATCCAAAAGTTAGCCATTTTAAAATTTCCTCCAAATCATCAACAGCAAGTTTCGATCAGTAGCATAATACATCGTGTAATTCACAACTAAAAGCCATCCAAGCACGTGTATAATCGTCTCCAATCTCTGTAAGTGGGTTTTGTTATATATTCGTTTCAATTTTGAAAATCATATATTTGAAATCTCAATCGAATATGTGATGTATTTTAAAACTATGATGTTCTGAGAATAAATTTTGATCATCGAGAAATAAGGGCTATACGGAGCAAAGTGCTACGTATGATGGGAGCCACCTCTTGAGTCCAAAGGGCAAAGTGCTACGTGTACGGGGGCCACCTCTTGAGCCTGCGGGGCAAAGTGCCACGTACATGGGAGCCACCTCTTGAGCCGGCGGAGCAAAGTGCTACATATACGGGAGCCACCACTTGAGTCTATGCAAGTCCCTCTAGATTTTCGGTGTTATGGATCTATGTTTAAGTGATATGAATTATGATTCTGATATGCTATGCTCTGTTCTGGCTCTGATTAGAGTAATTCGGTTAAGTTTATGTTTCAGTATTCATATCAGTTTATGTCCGATTATTATATATGTTTTGGAAAATTATAAAAAAAGTATTATATTGTCACATCGATTGGCCCCCACTTGCTGAGTGTTTTCCAAAACACTCACCCCTTACTCTACCTTCCCAGATAAAGACGAGGAAGAAATTCAAGCTGAAGAAGAACACCAATTTTGGGGTTGGTGATCCGCTGCGTTTCTATGAATTAAAGACATCAATTTTGGTTTATTTAGGATTTCATTAAGTTATTCCGTTTTAAGACTTTTAGAGTTTGATTATGCAATTTAAATTCGATTGTAAAGACAATTATTTATATTTTTGGAATAATAGACTGGTTTTCGTAGAATTCTGTATTACGAGGCTTGTTGATTTTGAATTGTATTTAGAATCAACGCCGGTGTTATCGACCCCGGTCTCGATAACACAGTATATCAATAGCCACACAATTGTGCACACGAGAACGAAGAGCTGAATTATATTGAAATAAAATGCAGCAAACAAATGACTACAGTGACTCTATTACTCAACACACACACTCTCAAAAATTCTCCCCTGCTTTTATTCCCTCAGATTAACAAGTTAACTTCCCCCACATTGCAAACCATAACTGACCACAGTCTCTCCTCTAACCGCTTCTTGGATCTTCTCTGATAAACTCTAATCACTTTGGGCCTTTCTTCACACGACCCAGTTGGAGAATCTCTTGGGCTTGCATAATTGGTCCTTGTATAATTTCCCGTAACAGAGAGCTTCTCCAAGCCATCATCATTCCTTGCTGCAATGCCTGAGCCTGCTGTATCTTCCCAGCACCATCTGCTGCTTAAAAAGAATCCTTAAATTTTGAATGACCATGTGATCTAGCCCTAATCTATATGGTTTTGGTGCGCTACTTGGCCTACTTTTGGTGTGTGATGGTAATTTTTGTTTTATGAAATGCCCTGATGAAGTAAAGGAATGCGAAATTTCCTGCTGCAATTTATGTATGAGAATTCAAGCCTTTATTATGCAAGGGTTTGTCTATGGAATTACTTGTTTCTCAGTTCTGCGCTGAATTCTTTTGCGAAATGTATTATGACTTCATTAACTCAAAAATAAATAATCCGGGTAAACAGAAGAGACGATTATAGATAATTATATTTTGACATTTCCCACACCAATGCGGGATGGATACTACCATGTTGTTGTGAATATCCAACACTGCATTCTATATCAAATTTGAACCTAAAAGCTTATAAATCACATGTGCAATCAACTTGCATCAACCAAGCTCAGCGGTTGAATACCTTCAATAGAGAAATACATTTATACTTACAGCCTTGGACAAATTTATGGTAGGCTTCCCACCTTAGAGAGTTCAATATTACCTTTGCTCAAAAATATATCTATTCGACAATTTTGAATACACATCCAACAATATTTCGGGAACCAAATTAATTGGGTTGCATCCTGCACTTGCCATGAGCCACATGGATTAGGCAAAGTATGTTCAAGTCGTCTAAATTAAGTAGCATAACCAATCTATTGTTAAATCATTCAGACCCATTAAAGAAATGAGCTCATTCAGACCCATTAAAAAAATGGGCTTAGCAACCCAGTAGAAAAAAATAGACGAAAGTTCAGGTCGGTACCTAATGGTAAAATTTTATTCATCCTAATCCAGGAAAAAAAACTTGCAATCATTTAAGTCAACTTTATGTTACGACAAAAGTGCCCTTAATAAGAAAAACGACAATCTCAAAAAATTTCAATCTCTTACTTTCAGCACTTCGTTCGATCTCTTTCTTTCACCACTGCGATTCAAATCTCCTCGTAAATCTCTCTCGCTAATTACGGTTTCTTACAGTTGGTTTTTCTCTTCATCTCTTCGATTTTTCGTTTCATCACGTCATTCCAGATTTTTTTTTCCAATTCCGGCATGTGTGTGTGTGTGTTTGTGTGCATATGTGTGTAAGAGTATTGTTACCTCAATTTTTGGTTCGATCTGGTAACAATGAATGAATATACATAAAATAAATATATATCATCTTACAGTAGCAGCTAATGGAGGAAAGAAAATCAAAAAACCAGAATGGGAGGCGGAGGCTGGGGAGAGGCCATCCTGGAAAATGAAGCAAGAATCGAGCCCTGGGGAAGAAGTTGGGCCGAGCCGAAGAGCTCTCCCGGTCCCTCTCTTAATGGGCCCTCCTTATGGGCCAAGATAAATGTTTAATAAAATGGGCCCTAAGCATAATGGGCCAAGGTTCCCTCGTTATTATGAGACCAAGTCGAGCTAATAGAGTTCGGGTCCAAACCGCACCAGATATCGGGGTATCATGAGTATCCCCCTCTAGTCGAGCTAGAGTAGCGCTGTATCGACTCCAACTTGGTTAGGTGAGGACCCGTATCGGTAATCCTTCAAGAGTAGCGTCGTGTCGAGTTCCCAAGTCATGCTGTCGGTGGAGCCATGACAATTAGAATTCCGAGCTGACAAAGGTGATCGGGAGCCCCGAGGTGATAAAACTGAGCTGAGAAGAAAATAAGCATATATCCGAACTCCAGGAATAAGAAATATTCCGAGCGGATAAGACAAATACGGACTATGTTTATCTTGGTTGAGCCGACCTGAGCAAATAAAGCTCGCCTGATCTAAGCTCCAGAGATGATGTATGAGAAAATAATATCCATCCGACCTAATATGAACAAATATTGCTCGACCTGATATGAGATATGTACAAGCAAACTACGCTTGCCAGACCCGGTCTAAGCTCCGAAGATGAAATATATATGAGTAATAATATTGGTCCGAGCTGAGCTGAACTCCACACGATAGATAAGAGCAAATAAAGCTCGCCTGAACTCCATAATCAATAAATCTTAGCTCAGTTCCATATCAGATAAAACCCGTCAAACTCCAGAGCTAATAAACGTATGGACATCCAGAGTTAATAAATATGTCGTGCTGAGCAAACAGAATACATCTGAACTCCAAAAATGATCCATGGACAGCTAATAAATCCGGGCTGATCTGAGCTCCATAAGTAGTACCGAGCCGAGGAGTGAATAAGTTGATGTGAGCTCCAGAGACGAGATATATCGAGCAAATAGCACCTGTCTGTTATCTGTGCAGGGCTGGCATGCAATAACTCCGAAGATAATAAACCGAGCATACAAGTCTATACTCCCTGAATAATAAACTGCACATACAACTCATCTGTCCTGAACCCCAGAAATAACAAACTGACATAAGTTCGCATGACCTGAGCTCCAGAATAATAAGCTAAGCACATACAACTCGTACATATTGAACTCCATAATAAATGCGCGTAGGAGATATAGCTCATCTGAATTTGCAAAGTGACAGATGACTTGAGCTCTTGAGATGATAAAATGTTGAGCAAATAAAGCTTGTCTCATCTGATCCCGGAGAATAAATATGAGCATATAAGACATGTCCGGTCTGGACTCTAGATAATAAATATGAGCGAATGATTCTCGTCTGATTCGAACTCCGGGGCAGACTATCCAATAAAATCGTGCCTGGGCGGAACTTAGTTTTCCCAGTCAGGGCTGACCTTAACTTCTATCGTAGTCAGGGCGATACCTTAACTTTCATAGTAGCCAGGGCGGACCATTAGCTTTCATAGTCAGGGCGGACCATAACTTTCATAGTCAGGGCGGACCATAACTTTTATAGTAGCCAGGGCGGACCTTAACTTTCATAGTAGCCAGGGCGGACCTTAGCTTTCATAGTAGTCAGGGCGGACCTTAACTTTTATAGTAGCCAGGGCGGACCTTAGCTTTCATAGTCAGGGCGGACCTTAACTTCATAGTAGTCAGGGCGGACCTTAACTTTTATAGTAGCCAGGGCGGACCTTAACTTTCATAGTAGCCAGGGCGGACCTTAGCTTTCATAGTAGTCAGGGCGGACCTTAACTTTTATAGTAGCCAGGGCGGACCTTAGCTTTCATAGTCAGGGCGGACCTTAACTTCATAGTAGTCAGGGCGGACCTTAACTTTCATAGTCAGGGCGGACCTTAACTTTTATAGTAGCCAGGGCGGACCTTAACTTTCATAGTCAGGGCGGACCTTAACTTTTTTCTCCTCATCTCGTGTGCCTGGGCTGACCATGGCCACACATGTCTGGGCGGACCATGACATATCTCCTCACCTCGTGTGCCTGGGCTGACCATGGCCACACATGTCTGGGCGGACCATGACATATCACTCCACATCTCGTGTGCCTGGGCTGACCATGGCCACACATGTCTGGGCGGACCATGACATATCACTCCACATCTCGTGTGCCTGGGCTGACCATGGCCACACATGTCTGGGCGGACCATGACATATCACTCCACATCTCGTGTGCCTGGGCGGACCATAGCCACACATGTCTGGGCGGACCATGACATATCTCCTCACCTCGTGTGCCTGGGCTGACCATGGCCACACATGTCTGGGCGGACCATGACATATCTCCTCATCCCAACTCCAACATTCACACACCATTCCCGAACCTCCATACCACTACACCACATCCGAATAAGTTAATCAAAAATCCGAATCAAATAAAGATCAAAAGCTGATGAATAAGGCCTTACTGCGAGATCGCATGCCCGAGCTGTCATAATAGGGGCTTACTGCAAGATTGCAGGCCCGATCTGATCTCCTGATGTCAGCCGGGAAAATACTGTAGTAATACATAAGAGACAAGAGAGAAATCGTCCAAATAATAATATTGAGAAATTTGAATATTTTAAATTCCTCCCAATAACTCCAAAAGAATTAAAAGACATAGACATTCTGCTCAATTTCCACATTAAGTCTCATTATATCAAATCTTGCTAATGCAATAAGAAGACCAAACCAATCTCTCATGCATATAACAAATAATATATCTCCAACATGCCAAACTCGAGGAACCATCATATTGTGACCAATAGGATAAAAGGCCGAGCAGAATGTAGGAAATAAAATTGACACAAGAATGAAAATTGAGGACAAGTCAAATATACTAGCCTATTAAAATGCTCATAGCATAATCTAGCATCAAACCTCATATTATTCTATATCTCGCAGCAAATAGTTTTGTTGCGTACGGAAGTAAAACGTTACCGACATTTATTTGTTCCCTCATAGGCATACTAAAATCAGCGTTTTCTCATTTTAAAATTGTTAAACAATTAAAGTATGTGATGGGAACGAAATGAACTAAATAACATGGTTAAAGAACTTCCCCGAGAAAATGACGACGCCCTCCAAAGTTGAGGTCGATTGCCTGGACTGAGTGTCAGTCGAAGAAAATTATCTTATAGAAATTTTCCTAAGAGGAACATCGAAAACTTTTATGACTTGTGAATTTTTCCATGCCCGTGAACCTTGCAGGACCCCATTGAAGAGGAAAATGGGCATCCAACAATATCTTCAACATTCTACTTGTTCCAGTAAGATGACTACAAGCTGATGAACTTAGAGGTGACTTGGACAATGCTCCACGGATGTGTCAGTAGTGCAGCCAAACTATTTCTCCACTAATTGCTAATTTTTGCAGCGGAAAGATGGATAAGCCAGCCACAAACCAAACAAAATGATGAAAGCAACAGCTGCACCACCAGCTGGGGCTCCTTTCCCTTCCACGAGCCTCCACATGCACCACGCCCCAATTGACCTATAAGGCCTCCACTTCTCACACAATTATTCTATCCTGGAAGGCCTTGGTAACTCCTCCAAACCATACGGCAATTGCACACCTTTCCTAACACCTATTCCCTTCACCATCGAGAGCATCGTGAACAAGGACCTATAATCCATTCTCACAATTGTCATCCACTTTGAAGTGTCAAGTAACTAATGACAACTCCACAACTCAATACAAGATTACTACTATTTACAGTGCACTATGTATAAGCTTCATAATCTTGCATTGTCTTTGGTCTGCTGCGTATAATGCTCCTTGTTCTGATGCTCTTGCTTCGCCCTCCAGCTGCTGCATCCCGAGTTGTATCATTAGTCGTATCATTACCTTCCCCGTAAAAAACTACCATCTCCTCAAGGTGAAACTCAAGGCAGATGTATTCCTATTATTCGTGATCACACAAGCACCTAACTTCATTATAAACTCGCAATCTATCCTGCTGGACGTAACTTGATACTCAACTCCTCCATCGACCTTGATGTAACGGCGTGAGAGCAAGGCCTTACGACCGTTACACCTTTGAATTAATTGCTTGATTACCTCAAATTCCTTACGAGAGATATCCAGTAAATCCACAAATCTGGAATTGTGCAATGATTCAGACTCAAAAAGAAGGAAACCAACATTAGGTGTAGCATCCACATTGTTCTCCAATTCATCAGCAATATCCCCAAACAAATCTTTAAAAAATATGTGAAACACTAATGCACGTCTTCTTGCGCAATGAAATTGCTCTTCCCCAGAAACATCTTTGAACAAACTACATTTCTGTCCCTAATCACTCTCTGAGTGCCTCATATCAGCAAGTCCTCATAAAAAAATGGCTGAAGTTGTCTCGATCACATCCCTTCTCCGAAAGCAACTCTTGATGCCACCACACTTCCAGCCTTCTTGGTGACAGAAAATTCAGCTCGTCCCTTGCCCTCATGCTGCGTGTTGGGCTCATTCCTCGCTCTGAATTTACATCAGCCTCTTGAATTCCCATAACCCGTTTATGCTTTGCTGCTAGAATCCCTTCCACATCAAGAATGTTATGAAGATTGTTACCTTAGTTTATCAATCGTGTAAGACCCAGTCGCAACAGACTTGAAAGCGCACCATCCTCCAAAAATCGCACCTGCACAGCTGCTGTTCAGCCCCTCCACCGCCTCGCGACGGGCAAGAGCATGAAGCATAGTCCCGAGCACATCACCAACCTGTCATTTAGAGTTGTATTCCGCAAGCCTCTCCCAAAACCAGTCATGAAAACCATTTCAAAAATCACCCCAGACTCTCCCCAAGCTGCCGCACAGAAACCCTAAGCAGTTGGCTCCACCGCCCGCTGCGCGAACCCTACCCAAAGTCCGTAGAAAAGTGCTTGCCTAGCTCCATGCTCATCCATAGTTGTATTGATTCAGAAAATTTTCTCCCTCTTTTTTTTTCAGCCGATTGCCTCCCTCTTTAACAAACGATGAACCCCCCCCTTCACAGACGGTGAACTCCCCAAAATATCAACGCCTTAGCTCGATTTCCCACAGACGGCGCCAATTGTTACCTCAATTTTTGGTTCGATCTGGTAACAATGAATGAATATACATAAAATAAATATATATCATCTTACAGTAGCTGCTAATGGAGGAAAGAAAATCAAAAAACCAGAATGGGAGGCGGAGGCTGGGGAGAGGTCATCCTGGAAAATGAAGCAAGAATCGAGCCCTGGGGAAGAAGCTGGGCCGAGCCGAAGAGCTCTCCCGGTCCCTCTCTTAATGGGCCCTCCTTATGGGCCAAGATAAATGTTTAATAAAATGGGCCCTAAGCATAATGGGCCAAGGTTCCCTCGTTATTATGAGACCAAGTCGAGCTAATAGAGTTCGGGTCCAAACCGCACCAGATATCGGGGTATCAAGTATATATATATACTGTTTGTTGTCTTTTCAGGATTTTTAGTTATTATGCATTGGTGTCCGTGCTTCTTTGCTCATTTTCAGAATTTACAGTATGAAACTTGCAACGAAGAAGATGACCCAAAGAAAAAATGGTGCACGAAAATTATAAAAAATAACTGGTGCACGAAAATTATTAACAGTAACTAATGCACGAAAGATTGAAAATCAGTAACTGATGAACGAAAAATCAGTAACCGATGCACGAAAATTAAAAGCAGCTACTGATGCACAAAAATTGAAAATCATTAATAAATGCATGAAAATTAAATCAATCACTGATGCACGAAACATAGAAAAAGTATGTGATGCACGAACCATAATTGCAAGTGGGTGATGCACGAACCATTTAATTCGTGCACCAGTTATTATATTTCGTGCACCAGTTTGTTTTGCAAATTTTGTTAACACAATGTGTGATGCCCCGATGTTCGATTAACGTTAGGTGTCCACGATCTGTGTGTGCTTTTACGCGTTTTACTATGTGTTTTACATCCTAGACCGATATATATTAATTCCCGACAATTATGAACATCGGGGTGTCACCGGTGCACTGGTCAATATACAGTACATGTACAGTCCACACATGACTTCGTGTCCCTATTTCAATCACAAAATGAAATCTATCATTTAATACAAATTTTATATGTACTAAATTATTTTAACAAAATTAAATGTAATTAACCTTAATCGAACATCGGGGCATCACACGAAGTTCGTGCACTAGTGTTGTATTTTCGTGCATCAGTGTTATATTTTCGTGCACCAAGGTTCTATTTTCGTGCACCGGTTATTTTTTATGATTTTCGTGCACCAGTTATTTTTTATGATTTTCGTGCACTAGTTATTTTTATGATTTTCGTGGACCAAGGTTGTATTTTCGTGCACCATTTATTTGTTTATAATTTTCGTGCAACCAGTTACTTTTTTTATCATTTTCGTGTACCAGTTATTTTTTATGATTTTCGTGAACCAAGGTTATATTTTCGTGCACCGTTCACCAATTACTTTTTATGCTTTTCGTGCACCAGTTACTTTTTATAATTTTCGTGCACCAATTACTTTTTCCTGGGTCGTCTTCTTCGTCGCAATATCTTGTTGTCAGGCTGTAAAATTTTGAAATGAGCAAACAAGCTCGGACACCAATACATATCTTACTTCTTCATCCATATGCATCAGTCAGAGCCGTGAGACATTTTTTTTTAAAAAAAAACATACCAACATACTTCACTATCTAAAATTTAGCATCGGTATTCAAATTTATAATCACATACACACGCACACACACAAGATGGAATGCATAGAGCAGATCAGAAAATTATATGTGCAGAGTAGTCCGATGCCTTCTTTGATTCAAAAAGATTCCAAATGCTACGAACAATTTAGATGCTTTGATTCAAACATATTTCATATGCATAACATTTTAGCAAATAATTTTTAGGTCAGGGCGACGAGATGAGGCGACAAGATGCTGAAGAAAATAATGATATGAGAATCGCCGAAAAATTGGAGAATTTACTGTAGATGTGGAAAAGAGATGACGTAAAAAGTTAATTTGAAATTAGGTTTAAAGTTTTTTTATAACTTAAGGGTGTTTTGGGAACTAAAAAAGATATTTGCAAACCAACTCTTTACAAAGTGAACTTATGTGAATATAATTATCTCATATATGTATTTTTTTGTAAACATTATTTTTTGCCAGACTTATTTGAATTAATTTTCTGAAAACAGCACCAATATGCAATTTTCCAAAAAATATATATATGAGAAAAGTAAAAAATGATACAATTTACAAAATCATTACTCAACTAAATCTGTGAAAAAAAAATAACTTTTCATATAACTCAATTTTTCAGGAATTATTCAAATATATCCAATTTCTAAACATTTAATATATTAAATATTTTATTTTTTACTAAAATACCCTTTATTTCAAATCTTCCCCTTTTATCCTCTTCAAAAACAAACCCACAGCCATTCTCTTAGAAAAAATCATGCACGCTCGACTCCTTCCCACACTTCACTCTCCTCCGCCGTAGCAATTCCCTTCCACCATCACCGCCGTCAGATACGCCTTCCCCTTATCTTCTTCGTTTGTTTTTCCTTGGTTTGGTTCTTCCCCGGCGCGTTCTCCTCTTCCTTGGCTGGTGAAGGCGGCGGCAGGAACTTCTGTCGCCTTTGATTCTGCTGCTAGGGCTTGTGCTCGCGACGACGCAGGGTCCGCACCTCAATTCTTTGTAGCGTCGGCGTCAGCTTCTTCTCCGGGCCCTTCTCCTTCTCTTCTAATGTTTGTAGTGCTCGATGATGATAGTCTTCGAGAACCAGGAACCTTCGACTCAGCCTCCGATGTTGGTGGTATGGTTGTTCCAGATTTTTGTTCAGCTACAGCGGAGGGGGTTGTTTTGGGTTCATTGTCTCAGCGGTTGGTGTTTGTTGTGGTTGAGATTTGTGGAGTTGGGGAGAAATGTAGTGGTCTCGAGCGGAGATGGACTAATTTAGATTGGGTTTTTGTTTGAAGATGACTTATGCGCCAGTGCACAAGTGGTGCACCGATGTAGTGAATCATGTGTAACGGTGGAGTGAATTTGTCAAGATCTATTGAAGAGAACTAAGCATATTCTATTTCTAGTGAATATTCATGTTCTTTTCTCCCTTTAACATTTCTTTTTTGGTGAAATTTCCCAACCTCGATGATGAGGTTGGTTATCTCGCCGTGCCTCTCGTCTATTATTTTCCCAACCTCGATCTCTTCCTCTTCTGTTAGGAATGTAAGTTTCTGACTTTGTGGTTAGTACTGCTTTAATTTGAGGATCCCCTTGAATGATCCTCTCGACCTCTTCTTCCAACCTTTGACATTCATTGGTCAAATGTTTGTATTCCATTTGAAATCTAAAATATTTTTCAGAGGGAGGCAAGCGATGTCCTTTCTCTGCCTTCTTCGGCCTTTCTAATCTCCTCTTCTCATCGCAAAGCTCCATAGCCCTCTCTAACCTCATCGTCAAGGGAGTGCGAGTTAAAAGTTGTCCTCTGGCTCTGCCATGATCATCACCCCTTTCGAATAGCCTTTTCTTTCCTGGTTCCATCCTTTCTCTCCTTACTTCCCGCTTCATTTCTATCCTCCTTTGTTTCTGCGCATCCTCCAGATTGACATATTTCTCAGCTCGGCCAAGGAGATCGTCATAGCTCCGAGGAGGCTTTTCACTAATGATTTGAAAAACTCCCCCGCTTTCAATCCCTGAGTGAATGCGTTGATGAGGACATCAGCAGTGGCAGTAGGTACCTCTAATGCGATATTGTTAAATCTTTGCACAAATTCTCTCAGAGGCTCTTGCTCCTGCTGTTTGGTAGTGAACAGATTCAAAGAGGTCTTTTAATACCTCTTGCTACTGGCGAATTGGTTCAGGAAAATAGAACTGAAGTCTTCAAAGTTGCGAATGGTGTTTGGCTTGAGAAAATTAAACCCCTGTTGATCCGACCTTACGAGTGATGTTAAAAATACTCGACACTTGACCCCATCTGAATACCGGTGTAACAATGCTGCATTTTCGAACCTCCCGAGATGTTCTTCAGGATCAGTGCTCCCATCGTATTCCCCGACCATTGGTTGTCGGAAATTCGGAGGAAGATCTTCTCTCAGGATTGGGGGGGAAAAGGGCTTTCTCGTCGAGATGCCGACATTCTTTCTCCCCTTTGTTGGCCCAACCTTCGTATCTCCTCCCATACCATCTCCATTTGATTTGGTATCGTAGGTTCGACCATCGGTTGATCAGCGGTTAACTGCTCTGGTTCAACATGCTGAGGTCCTAAATTCATGGGAGGAGGATGATCGGGTGGATTGTTCTGACGGGGTGGTACTTGGTTACCCCTTACTGCCATATCCACTGTTTGAGCGATGTACTGAGCCAATTGATCCAAAGTGAGATCTCCTACCCTTCTGCTTGCTGGAGGCACCTGATCTCCTGGTACCGATGGAATATCTTCACAGTTTTCCGATGGTTCAAGGGGGTTTCTCCCCTCGGATGCTCTCCTTCTTCCGCGTCCTCTTCTTCCTGCTGCCATAACCACGCCTTAGCTCGAACGTGTTCCCACAGACGGTGCCAATTGATACTCCAAAAAAGGGTGATGATTTGCAAAGTATCAATGAGAAGTTAAATTACCCCTCCTTATGCTCTTCAATGGACTAAATAACAATATATAGATCCCGAGTGGCCTGAAATCTTGTATTGGTTTCCTATTTATAGAGTTTACCTCATGAATATTGTGGGGTCCTCGTTACTTAATCCATTATGTATCAATTAAGCATACATACGTGAGCCTGAATTAAGTAAAAACATGCACTGATTAAGAGTATCTTACTAGTTAAGTTGTTACAAAACCGAACCAACTATACATCACATGTACAAATAACAACCTAATCCAAGATAACTCCTAAGCAGTGATTCAGCTCGCAGCGGAAAATGATTCACATCCCGTCTCCCCACGTCTATGAGTCCCTACAGAAACATTCACAAAACGTGAGTATAGACAACAACTATCTCAGTGCAATATCAAAACACAATATCCATATCAATGATAAAGCACAATAAATCATCTAACGTGAATGTTCTGTATCATGCATCCACAAATGCACTATGTCATGACATGTCTCAACAATTACCCTATTATCACGAGCCCCATATGATATGCCTATTCAGCTCAATATGTCAGTGGAACCACATCACATCTTCATATTAGCAGCACATATCATAGTACCATACTCATCTATGATAATAGCCAGAGCATATACCCAAACCAGGCGTATATCTCTCAAGCCAAAGCATATGTAGTATATCTATCGTGGCAACGATCCCAGCCAAAGCATATACCACACCAGTCATATCTATCAAGGCACTGATCTTACCAAAGCATATACACATATCTATCAAGGCATCCATCCCAATCATATGGAATCCATGTATGCACATGCATATGATACTACCAATCATATGATACAAGATAACATAAATCATATGATATCAAAACCATAACATCATCATCGCATAATATCTATACTCCGTACGTCAACACGTACCTGTAAAGCGACACAAACCAGATAAATCAGCCGTCAATGGTTAATTGCCTCTTTGCCCTGTCCCCTATGATGATGCTACAAGCACATGAACAATATACCATGTTATAAGAGGCTTCAAAATAAATGCTACAAAAATATAACATTTTTCATAATTTCCAAGGCACCGATCGATCGCTACACTTGCCGATCGATCGCCAAAACTTTCTGTCTCCTCGCGATCGATCGCAACTACTTGGCGATCGATCGCCAAAGTGTTCTGTTGCTCGCGATCGATTGCCACATTTTCACCGGTCGATCGCTACATGTATAAACCGCCTTATATTTTGCCCTGTCTCGACGATCGATCGCCACAAAGCTTGCGATCAATCGCCGATGTCCAGAAAGTTCAGAACATGGCGATTTTGAGCTTACCTTCCTAGCTCTTCTCCTACAACTCGAAATTTAACATGTAAATAAGTTTCATGCATTCTCTAATACTATAACAACATGTTTCCCCCATCTTACAATCCAATTACTAGCATATAAACATGTTATGATTCTTCACATGAACATTTGATATGCTACTTCTCATACATCAACACCAATGATATAAATCAAGTATAAAACCATGAATTTCTTAACAAGAAGTTAGGAAATCACATCACTCAACTTCCTAGCTTAATTCTCTAATGAAATCCAAGCTCAAACCAAGAAGAATCTCCAAGGGTTGGAGAGGAGCTTTGTAGAGAATTTTAGGTGAAAAGTGGTGTAATATGTGATTTCACCCCCTAATACACTTGATATAGATCATTTAACATATTAATTGCAAGGACATGCTACTTGACAATTACATGAAGATGAAATCCAAATTCAAATGTAACTCCAACTCAAATTCAAGTCACATGCATATGCAAATGCTTACTCAATCAAGTCATACATTGCCATATTTCTAATATTCATTTCATGTCTGTGAGTATTAACCCTCGGTTCAACCCGAACCCGAGTCCACATCATACCGTAATTATTCAACATTACGCCATAACAAATCGAGGCATTACAATTCTTCCCCACTCATTGAATTTCGTCCTCGAAATTGCGTATACAACATATGAATCTCATATATCATATGAATCACATACAGAAAGCCATAAGCTTCAACCCTATTAGCAATACTACAAGGAATAATAACATAGTGGCAAATAAGCTTTGCACAAACATGCCTTATAAATGCAACATTATTTGCCTGCCGGAACAAATAATCAAAAGTAAATCTGCTACATACTCAACATGCTCAACTAGCAGATACTTACCAAATTAGCAGTATAAGAAATCAAATGCAAACATACCAGACATTGCACTTTGAATTCTACTGCATACTCATGTTCTCGCATACCACGTATACCAGCTTGTTACTATTTGCTTTTTGTCCACGTAGCCATATGCTCACAACACTCTACACCAGTCAGGCATAGATAATATGTATATTTTGTTGTAAAACCATCAACAGACAAACATTTCACTAGTATCAGTGAACACTCAAGAAATCATGTCCGGATATTGGCACATATACATATCCTGTTATACACAACAGTATCCATCAAACTGACTTGATCTCATACAACTCATTGTACTGGTGGGTTCCCTTAACCAAGTCACTGCCCACTCCCATTCCTGCTGGATACATACAAATGATCTCCAATGGAGTATCTTTTCGTCTATTGTCTAATACATCCGTCCCTCCTTGGACAACTAGTCACCACATAGTAATACAGTCAATGGTTCAAATCCTGGTATTACACCTTTTCCATACACATTATGCCACACTTTAGATACACAGCAACACACATACCCGCGTTGTGTATTGTATAACGGTCTAGAATGTTTCCTTTCGTCTGTACTTCTGTGTAAGCCTACGCAGAATATCGAGATCAACAAGATACTCTAAACCAAGTACCTCGGTCCTTGTCACATTCAGATTCTACACATCCAAATGTGCACAGAGCCATCTTTGCTCTAACATTTCACAAAGTTGTATTATAGTATGTAATTACACAATGTGATAGATACAACAAATCCACCTATCGTTTGCATACTAATCTCCCACTCCAGACTTCTCAGTCTTGATTAAACACTGAACACAATACCGGTCTAGAACAAACACTGGACACAAACTTCCAAACCACAAGAAGCAATCCACATCACACTCATATGTCATCAATGCATAATGTACACCAAAGTCATGTCCAATACATATGTCCATATGATTATATGGTTCTCTCAACCAATGACTATGTTCTCATAGTATTTATTCACACCATTTGCGTGGTTCAATATTCCCTGTCCTGACCCCTGTACCGGAAATGTGATTCTTTGTATCAACTTTCCCCCCAAGACTACCATCTTGAGTATGACAAGCGTTTACAACGATTCATTACTTTCTACTTTCTATTCACTGCTCCCTGTAATGATCAACACAAAATATCATGTAGCGGTGGAAACCAACACGTTCACTTGCTACATGGATTACGCCAACAAGTCCCACACATCACAGGTACCTGATAACTCATTCCGTTCTGCTTCAAGAACCTATCCATACGGATTATCATATCACCCGGATAGATCACACAAGCGAAGAAATTACCCGACTATATCACATGATCGAATATATCACTTAGATATATCACATGATCGAATATATCATACATACTCGAAATCAACAGTTGTTTACCTCGCCATATTCATTGCTAAACACGATTGCTCCCAGCAAATCGTTATCACCTCTGGTTCATGCAGGAATAACCAATCCAACCATATATGGAAGGTAACAAATTCCAACTCAACTGCAATCACACAATCCACACACTATTGTTGACATGAATGATAATCAAATTACCATATTACTCATGGTCATTCTAACATTATGACTCTGCAATCGGACCCAAAAGAATTGTCATATCATATATACCTTCACAATATTGTAACCGTATTTGTGACTAGTACACCTTCTGTGTACAATCAAAGGATACCATATAGCAAAATACCATTCACCATCTGGTATATGTCAAATCAGTCTCATAGTGGTCGTACCACTATAACATGACACATACTTCAATGCCATACACATATGTGTACGAACAAGCTCAAGAGATAATTCCTTTCATGGACAAATCAAGTCCCATCACACTACTTCATACGTGTGAATTTCTTCACCTGTCTCATAACCATCTGCTTGTAATCCCATATGCTTGTAATCAACCATCATCTGGTTTCAATAGTCATCAACCATCACATGGTTTAGCATACCAACCATTCATTAACCATTACATGGTTTAGTATATCAACCATATTGTTTCCTCATGAAACAGATGCGCAGACTGTCCATCAATAGATATCAACCCAACATCTATCGAGCACAAAATGCAAACCAATCAACGATGCAAACCAATCGCATGACTAGGTCGGCATATCACAATCACGATCCCATCAGTCACACATCTTTCGTCTTGACTCAAGAATATATGAATTTCATGTCAAACACATAGTACCATCACAACACAACGGAAACTCTGATTGCATCAGCACTACAATCGCAGTGTACAAGCAATCTATGGAAACTCAAACTTCCTTATCAATCTGGATAACTTGGACCTTCAACATCAGACTTGTGAATCATACATCATAGCCACCAAGCTATGCTATCATACAATAGCTCACACTCAATGCTGACCGGATACTCACATTGCCAACCAATCTCTGTTGGTCTCCCTTGTACAGATCACACGACTGTCATGTAAGAATCCAGAATATGACAAGATGTCAACACAATTCCACTAAAGAATCAGTTTACGGATGTCTATCATGACGTCCTTTTCTGTATCCAGAAGCCATACCAGCATCCAATGCTCTCAGCAACAACACAGATACCCACACTCTGTTCAAAGCAGACTAACCAATTTCAACCTCATAAAATACAGTTCACAAACATAGAACTAGATGTTCATATCCAACATCCCATACACAACTGTATGCACGTGAGGTATCTCGTGTCAATCAAAGGCACTCATGGTTGCTACACATATCACATATCATACGGACAACCTTAGAACTCGGACGGTTCACATCAACACAATGATATCCATTCCCATCACCATACACGAGCCAGATATACTACATGGCTTCCTAGCACCATGTATGTCCCAGGACAGCCATCACAAAGATCACATGTGCAGGCGTCACAACAATATTGCATCACTGCACTCTCCGCCGGTACTCATTTTCTTTCAATCTGAAAGACTTCCATGCTCAAATCCATATGATACAACAAGAACGAGCACAAGAAGTTACTACACAGAAAGGATCACACAGTCCGTTAACCAGTCACCAAACACGAGTGACTTGAACGACATCAACTGATAACAGTCAAACATACTGCGGTTGTACCGCTCCATCAATACGCCTCAGCGCCACTATCATTGAACTTTCCCAAGTTCATGTTCCTTGCCAACTCCATGACAACAAACATAAAGTTCAACACACACATACACACCGGAGAACCATACACAGATGTTATCCTGACAAGAAAATCATCACCACAATGACCTCACAAATCACCAATTACCGCTGTGAAATACCACAATAAAGAATACTCTTATTGTACACTAATTTCACAGTCGCTACATGTACCATCTGAGTATCACAAGTAACTCACGTCTGCATCAGCTCCCAATGTAAACACACTGTGTTAGCCATACTATCCACAGATCAAGAGCAAAGTATTACATTCTCATTTAGGCCATACATGTCGAACTGACTATGCAACCACAGATTGCAATATCAAGAATTGCCCCTGAACTAGATACAGTGATCAATAACCTGTATCTTCACTTCCATTCGCACATCATGTGTCACCGGTCAGTCCATCATAAGGTCTGATACACAATCTCATGCAGGCTGACTTTGCACATGGAGCTGATATCAAGCCTTGCTTTTCACGCTCCACCCAATGTACAACTGACTCCTCCGATTCGGTATCAACCTACATACCATTACCACAGAACCCGTGGAATAGCTCCCGCGAAACATATCATGTCCCCAGCCAAATGATAGTACAGAAACCCTGTATACCAATCACGGTACACCTACAACCTCACTTATGCCACACGCATAAGGATGTAGACCAAGCCAAGTCATACTGTCATCCTGCAAAACAAGGGTTAACAATAACAGATACAAATACAAAGCATGTTCCCAGACACTAGATCATAAGTATCACATGCCTTTAAGTGATTAGGTAACTCCCTAACTCACTTCCTCTACCCTTGTTTATCCCGTTCTCGAACCACTGCTCTGATACCACTAATGTGGGGTCCTCGTTACTTAATCCATTATGTATCAATTAAGCATACATACGTGAGTCTGAATTAAGTAAAAACATGCACTGATTAAGAGTATCTTACTAGTTAAGTTGTTACAAAACCGAACCAACTATACATCACATGTACAAATAACAACCTAATCCAAGATAACTCCTAAGCAGTGATTCTGCTCGCAGCGGAAAATGACTCACATCCCATCTCCCCACGTCTATGAGTCCCTACAGAAACATTCACAAAACGTGAGTATAGACAACAACTATCTCAGTGCAATATCAAAACACAATATCCATATCAATGATAAAGCACAATAAATCATCTAACGTGAATGTTCTGTATCATGCATCCACAAATGCACTATGTCATGACATGTCTCAACAATTACCCTATTATCACGAGCCCCATATGATATGCCTATTCAGCTCAATATGTCAGTGGAACCACATCACATCTTCATATTAGCAGCACATATCATAGTACCATACTCATCTATGATAATAGCCAGAGCATATACCCAAACCAGGTGTATATCTCTCAAGCCAAAGCATATGTAGTATATCTATCGTGGCAACGATCCCAGCCAAAGCATATACCACACCAGGCATATCTATCAAGGCACTGATCTTACCAAAGCATATACACATATCTATCAAGGCATCCATCCCAATCATATGGAATCCATGTATGCACATGCATATGATACTACCAATCATATGATACAAGATAACATAAATCATATGATATCAAAACCATAACATCATCATCGCATAATATCTATACTCCGTACGTCAACACGTACCTGTAAAGCGACACAAACCAGATAAATCAGCCGTCAATGGTTAATTGCCTCTTTGCCCTGTCCCCTATGATGATGCTACAAGCACATGAACAATATACCATGTTATAAGAGGCTTCAAAAATAAATGCTACAAAAATATAACATTTTTCATAATTTCCAAGGCACCGATCGATCGCTACACTTGCCGATCGATCGCCAAAACTTTCTGTCTCCTCGCGATCGATCGCAACTACTTGGCGATCGATCGCCAAAGTGTTCTGTTGCTCGCGATCGATTGCCACATTTTCACCGATCGATCGCTACATGTATAAACCGCCTTATATTTTGCCCTGTCTCGGCGATCGATCGCCACAAAGCTTGCGATCGATCGCCGATGTCCATAAAGTTCAGAACATGGCGATTTTGAGCTTATCTTCCTAGCTCTTCTCCTACAACTCGAAATTTAACATGTAAATAAGTTTCATGCATTCTCTAATACTATAACAACATGTTTCCCCCATCTTACAATCCAATTACTAGCATATAAACATGTAATGATTCTTCACATGAACATTTGATATGCTACTTCTCATACATCAACACCAATGATATAAATCAAGTATAAAACCATGAATTTCTTACCAAGAAGTTAGGAAATCACATCACTCAACTTCCTAGCTTAATTCTCTAATGAAATCCAAGCTCAAACCAAGAAGAATCTCCAAGGGTTGGAGAGGAGCTTTGTAGAGAATTTTAGGTGAAAAGTGGTGTAATATGTGATTTCACCCCCTAATACACTTGATATAGATCATTTAACATATTAATTGCAAGGACATGCTACTTGACAATTACATGAAGATGAAATCCAAATTCAAATGTAACTCCAACTCAAATTCAAGTCACATGCATATGCAAATGCTTACTCAATCAAGTCATACATTGCCATATTTCTAATATTCATTTCATGTCTGTGAGTATTAACCCTCGGTTCAACCTGAACCCGAGTCCACATCGTACCGTAATTATTCAACATTACGTCATAACAAATCGAGGCATTACAAATATACATCTTAGCGCAGTAAGGCCACGATTCACACGATTCCTGGGATTTCGGAGCATGTCTGCCTACTGATAAGGCCATTATTCATTTCCACTTCCTGAAATCTCGGGACGTGCCTGATCAATGTGGACTTGGTCAACCTATTCTCAGAGGCAGGATGTCTGGAGTTTTCCAGGTTAATGAGCATCATCGCTGACTAGTCAGATGGGAGCTAGGAGAATTAGGTCTCCTCGTTATGAAGTTGTGATCATCTCGTAGACAAAACGGTGACTAGGTCGGTAGGTTGGAATCAATGTTGAATGATCTGTACTTTGACCTAGGTAGGTCGGGAACATAACCATTGATGACCTGATCACTTTTACCTTGTCAGGTCGGGAGGTCAGGAACATAACCATTGACGATCTAATCACTTTTACATGTCAGGTCGGGAGGTCTGGAATATAACCATTGGTGACCTGGTCACTTTTACCTTGTCAGATCGGTCGAGTACAATAAGGTGAAGTAATATCTTTCTACTGCAGGGTATCAAAATGGAACCGAAGTTGGAAGTGAACATTGTTGAATCGTAACCAAATTTATCTTCAACTTTAAAGTTCTGAATACACTTAATTATTTAAAATTAAACACAAATCCTATTTTTAGTTATTGAATAATACAATTTAATTATCTTACAATATGCAAAGTAAAAAAATAAAAGAAATAAATTTCGATTCATACAACAATAAATAGTTAAGATTGGTAAAACTCGTGACATTTGAGGTGGTCGCAAAAAGCATTCAAAGTAGAATTTGGTTGGTATACCAAATTTTAATGGAGACGGACGCCTTTTTATGATTATTATTGAAGATAGATACGTTGGAATTTGTGATTTCCCGCATCGCCACTGGAAGTTTCCTTTTTGGACTTCGTTTTCTTTTAATATATTCTGAATTAATGTTTCTGAGGAGGAATGCATAATACAAACATAACATACTTTTCATCAATAAGTAATAAACGAATAACAGCCAGGATTAATCAACAAAATCGAACATGGACCTTATAATAATAATAAATAAATGCAAGAACGATGATTGATTATTTTATAGACCAAAAAACTAACACCAACAAATCTATAACAAATATTTCATCATCTTCATTATCCACTGAAACATCAACACTAATAATATATGAACCAATGACAGAAGAAGAACGATAGCATTGATTCGTTTCCCCGTGTAAATATACAAAACAACAATTTCTAAGGTGAAAAACCCACGATTCTTGTTAATAAGGATGCACGTTTTTACTTAACCCACGATTCTTGTTAATAAGGATGCACGTTTTTACTTAACCCACTATTAACATTAGTGAAAAAGCCTACTAACTCCGGTCGATACGGTAAATACGACCGCCGCTTCTCTCCATCTTTCGCCTTACTCCTCAAATACACTTCATGAGCTGACAACGACGCCGTTTTACCCTTCTTCATCTTTCTCTCAACCTTCTTCTCCCCTTTCCCACTCACCGCCACCTGGGAATTCTCATTCAAGAACACAAAAGCGTCCCTTCCATCACTATTACTCCTGCCCATAAAATCTTTGAACCGCCATATTTTCGAAAACCCAGTGGAGTTGCTCTTCTTGCAGATCTCCGGCGAAACCTCCACCGCCTTTCTATCCAGCCTCTCGCAGTAGGCACCATCTGACGACGCCTCACCGCTATCCTTTGTTTCCACGAAAAGCTTCTTCACCGGAGGCTTCGTAGGCAAGTTTTCATGCAAGAAATCGCCGCCGGAGAACAAATCCCTGCTGAATAAAGGGAAGATCGGCTTGATCTGGCCGTTGATGAACGCATCATCCGCCGCTATTGGTGACGAATCAGCTCCTCCACACATGAAGGAAAATTCTTCCTCGTCTTCATCTTCATCATCAATATCATAATCGTTTTCTGTATCTGCTTCGTCTTTGTGAAAACCTTGTGAACTATTGTTGAATTTCAGCTGCTTGAAAAAATATCGGCTTAATTTGGTATCCAAATCCGATTCTTGATCTGGGCTACGCTTATCTTCAAAGCCTCCCTGCATTTCTGAAATTCTTTTTCCCCCTACTGATTTTTGGTGGCTTTACGCTGTATTTTTGGCTCGATATGGATAACCTTAGTTTTCAGTACAAGGAGAGAGAGAGAGAGGGAGAGTTGGGATAAATGAGGTTAGTATCACTTCATTTATTTATAATAATATATATAATGTATCCGTGGTTGGTTGGTGCCTTGGGGGTAAGAAATCTGGTTTAATTGAGAATTTTGGCCATGTCACAATGGAAATATAAAATATTGGATTACTCGACTCATATTTTATTTTTATTATGAATATATAATGCAGATAATAACTAATTATCAATATTAGCGATTTTTGGCATAAGAAAAGTGCACATATAATTTTATATAAATTTTAAAAAAAACTTATATGGTACAAAATTATAATAAATATGTAATTACAAATATTATATGATATGATAATATTATAATTGACGATATTATTAAAGGTATTACAGATATTTTAAGAATATAATATATTAGAATAAATTGAAATTATTAAAAGTCTCATAGATATTTAAGATATTTTATATGTTGATATACTATTTATAATTAATAAAAATTTAGATATATTTGATAATTGAATAATCATACCAAGAGATCAAATAATTCATCATGCTAACATAATTTAGTTTAGCTTGGGGGGACAAGTCAAACATTGAACTTTAGTATGAAATGCGTGTAAATTTTTTGTACTTTTTTAAAACGAAGAAATAAGATGAGAGAAAGTGCGTGGAGATTAAGAAATACGAATTGCGCGTACACGTAATTCAAAAAATAAATTATTAGTTATTTACAAACTTTGACCTTTCGTAAATCTCTGCGTGTATCCATTTAATTGATTCGCTTTATTTTTATGCATTGATAAATGTAACCGTGTATGCCAGAAACTTTAGTTTAAAATGATTATAAATTACTGGTGTTACCTCATTTTTTGGTTCGATTTGATAACAAATGAATAATATACAAAAAATAAATAGACATCAAGATTTTTTACGTGGAAACCCCGAAGGGAAAAACCACGGGACCTAGTCCAGTTTGAATCTTCACTATAAACTAAGAATTTACAATAATTGCTCTACAAACATGAAGGAGGAAGCCCAAATGAAAATAAAAATTCTCTGCCCTTCTCCCTAGCCGAGCAGCCTCCTCCTAAGCAATAAAAAATCCCCCCCTTCTCTCTAACCTACTATTCATCCTTTTATACTTAGTCAATGGGCTTTGGTAAAGGTTGGGCCTTCTACTTAAGGCTAATGGGCTCTTAATTAATGGGCCAGATAATTAGTTAATTAAATGGCCAATAGTTTAATAAAATGCTACGATAACGGGCCTATTAAAAAGATAATGGGCCAGATGGTCTCTGGTATCTTGTAAACTGGGTCGAGCCCATAGAATTCGGGTCCAAACCGCACCGGGACAATTATCGGGGTATCATCAGTATCCCCCTCTAGTCGAGCTAGAGTAGCGCTGTATCGACTCCAACTGGTTAGGTGAGGACCCGGATTGGTAATCCTTTAAATGACAAACCATCATGTGATCTTGCGCAGTGCTGAGTTCCCGAGTCATGCTGTCCGCAGAGCCATGACAATTCGAATGCCGATCCTTGATAAAGTAGGTGGCTCGTTGAACTCATACGAGGAACCGGTGTAATCACGGTACTGAGCTTCTGTCAATAATAGTAGGTCGGACTGGGCAGTAGGAATCCGACCTGAAGCTACAATAATCGAGAGATCCGAGCTGACAAAGGTGATCGAGAGCCCCGAGGTGATAAAACTGAGCTGAGAAGTAAATAAACATCCAAACTCCAGGAATAAGAAATATTCCGAGCAGATAAGACATACGGACTATGTTTATCTTGGTTGAGCCGACCTGAGCAAATAAAGCTCGCCCGACCTATGCTCCAGAGATGACAAAATAAGTGAGAATTATCTCCCAATCTGAGCTCCTGAGATAATGTATGAGAAAATAATACCCATCCGACCTGATCTGACCAAATATTGCTCGTCCGACCTGATCTGAGATAATATGCCCGAGCAAATTACGCTAGCCCGACCCAATCTAAGCTCCGAAGAAATATAGACGAGCTGATAATACTGGTCCGAGCTGAGCTGAACTCCATAATCAATAAAGCCTAGCTCAGTTCCATAGCAGATAAAACTCGTCGAACTCCATAGCTAATAAATATCTGGACATCCAGAGCTTGATAAATATGTTGTGCTGAGTCAACAAAATACAGCTGAGCTCCAAAAATAATCCATAGACAGGGCTGATATGAGCTCCATAAGTAATGCCGAGCCGATGAGTAAATAAGTTGACGTGAGCTCCAGAGTGTCGAAACTGAGCTGAGCAAATTGTAAGGATGACATGTTTCTCGACCGGGATGACCTGTTTATAACTCAAAATAATTCTAAGTATATGATTAAATCTTAAGCAGGGCTGACCTGTTACATTTGCAAGGCTGACCTGCAATGACAACTCGAAGTAATTCTACACACAGAATTAAATCTAAACAGGGCTGACATGTTACCTGGGCAGGGCTGACCTGCAATAATAACTCGAAATAATTCAAGGTACAGAATTAAATTTTAACAGGGCTGACATGTTATCTGTGCAGGGCTGACCTGCAATAATAACTCGAAATAATTCTAAGTAAAGAATTAAATCTTAACAGGGCTGACCTGTTATCTGTGCAGGGCTGACCTGCAATAATAACTCGAAATAATTCTAAGTACAGAATTAAATCTTAACAGGGCTGACCTGTTAATCTGTGCAGGGCTGACCTGTTACCTGGGCAGGGCTGACCTGCAATAATAACTCGAAATAATTCTAAGTACAGAATTAAATCTTAACAGGGCTGACCTGTTAATCTGTGCAGGGCTGACCTGCATGAAGAACTCGAAATAATTCTAAGTACAGAATTAAATCTTAAACAGGGCTGACCTGTTAATCTGTGCAGGGCTGACCTGCAATAATAACTAGAAATAATTCTAAGTACAGAATTAAATCTTAACAGGGCTGACCTGTCTGAACTCCGAAGATAATAAACCGAGCATATAAGTCTCGCCAGACCTGAGCTCCAGAAATAATAAACTGAGCACATACAGCTCGTACATATTGAACTCCATAATAATAAATGCGCGGAGATATAGCTCATCTGAATTTGCAAAGTGAGATGACTTGAGCTCTCGAGATGATATAATGCTGAGCAAATAAAGCTCGTCTCATGTGATCCCAGAGAATAAATATGAGCAGATAAGACATGTCCGGTCTGGACTCCAGATAATAAACATGAGCAGATAAGACATGTCCGGTCTGGACTCCAGATAATAAACATGAGCAGATAAGACATGTCCGGTCTGGACTCCAGATAATAAACATGAGCAGATAAGACCTGCAATAATATTTGCCAGGGCCTCATACACCTGGGCTTAAGCAAACAGGGCGGACCTGTGCTAATGTTTGCCAGGGCCTCATACACCTGGGCTTAAGCAATCAGGGCGGACCTGTGCTAAATATTTGCCAAGGCCTCATACACTTGGGCTTAAGCAAACAGGGCGGACCTGTGCTAATGTTTGCCAGGGCCTCATACACCTGGGCTTAAGCAAACAGGGCGGACCTGTGCTAATGTTTGCCAGGGCCTCATACACCTGGGCTTAAGCAAACAGGGCGGACCTGTGCTAATGTTTGCCAGGGCCTCATACACCTGGGCTTAAGCAATCAGGGCGGACCTGTGCTAAATATTTGCCAAGGCCTCATACACTTGGGCTTAAGCAAACAGGGCGGACCTGTGCTAATGTTTGCCAGGGCCTCATACACCTGGGCTTAAGCAATCAGGGCGGACCTGTGCTAAATATTTGCCAAGGCCTCATACACTTGGGCTTAAGCAATCAGGCGGACCTGTGCTAATGTTTGCCAGGGCCTCATACACCTGGGCTTAAGCAAACAGGGCGGACCTGTGCTAATGTTTGCCAGGGCCTCATACACCTGGGCTTAAGCAAACAGGGCGGACCTGTGCTAATGTTTGCCAGGGCCTCATACACCTGGGCTTAAGCAATCAGGGCGGACCTGTGCTAAATATTTGCCAAGGCCTCATACACTTGGGCTTAAGCAATCAGGCGGACCTGTGCTAATGTTTGCCAGGGCCTCATACACCTGGGCTTAAGCAAACAGGGCGGACCTGTGCTAATGTTTGCCAGGGCCTCATACACCTGGGCTTAAGCAATCAGGGCGGACCTGTGCTAGTATTTGCCACGGCCTCATACACGTGGGCTTACTCCGAATATCCCATCCAAACTCCCCATCATCACATCATCCGAATAAGTTCATCCAAAATCCAGATCAAATAAAGATCCCGAGCTGATGAATAATATGGGCTTACTGCAAGATTGCATGCCCGAACTGATATAATAGGGGCTTACTGCATGATTGCATGCCCGAGCCGCCATAATAGGGGCTTACTGCGAGAATGCATGCCCGAGCTATAGTAATAGGGGCTTACTGCGAGATTGCATGCCCGAGCTGATCTTCAATCCGAGCTGATGTGGGGCTTACTGCGAGATTGCATGCCCGAGCTGATATAACCGGGGCTTACAGCTAGATTGCATGCCCGAGCTGATCTCCTGATGTGGGGCTTACTGCTAGATTGCATGCCCAAGCTGATATAACCGGGGCTTACAGCTAGATTGCATGCCCGAGCTGATCTCCTGATGTGGGGCTTACTGCTAGATTGCATGCCCAAGTTGTGGTGCACTGAGGTCAACCTGAAATAGTGAAATGGTGCAGCACAAAATATATATGAAATAGTAGCTGAAAGAAATAACCGTAAGTAATAGCATATAGACCAAGCATCGAAGTCGGGGTTGATCGCCGAGCCGAGTACGTCATGAGTTCGGCAGCTATGAGCTAGAGGCCGAGGTGGCAGATGTCGAATTGATGTTTAGAACGACGTGCATAATCGACACAGGTGGAGCATACGTAAGGTGCACATAGCCAACACGCCTTGGGCTCGGTGTAAAGTGCTGCAACAATACAGAAAAGACCAGACAAAAACGATCGCAAATAATAATATCTCGTGTTTGATGTAAAAGAAGTTTAATATATTCAAATTCCTTTGATTATAAAGTCCTGAGCAAATGAAACCTGACATAATGAGAGATTGTAATAGACTCGACATATTAAAAATGAACAGATTAGTCGAGAAGTGCTAAGTTTCAAGTAGCTGGACCTCTAAAGTCTACCCACCTCTCGCAACTAATGAGCCGTCAAAACTCTATTAAATTAGGCTGTGTTTTATTTTTGCCATTTAGTAGATTGGTAGAAGCAAACCTGAATATTCAACGAAAACATTCCTCATGTGCAGCTATTTCGGCGAGTAGAATTATGGAATTTGCATGTTAGATCATATATCTCAAGGTGACAACAGCTGCTCCAGCTCAACAAGAAATTTGTGGGGCCAATGTTTTGTGCTTCTCTCGGCAAAACCTCGGATATAATAGGAATTTGGTTTTCTTTCAAGTGGTTTGGAAGAATCCATCCATGCATTAACCACTGTAGTATTTCCTCTCCACACGGCAAAGAAATGCAGGAATTGCATCGAACATGTTACGCACAGTAAGCAAGAGTGCACTGATAGGTAAAAACAGATAAGATCGAGCCCAACCAATATACATAAATCAGTTCCAATTCAATCAAAGTAGCACAAAATTCCATATCAGGGAATAAAAGACATATCCAGAGAAGCCCTTCTTGTGTGTATGTATTCTTCATTAAAAAACTGCTAGAGGAGATGGCTAGATTCTGAGATGGAAAGGTTCAAAGAATAACCAAGAAATGTTGAGCCAGAAAAAAAAAATAATGCCTCGACAGTAGAGCTAGGGATTTGGAATTTTTTATAACAAGGATCATCCTCCTCCCTCACCCTTCTCGCTGCCACCAAGAGACCCTACGACCCTTCTCGCTCACCACCCGAGCTACGCCTGAAGCTCACCCCCCGAGCCAAAGAAAATCCCGAGCTACGAGTAGAATGGTTGTGCAGAGAGCTTGGACAAAGGTTACGTGAAATAGAGAGGAACCGAAGCTCATCTCCTCCTTGTTCAACACAAATTCCTCAACAGAAATTTCATTCCTCTACCCCAAAAGTCTCGAGGCATTTGCATCAATTCAAAAACCAATCGCAGCGGATACCAGCACAATAGCTCTCCGCACTACACTGCCAACCCAAAATATCAGCACCAAAGCTGTACTCCAGCCCCGACGTCGGCCCATGAAATCGAAAATGCAGAGGCCGAGCTGAAGAGATCGGAAGAGAGCTCGGAAGTCCCTTACTCAAAGCTGTGGTCCGAACCTCCTTTCTTTTCTTTTTTCATCGCAGCAGAATGCTCTCCTCTTCCTTGTTCTCTCCAAACGTATCAACGCCTTAGCTTGATGGTCAGCCCTGTTTCAGCATATAGGGAGTTCGGTGGCAGGTCGGCCAACCAAGAGGGTGGCTCACCGAGGCGGGCGAAGGTTTCCCCAAGGCTGAGCAGGGGATGCACGAGATTGAAGGGGGAAGATCCATTTTTTTTTCTTTCGCACTCTTTTTTTTTTCTTTTTTTTTTCAGATGATAAAACTACTGCAAATATCAACGTCTCAACCCGATTTTCCCACAGACGGCGCCAATTTGTTACCTCATTTTTTGGTTCGATTTGATAACAAATGAATAATATACAAAAAATAAATAGACATCAAGATTTTTTACGTGGAAACCCCGAAGGGAAAAACCACGGGACCTAGTCCAGTTTGAATCTTCACTATAAACTAAGAATTTACAATAATTGCTCTACAAACATGAAGGAGGAAGCCCAAATGAAAATAAAAATTCTCTGCCCTTCTCCCTAGCCGAGCAGCCTCCTCCTAAGCAATAAAAAATCCCCCCCTTCTCTCTAACCTACTATTCATCCTTTTATACTTAGTCAATGGGCTTTGGTAAAGGTTGGGCCTTCTACTTAAGGCTAATGGGCTCTTAATTAATGGGCCAGATAATTAGTTAATTAAATGGCCAATAGTTTAATAAAATGCTACGATAACGGGCCTATTAAAAAGATAATGGGCCAGATGGTCTCTGGTATCTTGTAAACTGGGTCGAGCCCATAGAATTCGGGTCCAAACCGCACCGGGACAATTATCGGGGTATCAACTGGCAACCATGATTTTTAGTCAGATTTTTATTTAGCCTATAACCTAACATTTTAGGCAGAAATTTTATTTTAAAATAATTGCGAGTTAGGACAACTTGTATGTTTCATTAATTCCTACGGATTTCTTTGCTCGACTGCCCCAAAATGGCCTCCAAATTTAGGCAGATACCATCTACCTATGAATGAACAGTCGACGAGCATTAATTATCTATTATTTATTGCCTACAAACCTACATATATATATATATATATATGATACCCCGATAATTGTCCCGGGACGGTTTGGACCCGAATTCTATGGGCTCGACCGAATCTGATAAAATACCATAGGCCATCCTACATTGGCCCATTTTCTATGTTTATTTAAGGAAAAATTGCGGGCCGGTACCCTTTTCTGAAACTTAATTCATCCTAGTCTAGTTAAAAAACCTTAGTTCACTTAGGTCCATTCTTGGTTGAAATGACTATAAAACCCCCATGTGGTCCATGTGGTCCAAGTGGTCCACATGTTCCAACCAACTCCTAGTAAAATTGTTTTCTCAACCCTACGAAAATGTTTAAAGAACAAATAAGCATCCATATACTATTTATCATCTTTTTTATCCTTTTATTCATGAAACAGTAGAATTTATGAACATGAGATCCTTCAGTTTCAGTCATCTCGGGCGAACCCAAGAGCATACTTTTGCAAAGGACTCACAGTTCATGTAACAATCTTCTAATTATAATTCACAACCCGATTTGAAGATCATGTTAAAAAATAATAAAAGGCCCAACATCATGGGCGGATCTATTAAAGGGCAAGGGGGGGCACTTGCCCCCCCTTGCCCCAAAAAAATAATTTTTTTTACCTTAAAAAAATATTTTTTAAAAAAAATATTGTAATTTTACCCTAAAAAATTATAAATTACCCCTTAAACATTACATTTTGCCCCCCTTAAATTATATTTTGACCTCTAAATTTTTTTTTTGGCCTAAATTTTTTATTTTAAATTTTTTTGCCCCCTTCTTAAAAATTCTGCATCCGCCACTGCCCAACATGCTTCCGTATTACAATAAAATTTTAACAAACTGAAATATACCATTTTGACCATAACGGCACCGGGTGAGGTGGGTCGCAACGCCACCAGTCGAAAACTTACTGCCTACAGACTGTTTTACGAATGGCTCCTCACCATTCAACCTCAGCACACGGGCGAGGCTAGTCTGCCAGTTATCCGACTCCTTCAGAAACCGCACAGCACAACCCTAATTCGTTTCCTACCTTAGGGCGTAAGGTATAATCAAGATATAAAAAAGAGTTAAAGAAATCTGGGAGATAGCTGGGCAACAGCCTTATTTTTATTCTGGAATACTTATAATCTCTATTACATTAAAACGTCTCCTTTTGGGAGGAGACGGGCTTGTTTAGCCTCTCATATAGATGAGGCTCGACTCAAGAACACATAAACTTAAAACAAACAAAACGATAATACAGACAATTACAAAAAGAAAGAAAGAAAGAAATATTACCAAGCTACGAAAGTTGAAATATTACAAAGCTTGGAGACTCTAAATTTATTTCTCAGAAAACTATGGATAATTTTTGATGTCCTTAGCTTCCTGACTGAGTGCCCTTATATAGGCATGAATCCGGACTTCAAATGCGGATTCCAAATCTTGATAATTGTTGAGTGCGCCTGTGAGTGCGCCTTAACTTTCATGTGGTCTGGCATTTTGTCTGATTGTGCCAACTTTTCTCGTGAGTGGTCCATTATTTTTTGTCTGAGTGCGTTGAACAGTATCCACACTAACTTCTAATGGTCCACCTCTTTTCCTTTGTCGGGGAATCTTTACATTAGTGGTTTTTGTGGTCCCCGAGCTTTAGGAAAACGGGCTCTCTTGTCAGCAGGTCTTTTGTCTTTTCCTGTCTCTGATCTATCGGGTTTGGATCGGAATCCTTTCCCGAACTCTGGTTCTTTCTGCTCCGGGCATGCTTGGCAGATATGATCAATCCATCGGTCAATGTGTGCCATGTTGCAGAATTTCCGGTAAGTCTCCTTTCCTGCCGGAATCTTATTCTCCCACAGAATTCTTCTCTTTGTTTCAAAGAGTTCTTCGGCAAATCTCGTGGAGGTTCCTGTCATGGAATTCAGCAAGAAAGTTCCATTGGCTGAATTCTGAAAGAACTTGAATGTGTATTTGACTTTGTCCATTTCTGTTAGACAAACCCAAAGACCCCATGCTCGTCTGGTTGAAACTTCATCATCTGTGATAGTTCCAGCCAAAATTGGAATTCCTTCTGGTAGCGCCATTTTTATATTTTTCAGGGCGTTTCCATCTGGTCTTCGCAGCTTGACAAAATGAAAAGCTTCAATAAAGCCTTTCTTTCTCCGGTTCTGGAGCAGCACTGAAAAATATAACTCCAGAATATCGCCTCTGGCCAAATGTGGATTATTGGCCCAAGTCTTGTATACAGCTTCTCTGATCCATTTTGCTAATTTCAAAATTTCAGAGAACGCTGGTGCCACAGTATAAACCGAAGCCAGAGCTCCGAAATTATACCATTCCTGAACATCGTTTGGATGGCTGCCTGGTTTCATCCAAACTCTCGGATATTTTCCGGAGATATCAATTATTGATTTTTCTGGGTTGATACCTCGCCTGGTAATTAGTTTCTCCCAAGTGCGTTGGTAATCCTGCATAGGTGAAGAAACTAAATCATCATTAGTTTGAACCTTAGACTTGCCAGTCATTGGCCTAAGATTCAACTCTCCCTCTTTTACCCCAGAGGTGCTGGGTTGACTTGAAGGTTCAGATTGTGATGACACCTGACCTTCAACATTCGCTTCAGCTTGTACATCCTCAAAGAATGCATCATCTGAAGCACTCGTGACAGGGGTACTTGAATCCCTTGCCTACGGGTTATATGAGCCCCGTTCTCTAAACACTTCTTTTTGCACCGCTGAAGGTGCTGCCTGAAGGATAGACCCTTTCAAGACTTCAAACAAACGTCTGTGGTCCCGAAAGCATGCTCGTATATGATCAGTAACAATTTCCTGATCTGCTCGTTGAAGTCATCCCGCGACCTCTGCATTGAGACAAAGAGTCCCAAAATCTCGTTCTAGGATCTCCAGGTTTTCCCTGAGATTCCTAACTCGCTTGAGGGTATCGCTAGCAATGTGTCCCTCCATCTCGTGTTAAGAAATCTGCAAGAATATTTTTATCAGATTTCACAATGACAATATCATAATCATAATATTGACATTCAGCCTGCCATCTTAAAAGTCTAGCCTTTTCTGGTTTTGATTCAATTTTATTTTTCAGGAAAGACTTGACACTAGTATTATCTATTTTTAAGATAAATTTCTTTGCAAGTAAAAATAATGGCCATTTTTTAAAAGCCTTTCGAACTGCAAAGAACTCATTCTCGTTGATGTGCCATATGATAACTTCGTCGTTGTCAAATAGCCCACTGCAATATCTGCATGTCACTTCTCCTTCTGGTGTAACTTTCATGAGGACTGCAGCCCACCAATGATCACTGGCATCTGTGTATAATACCAGGTCATCCTCGTCGTTTGGTATTGCAAGCTTTGGTAGTTGCCTGCAAACCTCATTCAGCTGTTTCACAGCTTGTCTGTGATCTTCATTCCACTCAAACTTAACATCTTTTTTGAGTAGTGGACTGAACACCTTCCTGTGGTTTGCTAGATTGTTGATAAACATCCCGGCAAAATTAACAACTCCTAAAAAACTCTGAAGTTGTTTTAAATCCTTGAGGTCATACAGATATCCTTGTACTTTTTCAACAATATGATTTTGTAGGAGGATTCCAGATTCGTCGATCTCGATTCCAAGGAACTCGATCTGTCTTGTAGCAATTACTGCTTTCTTTTCTGAAAGCGCCAATCCTTCCTTGTGACAAACGTCTGAAAAGATTTCCAGATGTTTAAGATGTTCTTTCATGTTTTTTGACACTATGAGGATGTCGTCAATGTACACGAACATGAAGCTGAAGTAATCCTTGAAAAGATTATCCATCTTACTCTGATATATCTGGGGAGCATTTGCTAATCCCATTGGCATGACATTCCAGATATAATATCCTTGTGGTGTAGAGAATGTTGTGAACTTTCTGCTTGCTTCCTCCATTTTAATCTGGTAGAACCCTGACTTGCAATCGAATTTAGAAAACACTTTGGCATTCTTGATGCTATTTACCAAATGTTCTCTGCTTGGGATAAAATATCCATCGAACTCCAAGATTTCGTTGATCCCTTTGCAGTTGATCACCAATCTCGGCTTTCCTCGTTTAATTTCTCCATGATTCCTTACCAGAAATCCTGGGCTGCTGTATGGAGAAATACCTGCTGAGATTAACTTAAGGTCAAAATGCTCCTTAAGTATGATCTGCATATCCTTCTGATCTTCCTGGTTCATGGGGATCGGCCTATACCTAACAAACTCATTTTCTTTTCCAGTTTTTACCTTCAAAGTAGCTCTGAGCTCATTTTTGTTCCACCATGCCAGTGGATCCTCGTTGTAGTTCCTACGAATCTTCCTTTTTACATCCTCTAGAGTAATTCGCTCTTCGAGGGTAGATTCAGGTTCTGGAACTTCTTCTCGTAAAGCATTTTTCAGTAGCAACAGGGTTTCTGAAGTTACTCTTTCCTCATCCTGCTCTCTGAAAGACATGATATTAACCCAGTCAAAAGTTTGAGAATCCTTTTCACTAGGACCTTGTTGTCGGAATTGGAGAATTGCCTCGCCAAATTTCCGCTGATCTTTCATCTTTGGGTGTCGAAGTTTTCCTTCATCACCACGCTTGTTGCGAAAACTAATAGGGAATTTTCTGTGAAACGCCTCCCGTAGTCTCTGCACAATAATCTTATGATCACAAAGGGTTGTGAAATAAGTCTCCTGGTCTCGTTCTCCTGTGTGAACCGCTTGAATGTCTGTAGGAAATTGTTTCCTAACAGCATATTGGCGCCTGTGTCATGGAAATAAATAGGTGGAGTTTTAACTTTGTACCATGGGGTACCACCTGCTCCACCGATAATTATTTCCGTTCCTCAGACTCCTTCATTGAGAATAAGGATCCGTTTGGAAAAGTCTCTTCCAGCAATGACTGGTAATTTCTCACCAACGTCTTTGTGGAAGATTTCAGGCCTGGCAGTGCATATTCCAGCTCCGGAATCAATGTAGGCTGCAAAATATTCTGCTCGGTACTTCTCATATAACATCCCAACGGAGATGTATATTGAGAATGGACTGGTGGTCATCGAATTCGGTATCTCTTTCCGTCGACCGTAAATTCCATTCCATCTTACAATCTTTCCCAAGGTTTATGTTCCTCGAGAAATTCAATCCCTAGAATAAGCTGTTCTGGGATGCGTCCGTCAATTCCTTCAATTGTGAGATCAATTTCACCAATCTGAAGGTTTCTTTGAAACTTGCCAACTGTAGGTTGTTGCAAATAATATAGGACATCGCAAGGGAAGATATTGTTCTTCTCGGTGATGTCAAAAACTATCTGCACCTCTCTCCAGCCTTCTGGGCATTTCAGTTTTCCTATTGTTTGGAATACATCAGGAACTTTCTGAATTCTGCTTGAGGCTGCCTTCTGTTTTTCCCCTGGATAGTTGCTGATTAACCTATCCTGTTGGAAAGACATCCTTCTTGGCTCGATCATGAGGCTCCTGCTTCTGTTCAGAACAGGTTGATCTTGTATCCTCATGTCGATCTCTCATATTGTCGGAGTATCAATGATGTCCGGCAATACTGCTTTGGCGAAGTCTTCGAAGATTCTGGGGACTTCGATGAATTCCTTTCTCAAGAATACCTCGGAATGATGAGTATTCGAGAGTGCGTATGACACATTGTAGGTGATCGAGTAAGGCCTGTTCCCTTCTTTCATCAAATCTTCTCTTTTAAAATCTTGATGAAGAGTGAGAACTTTGTTGAAGTCTCGATCTCCTACATTGTATGCAATTCTCGGATAGATGTTGAAGGCCATCTTTCCTGCATACAGATTTCCTGCCACTGCTCCCAAACAAGAATCTTTGAGGTTCGGGAATCTCTTGTCAAAGATCGCCAGGTTGAGGGGTGAATCAATTCCTTCTTTGAAAGTTGCCTTGATGATTACTCTAATGGCTCCAATATGAATCCATGAGAGTGTATTAGCAACTTCTCTTTTGACCTTGTTCTTAATCTCCTGGATTTCTCTGTAGGGGATTAACTGCATCTCAATCTGGTTTCCCGTGAATTCCATTGGGATCGCAAATTCACATGTTGTTACCCTATGGATAATCTGATGCTTTCTGCTACGAAGACCAATCATATCCATGGCTTTTTCCATTGCTTCAATTGTAAATCCATCATACATCTGAAGCTTTGGCTCTTCTTTAATGATCCTCATAAGGGTTTTATGAGAAACAGTGGTATGTGAGAAAAACCCCGATGGCTCTTCTCTAATCACGTGCTGAAGGAACTCTCCTTCACTCTGATTCTGAGCTAGATTCACCTCCATCCTCAGAATAGATCTCTTCTTCGTAGATGCTTTCATCTGAGGGAATATCCTCAAATTGATACACCTGTACCAAATCCTGAAAATAGACAGCATCCTCAAATTCCTTGGTATGCTCGAACTGTCTTATTCCTCGGCTTTGGTTTTCTGGACACTCTGTAGAGATATGTCCTTTTGCTCCGCATGTCCAGCAGTTACAATATCTGAAACATTCACTTGCACGAGTAGGTGTGCGTCGGAAAGTTCTCTTCGTTGGTGCTCTGCTAGAACTAGCTTGATTAGAACCTGTCGACGAGATTTTACTCCTTGTTGGTCCTGATCTTTGCCCCGATCTATAGCTTCGGGCTTTCTGATTTGACCAGAACTTTCTAGGTCTCCATGATTACCTATTTCTTCTTGAACTACCTCCTCGGGCATATGGATGACTTCTGTGTTTCTTCATCTTACGCCTTTGTGGATAGTTCCCAATTATTGTAGGGATATCATTTCCCGTACAACAAAGAGGAGCCATTTTGTTGATTCCTCTGAGTTTCTTGAAATTTTTCTGGAGCTTTGATTGGTAGCACCACTCCGCCAGCTTTATTTTGAGAAATGACATTCTCCTGGACACCGTCTCGATTGCATGTGGTGTATGCTCCTGGATAAGCAATTCTCTCCATGGGCTCGGGATTTTGGCAAAGAACAGCTCAGCTGCATCCTTTTTCGCTATCTTCGACTTCCATCGATACTCTGTAAAGAGTTTGATGTATTCGTCTACATAGCAGATGTCATGTAGTTCCAAGCTAATCAGAGCTTGTCTATATTTCTTATCCTTCTCTTCCTCCATTCCTTCGAAACAGCTTATTCCAATGAAACAGATTTTAAAGAATCTCGCCATCCTGTCCACGATCTCTTTCAGGGACTCTCCGGCCAGAACTTCTTCCTTGGTTCCTGGGTCTCCAAGATCCCAGGCAATCTTGATCGATCCTTCCAGACTCATTTTTAGAAGTAAAATGAATCATTCTTTGCTTAAGTCAAGTGTTCCTGCTGCTATCCTCATTGCTGAAGCCCATTCATCAATAAGAATTTCTCTGTTTTTGAAATCCAATATATCCATGTTGAGCATAAGTCCATATGGATGGATTGGATCTAACTGCGATTTCCCGTAGGGCGTCTGATGAATATCTGGCCTTTGGGAACGGTTCCTTGTTCCAACTGGGGGATCCAAAGTTGCTGAGGTGAAATCTTCCCTGTGTGGCATACTTTGGTCTCCTTCGGGTGGGTTGTGTGACCCGAAACTCTCTTGTGGTGGAGGTCTTTGTACAAGCTCTCCTGTCTTGATTTCTACGAGATTTAATCCCGCAAATGAATCCGCAAGATCATGAAGATCTTCCATGTTGATTCTTTCCATTACTTTGTGGGCGGTAATGGTTCTCCTCGTAGGACTGCAATCATTTTTTCAGTCTCAGTCAAAGGCCTTCGGACCCCCTCTGCTTTCCCTTTTTGGTGTAAAATGGGTTCTGTTCCGTAAGATGGTGGCAACCATCCTCCGTTCCTTCTTCCTGTCGAACTGGGCCTTGACTCCAATTCCTTTACTCGGGATTGAACATCTTGAAGGTTTTCAAGAATCTTCTTCTGATGTTTAATCATGGTTTCCATCTGACTCTGGATCTGATAGATTTGTGCAGGGACATGGTATTGAAGGTATCCATAGCGCTGCACTGTCTTCTGGATCTCTCTAAGATCTTGAGAAATCTTAGAAGAATCTGGCTCGATTTCTCGAAAGGTTGGCTCACCCATCTTAATCATCCGGTCCGGACCCTGTTGGATCATTGGGGTCTGGTACAACGTCCTCATGTTCAGGATGATCGTCCTCCTGAAGTTCGGCTAACTGGAACTGAAGTTTGAGGTTTACTTGATGAAGCCTCTTAGCCATCCTTTCCAATTTCCTGTAATGATTTAGTTTTTCCAATTTCTGGAAATACCACCTGTAAGAATGACACTTCAAACATACGTTCGGGTCCATAATTTTCTTGAATCGTCTCCTCCGTATAGGTTACAAATTAATATTCAAGATATTATTATAGTATTTCCAGAATAAACCTAGGCTCTGATACCATTTTGTGCCAATGATCACAAAAACGGGGACTTGTAAAAAGAAGATATTAAAATGCCAATTTTTATCAATATAAGGATATAAAAGATAATTAAATATTATATATAGACCATTTTGTAAGCTAAACAAAAGTCTAGGGAATAGAATGCAATCTCACCAACCATTGAGGGGGTAAAAGAGTCAAATAAAACACCCAATTGATTTGAAAATTTGAAAATTGGACCTATTTGAATAGAAGTTTCTCCAACTTGGATTTTCTTGCACTAAAGTTTTTTCCCAAGACTTAAGTGATTAAAGTTTCCCAAAAGGGCACTTCCTTGCAATTTCCCCTTTATTTAACTCATTAACTTAAGCCCATTTTCTTTTTATTTAGTTAACTAAAGGCCTTAGTTAGGGGCCCATTAACAAGGAATAAAATTGATGGAATAGTAGGTTAGAAAGGGGAATAATTTTCATCGCCTAGGAAACGGCTGCATGGTCTGGCAGAGGAGGGAGGGGGCTGCTCGGCTCCTTCCTTATATTCGATTTCCATTTTCTTTCTTCCCCCATGGTTGCACAACAAGTCTTGTAAATTATTGGTATTATAGTGAAGATTCAAACTGGACTAGGTCCCGTGGTTTTTCCCTTTGGGGTTTCCACGTAAAAAATCTCGATTTCTATTTATTTTTCGTATACAAATTCATTGTTACAAAATCGAACCAAAAAATGAGGTAACAATATAAAAATATAGTGTGACAAGACGTAATAAAAAAAATTCATATTGCAAAACCCTAATATGCTTGTACATTAATTTATGTTTTTGGTATTATTACGTTATTATAATTATTATGAATTTGCTGCATTGTTAGGGCATGATAATAAATAGTTATTTTTATCTGATGACGGTAAACCAGAAAATTGTATTATTTGGATACATACTTGATAAATTCTTGGGCTAACACAATACCTTTTAAATCACGATAGTTATATCGTATTAGACAAACTCAGATCAACATGCTGATATAAAATATCGAGGCAATAAATAGTTATTTATTATGTTGTCCTTTCATCGTCTTTATGATTGAAATCCTGATTGCAAACCTTCGCACAGATTTTAATTCAGTCGACATATACTTGAATGTATTTATTATTTGTGGGAAGTTATTGATTTTGCATTTAAATGGGCTGGCAAAAATATAATATATATTGTGTAAGACGACTATACTACTATACTAGTAGCTAGCAATTGGTGTGGCACATCCTATACATTAATTAAATTGTGACAAAAATTTCTAATAATTGAAGGCGGCAAGGATCTGTTCTTGTCGATTTAATAATATTGTATCAATTTATTTTTTATTTTTTTTTTCTGAATAAAGAAAGTGTTGTTTTGGTCTCTGCGCCTCGTCGCTCCCATCGCGCATCGTCGCTACCACCTGTTCATCATCGCTACCACCCGTGCATCGTCACTTGCTCCCTCGGTTTTGTCTACGGCTGGTTGTTCTCACGCCCTTTTGGATAACTTTCATCGGTGTTTAGCTGTTTTTCTCTCCCCTCAACCCTATCTCAGGTTCCGGTTGTTCGCTGTCCCTGCCACTGTGCATCTGTTAGACGTCGATCTGGTTTGTCGATGGTTCCCTCTTTACTGGTGTGGTGGTGTTGCGTGTTGCTATCCTTCTGTGTGTATTGAAGACTTTTAAGGCACTGATTTGCATTCCCCAACATTGTCCATCGTTCTTATTTGGTATATTTGTCTTCTATGATGGTACTTTGTTGGGTTAATTTTTGGATGATTTTCATTTCCACTTTAGTAGATATCGGAGCTTTTGTTCGCCTTCAAGAACTGGTTGGTAAAGGCTGGTTAGTTTGTAAGCGACGACGTGGAGATGTCATGACGTCTTCGCGGTGCCCCTTTTTAGGTGTGTGTGGGTCTTCCTGTGGACCTTCTTCTAGTGGTAGGTGCTTGCTAGTGATGGGCTACTTTTGGGTTTACTACACTCGGCGCCCGCTTTTATGGGGGTGGTTTACTAGAGTGTCTTTTGGTTACTGCTTGGCCCCTCTTTACTGGTGCATCGTTTGGTGTTTGTTCATACGATACTCGGTTGCGTAGGCCCTCTTCTCGGAATAAAAAAAACAACACTAATGTTCTATGGCTCGAAGAGCTCTTAAGGGAGGCTTTCCGGATCAGCCCCTTGGTCGAGAAAGTCCTTTGGAGCCCCCTCAGGTAAATAATCATTTGCCTCAAAGTGATGAGCACAGGTTTCAAACCCATGAGCAAAAAATTTTGAGGCGCGGTCGGCCATCATATTGCTGTATTCCGAAGACTTCAAAAGGTCAGCTTTCCGCGTGAGCCATAACTCCTCCATTTGAACCTCCATTTGAACCTCAACCAAGGATTTCTCCGGGGCAAGTTGCTCGGAGAGGACTTGTACTGCTCCGATAAGGCCTTGGTGGCCTCTTCCAACTCAACTGACCTTTTGTGCTCTTCATCGAGGACAATCTGTGCCTTATCCCGAGCAGTCCTCATAGCGGAGTGCCGATCTTCCAGAATGCCCACCGTCTAATTCAAGTCCTCGCCCATATTCTGAAGCTCATGAATATCCTTACGATGACTAGCCGCCTCTGAGCGAACAGAGTGGAATCGGGTGAGGAGCTCACCAGCCATCATGTGGGCATGCGTAAAAATTAGAGGAGTGAGTAAATCGAGCACAAGCACTTAGAAATTTTTTCATTAAGGAAGCAATTACATTGGTAAAAGAAGTGGCGATGTCATTCACCAAGTTGCTGAAGGCCAACTCCCCGAGATACTTACGGTCAGGAGAGTTGGCAGAGTAGCAGAGGATGGACTGGGAAATTTTGGGGTCAGGTTTTTCAAGAGGGGGACGTGGGGAGAGTAGTGCCAGTTGGGAATGTGGTATCTTGAGGTGGGCCGAGGAGCGCTCGGACCACCCAGAGCAGGTTGAGAAGAGGCTCGGGGTTAGGGGTGCTTATCGGACCGGGTCGATCCGGACCCGGTCCGAAATCGGACCGATTAGTCCGGTCCAAAACCGGAACCGGACTAACCGGTTCCGGTCCACCCCGGAACAGGTATCAAATCGGTCCGGGGCGGTTCTCTTAAACCAAATCGGTAGCACCACCGGTTCCTGTGCAACCGGTTTGGAACCGAAACCGGTTAAATTTTAAAAAATAAAAAATAAAAAATAAAAATTTTATTCAGCGGCAACGACTTTTTAGCTGTTGCCATGCTGAACGTTGGCAACGGCTCTTAGCCGTTGCCAACGTTCCTTTTATTTTATTTTTTTTAAAATCTATAAATATGTGAATTTTTTTCATTCTTCTCACAATTCATTCTTCTCAAAATTCCTTAGCCGTTGCCAACGTTCCTTTTATTTTATTTTTTAAATTTTTTTTTTTGAAATCTATAAATTTGTGAATTTTTTTCATTCTTCTCACAATTCATTCTTCTCACAATTCTATACCTCAATCTCATATTTTCCTCTCAATTGTGCTATCTACAATTTACTTATATAATAATGGCATCTTCATCTAGCAGCGTCGCTGGTCGTAGCAGGGGTCGTAGTCGGGGTCTCGTCCCCGGTCGTCTATCACTGAGTTCATCTTCGGCAATGAATTTGCCTGTACCAATACCTGAGTTAAATGAAAGTTATGATTTTTTTGCTGACCTCAATGTTGGTGGTTCATCTATTAACGTCGAACAGCAACAACCGGAACAACCTGTAGAACCTCCTGCTGCCCAAGCCCAAGAGAGACAACAAGTGGAGTCATGCGGAGCCACTACAGCACAAGTAGACAACCGACTCGTGCCAAAAGAAGTAAGATATGAGATTACTTTGAACTCGCTCAAAAAGAAGGTACTAATGAATCTGTTGCAATATGTAAATTATGTAAAATGCAATATTCATATAAAGCTGGTGGTTCCAGTGGAGGCATTGGAACATTTAAAAAACACTTAGTAAAAAAACATAATTTTGATGAGACAACATTACAACCATTATGTCGAAAAGCAACACAAGCACAAATTCCCCATCTTAGCCAAAATGGCTAGAGATGTGTATGCGGTACAAGCTTTAAGCGTCGCTTCTGAATCTGCATTCTCAACATGTGGCCGAATTATTGGAGAATACAGAAGTAGTCTCTCTGCTGATTTGTTGTGCATGCTCACGTTACTTAAAGATTGGTTTGAAGCAGAATGTAAGAATAGAAGAGATTGGGCGGTTGACGAATTCGTAAACCATTATGACGAGCAAGAAGAAGAGAACGCAAAAACAATATTTATCAATTATGAAGAGTGCTAAACAACAATTTTTTTTATTTTGATTTTTTAATTGTCATTTCTTTACAATTATTTGTATGCATCTATATTATAAAATGAAGAAGAAATATATTGAATTTGTGATGAATATTGGGAAAACATTTACAACATTAAAAAAAAATTAAATTTTTTTTTAAAAAAAATTAAAAAAAAATCGAAAAAAAAAATTGAAATCAAAACTGACCGGATCGGCCCAGAACCGGGACTTATCCGGTCCCTTAACGGACCGGACGGATTCCGTGCTTAACGGATCTGAAACCGGACGATTCCGGACCGGACCGATCCGTTAAGCACCCCTACTCGGAGTACATGAGGGATGGTTGAAGAAGAGGTTTTTTTTTTTTTTGGATGGGTTGGTTCAAAGAAGAACCCTGATCCTCGTGGATTGCCCTTTTTCGAGATCGGGGAGCCAGGGCCTCCTCCTCCTCAGGTGAAGCCATAGTGTCAATAATTGGAGAGATAGGAGGAGCAAAAGTAGGTTCAGCGGATGGAAAAAAGGAGTAGGATGAGTAATGGATCCTAATGCCTGCCCTGAAGTCTGTCATTTCTTGGACTTGGCTTTCAAGATCTCTGTCATCCTAGCCTTCATCATTTTTCTCTCTGAAAAGAACAAACGGAGGTTAGTCCGACCAGATTAATCAAAATATACAAGCAAGTAAGATTGCTCAGAAACACTCACCGAGGGGCATCTTCAATGATGCACCCTTCGGGCTCAGCTGGAACAAGTACATCAGTCCGTCGTCAATCAGCTCCGCCAGATTATAACACTGATCGCCAAGCGGACAACGAACTGGTAGATATGGTTTCTTCTCAAGGTGCCCCTTGATCGACTTGCCCTTCGGGAGGTTTTCTCTCCACTTCATGGGACAATACCTTGAAGGCTGGAGTGGGCGAGCAAAAAAGTAGAATTTTTTCCAGTTTTTTTATTGTCGAGGGGTAGTTCTTGAGGAAACCAACCCGTTTGGAAGAAAAGTAGAAAATTCATATCTCTTTCTTATTCAATTGAAAAAAGCAATGAAAGAGTTCGGGGGTAGGGGTAAAACACAGAAAAGAAAGGACTATGAAGAAGCCCGCCAACAGTCTATAACTGTTGGGGAATAATTGGCTGAGGGAGATGGCAAAATAGGAGGCCACTTCAACAAAGAGCGAGGGGACAGGGAAGCGAAGGCCCCCTCGTAGTTGGTCTAGATAAAATGGAAAATAGCCCTTAGGGGGCAAATGGGGGCGAGATCCTAAAGGGGGAGCAATAATAGAAGTCTCGTCAGATATCTCCCCTTTGGTTCGAATGCTGGATAGATGCTAGTCCGTCTGGACCCTGGATTCAAAAATTTCACACCAGGGAACCTTAGCATTTACCAAGTCCTGTTCTGTAACAACCCGCTCTTCCTCTCTGCGAGCAGCTGAAGAAAACGAAGAGCTTAGAGTCTGCTCGCTATCCTAGGAGGATGATGATAGAGGAGGAAGAGTTGTAACTATTTCCTCATCATGTGTGCCGTACATTTCTATCGCCTTCAAAGAAGAATCACCCGAAGATGAAGCCATACTTGGTAAGTAAAAGCTTGAAAAGACTGAAGATAAGTTGCACGGGCGTCTGGTGCTAGCTCGAAAGCAGAATGAAACAAAGTAAAACAAATACGGGGGAATGATGGAGTATTTATAGATGATACCATGTGAACAGTTGTTAAATCCATGCCGTCCAAGATAAGTTAAATGGACGGTCTCAGATGTGCCTCGAGAAACGAAGCGTCGCGCAGTGTTTGAAAATTTTGAGCGGGAAGAAAGAGCGGTAAAAAAACCCCAGCGGAACATAACTTCACTATTCTCATCTTGCTTTACTTCAGGGGGTGAGGTGATGTCATATGACATATTAGCCTTATCGGGTAAAATCCCCTGTAAGTACCGAACAGCAACATCCGAGCATAAGATAGCCAAACATCAACATCCGAGCACAAGATAGGCGAACACCCGGGTGTAACCAACAAATTAACCGGCGGAAATAAATGTGCAATAATGAATGTGGATTTCTCGGACACGATTGCCACAATAACGCCGCGATCAGAGGAGATCATGTTCTAGAATTTCAGCCAATTAACCACCGGGATTAGCCCTATAAATACACACTTAGGGTCTCATTGTAGAGAGTTGGACTTTTGACGCTGAAAAAGACTCCGAAGAGAGCATATTTTGTATGTTCGGTCATTTCTCTTACTTTTTCTGAGATTCTTATTTAATAGTTTGATTTTTGTGCGTTGTGTCAAAGTCCTTTAACAAAAATCCATTTTTATAGTAAATAATTCATACTAGACAAAGTCCCGTGGTTTTTCCTTAACTTTTTGAGGGTTTTCCACGTAAAAATTGTGGTGTTCTTTGTTTATTTTTCGCAAACACTAAGTTCTACCGAAAGTGAGAAATAACGGATCACTTCACTATCCATGAAAAAGTCCAGTTGATTCCTGGGTTATTGACTCAGAGCTTCGTTTCATACCACAGGCAATCGTGGTGTATTCTATAATTACATCGGGGATGATTATGGAAAAGTTTTTCTAGCAGATGAAAAACCTTTGGAAATAGTCGATGTGGGTGATTATGACTGAAGATGTCAAATAGATCATTGTGGAAAATCTACAAAGTAAGACATGTACCAGACTCACAAAAAATCTTATCTCGGTAGGACAGCTTGATGATGAAGGTCATCATGTGATATTTTGTGATGGTTCCTAGAAAGTGAGAAAATGAGCCATGATTGTTGCTCAAGAAAAGAAAACTGGAACCATTTATATGACTTCATGTTGTAGACATACATTAGTAGTTGTGGATCCTGGAGCTAATTCAAGTCTATGACACTATAGACTTGGGCGTATGATTGAGAAAGAAATGAAGATGATGCTATCAAATAGGAAGCTACTCGAATTAAAGTCTGTTGAATACAAGCTATGTGAAAGTTGTATATTTGGAAAGCAGACGAATGCGAGCTTTTCAAAAGCGGTAGAGAACCGAAAGTAGCAAAGTTAGAGCTAGTTCATATTGATGTATGGGGACCATCTCCTGTGACATCCTTGGAGGCTCAAAACTCTATGTCACATTCATCGATGATTCATGCAGGAAATTATGAGTTTATTTTCTGAAAAATAAATATGATGTTTATGAAATCTTTAAAAGGTGGAAAGCCATGGTAGAAACTGAGACATACTTTAAGGTGAAGTGCTTACGGTCTGATAATAGCGGAGCATATGAAAATGTTGAGTTCAAAAAGTATTGTGAACAGAACTTGATCAAGATGGAGAAAACCATTCATGATACACCTCAACATAATGGTATAGTTGAAAGGATGAACAGAACCCTGAATTAACTTGCGAAGAGCATGAGATTGAATGATGGATTACGACAATTATTTTGGGTTGATGCAGTTAACACTGTAGCTTATCTCATTAACCGAAAAACTTTGGCACCGCTTGATTATAGAATCTCAGCAGAGAAGTAAACTTTTCTTTCTTGAAAGTGTTTGGATGTTTATTATATGTTCATATTGATTCAGCTAGCAGAACCAAATTTGATCCGAAATCCAAGAAGTGTTTCTTATTGGTTATGTAGATAATGAGTTTGGTTATCATTTTTGGGATGATCAAAACAAGAAGATCATTCGTAGAGATCAAGCGTTGAAGCTGGATATGAATGTCCTGAAGTCAAGAAGACAGATGAAGTGTCATTAATAGATATCCATGTGAATGAGCTGAAAACTGATAACCAGGAAGATAAAGAGGCTAATGCGCAAGATGAGGATCTACAAACTCCTGTGAATGAACTCAAGAGATCTTCTAGAACAATCAGAACACGGTAGAGATACTCCCCTGCAGTCCATTATATTTTGCTGACAGATAAATATGAACCGGATACCTATGAAGAGGCGATGCAAATGATTATTCAATCAAGTTAGAGTTATCCATGAATGATGAGATGTATTCACTGTTATCCAATCAGACGTGAGAGTTGACAGAAGTTCCAGAAAGCAAAAGGACATTACACAATAAGTGGGTGTACCGGATTAAAGAACAACATGATGGTAACAAATGGTACAAGGCAAGAGTTGTTGTAAAAGGCTTTCAACAAAGGAATGTGTTGATTATACCAAAATTTTATGTCTAGTGGTGAAGCTAACCACTAGTAGAACAATACTTGGATTGGTGGTGAAAGAAGATTTGCATCTAGAACAGTTAGATGTAAAGACGGTCTTTCTTCATGGTGATTTGGATGAAGAAATTTATATGAAGCAACCACAATGTTTTGAAGTACAAGGTAAAGAGAAATGGTATGCAAACTTCAGAAGAGCTTGCACGGTCTCAAACAAGCTCCAAGACAGTGATATAAAAAGTTTGATGGGTGTATGGGTAACAGTGTATTTCTGAGATGTCAGGCTGATAACTGTTGTAGCATTAAAGAAGGTTGACGATTCTTATATCATTCTACTATTGTATGTAGATGATATGTTGATAGCAGGAGCTTGTCTGGATGAGATTTATAAACTCAAGAAAGAGTTGTCAACAGATTTTGCTGTGAGGATTTGGGAGCTGCAAAGCAAGTCCTTGGAATGAGGATCATAAGAGTTAGAGTGAATGGACTTTTGAAATTATTTCAAGAAGAGCACGTGAAAAAGGTGCTTAGCATATTTAGCATGGATGAAGCTAAATCTGTGAGTACTCCTTTGGCTAGTCATTTTAAAATAACCAAAGCACTATCGCCCTCAACGGAGCATGAGCAATCTTATATGACTAAAGTTCATTATGCTTCTGTTGTTGGAAGCCTCATATATGCAATGGTATGCACCAGATCAGACATGGCACATACAGTGGGAGTTGTGAGTAGGTTTATGAGCAATCCAGGAAAACAACAATGTGAATCAGTTAAATTGATTCTCAGGCACTTGAAATGTACTAGTAGCTCGTTTCTATGCTTCAGGATGTCAAATCTAGGCTTATAAGGTTTTGTCGATGACGACATGGGTGGTGGCCTGGACGGCAGAAAGAGTACTACTGGGTATGTTCACACAATAGGTGGCACAACAGTAAGTTGGGTGTCTAAGCTGTAAAAGATAGTCGCGCTTTCGATTACTGAGGCTGAGTACGTTGCAGTGACAGAAGCTAGCAAAGAAATGAAATGGTTACGATCCTTTCTTGAAGAATTGGGTCAGGAGATTTGTAGTAGCACATTACATTGTGATAGTCAGAGTGCTATTCATTTGGCAAAGAATCATGTTTATCATGCTAGGACTATGCATATACGGGTTTGATACCATTTCATCAAAGCAGTTCTGGAAGATGGAGTCTTGAAGCTTGAGAAGATTCATGGAAGTAAAAATCGAGTGATATGCTAATGAAGGATGTGACTGTTGACAAAGTGAAGTTGCGTTCGACTTCAGTTGAACTACATGCATAAAATGGGATACCGAGCTGTTGCATTGATGATGTGAAGACATGATTGAAATCAAGTCTTCAAGTGGAAGAAATGTTGGACGATGTACATGCTAAAACTGTGACGGCCCGCCCAGACGGGTCGCCCGCCGTATTCAATTGCTTGAATACAAGGCTACACTCAATTCAAAACTTAATATCACTTTGAACTTTATGTTTAGCGAAAACGTATTAATTCTTATCGGCTGTTTAACTTAATAATTTTTTATCCGTGACTTTTATCTTAGAAAAATTTGGGCAGAGTCTCCTCTTAAAAATTGTGCCCTGTGATCTACCAGATCACTACAACCACAATACCAAAATCAAAACAATAATTTAACTAAACCCAAATAAGTCTCAATATCCAAAAACAAACTACATTCATAATAAAATACTCCATGTCCTCAAAATAAACATAACCTCACAATATCATTAAACTTTTCCTTTCATAACTAATTATCCTCAGCATCATCTAAGTCTTCAACTCCATCTGTAATATGTCACATTACAGGTAAAGGTAAGTTGCAGCATTTTTATAGTAAGCATAATAAACATTTGATAAAAGTATTAAAAACATCATTTTTCATAATGTGACGAAAAATAATATACTTCCATATCCAAAATAACTTTCACACATATATGGTTTAATCCGAGCAGTCAACGGAACTAAATTTCACAAAACGGAATCATAACGGAAATAACTGCACAGATAACCAACGAAACGTAACAGAAACGAATAACCATAAAATTAATCATTAAACATAGCCATGCTGTAATGAAACAAATGCATACTCAATTACGGATGTGACACAATGATATCATTCCAGACTATACCCGCTGGAAGGGTATCGACAGATATTATACCCCCTCTGTCTTCGGGCAAAACGAAATGCGTTTCTTTATTCTCGTCGCCAACGAGCCGAAAGTATGCGCGTTTTTATCCTCGTCGCAATGCGAGCCACAACGAAACGAAAATATCCACAGTTCACAAACTTCAAATCGTATTCACCGAATCAAGACAAACATGGCCTTTCAAAATAGTTTTTCACACACAATAAAATGTTATTTCAAAATTACATTTTTCAACAAAATACATTTCTTATCAAAATCATATTTCAAAATAATCTTTCATGCTTACTATTCAAAACATTTCAAAATAAACAACAAAACATACTCAAAATAATTTGCGTAAAATTGCAACTTCCTTTACGTACCTCAAAGCTTCTTAACAATGATCAAGCTACAAACCTTCCCACAATCTCCGATATGTCAAGGATTTCCTATTATCCATTTCAACATTATCAAAACCATATCTAATTGTCTTGGTTCTATAATATCCTAACACAATCCTAACTCTTTGAAATCCATCATCATTTTCAAATTAACATACAAAATTCCAGAATATTTTTCGAACCAAAATTCCATTTCCGAAAAAAAAAAATCCCAACATTCGAATTCTTCAAAATTCCAAATACATATTTGATCTAAATTCAAAATAACCTTCGAATTCCATACTCATCCCATCCTCAAATTTCAAAAATAATTTCGAAACACCATCTCAGATTTTCTTCAAAATTTCAATAACATTTTCGGACAAAATTTCCAGAATACATTTTCGATTCTTAAATTCCAGAATTTTCGAACCCAAATCTTAAAAATTGTATTTCTTGACAATTAAACCCCTAAAACTTCAATTTATATCCAACTAACCTAAATATAACAATTAAAAATCGAAACAGTACTAAAAATCAAAAACAGGAAGAATTTCGAAATAATAAAAAAAATTCAAATTTCATACCAATCGATGTCCAAATCCGAATTCCTCTTGATTGCTTGCTACTACTTTGATTTGGAAGGATTTCGAACTCAAAAATCGAAATTTAGAAAAATCTGAAATTTTCTGGAGTTGAAAAATAAATCATACGGAAATGGTTGGGTTGGTCTGACCTTATACAAACCAGAGTAGATGAAGAGGTTGAGAGTTATAGGCGTTGATGATGGGAGAAGAAGAGACGAAACGGAAAATGGATCGGCCATGAAGCAAGCGAATGAATCAGCGAGCAGCGAAGGAGATGAAGGAATATGATGCGCTGAAACAAAGGCAATGAAATTTAGGCAATTAAAAATCGTGTTTCAACTTGACACGTTTTAATTTTTAATTTTTAATTTTTTTTTTTTAAAGAAAAATTAATATTATTATTATTACTATTATTATTGTTTTTATTTAATTTAAAAATTTGAAACAATTATTTACATTAAAATGGAACCATTACAAAAACATTTTTTAATTTTGGACATTGCAAACTATGGACGCTGGCCGCAAAATGAACAATTTGTTCATTTGACAAACTGGAATTTGCTCTTATAAATAGGTGCATCCTTGTTCATTCCATTGCATCTCAATTCAAGCAAACAAAGAGAGTTCTTGAGTCTTTTCTTGAGAGAGATAGATAGATTGTTCTCTTGGTTATATTCGGGATCGGGCTTGTGAGAGATTGATTATTTGTAAACACTTGTAAATATTTCTTCATATAACAAAGATTTGCAGCAGCTCCGTTGACATAGCCTATATTGAATGAACCACGCAAATCAATTGGGTTCTCTTTGATTATTTTATTCCGTATTATTATATTTTATTCTTGATATTACGCATTGCTTCGGTCCGTCCCAACAATGATTAACATCAAAAAGTTAAGCTATTTATTATACTAGTAAAATAATATTAAAAGATGGTTTAGTTTAAGCTCAAATGTTTCTAGACTAGACTCGATCTGGCATTCATGCGAAGTTGGGTTTCATTACATGGTGGGTCAAAGCATAACTTTTGCATAGCGGCTTAGACCTTTTCTGCGGGTCAGAATCAGTTAAGGCTTCCATATTTAAGTGGTCACGAGATCCGATCCGTAATATCTAAATGTGAAGAAATCGATACATACTTGGAAAAGGAAAACTATTTATAAATATGAAAAGGAAAAAAAAAAGTGTATACTGATATTTTTCTTATTTCTTTACTAAACGAAATTATCAAATATTATCAATACTCATCAAATCTCTTTTGGAATATATAAATCAAGTCATATTTGATGGTATCTAATCAAATCAAATATTTAATCAGTGACATAATAATGAAAAGTAATCAAATATTCATCAATTCTTATAGAGCCATCATGAATCCAGTTACTCAGCTGGCAATTTAGATTCAAATAAAAACATGGTTGCCTAAAATGATACCTCCAACATGATGTTTCCTAATTCCTTATAACAAGGCTAGCTGAGTCAAATCAATATTTTAAAATTGAATTGAAGGTACCACTTTTCTCAATTTACTAGAAGATATATATATATATATATATATATATTTATAATACATGCATACCAATGTTATTTTTAATTATTATAATAACATCTTGAAGATAACAAATTTAATTAATTACTACAACATATAAATGAAATGACTGCTCATTTCATGTTCTCCTACACACTATCAGCAAAGCTTACTTCTGGTTTGTGTCCACCATTAACATGAGCTTGCCCACCTCCATTTCTAGCCATCTTCACGGAAGGGATTTTCTTATCAAATCCGAGTTCTATCTCCCCATCTCTCATATTCAAGCTATGTTCTTGCCTAGATTCCCACTCTTTGGGTCCAAGTCCACGGCTTTGCTTCTTTGCCTTCGGGTGGTGGTGCGCCGCTGCCTCCTTTGCATCGTCCCGGTGATACCGCCTGTTGCACAACCGTCCAAACACGCATGCCACTGCGGATACAACCAAGATCACGGCCAAGACAGCAAAAACAGGCCCGAATGAGCCGTTAGAATGGGAAGAATTTGACCGTCTTGGGAGAGGATTATTAGGGTATACTTCAACTGGTTGTGACATTATAAATCTTTTTTTTTTCTTCTTCTTCTTATGTTTGGTTGAACTATTGAAAATAGGTTCAATATTTGGTTATAATCAGGTTATAATTTTATGTTCTTTGAGTGAAAACAAGGCAAAGATTTAGGCGAAGATCAAAAGGGTGGAATGAAGCAAGAGTTTAGTTGCTTATTGAATGGATTAGGCGGGGCTTTTCTTTAGCAAAGAGACAAGTAAAGATATTCTTTGAGTCTTTTATTGAGGGAGAAGCGCACGTCTTACTTGCTTTATAAGGGAGAAAGAAGGGTTGTTTGCTTCGTTTGATGAAATTTAATCGTTTCGTTCATATTCATTTTAAAATAAAAATTGGATTTTTTACTCACTAATCGTATACGAAAGATACTCTTGCCTGCCAATTTATCTGCGCCTTTTGCTTTATTGTAGGATTGAAAATTGTTCAAACATTGTCAAGTCGCAATATAAGAATATCAAGCTGCATCTTTTTTGGCAGGTTGAATAATTTTAGGTTTTGTTTGGATTGATGTATTTCATTTGAATAGAGGGGTTTGATTTGATAATGTATTTTAAACATGGTTTTGAAATAAGACATATCTAAGGTGCATTTCAAATCCATCACAATTATCATTACATTTACATAAATTAGTAAATATTGAAACATGCACAATATAAATTCATCTAAGTAATTAAATAGTTTTGAAATCAAGGATTTGAAATTCATGGCTTCAAACCACTCCATCCAAATACACCCTTAAGGATCTGACATATATCTTTTAAATGAATGTTTTCTATAATTCGCAATGTGCGCAATGACCAATATACTCGAGCAATTTTCCTTTAAGAAAAACACATAGTGAATAAACTTGGGATTGACAAAATCACATTATTTAGTAAATATTAAATAATCAATCAATTAATAATATTTAATTAATGAGAAATTCATAAAGCGACGATGACATTGTATATTTTTTGTTGAATTATGTAAAAACCATAACATACTTTATTACTATGTTAATAAAAGTATGAAATAAGATTCGCCGTGACATAATTATAATATGTATTAAGGAGTTATTAATTTATCTTGCATGTGGTCTACATAAATTCTTATCTATTTATTATCTTATAAACTTGACGAATTATTAATTTAGCAGTTTGTCCTAAGTTGGGATCGATCAAGAATTATTATTTAAGCGAGATTGCTAACTAATTCTAGTATGAGACATAGAAACATGAACGGGAGGAGTCAAATTTTAGCAAAAGTCATGATTTCAATTATATTAAAAATTTTGTTTAACAAATTATATTTCTTAAAATTTGATATTTGGAAATATTATCTTGACATCAAAACGGACCAAGAAATTTGAAAGAGCGGGGAGAATAGCTATAATTAAGATGGCGACTCATTGCATTTTGGGGGTATAAATTAATTATGGAAGCTTAAAATCTTAATATAAATTCGTATTTGATAATGGAGGAAAATACGAACATAAAATAAATATTGAACCGCGCTTCAAATCCAAATTTTATTTTGAATTTTAAATTTCTAAAATTATAAAGTCGTTATTTAACATATATTGTTTCAAAACATAACATTCTTTCAAATCGTCCAACCATAACATCATAGAAAACAATTTACTATCACCTCTCTTTGATTATGTTTCTATAGGAATGTGTTATTTTATCCTTAAATTTTATTTGAACTTATTTTGTTCTTCAATAACAAGAGTCGTGTTTTGTCGTTATCTGATTTTGGCTACAAAATAATTATTGATGATAACAATGTTTTTATTTAAAATAAAATATTGTGAAAAAAAGTGTTTAAATATAGCATTAAAAATGTATAATTTGATGTATTTTATGTTAGTTATAATTAGGTGTTGTGATCCGGAACACTTCAACTCGAATTCTTCGCTTTTTAATGACTCAGGTTTACTAACTCGAGGTTAAGCGTACTTAATTAATAACGGGGCCTTACACTTCTTCCCCTCTTAAAAGATTTCGTCCTCGAAATCAAAAGGTAAGAATTTATTTAACTTAGATTATTTCCATTCGATTACAGATACATTGGATAATCATAAGTACAAGGCATGGAATACAAAAGAGCATCTTCAAATAGATGTGGCAATTCTTGTCTAATTTTGGCCTCTAATTCCCATGTCGACTATTCTGTACCATGACGACTCCATTGTACCAAAACCAATGGAATGGTTTTATTTCGTAGCACTTTCTCCTTCCTATTCAAAATCTTGACAGGTTGTTCAACATAGGATAAGGAACTGTCTACTTCAATCTCCTCGGGTTGAAGAACATGAGAGGGATCTGGTTCATACTTCCTTAGCATGGATACATGAAACACATCATGAATTAACGATAAATGTTGTGGCAATGCTAAACGGTATGCCAACGAACCAATCCTCTCAAGAATCTGATAAGGTCCAATGTATCGAGGTGACAACTTCCCTCGACGCCCAAAACGCATTGTTCCCCGGAAAGGCGATACTTTGAGAAAAACCCTATCCCCAACTTGAAATTCTAAGGGACTTCTTCGTTTATTAGCATAACTGGCTTGTCTGTCTTGAGATGCTTTCATGCGTTTTCGAATCAATTCTATTTTTCCTTGCATCTCATCAGCAAATTCGGGTTGAGCCAACTGCCTTTCTCCAATTTCATCCCAACATACCGGTGTTCGACACTTCTTGCCATATAAAGCCTCAAATGGAGCCATCCCGATAGTTGCTTGGAAACTATTATTGTAGGAGAATTCCACCAATGGTAGTGATTCTTGCCAATTACGACCAAAATCCATCACCACAGAACGCAACATATCTTCTAATGTATGAATAGTTCTTTCAGTCTGTCCGTCTGTCTGTGGATGATAGGCAGTACTCATTGCCAATCTGGTACCCATGGCGTTTTGAAAACTGCTCCAAAACATTGATACAAACCTCGGATCTTTGTCCGAAACAATAGAAACTGGAACTCCATGTATCTGAACTATATTATCCACATATAGTCGTGCCATCTTCTTGTAGGAGTAAGTACGATCAAATGGGATAAAGTGTGCTGACTTGGACAATCGGTCAACTATAACCCAAATTGCATCACATCCCCTGTTTGATCGGGGTAAATGGGTCACGAAATCCATTGCAATATGCTCCCAATTCCATTGAGGTAATTCCAAACCTTGAAGTAAACCACCAGGTCTTATTCTCTCTGCCTTGACTTGTTGACAAGTCAGACATTTTGATACGAAATCAACAATATCTTTCTTCATACCTTTCCACCAAAGATGTGGTCTCAGTGTATGGTAAATTTTTCGGCTTCCTGGATAAACTCGGAACCCTGGTGATCAATTCATTAATATTCGTAAAGTTGAGCCAGAAACATTGAACATATTGCTGTCTTCTCCCCGCATTTGTATGCAATCACCAGCCGATTGAACTTTTCGGGAGTTCTAAGAACACCAGCCACAACTATGGCGATACTACAAGTGTTGATTTTTCGATGCTTAGCATTTCAGAGGGTTCTCGTGGGAAGTTTTACGAAAGATACATGCAAAAAAGGAATGCAAAACTGATGGAATGATGGAGCTCCAACCGAGCCAATAAAGAAGCCAGGTTGAAGTCCATGCAAGATAGCCTTGAGAGGAGCAGATCCTAGATGAAGATAAAATTTCAGGACTGCAGACTGTCTTTTCGTTTTATGTCACTTGATATATTTGTTTCATACGATTTGTAATTGATTAAAGATATATTGATTTGGATGTAGAGATGATATATTTAAATAAATATTGAGTTACGTACATAATAAAGATAATTATAAAACTTGATTTCTATTAATCTTTTTAAAATTTCTGATTGGTCTGGCGAAATATCTATGGTAGAAAATATATTTCACATGTATTTAATTTCATTTTAATCATTTATTCGCATATTAATTTTCATTTCCTTCCATTTATTTTATAAGTAATGAAACAAAATAATAAATTAGGATCTTTTTCACAATTATGTTATTTTTCATTTCCCAAAATCAAGTTTATATTTGTTTGAGATTATATAAAATGAACTATATATCTTGTCTTTAAAACAGAGTAAATGAGATGGAATAATTAGTTACAAATAACTACCCCCAAAAGTGTATTAATTTGGGGGTCAAGATTAATTGGACATTTCAAGGGTATATTTGTAATTGTTTATTCAATATATTTTTATGTTATTTTGTTTAAAGTTATAAAAATTTGCTTTTAAGCGAAATTATTTATTGTTTGAAATTAAAATAAAAAACCAGTTTAATGAATTTTAATTGCTACAAAATTGTCATTATATAACTTAAAGCAGCCAAAACATCACATAGCTTGTTTCATTATTTACCTGTGTTTTAGAGAATGACTAACATAAATAAGAAAATAAATCCAAACAACTCTTTGCTACCCAATGAAATAGTGAGAATACCATTTCTATGTCCACATACTTTGAATTTCGTCATGGGTGGCATGACGTTGACTTGAACTTAGGTACGTACTCAATTTGATCATTGATGATGTGATATGAATGGAAACGTGGTGTTTTCGAAATAAATATTTAAAAAAAATATTATTTTCAAACCTTATCTGTTTTTTTTATCATAAAATGTGGGGCATTGTTTCACCGTGTGCATGCCACATATTCAGACACATTACAGAAGCATGAACGTGTCGAAGTTGATAAGCAAAAAACTGTTCATTACGCAAACAGCGATTTCCATTTTTAACCTCCCAAATAAGCATAAAAGTCAATGAAAAACTAGCCCATTCCGTGCAAAAACCCGTTGTTACTCCTCGAAACCTCAGAAAAATTGCAGATTCTCCATCTGCAGATACCTCAACTACCACTGCTTCTTCAATTCCCTCTGAAATGAAGGCCTGGATATACAGTGAATATGGAGGTATTGATGTGTTGAAATTTGAGTCGAATGTTCCGGTGCCTGTGGTTAAAGAAGACCAGGTTCTGATTAAAGTGGTCGCTGCTGCGCTTAACCCTACTGATATCAAAAGGATATTAGGGAAATTTCAGGCCACGGATGCACCTCTTCCTGTAAATTTTTTTATCTGGACCCTTTAATTTCTTGATACTTGTTTGTTATCTCTATGTTATTTTTGTGTATAATTCACCTTAGAAAAAAAACACTTTCTTTTTAATTTTTTTTTTATTTGGCATTGTTTTTTTAGATTTGCCCACTTCTTGTGTAATGCTTCTAGAAATTTGAGACCGGAACTACATTTTTTAATAAAATAACGCATAAAATTTTAAAAAACATTTTAGCTTTATTCCATCAGGTCTATTTTAATTTCAAGCACATAGATGTCACTATGTAACATTCAATTGAACTATTTTAAGTGGTTTTTTGCACAGACGGTTCCAGGTTATGATGTTGCCGGTGCAGTGGTTAAAGTTGGAAGTCAGGTGAAGGGTCTGAAGGAAGGGGACGAAGTGTACGGAAACATCAATGAGAAACCATTGGATGGACCAAAACAGTTTGGGTCATTAGCGGAATACACTGCCGTTGAGGAGAAATTGTTGGCCCCGAAGCCTAAGAATCTTGATTTCGTGGAGGCGGCCGGTCTCCCTGTTGCAATTGAGACGACATACGAGGGCCTTCTAAAGACTGGTTTTTCTGAGGGTAAATCTATCCTTGTTCTTGGTGGAGCTGGTGGCGTTGGATCGCTTGTGATTCAGGTCAAGAGAAAAATAAAACTTGGTCTTTTTAACTGCATGTGCCTCCATTTAAAATTGACGTTAAGAGTCTGATTAATCGTGATTCTGATTCGTAGCCTACGGAATTATATACGGTATCCAATGACACCTTACACCTACTTAAACTTTTGTATGTAGCTCTTCGAAATAAACTGAAAAATAATTTGGAAATCTGTACCTAATTCTTCAGGTAGAGAAGAAATTTTTTTGTCTGGTTAGGTCGTTAATTCGAAACTTACGGTAAAAGTTAGTACATTTTTGTGCAGGTTGCAAAACATGTCTTTGGCGCATCAAAGATAGCTGCCACTTCCAGCACTTCAAAACTTGAATTTCTGAAAAGCTTGGGTGCGGACTTGGTTATTGACTACACTAAAGAGAACTTCGAAGACATGCCGGAGAAGTATGATCTAGTTTATGATACAGTTGGTGAGTTCATAATCTCGATTCAATCTTAAATAATATGATGAGTAGTCGTAAGTATACATGTTTCGAACTTGACAGGACAAAGCGAGAGGGCAGTGAAGGCAGTGAAAGAAGGCGGGAGTGTGGTTGTCCTAATCGGGGAGGGCAGATTCGTGGTCACTTCGAAGGGGGAGTACTTAAAGCAGCTGAATCCGTATCTGGAGAGTGGTAAGGTGAAGCCGATACTAGACCCTAAGGGACCCTTCCCGTTTGACAAGGTTAACGAGGCGTACTCGTATCTCGAAACGAACCGGGCTACTGGTAAGGTGGTCATACACCTAATTCAGTGAGAAAAAAATGAAGAGTACTAGGCTGTGATTTTAAGTTTGTAAATGAGAGTGTCTGATTTAAGGATGTTTGGATAAATAATGCCGGGATTAGGGGGTCATCCATATCTGGAGAGTACTAGGCTGAATCCATATCTGGAGAGTCTCTATCTACTATAATATGTGATTACAATGTGTTCAATGGTGAATCAAATTTCAAAGTTCTTGGTACACTCAAATATAATTTAGGGATATATTTCTGTTCAAAAAATATAATAATTTAGGGATATATTTTACTGATCATATATTTGAAAGTCGAAACTCACACTCCAATAGTCGATAAACTACTTATTACATGAAAGCGAAAAAAGGCAAAAAGGTGGTGGAGTACAAAGAATTTAGAACCATTTAAGAGCTATTTGTGGTTTAAAATGTACAAGTCCTTATTTATCTATATATATATAAAAAAAAGTCATTATTTATTTTATCATTAAACATATATGAATAAATATACGCCTATGCTTATTCAATGAAAAATATATAACATGAATAAATTATTTAAATTTATTTATTTCAACCATTAGTCTGGCATAATTCAAATGTTTGTTACTTTGTTTTATAAATATTTGTGTAATGGAATTAATTGTATCATGAATAATTTAATTTAATAAATATATAATTAATTGACATTCACGTTTCATGGGTTTTTTTACCTTTTTCTTCGAAAAAAAAGTTATTTAACAAAATAATCGAAATTTTAAAAACCTTTTAAACTAACCCAAAACGCCATTTGAGATGACGTCTTCAGTTGAAGACGCCATCTAAAATGACGTCTTCAGTCGTGGTACATTTGAAGTCGTCTTCTCAGATGTCGCCTTCAATAAAAAATTATTTTTTTATGAAGGCGCCATCTCAGATGGCGCATTCATCAATGTTTTTTTTTACGCCGGCCCTTTCTTCTCTTCTTCCTCCTTTTTTCTTCATTCTCTCCTAGCAAATTCTCTCGAAAATTTTTCAAACTCTTAATCTTTTTTGTGTCAAATTTCGAAAATTATCGTGGTTTGCAATTTGTGGAGCTTAGTTGTTTGTCATTCTTGAATTTGAGGTAACATTACAGCTTTCTAATATAAATTTTTGAAAGTTGTAAAATTTCAATTATTTTGTTGTTTGTGTTTGATTTTTGTTGTTTGATAGTTTTTATTGAAAAAAATATTTATAATTTGGAGATAAGGACAGATCGCCGGATGATTTACGGCGTTGGAGTGTCGGCATGTGGCTGCCATTTTTCGGCCGGTGGCGGTGGCTGTTGTCGGGTGGTGGCGGTGGTGGTTGCCGTGTTTATATTTTTGTTATGTTGATATTTGTTGTAATATTTCATGATGGATTTACAAAGAGCATCAGGTCCGATTGACAGCCGTCTCCTATCATTGCAGTTAGGTCATCGACCTGAGACTGTTTGGGCGGGTGATATTGATTCTACACTTCGAGGCAGAAACCCTGATAAATATTTTTGCGATCTTTGCCCCCTCGATACTCGTGTTGTGAGTTTGTTGGATCGTATTGGTTTTTATGGTGTTTATAGGTTTGGTAAAATTGCACTTGACTTTCACCTCATCACGGCTTTAGCTGAGAAATGGCGCCGTGAAACACATACTTTCCACTTTAGATCCGGAGAGGCAACCATCACACTGCAAGACATTGCAGTGATATAGGCATTGCCAGTAGATGGTATCGTATTATCCGGTGTTGATTATGATAGGAGTACACCTGATTGGCAAGAATATTGTCATATGCTTTTGGGATTTACACCGGATACTGCACACTTTAAAGGTGCAAAGTTGTACCTATCTGCAATAAAGAATCATTTGGTGAATAATTCTCTTACTGAGCACAGTATGGTAGAATATGTAGTCCGATATACTCGGGCTTGTGTATTATTGATGTTAGGTGGAATTTTATGCCATGATTCGTCCGACAATACTGTAAAGTTATTAATTTTACAGAAGTTAGAGAATATTGATTCAGTTGGCAATTATAGTTGGGGAAGTGCCGTATTGGCATATTTGTACCGTGAGTTATGCACATCCTCGATGAGAGGAAAAAAAGTGATAGGTGGTGCATTACAGGTCGTACAGGTAAACTTTACGTTAGCACTTTTCAAATGTTTGAAATATTTTTATCGTCATAATAACTACTATTATTCCTGACAATATTTTAGATTTGGGCATGGTCAAGAATACCTGCTTTAACTCCTCAACTGGGTGATGCTAGATTCGACATTGGCCCAATCATTATCGATGAGGAGAATATGTTACCTGCTGCTCCATATGGTGTAAGGTAATAATATAATTATGTTTTGTGCTATTTTATATGTTTTAATATATTTATAGATTTATTAATTGTGGTTCTTTTCAGATGGGCATGTCATTTAAGGTTTACGGAAACAGGGAGGCATTATGTACGTATCATTAGGGGCATTCTTGATCAACTCAAGTAACAATATATTAGTTGTGTTTGTTATGAAAAGTAAATAATGTTGTTTATATTATTTTAATCCAATTTTGTATTTGTAGTTTAATTGGCAGCCACACCCTGCTGAGTGCACTAAACATCTGAGCCACCAGTTATGGACATATGCCGACCCATTAATTTGTTATGATATTGTTGAAATGCACCGTCCTGATAGGATTCTTCGTCAATAGGATTGGAGTGCACGCCATATTGCATATATACAAAAATGGGAGATGTCACGTGATTTATGTGTGGGCAGACCACTATATTGTGCAGTAGTGGTTGGATACAGTGAGTGGTATGAACGAGTCACCCGTAGATATATTGGCCATCAAAGACAATTTGTACAGACTGGATACCAACATGGTGACGGCCCAGCGTGACATCATGTGGTAAGTGAATAGATTTGGTTTTTGTTGTCATATGGATTTATAAATTAAAAATTTAATTACTGTTATTCACTTTTCAGATTGATAAGATGCATCAGTTAAGTGTTAGTTGCGATCGCTATCCTGCTAAGAGAGAATTTGTTATAACGTTTATGGAGTCGATGAGAGAGCATCATAGGGCAATAACGCAAAATGTGATGCAAGTGGATCGTGAACGACGAGACAGAAACTTCCCACCATACGAAGAAGTTCATGAGCCTGATGAAGAACCAGTACAGTCGGTCCATGCATGCAGCGAGAGTGATATCGCAGGTCCTTCTATGTATACACCTATCTCGACAGATGCGGCAGGTCCATCTATGTATACACCTATATGGACACATGGGGCAGGTCCATCTACATCTTTTACTGGTTATTATGTCCCCGAGCCACCTATGCATGATCATTCACCATTCACTCCATATGCTCCGATCTAAACACATCAGGGTACAGATGTCAGGATTGAATTTGCACAATCATATACCACATTTACGGGTCTCAATTTTGATGTATCACATGTTGTATTTCCACAGCTCACACCCTATCGTCCACCTACTGATGTACCTGTGGTACAACAGATGAATGACCAAGTGGATAGGAGACAGAGAGTTCGAAGAGAGATCATTCCTCCTCATTGTGGTACCGGAAGACATTTACAAACGAGGCCTCGTCGTCGTTGATAACATTTGTTGCCTTCCTCTTGTAAATATTTGATATTTGATAGTTGTGAAAAATATTGAACAATGTTGTTTTGTGAGCAATTAAAACATATACTAAAATCGTGTTATAAACGAACAACCAAGGTACTATGATTTTGTAATTAAACTTACAATAATTTTCACAATAACGTAAAATTATTTACAAAATAAACTTACAATCAATTACACATAAGATAATTAATTGATTTCGAGAAGTTGAAGCCATTTGTCGTCTTGCACGGGCTTCTGGCCAGTCCATCTCATTCTGAATGGGCGTTGTTCGATCTCGACCCACTCTTCTGGTTTTTCGCAGAGTGGAGTTATGGTACAACTCAAAACATGGGGTGTCCCGATACTCCTCCCTCCACATTGGTTCGAATCGCCCTTGATATGTGCTCCAATATTCATTCATATTGTAATATTGTTTGACAAATGTTTAGCATTTAAGCGATACTTTCGACACACTTGGATGACATGTGAGCAAGGTATTCCGAACTCTTTCCATTTTCCACAAGACACATTCCCCTGATTTCAGACCGAATATCATTTCTCAATTATGCAAAACTGTCTGCTAGTGGCTCAGGAGCAATAACATCAGCATCTATGGGATCGTCATCTGTATCTCTACCAGAGATAGTCATTCATTCTGCAACTACAGGCAAACAATCTAAATTTCTGGAATACAATTATATTTCTTGGTTCTGTTTCTATGTAATTTTTCAAGCAACTATGTCCCTGTTCTGAATCCAATAGACATGCTAAATTATAATCATTATCTATTGGCAAAATTGTCTATCGTAGCCCGACAAAATCTTTGAACATATGTCTTGCGTATATTTTCAGAAGAAACTGGTTGCGGTCGATGCCAGTGATATTATATATTTCGTTCAACAACTGCATAAAATTAATTGTGCGAGGTATTGCGGTACCTCTTAATGGACCACGATCATATCTAATTGTATCTGAATCTTGTAATATATTACCTCCACAATACAATAATATTTGAACCGACATCTCTGAAAAAATTATTAAATATTACAAGTAATTAATACATTTCTATAATCAGGATGATAAAATCAATAATATAACAAGATTTTTACCTGAAAAATACTTGAAGGGTAGCTAATTAAGATTGGAGATTCAACAATTTCAACGATAAAACAAGATGACAAACTATAAATGCTATGTGATTTTCGTTTCGTTGTAGAAAATGAAGGGTTCGGTCGGACATTTTATAGTCAAGAAGGCGCCATCTCAGATGACGCCTTCATAAATTTTTTTTTTATTGAAGGCGCCATCTGAGATGGTGCCTTCAATAATATTTTTAAAAAATATCTGAAGATGGCGCCTTCAATGATTTTTTTTAAACCACGACTGAAGACGTCATTTGAGACGTTTCATCTATCTAGTCGTGTTTACCTATTTTATCAACCCGGCCACCCACACTTCAAAGTTGTATTAGTTATTTGTATGATTTTGGGACACATATTTATGTAATTTAAAAGCGTAAATTCCATAATCTGAAAAGGGAATTAATTAATCATTTTAATATTTTAGGACCAAATGATATGATCCAGTAAATCAAAATTAGAGGTTAATTTTATGATTGAGAAAAATCATTTCATTGATTTCATCCTTTTTTACGGAGTATATTATATATTATTACTTAATAATATTACTGGTAAATGGTAGCATCTGCGTCACATGCCGTAATTAGACTCCCAACCTAAATCACATAATGCATATGTTGATATGGGTATGGATGTGCGACAATTTTCAAAAAAATTGAATGTGGATGTGTCTTAATACACTTATTAAAAAATTATATAAATATATATACACACTGATGAAGTAAAGTTAAACATAATAATACACAGTGCAATTCAAAATATTTTTTTCGATCGCTCTCCGAATAAGGATATTATTGTCTCCATAAATATTATTTAGAGAACGAAACATGAAAATGAATTATTAATATTTGGTCATAAGATAATGAATTCGAAAAATGAAACCAAATATTACTCATGTGTTTCAACATGTTTGTAATAGTATAAATTTATTAAAAATGACTTATATTTGCGGAGAATTAAGAATATCTAACATTTAAATACACGAAATATGGTACGTATACTCAATGCGTCAAATCACGACCAAAATATCCCTACACAAATTAGTAAAATTTAATAAAGCTTAATGCAATGTTAAAGTGCCGCACAATCACTTCATACATAACTGACCGCCAATAATAATTATTGACTGACTTAGTTGGAACAACCAGCTCAGTAGCAATGGCGGGGAAATTTCGCACCGGGTTTGGGCCTCGATATGCTGTCTTCCTCATCGCTAACCCTTTTTTCGATCCCTAGCCCCAACCTTAGCGCGCCTACGCCGCCGTCGATCCAGCCATCCTTTCGCCCCACTGTTTCTCTAGTTCCGATTCCCTCGGCCGGATCCAGCAGCGTCTGACACCTTCCTATGCCGTGGCCGCGCAGCCTTTTCGATACCCAATGCCGCTGCCAAATGGCTATCCCCCGATACCTCAGCATTTTCCTTAAGGCTCGATGCCTCCTCCGGGTGGGTCCTTTCTCCGTTTCTGATTCTCTCTCGCCCTCTCTCAATTTAACTGAGTGTGATGTCTAATTCTTATATGCATCATCTTATGAAATATTTTGAGTTAATATTAAACTTTTGATTTAAAAATAAAAAGTTCGCTGCAACTTTTACAGTGTTACGACTTGGCACTTCTAGAAGTTTTAAGCTTCATTGAATTTGTCAGTGGCTTGGCTTGCTTCAATGATATGCCACATAGGCATTGACATCATGTTGAAAGCTAGGAGAATAATGCATATGCATAATCGAGCTTCATTTATATGATGTAGTATGATATGATATGATAATGAAAAAGGAAGGATAAGTGTCACAATGGTGTGGGGAGACATATACGTTGGTTGGATTTAGGGGTATCGATGACTATGTTTTCTCCTACAGTGCACTCATGATTGATTACGCTGGGAAAGGTTGGAAGGCTTCATTAGGGACTACTGAGTACCCCCAACACTTTCACTCCTTTTTTGTTGGTATGAACGCTTTTTATTTGTTTTGTTTCTTTGATTTATCTTGCATAAGTACCAATTTAATACTAGAATCGCAATATGTGTAATCCCAAGTCATAGAAAACAAGGCATAGGAAAAAACATGCATCTAACTGAAATCTATGCCGTAGGCTGACAAACTGTGATTTTCCTCTAATGAAATACAGAACATTTCTGGTTCTGCTATTTTCATCATCAGGATACTTTATTTTAGTTATAGGAATGTTTATCCCGTTCATGGGATTTTAAATTTTGAATTGCTGACAGCAGACTCTGAAAAGTTGATTGCAGCAAAGCCTATGTCAATCAAGGTATCACAATCTTCTCATTCGCAAATTGATTTTCGTTTCTGTGTGTTTATTAAAATGACGCCTAAAAGCTTTGTTATGGTCAATGTAAGTAAATGTTTTAGACCTTTATCGTAGTTTTGTTTTCTCAATTGCTCGTGTGAGTGAGAAGTTGATTTTCTCTTCTCATTACTCAAATTAAACCTTCACATATGGTGCCTGGAATTGGATAGTTTTTGACACGCATTCTGTTTTACAAGTGGATACATTCCGTATGCAGGCGTTATTCGCTCTCCCCCTTCATATACCCCAATGGTCCGACCTGGATTTCCTCCAAGACCACTATTTGGTGTTATGCCGCCACTGGCACGTGTATTGGAATTCATGATCCAATAATTTCTCCTGTTGTTAGGCCACCTGTTATCCCAAGTGCTGCAATAAGTGAGAAGCCACAGACAACTGTTTATGCTGGGAAGATATTGTCAACTGTGGAAAATGAATCCATGCTCTCTCTGTTGCAAGTATAAAACTCTTGTTTACTGCCATTTTTTTGAACTTTGAGTTCAGTGTATTCTGTTTCTGTGCTTTAATATCCTGGTTGGTTATGGAAACTTTAATAAATCTCACATTAGTGAAATATTACTTTGTATTTTCCTGAAGATTTGTGATCCTGTAAAGAGTTGGAAATGTGTGCAAGATCCTACGAATGGTTCAATGTGATGCGACTGCTCAACAAATTGAGTGTCGATGGCCAGGAGTTAATGGTGTGACTATACTTCTTTAAATCATTTTGTTATAAATATTCACTTGACATTTACTGTCAATAATTTTCCTATATTTTTTTCAAACTAGCCATCTTCGTTGCGGGAACACTGAATTGCGAGAAAAAAACATTGATTCTTGCTTCGCATTTGGCTTTGGTGGTTGAAATAAATATCATAGTCCACAAAGTGCAATGTGATATGTCAACCATAAACTAGATTCACAATCAAAAACTTGACAACATGCTTAGTGATTTCTTCTCAGAGTTCATTTCTCTGTCTTGGTAGTGCCTTTTTCATTATCTGTGGATGCATTTTCATAATGTTAATAATCTTTTCCATTCTTATAAATTATCAATTTCTCGTAAAAATGTTGGATCTTTTTGCCTTATATTTTTTGGACTTGATGTATTTGCAGTTAAAAGTTAACGAAGCAACTCGGCTTTATCTTGAACGCTAGGTAGAGAGAAAAATTGAAAGCTCAAAAACTATCCAAGGATAAAAAAATGATGTTTCTGGGATAGAGGAACCAACTGTATCAGGTTCTGATAAAAATGAAACTGTGAAGTCCTCTAAAGAGTGTGAAGCCCCTTCCTCAGAGGAAGAGAAAAAAGATGACGGTGAAAAATTGAATAAGGAAAATCCTGATACTGTAAATTTTGGTGTTGTAGCTGATGAAGTGACATGCTTCAACTTTGTTCTGCAGACTCTGAAGACAAAAATGAAGATGAAGACTGGTGAAAGTTCTCCCAATAGAAGTAGAAGGCATGATAAGAGCAGAGACCGAGACCGTGAATCAAAGTGAGACAAGGAAAATGATAAGCCAAGAAGATCTAAACGGGTACCCATTAAGAATCCCAAGTTCATGGATTAATCATGTATGGGCTTGGCTTTGCATAAACTAATAAAGAAGCTCAGTAGTTGTTTTATTTGTAAGAAGAATGGGTCAAGTTGTTAGCTAGTAATTTGCATTCTGTTATTTGAGTTTTTGTTAGCTTATTTGTGGCCACTAGCCGTTGAGTTGATAGAGTCAAAAGTCATGGGCCTTAATTGTGTGTTTAATTGTCAATTGGCAGTAGTAATTGGATTATTCAATCAATCAAAGTTATTAAGGTTTATTCTCACCTTAAGCAGAATTTATTTCCTTAACACGCTTAAAGCTCTGACTGGGGCCTATCATTGGCATCAGAGACAGGTTCAATGGCAACCAACAAAGAAAGAACCGAAAATCTGGAAGTCGACCTCGTGGGGTTGCAGGATCATTTTTCTCGCATGGAGCTTGGGATGGTTGACAAGTTCAAGCATTTGGAGAACGCCATTAGCAAAATGTCTGAAACCTTACTCTCTAAACAAGAGCAGTCAGTCAACAGCAACAATGAACGTCATAGGAACTCTTCCTATGGACGTTTTCACAATGAAGGAGAAGAGTTTCTAGACAACAATGAGGGAAGGCGACCAATGTTCTCGTCCAAATTGGCTAGACTGGAGGTTCCTCGATTCTCTAGAGATGATCCCACGGAATGGTTCTCAAGAGTAGAACAATTCTTTGAGTACCAAAGCATCGATGATAAGCAAAAGGTGTCTTTAGCATCTTTCCACCTTGAAGGGGAGGCTAACCGATGGTGGCAATGGTTGCATAGATCCTTGAAAGAAGAGAATCAAGAAGTAACATGAGCAATTTTTCAAGAGGAGCTATGGGCATTCGGACCTAATGAAGCGAGGATTTTGAGGAAGCATTATCAAGAGTGAAACAAATTGGCTCTTTAAGAGATTATCAGAAAGAGTTTGAAAAACTTGGAAACAGAGTGCAAGGGTGGACGCAAAAAGCACTTGTGGGACGTTCATGGGAGGGTTTAAACCAGAAATTGCAGATGGCATCAGGATATTCAAACCAAAATCCCTGAATGAAGCCATTGGCTTGGCACGTATGCGAGATGAACAATTAATCGCTCACGGAGGCTAACACGAGCTCTTAACAAAACATTGACAGAGTCCTCTTCGCCCATCACAATCAAAACAACATCAACAACAAAGCGGCTGTCATGGGAAGAGATGCAGAACGGCAAGCCCAAGGCCAAGTTTCAATTGTGACGAGAAATTTACACCATGTCACAAGTGCCGCAGACCACATCTGTTATTGTTAGAAGGAGGTAGTGACTCTGGTGACACCGACGAAGAATCAGATGAGACCATAGTCGCCACAGCCCCGAAATATCTCTTCATGCTCTCATGGGATGGTCTCCTGCTCGAACCATGCGAGTAGCAGCCAAGATAGGATCATATGCTGGTTGTGCTCATTGACAGTGGGTCAACTCATAACTTCATCCATGAAAAATTGGCGGGTCTGTTGCAATTACCAGTCATCCCAACCAAACCATTCAATGTGAAAGTGACCAATGGAGATCCCTTGCTATGCGGAGGGAAGTTTGAAAATGTTCAAGTTTTGCTTCAAGGTATACCGTTCACTCTAACTCTTTATTCCTTACCATTAGTGGGCTTGGATTTGGTGCTAGGGATCCAATGGCTAGAGCAGTTGGGGACAACCATGTGTAATTGGAAGAAAATGACAATGGAGTTTCAATGGGGGAACCAACATCACAAACTGCATGGAATCGGTAATCAGCCCATTCAAGCCACATCGGCAAAAGCTATGTCTAAAGAGCTAAAACAAGGCCACTCTTTATTTGCTATTTGCCTTCAAGCAACAGTGGAATAGTCAAGACAAGAAATCCACGAGGATATGCAACACGAGGATATGCAACACTTGTTAAAGCAATTTGAAGAACTCTTTCAAGAGCCCACGCAATTACCTCCGGCGAGGGAAATTGATCACCACATCATTCTAAAGGAGGGAGCAGAACCCGTCAATGTACGGCCATATAGGTATGCACATTTTCAAAAGGCTGAAATAGAAAAACAAGTTCGTGACATGCTACAATTGGGTCTTGTAAGATCTAGCACTAGTCCATTTTCATCACATGTCCTCTTAGTTAAAAAAAAGATGGCTCTTTGCGATTTTGTACTAATTATAGGGCTGTTAATGCTGTCACAATAAAGGATAGATTTCCAATCCCTACTGTTGATGACATGTTAGATGAACTCTATGGGGCTTCTTTCTTTACTAAGCTATCATCAAGTTCGGGTTATCATCAAGTTCGGGTTCAACCACTAGATGTTCATAAAACTGCATTCCACACACACAATGGCCATTATGAATATTTAGTCATGCCCTTTGGGTTATGTAATACCCCCTCTACCTTCCAAGCTATTATGAACTTCATTTTTCGACCTTACCTTCGAAAATTTGTGCTGGTATTCTTTGATGACTTTTAATTTATAGCCCCAGTTGGACCATGCATCTTGAACATGTTGCAAAGGCTTTTGAAATATTAAGGTAACACAAATTCTTTGTCAAGTTGAGCAAGTGTGCTTTCGGCCAGTGGAAATTGAATATTTGGGTCACATTGTTACTTCACAAGGGGTTAAAGTGGATTAAAATGAAATTACAGCAGTGCTCAATTGGCCTAGACCTACTAATGTCTGAGTTATGTGGATTTTTAGGCCTTACAGGGTACTACCGAAAGTTTGTCCGCAACTATGGACTCATAGCTCGACCACTTACAAATCTGTTAAAAAAGGGACAATTCAAGCTGGATGAAGGGGCAGAGGCAACATTCAAAGCACTTCAACAAGCTATGACCTCCACTCCCACACTTGCTATGCCTAACTTTAATGAGCCATTTGTCATTGAATATGATGCTTCAGGTGCTGGCATTGGAGCGGTGCTCACGCAACAAGGAAGGCCAATAGCATTCATGAGCAAAGCCTTGGGAGTTACTAAATGTTGAAGATTAGATGATAAGATAATTGTAAATATTTAAATTTAGTAGGTGATAAAGTCTAGGATTTGAATTGATCTTAATTGATAGAGTTAGTTAAGGTAAGATTGTGTTTCCTTTTTTTCTTCTTGTGAGTCTGTATGTATAAATAGATGATTGTAGATGTGTAAATTAATAAAGTGGAAATTATTCCCACATGGTATCACAACAAGGTTCGACCTAATTTTTTTGGCTGTCTTCGCCGATTTTCTTCACCATTTTTTCTCCAGTTTCCATCGTCATCCTTGTTTCGTCACTATGTCAGAGATTTCTTCATCCACCCAATCTGCCCCACACGATGAAATTCAACAATTTTGAAGTGCTGGAGAACTTCAGAATATTCATTCTGCCTATCGTTTGAATGGCAAGAACTATCTCAAATGGTCCCAATTGGTTCGAACTTTTCTGAAAGGCAAAGGAAAGTTAGGACATTTACTGAATAATGGACCCTCAACAAAGGATGAAGGCTTTGACGTCTGGGATGGAGAGGATTCCATGATTATGTCCTGGTTATGGAATGCTATGACTCCAGGAATCAGTGATACATGTATGTTTCTTCCCACTGCAAAAGCAATCTGGGATGCATTGAATCAAACATATTCAAAGGCCCATGACGCGACACTGATCTATGATATCAAAACAAAAACAACATCAGCAAGGGACCAGATCGGTCACTGCTCATGCCAACTTTCTTCAAAACCAATGGCAGGAACTCGACCATTATCGAGTTATTGAACTAAAATGCAGTGATTGTGCTATAGATGTGAAGAACTTCATTGAACGAGATCGCGTGTATGATTTTTTGGCAGGCTTGAACAATGAATTCGACCTGGTTCGAATTCAAATATTGGGAAAATCTGAGGTCCCATCACTTAATGAAAAGCCATATCCTTGATCCGTGCCGAAGAAAACCGTCGAGGGATTATGCTGGCGACCCACCAGTAGAAACATCAGCCCTCTTGAGTACCAAACCTCATCATCTTACATTAGATCGATCTCCTGCTACTGATAATAAAGTTGAACCTCCGAGGAAAACAAACCGTGATGATCTCTGGTGTACATATTGTAAAAAGACGGGACACACTAAAGATCGCTGCTGGAAATTACATGGAAGGCCCGCTGCAACCACTCATGACGGAGGTTCAAAAAGTGGATATCAGAAACCACCACCACGACATGCTCACATGGTCTCTCAACCTAATCAAGACCAGAATGTTGGTGGATTCAACAGTGAGGATATTGAAAAACTGAAGACATTCTTAGGGTCTCTTGAAAAACCAACAGCCGATGGCACTAGTGCATTGGCACTCTCGGGGAAGTCTCTAATTCCGACTGGATTACATGCATCTGATAAAGTGCTTGGGAATACTTGGATTCTTGACTCAGGTGCCACATACCACATGACACACAACTCACATAAATTTAAAAGCTACACACCATGCTCTAGTAATAGAAAGATTATTGTTGCTAATGGTATGCTGATCACTGTAGCTGAAATAGGAGACGTGCAACTTAACCCTGATTTAGTTCTAAAAAATGTCCCCATCCCTCAATTATCCACTAACCTTGTGTCTATTCACAAACTCACACGAAACCTAAAATGTCATATTCTTTTTTACCCATCATATAATGTCATTCTTTTTTACCCATCATATAATGAATTTCAGGACCAGGAATCGGGGAGGAGGATTGGACTTGCTAAGGAACGAAATGGACTTTACTACCTTGATACATCAAATCACCCGAAAGGGATCAAGCCTGGCGTATCTACTTCCTTTTTTACTTCTTCCAATAAAGATGTCATTCTGCTGTATCATTTGCGTTTTGGACATGTTTCTTTTTCCAGTTTAAAAATAATGTTTCCTTCTTTGTTTAAGGGTTTAGATGATGGTATTTTTCATTGTGATGTTTGTGAGTATGCTAAACATACGCGAATTCCTTACCCTATTAGCAATAAAAGGAGCTCTTCTCCGTTTTCTTTAGTTCACAATGATATATGGGGGCAATCAAATGTTACAAATATTTCTGGTTCAAAACTGCTTGTGACATTTATTAATGGTTGCACTAAAGTATCTTGGATTTTTCTACTAAAAAATATGTCTGAAGTGAGTCACATCTTCCCCAACTTTCACACCATGATTCAAAATCAATTTGGCACAAAAATAAAACGGTTTCGATCAGATACTGCACGCGATTATTTCAACCAAACTTTGCCTCCATATTTTCAGAGTGAAGGAATAATACACGAGTCTTCATGTGTCAGCATCCCACAAGAAAACGGAGTCGTGGAACGGTGACACCACTCGGGCTCTATTATTTCAAAATCATGTACCAAAACATTTTTGGGGGGAGGCTGTACGTACATCTGCTTATATCATCAATAGACTACCTCTCGAGTTTTAGGTTCTAAAAGTCCTATGGATACTCTATCTCAATTCTTCCCTGATATTCACACACTTTTCCTCACTCCACGGGTTTTTGGTTGTACATCCTTTGTACACATTCATAGCAATAACCGAGGAAATTGGATCCCAGGGCCATCAAATGCATATTTGTCGGCTACTCATCTTATCAAAAAGGTTACAAGTGTTTTCATCCCCCCACTCGGAAGTTATATATATCAGCTGATGTCACCTTTGTGGAAGGCAAACCCTATTTCCCACATCATTGTTTTCAGGGGGAGAATTCTATAATGGAAGACAATGACTCATTTCTACTTAGCCTACCATCTCTTGATACTATTCTTTGTCCTGAACCCGAACCAAGTGCCGCTCTCTCATCTTCATCCACACAGCAGATATCCTCATCCAAACATCAAACATCCGAGCTAATTCATCATCTGATACAAGGATATTCGACAACTTTCGGTATGATCAGGTGTATACAAGAAAGCATGGTCCTGTTGGTGACCCTCGGCAAGTGCAATCCTCCAATGCGGTTCTTTCACCCGAGCCTCAAAGTATGTACCGCTGTAAATAGAGATCACAATCTACCTATAGCCATGAGAAAAGGCACCCGAGAATGTACAAAAAGACCTATGTATCCCCTATCCCTTTATGTGTCCTTTAACTCCCTTTCCTAAAAACACAAGGTTTTTGTTTCAACCTTAAATGAGATTCGTATTCCCAACACTTTATCTGAAGCATTGTCTAAAGACGAATGGAGAAATGCTACGAGAATTGAGATGGATGCACTAGGAAAAAAACGAGGCATGGGAATTGGTGGAATTGCCAAAGGGAAAAAGAGCAGTAGGATTCAAATGGGTGTTCACTTTGAAGTTTAGGGCTGATGAATTGTTGGAACGCTATAAAGCAAGACTTGTGGCGAAATGCTATACACAAACATATGGGGTGGATTATCAAGAAACTTTTTCACATGTTGCAAAGATGAAGACGGTAAGAATCTTGTTACCTCTAGCTGCTGGCCTTAATCGGGAGCTAAAACAATAAGATGTGAAGAATGCATTTCTTTATGAAGAGCAGGAAGAAGAGATTTACATGAACATTCCACCAGGGTTTGGTACAGTTATTGGAAACAAAGTCTGCCGGTTAAAGAAAGCTTTGTATGGCTTGAAGCAATCCCCACGAGCTTGGTTTGGAAGGTTCACCAATGATATGTTAACTAACGGGTACAAGCAAAGCCAGGGTGATCACACGCTCTTCATCAAACACTCGGCTTCATGGGGAGTTGCGGCATTGATAGTCTATGTGGATGACATGATTGTGACTTGAAATGATGAGAAAGAACAACATGAACTAAATCGTTGTCTCACTAAAGAATTCGAGATAAAAAATTTAGGAAAGTTGAAATACTTTCTAGGAATTGAAGTGGCTCATTCCAAAGAAGGGATCTTTATATCTCAACAAAAGTAAGTTACATATCTTCTTAAAGACGCAGGTATGATGGCATGCAAACCGATGACAACACCAATTGAACAAAACCATAGGCTGTGAGATTCATCAGAAGGAAAAATCGTAGATAAATAAATGTATCAAAGACTTGTTGGAAGGCTTATTTATCTTGCACACACCCAGCCAGACATTGCTTACTCAGTCAGCGTTGTGAGCCAGTTCATGCATGATCCGAAAGAAATTCATCTACAAGCAGTCTACAGAATTCTACATTATTTGAAATCCTGTCCAGGGAAAGGAATAATCTTCAAAAGGAATTCTAGAATTATCTTGGAAGCATATATCGATGCAGACTATGCAGGATCTCTCGTAGACCGAAGATCAACCTCGGGATATTGTGTTTTAATCGGAGGAAACCTTATATCATGGCGAATCAAGAAGCAGAATGTAGTGGCACGATCAAGTACTGAGGCGGAATTTAGGGCAATGACACAAGGAGTATGTGAATTATTGTGGGTGAAAATCAATAGAAGACTTGAAAATAAAGTGGGAGGAGCTTATGAGATTTTATTGTGATAATAAATCAGCCATTAGCATCGCCCCAAATTCAGTGCAACATGACAGGACAAAACATATTGAGATAGTTCAACACTTCATCAAGGAAAATCTGGACAATGGCCTAATTTGTACTCCTTATGTTCGTACGACTCACAAAAAGACTCAACAACACAAACTTCCATGAAATTATTCGCAAGCTAGGAATGACAAATATCTATTCACCAGCTTGGGTGGAGTATTGAAGCTTAGGTGATAAGATAATTGTAAATATTTAAATTTAGCAGGTGATAAAGTCTAGGATTTGAATTTATCTTAATTGATAGAGTTAGTTAAGGTAAGATTGTGTTTCCTTTTTTCCTCTTGTGAGTCTGTATGCATAAATAGATGATTGTAGATGTGTAAATTAATAAAGTGGAAATTAAACATTTTATTTCCCACACTAAACAATCTTGGTCCATTTATGCCAAGGAAATGCTCGCCATAGTTCAAGCTATAAGTACTTGGAGACCCTACTTACTTGGTCGGAAGTTTTTTATCCAAACGGATCAACGAAGCCTCAGATACCTATTGGAGCAACGCATCACAACTCCAGAGCAACAGAAATGGGTGGCTAAATTATTGGGCTATGATTATGAGATCACTTATAGACCTGGCTCGACAACTCTGCTGCAGATGCTCTATCTTGGGTGATGGACAGTCCTAGCTTGAATGCTTTATTTGTTCCACAAACATCACTATGGGAGGCCATCAAAACCGAAGCTGCTAAGAATTCTTACATGAAAAAAATTAGCAAAGCTGCCAGTGAGAATCCAGGTCCACCTTACATGTGGAGCAATGGCTTACTTTGTTACAAAACCCGTGTGGTCTTTCCTCCAAACTCTTCTATTATCCATCAACTATTAAAAGAGTTTCATGACTCACCACTTGGAGGACATTCCGGGGTCTTAAGAACTTATAAAAGATTAACACATCAATTTTATTGGACGTCTATGTATAAGGAGATTCAAGATTACATAGCCTCTTGTTATGTATGCCAAAGAAATAAAGCGGAAACTCTATCACCGGCAGGACTACTTCAGCCATTACCAATTCCATGTCAAGTATGGGATGACATCACAATGAATTTTATTGAAGGGCTTCCACCATCGAATGGCAAAAACACTATCCTTATGGTGGTTGATCGTCTGAGCAATTCAGCACACTTCATGACCTTATCTCATCCATATGCGGCGAAAATGGTTGCTGAAAAATTCTGCTTAAGGTGTATTAAAGCTACATGGCATGCCAAGATCAATAATTAGTGACCGAGACCCCGTTTTTATTAGTCACTTTTGGCGAGAATGCTTCAAGATGTCTGGTACTCAACTCAACATGAGCTCCGCTTACAACCCTCAAACCACGTCCAATCAGAGGTAACCAATAGGTTTGTTGAATAGTGCCTACGATGTTTCACTTCTCACCAACCAAAAAAATGGAGCACTCAACTTCCATGGGCCGAATTTTGGTATAACACAGCCTATCATGCATCTACTGGTATGACACCATTCCAAGCATTATATGGAAGGTTGCCACCAACTATTCCTTGTTATCAAGTTGGTAATTCTCTTGTTAATGAAGTTGACCAGACATTGACCTCTAGGGATGAATTGTTAAAACAGCTCGAAGCTAACTTACATGCTGCAGCTAATCGCATGAAGCAAGTGGCTGACTCCAAACAACGAGTAGTACAAAATCAAGTAGGCGATTTATCTAAAATTTCATCCTTATCTCCACCATTCTGTTTTTCGAAGGGCTTATCAAAAGTCGGCAAACCGATTTTATGGGCCGTATATGGTTGAAGCCAAGATTGGGTAGGTGGCCTACAAACTCAACTTGCCAGCAGGTTCACGGGTATGGGTGTAAACGAACCGAATCGAGTCGAATATGAAGGAAATTTTAAGGTTCGAATTCGGCTCGAAATATGTCTATTCAAGTTCGAGCTCGATTCGAAGTTTGAATAATATAAAATTTTTGGCTCGAGTTCGGCTCGAATTAAAGCTCGAGTTCGGCTCGAAAAATTCGAACATGCTCGCGAGCTATTCGAACTATTACTCGTAAATAAATACTCGAAAGGCTCGAAATATATTTATTTAATATAAAATTATATATATTAATAAAATATTAAAGCTCGCGAGCTATCGAACAAAATAATTTGGGCTTGAGTTCGGCTCGAAAAAAAGTTCGAACATGTTCGAGTTCGGCTCGAATTCGATAATTTTGAATACGAATCGAATATTTTTCGAGCCGGCTTGAAAAGCTCGCGAACAGGCTCGATTCTTTTACACCTCTATTCACGGGTACACCCCTTCTTTCATGTATCGCTGCTTAAAAAGAAAGTCGGAGATGCTGATGTAACAAGCAGTGAACTGCCCCCTTTGGCGGATGATGGAGCAATTATCATGGAGCCAGAGGCGATCGTGGATACAATATGGGTCAAGAAAGGATCAAACTTTGTAGAGGAAAAGCTTGTCAAATGGAAGAAACTAGCTGTAGAAGACGCCACTTGGGAAAATGCACGAGATTTTGAGGACAAGTTTTTTAACGCGAACCTTGAGGACAAGGTTCAAGAAAAAGGGGGAGGTATTGACAAGCCAAGAAGATCTTAACGGGTACCCATTAAGAATCCCAAGTTCATGGACTAATCATGCAGGGGCTTGTCTTTGCATACACTAATAAAGAAGCCCAGTAGTTGTTTTATTTGTAATAAGAATGGGTCAAGTTGTTAGCTTGTAATTTGCATTCTGTTATTTGAGTTTTTGTTAGCTAATTTGTGGCCACTAGCCGTTGAGTTGATAGAGTCAAAAGTCATGGGCTTTAAAGTAGGAAAAGTCGTTGAGTCATATGTGTATTTAACTGTCAATTGGTAGTAGTAATTGGATTATTCAATCGATCAAAGTTATTAAGGTTTATTCTCACCTTAAGCAGAATTTCTTAACACTCTTAAAGCTGTGACTCGGGCCTATCATAGGAACTTGAAAGATATGAGAGAGCGGGAGCAGGAACGAGCTAAGAGGGAGAATATAAGAGCAGGGAAGAACGCAGGTACAAATTGCGTGAAAAAGATTGGGAAACTAGGGAAACAGAGAAAGAGCATTGGCTGGAGAGAACGTGAAAAAGAGAGAGAAGTCTCAAGAAAGGTAGTGAGAAATAATGGACCAAGAGCGTGCCGGTGATAATGGTTATAGCAAAAAGAGGAAATTTAAGACTAGTGATGAAGAGAGAAAAAGGAGACAGAGAGAAGGAAGTGGACCTGGCTGATAGATTGAGAGAGGAAGAAGAGATTTTCGAAGCTAAAATGAGGGATGAGGAACTGCAGAAGAAACAGCAGGAGGCTCGGAAAATTATATCTGCTGGACCAGTTAATGGGCATGAGGGTACTGTTTTACCCAATGATACATCATATCTTGAAAATCAGAGCAAGGCGATTGATCAGACCTCTGACCTCTTACCAAGCGGTGGAATATATGAAAGTAATTTTTTGCCTTATTTTATGATATGTTACTGATTTACCTTCCCCGTCTTGTATCTCAGATCACTTTAGTCAATTGCAGGTGAAGTGGTTTTACAGAATGGCATCAATGATGAAACTGTTAATGCTGCAACAGATGAGCGACAGGCACCCACCAGAAAGTTGGGTTTTAGTCTTTCAAGATCTGGGAAACGAGCTTCAATCCCTTCTGTATTTAACGAGGATGAGGATGAGGATGAGGATGAGGATGCACACAAGGAAAAGAAGATGAGGCCTCTGGTCCCAATTGTGTACTCAACCGAAGAACAGCAAGCAGTTCAGCCTTTTATATCTGAAGGCTCATCTACGAATATGGTTGCAGGAACAGAATTTGTAAAGCCTATTCAACTGTGGACCCTAAAGAAGACCAGGCATTATCGTGACAAATATAGTCAGCGTGATCAAGGTAGATATGACGAAGAGACTAGTGATACTCACGAAGAGAGCAGAAAGGATAGTTCTGATAGAGAGAGGACAAATAAATTGAAGACACCAGAAAACCAAAAGGATGCTAAGCAGTTGATTGGCACAATTCCAAAGACCAAAGATGAATTGTCTTCGTATGAGATAAACTGGGTTATATACGAACAGGTACTAACATCAGTCTCTTCTCACGGTTAAATGTGACCAGACCCTAAGTTTGAATTGGATCTCCTTTTGGTTCTCCTGAAATGAATATGTTCATTTTATGTGCAACTTATTGATTGTGTATTGCATTTTACAGAGCGCGCTGCACGAGAGAATGAGACCCTGGATATCAAAGAAGATTACTGACTTTCTGGGAGAAGAAGAGGTTATACTTGTGGACTACATAGTTTCCAGCACTCAGGAACACATAAGTGCTAGTGAGATGTTTGAACGTCTCCAATCTATATTGGACGGTGAAGCCGAAATGTTTGTGCTAAAGATGTGGAGACTGCTTATCTTTGAGACCAAGAAAGTAGAGACTGGCCTAGCACCGAAGGTGAGAACTTGAGCAGAAATTCGGTAAAAAAATAGAATAATCTTGTTTCCATGGGTTGTTTCAGTTTGATTAACAGCTGCATGACAGCCGCCTTTTTCCGTGTTTTGAGAGAGGACTCAATGGCTCTGAAGCATAAGTATTGTTACTTCGGTGTGTAAGCTACGGTACAGATTCCTTGTCAGGAAGAGGTAAAACATGTGGTAACTTTCTCATATTATTGAAATTTCTTTTTTGGCAAAAAGATGCAGCATATACATGAAACCTAAGCTTTGTTTTTTAATAGGTGAAATAACTTGCATTGATGAATAAGTGATTACAAGTAGTTTGGCTATATCTAGGTGGTTACGATAATAAAATTAATCAACAATATCATTTTTGTAATTATCGATGAAAACAGAAGATAGGTGTAATTGAGTATATGTAATTTAATCTTTACGGACGTATGGCCACACAAAAGTTCAGATTTGCGGAGAGCTTGGTATTGGTATTAGGAGCTGATTATAAGGAGTATACCTTGCGAGATATGTATCGATATTCGTGTTGGACCACTTCAGCATAGTTTTCAGGTCATTATGGAAAGTCTGATACCAAGCTAAATTAGGGATCTTGTCTGCACAACTTCATGACAAAATAGATAGTTCTCATCTACCGCGAATAGAAGTTTGTCTATGATAAGTAGCCGGTCATGTGCTTTTTTTGAGAAAAAAACAATAGAAGACCAAGGCGCTTTATTGTCCGATCTCTAAAAAACTGATAAGCACAATTCAATGTAGAAGCCCCAGCCGTGAACCAAGAGGCCAAGAGATGCAACATGCTGAGTTAACCCCGCCAAGCTAACTTTTTGAAAAATTCTATTAATATGAAAATAGTCCATATATCATGCTAATGCTATCCAGGGTTCTCTGCCGAGGTAGATACGATGAATCCACACCACAAAGAATCTTTCCTAGAATGAATATTCCCCAACACCTTAGGGTTTATTCCAACACTTAGATATCTAAGACCAACTCCCCCTTCTTTAGAATTATGCAAAAAAGCTAATGATATTGGCGGATATTTATTGTTACAAGTGGTGGTAAATCTCGTAAATAACACCAAAAACATGCGCACAATGGATGACCAGAAGCATTCGGCTCCATGAATGATCTCTACTGTCTACGCATAAGAAATAGAACCTAAGCTTTTTTGCTCGTATCCTAAATCAGTATGAATTCGGATCCCATTAATTTTAATTTGTTTCCATATTATTTTGTTGAAATAAATAACACTCGTATAGAACAGAAAATATAGAAGTTTGGAATGGAAGCATGGGCTACTACTGCCTATCTATCTGGATCTTGCCTTGCTCCAATATCTCTTCTTTCTCATATTAGTGGTAGTGGTAAATGTTTCGTTTGTTCAAGGTATACATACTCTGTCCTATGTTAATAAATGACATTATTATTAAAACTATATTCCTCACTTAAAGTCGGAGTAGGACACCATTAAATCAAGGAGCCGCTTGCATCTAAAATTACCTCTGTGGATAATCCAAACGGAGACATATAGAATAATAAATTTACAATCAGGCAAACAAAGACTTGGGTGATTGAGGGATTTGCAAAATTCATATTCGAAAGAGAGATAGATTCACAGACTAATGTAAAACTACTGATATGTGTGGTTTTTCCGGTGATATGGTAGAAATCACCTAAAAAACGAAGTGATTTAGGGAAAGTCTGTGTTTGTTTTCTTTTATTTAATTGGGAATTATTTCTCAATCTGCAGTTTTGCCAAAACCTCTTAAGTATTACTTCCAACTGAAAGTGTTCTCATTTGGTCATAATTTTAATATAACACAAAATTGCATTCAGAAGTTTAGGTAAAAATTGTTTTAGTCGTGTATTTCGTTCCAAGTTCGATATTTTAGCCACTTAAAATTATGATCGAAGTACAACAAAACTTCATTCAATTCAAAAAAGGAGTTGTGAATATTATTCATATGATGTTCCTGGTTGGCTTTAAGATTTACTGAGAATTGCTTAAGAACTTGGAATGAGAAAATTTTGACTTTTCAGCCATTCTCTGTCAAACAAAGAAGGGTCGGTCAATCCATTGGAACAAAAACAAGTCGATATCAAAATTAACTTGCTACAAAAATATAATCTATAACTCTCCTATGGCAATTTAATTTGAAATATAAATTAACAACAATAATAAAGTTAAAAAGAAAGTTAACATGACATGTCTCGATGTTTTTAACTAATAGTCATCATCATCTTCACAAATTCACTGTAATTAACTTGTCCATCGCCATCTAGATCGGCTTCTCTAATCATCTGTTCCACTTCATCATCGCTTAATTTTTCCCCTAAATTGATCATCACATGACGAAGCTGCAACAACAAAATTTCATTGATAGTTAAATCAAGGATTCGCACATCGAAACTAATTCGATATATTATTATTATTATTATTTTGGTCGTATTCACACCTTAGTTTGTTTGATTTACTCATGGTGCAGTGCTTATACACAATCTTAGGTTTTACATTGTTGTAGGTCATGGTCTAATACCCTTACAAGCAAGCACTGTTTTATTTATCAATAAAAATAATGGCTTCATGCCACCTTAAAAATTAAAATAAAATAAAAATTCTGTAATATATATGGGAATTAAGACCTACCTCGGTAGCTGAAATGTAACCATTTTGATCTTTGTCAAACACTTTGAATGCTTCCTTGAGCTCCTCCTCCAAGTCAGTGTCCTGAAAATACAAATCCATATATACATTAAGCCTGTCTTGTTTTATCATTCAAAACAAAATGTTTGAATTGTGTGGCCAATATATGATACCTTAACTTTCTTGGCCATGAGAGTCAAGAACTCAGCGAATTCAATGGTCCCATTCCCATCAGAATCAACTTCATTAATCATATCTTGAAGCTCTTCCTCACTGGGGTTTTGATCCAAAGACCTTATTACTGTTGCCAATTCTTCAATGGTAATACAACCTGCGTATGTGACATTGTTTTCTTAGGGGAAACCCATAAATTAAGGTACCATTACTCTCTACTCGAAAAAGCACTAACCATCACCATCTTTGTCGAATAGACTGAAGGCTTCTTTGAACTCAACAATTTGTTCTTCATTAAGTATTGCATCTGCCATGGAGGTTTTGTTCAGGTAACAATTGACAAAAAATACTTGAAACTTTGGTGTGTGAATTTTAATTTTGAGAGAGAGAGAGAGAGTAAGAGTTGTGTTGTGGATAGCCAGATCAATCCTGGCTGGCTTTATGTAGCAGCGAGAAATGGGACAACAAAGCCACAGTAAACGCGTCCCATTTTCATTAAAGTTTACGAAGATTATTATTATTATGAAAATGAGGCGTCGAGGATTGAGTAGGTCAATGTTGTACTAGTGAGAGAATGTATCTCCGTGTATATTTTTCCTAAATTTTGAAGTGGACCTTAAGGCATTTCTCAGATTGTAATATTAAGTTAAATGTTCTTAACTATCCTATCGATTGTGCTCCTCCTCCTAATATAGATCCAATCATTCAATATGAAAATGTATTGCATCTATTCTAAGGATCACTATCCCATGAGATAATAAAGAACAAATCTATTAGAGAGTACAAACAAGGGCATTAGTTACTCGTTTCAAATAAACATTTTTAATTAAAGCATCTTTTTGGAATATAAATTTCAATTTTATGAGATAATTAAATCATTCGATCCCCTTATTTTGACGTGCATTCTTTAGAGGAACGTTCTTGAAAATTAAAATGGTCGTGGGTAGATTACATCTCTAGAAACTTAATATTATTGGATAAAAAAAGGAAAAAAGAAAAGTACATGTGTGACAAATTCCAAGGTTCAAGTGAAACATTGAGAATATGTCAAAAATGAACAAATATATATTTTTTCCCTTTAGACATTTAACGTAAAGAAGACGACCATATCTCCCTTGACGATGAGTCAGTCCCCTACTCGGTTTCTTTTACTCACCAACTCCCATTCATGCCTCTGACCTTTCAAACTTTGTTTCTTGGATTTTCTCCACCTAATTCCTACGTTCATATGAGTAATTCTTTTTCCTCCAACTTTTATATATTTAATATTAATATTTATATGTCTATGGATGCTGCTACATTATTGCATCCTTTTTCATATTATATTGTATATCTTTTTTGTTTTGTCTACAATAAATATTTAGTTTATTTTCTACATTTAATGCAATGAAAGAATTTAGAACTGGGTATTTCAAATGACCCAATGTTATAGGATTTCAAAGTAGTTATTGAAAAACTAATATGTACAAACGACTGTTACATTAACCAAATCTTCATTACAACTATAAATTACTTATGATCATGCATATAATCTATTTTAATTTTGTATAAATTAACAATACAAATAAATAACGTCTTTCTGATAACCTTTGTGTCTAAGCTTCACTAGACTAATTCTGGGAGAGAACAAAGGTTCACCCCAGATAAATTCGGATATAGTTACAAATAAAGTATATTATGTTTTTATTGAGATGAAATAATTATTTAGTGATTCATAAGGCATAAAACAATACTAATAATAAAATAATAGAGTAAAAACTGATTGGAAAATAAGGAATTTCTGAAAATATATATTTCAATAAATCAAAGGTAGAATTAAGATATAGCACATTATAGATCTCTCTATGTATATAATATAAACAAATGAAATTTGGTATTAAAACTACAAGAGTAAATTACTATTCCCAAATCTTTTCAAGCCCAACAGTCTTATAGGCAACCTTTCAAATTCCAAACATTTTTAAATAAACCGAAACCAGAAGCAAAAGAGGAATATACCTACAAATGTGGTTCTCCTTGAAGAAAACATTGTTTGAACGAGCTTTAAGCTATTTAGAAAGTATTTTTAAAACAAAAAAAAAAAACAATAGTTATTAAAATGTGATAATAAGGTTTTGTTAAAATTAATTAATTAAATAAAATAATATAGGTCAACTTTTTTTTGTTGTTGAAAACCTATTGGACATCTAACATGGTTTATTGGCGAACATAAATGTGAAATCAAAACGACATAAATGAGCTTCGCTGTCGACGCGTTTTGCTCCGCCGTTTGGCTCTGTTTACGAGATAATACAACTGTAATTTCTCATTAACACACATCATTTTCTTTTGTTTTCTCCTTATTTATTTAAAATGTCAGTACTAAAAGTATTTAATCATTTAGGAAGTGTTTTTGATAATGTAAAATTTTCAAAGAAACATATCCCTTATAAGTAATGAACTGTGAAAACCCGATTTTTCCAATCAAATCAACAATTAGAGTTTTGGTCAAACCACAATTAGAGTTATTTAGTCAAACAAACCATACCAAATACTAAGTATATATAAAGTTGAAAGATAAAATATAATACTAAAATATATTATCATAATCAGTAAGATATTATTGGAACCTAGAAGTCGTAGAAACCGAGATTTTCGAATTTTACATTCTATAACAGTCTTCTATTCCAAAAAGGACTCGAAATCTATCACCAAAACACGCAAATTTCAAAATATACACACTAGCACATGCACATAGTTCGAAATTTTTAGGTGAGAAAGAGAAGGTGTTTTCTTGCTTTTACGCAACCCGAACCCTTCAGAAACATTTTCAAATACTTTCTGACTTATGTAAGTGGAATTTTGTTTAAAAAACAGCATTTTGTTTTTTTAAAAATTATATGTATGTTTTTAAATTCAGTCGAATGCGAAGTAATTTTAAACTATGATGTTCTGAGAAATTTTAATACCGAGAAATATGGGTTATACGGAGCAAAATGCCATGTGTGATGAGAGCCACATGTGATGCTCGGGAATAAATTGCATGCTTATAGTTATTTAAAGTTTATTTGAATTGGGTTAGTTGGGTGATTATTGAAATTTGTACATTGATGATTGAGTTAGAGTTGTGCTAATTTATGATGGGAAAAATAGTTTTGGACTACATGGCAATATATAAAACTTATATCATCCTTTTTCACCCATCTTCACACAATACACAAACAAAAATCGATTCTTACACCTCCTATCCTCTTCCAAATTTCCTTCTACCAAAAGCCAAGGTAACATCACACTTGTTGCCTCAAATTATTAGGGGTTTTGCAAGGTGTAAATTCCTTATGCTTTGATGCTAGTTTTTATTGGGTTTTATAGTAGTTTTGTATAATGTTGAGTTCATGTTTGGGGGTTTTGAGTTTGATGATGTTTTGGTTGAATTTGTTGAATGTATGAAGTATGATGAAGATTTTATGGTGTTAATATTGAAGTGTTGGAATAGAATATGGGTGGTATGGATTGGGATTGAAATTTTAGCTGAAAAATGGGATTTCTCGCTGAACAGAGCCTCGCGGTCGATCACGAGGCGGTGCACGATCGATCTCGAGGAGCATAAAGTTTAAATGGCGAGAAGCAGGGCTCGCGATCGATTGGCAGATATGACGAGATTGATTGCGGCTTGAAAAGTTTTAAAATTTTTTGTTGAGCCTCGAGAACTTGAAGAGTGATATTTTATGATAAATAATACTTCATTGTTAATTTATGTGGAGCCTTCTATAGCATCAGATCCTCGAGGAAGCTAGCTTGATTTCAATTCTGGACAAGTAAGGTACGTAAAGACGTACAAGCATAAATTAGTAATTCTGTTGATTGTTGAATTAAGCACGTGTATTTGAGATATGAATTCGATATTTAATAAGCGGAGCCAAGTGCCGCTATTATATTTAGAAAGCGGGGTCAAATTGCCGCTATGATATTTAGTAAGCGGTGCCAAATGTAGCTATTATATTTATTAACTGGGTCAAATTGTCGCTATGATATTTAATAAGCGGGGCCAAATGCCACTATCATATTTAGTAAGCAGGGCCAAAATGCCGCTATTATCATTACAGTAAAAAATGCGTAATCAAAATGAATAATTGCATATGGATTAATAAGTAAGAAATGTATATCGTCTGGAGAAATTATTCTATGAATTCTAATGATATAATCTTGTATTAATTATGATTTGAATCAACAGGAACACCCGAAGGAATGTCCATAAATGTATGGGCTACAGGGAGTACTTCATACTTGTTTATTATGCACCTTCTTGCATTGTTAATGTTTAGAATTCTTGATATTGTATTATGCTCATTGCGTTGGGTTGATTTATGTAGGGGGAAGAATTGAAGAGAGTAAACTTTTGGGAGAAGAGACACATAATATAGTCAGTGTGCCTAAGGAACTATAGAAGAGTTTATTCATTTTGGAAAGATCTCAATTTTGTACACATATAAGTATGAAGGTGTGTGTGTAATAACTACTGATATGTATTTTTGTAGAACAAATGGCACGCACTCTATGTTAGATAAATGAAATTCTAATATGAAATTTATGCATAATATAACAAATAGATGTTTAGGCCTTACACCACCTCTTGAATACAATGGGCAAAGTGCAACATGACGGGGGTCATCTCTTGAACCTGCGGGGTAAAGTAACACATGCATATGAGCCACCTCTTGAGCCACGGAGCAAAATGCTACATACACGGGAGCCACCACTTGAGTCTATGGAAGCCCTTTAGATTTCGGTTTTGATGGATACATACTTTAATTGAAGTATATGAATTATGATTTTGGTATGTATTGGCTCTGATAGGAGCAATTCTGTTAAGTTCTGTTTCGATACTGATATTATATTATGCTACGCTTATAATATGTGTATTGAACTTATTATTATATATTATATTTTTTGTCGCATTCGATTGGCTCCCGCTTGCTAATGTTTTTCAAAACGCTCACACTTACCTCCCCACTCCAGAAAAAAAACGAATTAGAAATCGAGTGAACTATATGGTTAACTCGAATAGTCGAGAACATGTCTTCATCATTCTATTTTTCCTCTTATTGTGATCTATAGAACTTAAGTAAATGTTATATATTGAGACACATAAGATAATATTGCTTTAACTGGGTATAGAGTATGCCGATTCGTAACCAGGCTTATGATATTCTTGGTTCAAACTAGAATACACTAGTCGTTTAGAATTCATTAAGGATATTAGAAATCTATTTTCAGCATTTCAATAATTCTTTTGCGATAAAATTTGTTTCGATTAATGAAATCATTTGTCTTTCTTCAAATTATTTTTGATATTTTTTTGAACTCGTTTCTTATTCGTAATGTTGATGTTTGCCAATTTGTATGATATATTCATAAGTTATATGCCATTTGCCAGCAATATGCTAGAAATACTGATAAGTGTATTTTATACACTTATATTTCTTCTTATTTTGCATGGTTTAGTGTTAGTTTTCGATCAGAATTACGCTTTTGGTTTTGTTCTGTGTTGTTTTGCAGTAATCCAGGTAATTACATGTTTTGTGGACTAAAAGGGTGCAAATGACGGAAAGAACGGATACATTGAAGCCAAAAATCTACACTTTCAATCATGGCAACAGGCGTAAAGACGCCTACTCTGAGGCGTAACTACGCCTAACCCACGGCAAATCATTATTTGGAGAATGTCTTGAGGCGTAACAACGCCTATTTGGAGGCGTCACTACGCCTAAGCTACGGCTTTGAGATTTTGTTCAGGCGTAACTACGCCTGTTTCAGGCGTAATTACGCCAGTCACGCGGGAAGCCAGTTCTTTAGACACATCGACAGGCGTAATTACGCCACTTCGGAGGCGTAATTACGCCAATGGAATTTTGGTAATTTTGGAGACTTTCCTTAGGAGTTTGCACGGGACTTTTAAAAGGTTTTAGAGGAGGATTTTCGAGATATTCAGACTTAGACATATTCTTGGAGAGAAGGAGGCTAGGGTTGAAGAAGGGAGAAGAATAACGACGACGGCTCGGAGCAAAAAAGTAGAGAATTCATCACGAGACGACGGCGTTCATCGGAGATCGAAGAATAGCGTCCAATTCGTTTTGTATCTCTAAACTTTTAGCAATTTTTATGGGTTATTTAAACATGTCTATGTGTTTAATTACTTCTAGCATGAGCTAATTTTAATTTCTAGGAGACGATGTAGCTTGTTTTGAAACTACGCTTATTATGAATTGATTGAAGTTTATTTGGATTTCCGTATGGTTTATTTATGTTTTCCTGTTCTTAATGCTTTTAATCTACTGGCCATGGATTGAATGATTCTATATTCGTGATCTATCACTCGGGAGAAGGGGTTGTGAATAGGAAAGAAGGAATTCGTATCGTGGTAGTTATATTGTTCGGAAGGCCTATAACTCCATAGAAGTCGTCAAAGGAATTACTGCGCTTTTACAATTGTTTGATAATTAATCTTAGATAGGGATATCAAGATTAATGTTAGATAATTACTTCTGCTTAACACCCGGGAGGGGGAGTAGAAACAAATAAGAATTCTCGACTAGTAAACTAGGAAATCCATAAAATGGAAATCGAGGAATGATAAGTGTAGTGGATGAACAAGTGAAATCGTACTCCTAGATTCGTCTCCAACTGATTTCTTTTCAACTCAGTATTTGGTCATCGTTAGTTAATTAATTTTTATTATTCGCATAACACTCAACTATTCGATTCTCTAAATAAAGCAAAGATTATTTTAATTCAGTACTTAGATTTAACTATTTAATCAATCTCTGTGGGTTCGACATCTTTTTATACTAAAACTTGACTACCGTGCGCTTGCGGTAAGGGATTTTACGCAATAAGTTTTTGGCGCCGTTGCCGGGGATTGATTTATTTAGTACAATCTGATACTGTACCAATTAATCTTTTCTGAATTTTTTGCAGTGCATGCGAAAGTACACTACTCCTGAATCGTTGCTGTTTGATCCGGAGATCGAGAGAACTGCAAGAAGACTGAGAAAAACGAGAAGGGAGGAATTGATAGAAATGGCTGCAAATAGAGACAACAACGAACCACCTCCACAACTTGTTGAACCTCAAAGGGCGATCAGAGATTATTTCAAACCTTTGGTCAACAACAATTACTCTGGGATAGCTCGCCAGACTATCAATGCCAACAACTTTGAACTTAAGCCGGCATTGATAAGTATGGTGCAACAGAATCAGTTTGGTGGATCCCCTGTTGAAGACCCCAACTTACATTTGAGGATATTTTTGGAGATAGCTGATACTGTGAAGATGAATGGTGTTCCAGAAGATACTGTGAGTCTGCGATTGTTCCCTTTCTCTCTTAGGGACCATGCAAGGAGCTGGCAACAATCTCTTCCATATACTGGTATTAACACATGGGCGGAAATGGCATCGAAATTTCTCTCGAAGTTTTTCCCACCAGCTAAGTCAGCTCAACTGAGAACTGAAATCAGTACGTTCAGGCAAATTGATTCTGAACAACTATACGAGGCATGGGAGCGATTCAAGGATTTATTGAGGAGGTGCCCACAACATAACTATGAAAGCTGGGTGCAGATTCAGTTATTTTACAATGGATTGAATTGACCAACTAGGATCCTTGTGGATGCTGCAGCATGAGGAACACTATTTTCTAAGACTGCAGATGCTGCCTTTGAATTACTTGAGGAGATGTCGGCCAACAGCTTCCAGTGGCCCAGTGAGCGAGCCATGGCAAGGAAACCCATAGGTATGTATGAGGTTGATCATTTTAGTACTCTTACTGCACAACTGTCTGCACTAACCACGCAGGTAGCAGCTCTGACCAAGCAAGGAGCACAACCTACTATTGAATCGGCCGCCGCTGCAGCTGGAATGGAGTTGTCAAGGGAAGCAGAGCAAGAGCACGTTCAGTTCATAAACAATCGGTATCCCAACAACAATAATAACTACCGAAGCAATCCGTATCAACAAGGGTTCCGCAACAATGATAGACTCTCATATGCCAACAACAATAGTGCTCTGAATCCACCACCTGGATATGCTCCACAAAAGAATGAAGGTAAACCTTCACTTGAAGATTTGGTGAATACTTTTGTTCAAAGTTCGACATTGAGGCTTGAGAAGAATGAGTCGAGGCTTGATACGATTGAGGGTCACATGAACAACATGTGTGCTACAATGAAATCTCTTGAGGTGCAAATTGGGCAGCTTGCTAATGCCATGAACAACCAACAAAGAGGATCATTTCCTAGCAATACCGAAGTGAACCCAAGGGAGCAGTGCAAGGCCGTGTCATTGAGAAGTGGTAAGGAACTTGGAGATGTAAAACCAGCACATGTTGATGAGCCATCTGTTGAGGAGACTCAAGTTCAGGTTGAAACCCCTAAGGAAGTTGAAAAGGAGAAGCAAGCCACACTACCGGAAAAGATTGCTATGTACAAGCCTACACTTCCATATCCTCAACGTTTCCGGAAAAAGGCTATAGATGACCAGTTTGCCAAATTCTTGGAGATTTTCAAGAAAATCCACATAAATATTCCTTTTGCCGAGGCGTTGCAACAAATGCCTAATTATACAAAGTTTATGAAGGATATAATGGCACGAAAGAGGAAGCTTGAGGAATTTGAAACCGTGAATCTCACAGAAGAATGTAGTGCAATACTCCAAAAGAAGCTACCACAAAAATTGAAAGATCCAGGGAGTTTTACTATTCCTTATATTATTGGTAGTTCTACATTTAATAGGGCGTTATGTGATTTAGGTGCAAGTATTAATTTAATGCCTTGATCTATTTTCAGGAGTTTAGGGCTTGGTGAAGTAAAGCCTACTACAATCACATTGCAATTGGCGGATAGGTCTCTCACATATCCTAGAGGGATAATTGAAGATGTGCTTGTGAAGGTGGACAAATTTATTTTCCCTGCAGATTTTGTGGTTCTAGACATGGAGGAAGATGGAGATGTTCCATTAATTTTGGGGAGACCATTCTTAGCAACAGGAAGGGCACTTATAGATGTCCAAAGAGGAGAATTATCCTTGAGAGTTGGAGGAGATGAAGTCATGTTCAATATTTACAAGGCTCTCAAGGGACCTGACGAGGTAAGTACTTGCAAGTTTTTGGATGTAATTGACTCATGTGTCCATAACTTTGAAGTAGGAGCAATACCGGAGGATCCAGTGGAGAATTGCATGGTCAACTCTATTATGAAAGTGGATGCAACTGAACCTGATCTTGCTGAGCAAGTGGAAGCACTTAAGAGCCTGCCTAAGGAGAACAACACTACTGGCAAAGAGGAAGATGTACGAGATACATCAGTCAAAGAAGATACGAAGGCGAGCTCGGAACTGAAAGAACTACCGGCCCACCTTACTTATGCATTCTTGGGTGAGAATTCGACATACCCGGTAATTATATCTTCATCTCTTTGTTCTTTAGAGAAGGATAAATTATTACGTGTATTGAGGACATATAAATCTGCTTTGGGTTGGTCGATTTCTGATATCAAGGGGATTAGCCCGTCTTTGTGCATGCATAAAATTCTTATGGAGGATTCCTTCGTTCCCTCCATTGATCATCAAAGGCGGTTAAATCCAGCAATGAGGTAGTAAAAGCAGAAGTGCTTAAATTGTTAAATGCTGGGATTATTTATGCTATTTCAGATAGTGCATGGGTTTCCCCAGTACAGGTCGTGCCAAAGAAAGGAGGGATGACAGTGGTAAGAAATGAAAATAATGAGTTGATCGCAACTCGAACTGTGACGGGGTGGCGAGTTTGCATTGACTATAGGAAACTCAACAAGGCCACAAGGAAGGACCACTTCCCTCTTCCATTTATCGATCAGATGCTTGACAGGTTAGCCGGTTATTGTTATTACTGTTTCTTAGATGGCTATTCAGGATACAATCAAATTGCCATAGACCCCGAGGATCAAGAGAAGACAACGTTTACCTGTCCATATGGCACCTTTGCGTTTAGAAGAATGCCTTTTGGTTTATGCAACGCACCTGCTACTTTTCAACGGTGCATGATGGCGATATTTTCAGATATGGTGGAGGAGATCCTTGAAGTCTTCATGGACGACTTTTCGGTATTTGGTTCCTCTTTTGACCATTGTTTGCATAACCTATCTCTTGTGTTACAGCGCTGCCAAGAAAAGAACCTCGTGTTAAATTGGGAGAAATGTCACTTTATGGTGCAAGAGGGTATTGTCCTTGGCCATAAGGTGTCATCTCAAGGACTTGAAGTGGATAGAGCAAAAGTGGTTGCAATTGAGAAGCTTCCACCTCCGAACAATGAGAAGGCTATCAGGAGTTTCCTTGGACATGCCGGGTTTTATCGCCGTTTTATTAAAGATTTTTCTAAAATAGCTAAGCCCTTGTGTAATTTGTTAGAAAAAGACTCACCTTTTGTCTTTGATGATTTGTGTTTGCAGGCATTTAACAGGCTAAAGAAAGCACTTATATCTGCACCAATCATCATAGTGCCGGATTGGAAGGAGCCATTTGTTTTAATGTATGATGCCAGCGACTATGCTGTGGGAGCAGTTTTGGGGCAAAAGAGAGACAAGATTTTTAGGGCGATCTACTATGCAAGTAGAACTCTTGATGGAGCCCAACAGAATTACACGACCACCGAGAAAGAGATGCTAGCTGTGGTGTATGCATTCGACAAGTTTAGAGCATATCTGATCGGGACAAAGGTCATAGTTTACACAGATCATGCAGCGATTCGTTATCTTTTTGCCAAGAAGGATGCGAAACCCCGGTTGATTAGATGGATCTTGTTGCTACAAGAGTTTGATTTCGAGATCTTGGATAAAAAGGGCAGTGAAAATCAAGTAGCAGATCACTTATCTCGTTTGGAGTTGGAGGATCAAATGGATCATGGAGTCATACAAGAGAACTTTCCTGATGAACATCTCTTTGAGGTATGTACTAAAACTTCGTGGTTCGCTGGTTTTGCTAATTATTTGTCGTGTGATATATTGCCTCCAGACCTCACTTATCAGCAAAGGAAGAAGTTCTTTCATGATGTGAAGAATTATTACTGGGATGAACCGTATGTATTCAGACGCTGTGCAGACCAAATTGTCCGGAGATGCGTAACTGAGGAGGAATCAAGAGAGATTCTTGAAAAGTGTCACTCCAGACCTTATGGAGGACATTTTGGAGCAGCAAGGACAGCAGCAAAAGTGCTTCAATCGGGCTTCTATTGGCCAGAGCTACATCGAGATAGTTATACTTTGGTGAAGACGTGTGATCGTTGTCAGCGCATTGGTAATATTTCTAAACGCCATGAGATGCCGTTGACAAATATCTTGGAATTAGAAATCTTCGATGTATGGGGTATTGATTTCATGGGGCCTTTTCCACCATCTTTTGGGCAGTCATATATTTTGCTAGCAGTGGACTATGTTTCTAAGTGGGTTGAAGCGATTGCCACATCGACTAATGACGCTCATGTCGTGGTCAAGTTTGTGCAAAAGAACATATTTACACGGTTTGGTACTCCGAGATCGATTGTAAGTGATGAAGGAACCCACTTCTGTAACAAGATCTTCAGTGCTTTGATGACGAAATACACCGTGAGGCATAAGATTGCATTGGCTTATCATCCACAGACTAATGGCCAAGCCGAAATTTCTAACCGAGAAATTAAGCTAATTCTTGAAAAGACGGTCAGTATTAACCGAAAGGATTGGGCCCTGAAATTGGATGATGCATTATGGGCATACCGCACTGCATTCAAAACTCCCATAGGGATGTCCCCATATCGTCTAGTTTTTGGGAAAGCATGCCACTTACCGGTAGAGTTGGAACATCGGGCTTTCTGGGCCATAAAGAAGCTGAACTTTGATTTTAAGGCTGCTGGTGAGCAACGGTTGCTACAGCTCACTGAGATGGATGAGTTTCGTAATGAAGCGTATGAAAATGCTAAGATCTACAAGGAGCGAACGAAGAATTGGCATGACAAGCAAATCGTGAGAAGAGAGTTTATTCCTGGTCAGAAAGTGCTACTATAAAACTCTCGTCTCCGACTATTTCCAGGAAAGTTGAAGTCACGATGGTCTGGGCCGTTCACTATTGAGAAAGTGACCCCATATGGAGCAATTGAACTGAAATGCGATGACGGTCACACATTTCAAGCAAATGGGCAGCGTTTGAAGCATTATTTTGGGGAAGAAGTAAGAGACGTGGACGAGGTTCACCTGAGCGAGCCTAAGTGAATGGATGGAAGACAGTCGGGCCGAGGACTATAAACTAAGTGCTTTTCGGGAGGCAACCCGAATCCTGTATCCTTATTTTATTTTTATTTTATTTTATTTAAAAAAAATGATGATGGCGTATTTACGCCTTTTAAGGCGTAATTACGCCTGAAAAATATTTTTCAAGTTTGAGATGCCGTAGGACAGGCGTAACTACGCCTGTTTTCGGGGTAGTTACGCCTACCATTTTTTTAAAAAAAATTTTCAAAGCCGTAGGCGAGGCGTAATTACGCCTCTCAAGCGGCGTAATTACGCCTCGCGTATTTTTAGTCCTCTTCCCCTCAAATTTTCAATTCCGATTTTTTCTCTTCAATCTCTCTTAATTAAGCTATCCCACCTCTAAAGTCAATATTTTTATCGATTAATTGCAGGTTTTTGGAGTCTACTGGTGCAAGGAAGCAAGTTTAGGGGGGTTGCAACAAAGTGGTCTAGCTTAGCCAACCAAATCGAAAATTCTTCATCTAAGGGTTGCCGCCGACTTTCCAGCCAGCACTTTTTCCACAACCGCCCCCCGACGATATGGATGACGATGACCACTGACGGTCATCGCTTAGGTATGTGCATCGTTCTATTTATTTCTTCATGTATATGCATTGAGGACAATGCACATTTCTAAGTTTAGGGGGGTACTTTGAACTATTCAAACTACTTGGATTTCTGTTGCTTTTGTGCGTTTGTTTTCCTTATTTTGATTGGTTTTGTCTTGATTTAGAGTCTGTTGAGTTGTGAGTGTCATAAGTTGTATTACGAGTCAGTTGAGGCCAATGATGAAAAAAAATTGAGTTGATTTGTGGAAAATTTTAAAAAATTTCATGTTTTCATGTTGCTCTTGAGTTCTCACATATTCTTGCACTAGAAACCATGACCATTTGATTAATCAATGATGATTTGAACGAACACAAAAATGATATAGGCAATTCTTGATAATTTGGGCCTTGATTCTTTCATAGAAAATTGCCATAGTAGCCCCTATGAGCTTAAATGTAAAAGAATGAGAATTGAATTGTTGCAATATATTTTATAATCTCATTCAAATTTGCTTCTTATATCACCTTGGTTTTGAGATACCATTTGAGCACATTGGTCAAATCATATAAGTTATTTGTGAATTGAGAGTAGTCTAGAACTTGCTTTAGTACCCTTTGAGACGAAATACGGATGTCATGTGGCTTAGGAATGATGTAGGCATTTTTTTTATTCGTTTGAGCCTTTGAAGCCACCAAAATACATCATTTTCATCTGTAGTTACCCTTTTGAGCTTATTGAAAATCGAATGGCATGTGCTTAGGCACATAATAACCCCCATTCGGCATCATTTCAAAATCCCACATTGACCACCTTGCTAAAGCTTATACATTATTTCCTACCCTCAAGTGAGTAAGCCCCTATTGCACTTTAAAGTTTCAAATATCCCTCATGTTCCTAATTGAAAAATAGAAGGGGGATAATAATGAAAAAAGGGAATGAATGCATAGAAATATGTTGAAGAGGTGAGGAAAATAGTGATGGAAAGAATGAGAAAATAATGAGGTGAATGATGAGGCGGATGAGAAAAGAGGGTGAGTTGAAAAGAAAAAAAAATGATGAATCATCAATAGAAGGAATCAAAATTGAGATGAGAGTGCGCAACATGGTTAGATATGACTTACTCTCTTGCTTTGAATATCCAATCTTTTTATTGAAGCCATGAGCCGAAGCTTAACGTTACAAGCCTATTAAGACCTATTGACCGAGCCACATTCGTCTAATATACTAGTGGAGAAGGTTACGAATTGTAAGCCTATGGACTCTCGAGAAACACTTGTAATGAATATGCGTTTGACATCCACACACACGTCTCATTACTTGATTTTATGCCTTGTTCATTATTTGTCAAAGCTATATCCGTTTATGAACAATGCAAATGAACCAACACCTTGCAAAGTCCTATTGATTTGTGTGAGTTAAGATTGCTTTAATGATTACATGGAAATGGTAGCACACACACACGTGAGAATTCTTGAGAAAATGATATGCATGTCTGAATACTTCTGAGGCCCACACAATTGGAATGGTTTACAACTTTGTTTTGTGTGTCTTTTCATGTCAGTTTAGTTTTGATTTGTTTTTGTTTTGTTTTTGTGTTGTTTTGCTCGGGACTAGCAAAAGTTTAAGTTTAGGGGGTTTGATAAGTGTATTTTATACACTTATATTTCTTCTTATTTTGCATGGTTTAGTGTTAGTTTTCGATCAGAATTACGCTTTTGGTTTTGTTCTGTGTTGTTTTGCAGGAATCCAGGTAATTACATGTTTTGTGGACTAAAAGGGTGCAAATGACGGAAAGAACGGATACATTGAAGCCAAAAATCTACACTTTCAATCATGGCAACAGGCGTAAAGACGCCTACCCTGAGGCGTAACTACGCCTAACCCACGGCAAATCATTATTTGGAGAATGTCTTGAGGCGTAACTACGCCTATTTGGAGGCGTAACTACGCCTAAGCTACGGCTTTGAGATTTTGTTCAGGCGTAACTACGCCTGTTTTCAGGCGTAATTACGCCAGTCACGCGGGAAGCCAGTTCTTTAGACACGTCGACAGGCGTAATTACGCCACTTCGGAGGCGTAATTACGCCAATGGAATTTTTGTAATTTTGGAGACTTTCCTTAGGAGTTTGCACGGGACTTTTAAAAGGTTTTAGAGGAGGATTTTCGAGATATTCAGACTTAGACATATTCTTGGAGAGAATGAGGCTAGGGTTGAAGAAGGGAGAAGAATAACGACGACGGCTCGGAGCAAAAAAGTAGAGAATTCATCACGAGACGGCGGCGTTCATCGGAGATCGAAGAATAGCGTCCAATTCGTTTTGTATCTCTAAACTTTTAGCAATTTTTATGGGTTATTTAAACATGTCTATGTGTTTAATTACTTCTAGCATGAGCTAATTTTAATTTTTAGGAGACGATGTAGCTTGTTTTGAAACTACGCTTATTATGAATTGATTGAAGTTTATTTGGATTTCCGTATGGTTTATTTATGTTTTCCCGTTCTTAATGCTTTTAATCTACTGGCCATGGATTGAATGATTCTATATTCGTGATCTATCACTCGGGAGAGGGGGTTGTGAATAGGAAAGAAGGAATTCGTATCGTGGTAGTTATATTGTTCGGAAGGCCTATAACTCCATAGAAGTCGTCAAAGGAATTACTGCGCTTTTACAATTGTTTGATAATTAATCTTAGATAGGGATATCAAGATTAATGTTAGATAATTACTTCTGCTTAACACCCGGGAGGGGGAGTAGAAACAAATAAGAATTCTCGACTAGTAAACTAGGAAATCCATAAAATGGAAATCGAGGAATGATAAGTGTAGTGGATGAACAAGTGAAATCGTACTCCTAGATTCGTCTCCAACTGATTTCTTTTCAACTCAGTATTTGGTCATCGTTAGTTAATTAATTTTTATTATTCGCATAACACTCAACTATTCGATTCTCTAAATAAATCAAAGATTATTTTAATTCAGTACTTAGATTTAACTATTTAATCAATCTCTGTGGGTTCGACATCTTTTTATACTAAAACTTGACTACCGTGCGCTTGCGATAAGGGATTTTTCGCATCAAATACCTCTATCTTTTCTTAGATCAAAATGACTCAAGTTTCGAGGACGAAACTTTCAATAAGGATGGAAAATGAGAAAACTCGGCTTTTTCAACCAAACCAATGGTCAAACCGCAATTAAAATTATTTAGTGAAACCAACTACTTGATGCTATTTGGTCAAACCAAATATTAAGTATATATATAAGATATAATGTTGAAATATGTTATCATAATTCGAAAGATATGATTGGATCATAGAAGTCGTAGAAACCGAGACTTTCGAATTTTACATTGTATCATAGTAGTCTTCTACGTCATAAAGGACTCGAAATTTCTCACCAAAACATACAAATTTTCGAAATATACACACTAGCACACCCACATAATTTGTGCTGTTGAAAAAATATGAATTGTATTTTGAATAGCTGTTGGTATGAAAATCAACGATTTATAATAATTTGTATTCTATATATACAAAAAGCCGTTATGTGTATGTACGAATTAATAATCTAATAAATTATCTCTACATAATAATTACTTGTCAAAAATTTGTTGGAAAAATGATGCCTATTGAATTACAATTAAGTATCGGAGACCAAACAAAACGAATCTATACGTCGAAGTAAACTGGAAGCTACGATCGATCTCCGTATGTTGGCCCGATCGATCGCAACTCGAATGAAAAATACATTGAAACATTCTTCATGTCTCGATCGATCGAGCCACACGGAAAATTGAAAATCTGAAGCATTTTGTTCATCTTCTTCTTTCATAAAGTTGAGTGCTTTCAACATTTGTGGCTTATGGATTTGTGAATTGGAATACTCCTATCACAAATCATATTTGTTGTATCTTGGGAGACAAATTGCCAAAGCAAACCGTTAACACCAAGGCGTGACAATATTGTCTTAAGGACGGAGATTGCAAATCTCACATCGACATATACTTCAAAGCAATTGCTATTTTTGTTACCATATTTCTAAGATACACATTGTAAAGAAATTTGGATTACAATATTCTTTATACATGTTAAATTATTAAGTGAAACATTCACGAGAAATTATATCTTGTATAAATTGTCAAATATATATTATAAACATAATTTTCGACTGAAAAAAGATTTATATGATAATAAATAAGAAATTACACCTCACATTGTACGTTACATAACCTACAACTTTGAAGTTTTGTTGGGATTGATGTCACATTGTTATAATGTATCTATGATATATATAGTGCGTAGGGATTTTAGTGGTCTGATTATTTCAGACCAATGTCTAATTATTCTCATGTTCTTTCCAATTTAAAATATTACCATAACAGCTCCCATCATGTATCCACCAATTTACGTTATGTCATTTCGAATCATGCAAATTATCATCACACCTACCATGCAAATTACCATTTTACCCTAAAAAATTTATTAAAAACCAAAATAAAATTCAATATAAAATTATTGTATAATCATTTCAGAATTTAAATTAAGAAAACTAAAACCAAAATAAAAAATGGATGTTACAATTATCACATCCTTTAAAAGAATGTATATGCACGCAACGCATACAGAAGAAGACTAGTTATATATTAAGTTAACAAAACTACCACGTGATAAAAAAAAAAGGGAAAAATTCAGGTCGTACCAATATGAGAAACATTTTCGGTCCAGTCAACCAAAAAAAGTTATTTCAACTAAATCCAATTTTGGATGAAATGACTAAAATAGTCTTCATCACGGATTGCAGACTCTAGCTGCAATATAGATGGAGATTAAAGCATCGGTTCAAGGCAAAAAGTGTTGTGGTTACTGGAGGAGAGGCGGACGAGATATCATGATTTTGGTTTTTGAAATCTTTCATGACTTTTCACAGGATAAATATATTAATGAAAAATGGGTTCGACCTCCATACATGTTGCGCTGAGCTTCGATAGTGCTCGACGATGGCGAAGTCAAATGCTTGTAGAGTCTTGAATCGATGAAGTATTTTCCAAAAATTTTGAATGTTTCTATGTAATGTACGGGAGAAAATTAAAATGATGTTGTGGAGAGGGGGTACTGGGGTTTTGGGGTGAGGTTGTTGTGGAGAAATGAAATTGTATTTTGTGGTTGAAAATGGAAGAAAAGTTTATTGGCTTTTGAGTAAGATTACGGAGACAAATTAATTTTAGGTTTGTTATACAAAATTTTTATGTTGAATTATTTGATGATGAACATTGAAAGTTTAAAAAGAAAGTAGAAAGCTTGCATCAAGGCACTTATTAGAGAGAAGAGGTGGGACCAAAAGTTGAAATCCATCGGCTTTGGATAGGTGAGAGCATTCAATATAGTTACATACGTCGCATGAGTCTAATGGTACATATAATTTACTTGCACTGCTATACTCATGTGGTGTATGTATATTACATTTACATACATCGCATGGGTCACATGTACCACATGAATCTAGCGATGCATGTAATTTATATGCACTGCTAGATTGAAAATACATGCACCAGTGCATTTGAGAAAAATACATGTACCGCTTGAGTCTAGCGTTGCACATGGGATACATGCACCGTTAGACTCAAGCGGTGCATGTATCAAAAACACATTTTTAAAAATTTAACAAGGTTGTGCATTTGATTACATGCATCGGTTGAGTCTAGCGGTGTAGTGAGATATGCGCACTGCTAGACTCAAGCGGTGCATGTATAAACAAAACACAATTTTTATCCTTCAAAGAAAAACTGCATATCCTTTCGGTGGTGAAATCATGAGCAAACAAATGAGGTTGCAGAGAAATTATCTTCTCAATTATCCATCTCAAACCAAGTTGAGCATCGTTTAATCTGGTACATTATTTTTGGTGGTTAGTGGGGACAGGATGAATATGAAATCATCGATCACTAGGAAATTCCACTTGGTGGTCGTAATAATCAAGTGATCGAGGCGCGCAAATCAGTTAAAATTGGACTTTTTAATGCATCCATTTGGTTGTCGATGACTTTATCCCTGTCATGCATAATGTTGTAATGGCTAAAAAAACATTGTCTAATCTAGTTGGATTGAGTTAATTACAGGTTAAAACTATTTACTCCGAAATATCCAGCTCTCTCTCTCGTACTCTCCAAGTTTGATGTTGGAAGGGATACATGTCAAAGTTACAGACCTCGATATCGAGAACAATATCTGAGAGGATACACACATCTTTGGCATTGTTTAGATCCATCTTCTACGGTTTCCTGAGCTTTGGACACTATGATGGAGGTGTAATGATATATACATATGCATATACTGCATTATTTGGTGGAGGTGTCAAATTGGCAAATGTTTAGGGATCAAGGTTCAGAGGGTATTTTAGTCACAACTAAAGGGCTAGTTGGGGTTTGATAAAATATACTTAGTTCAAAGAAGTTTCTTAAAGTTGTATTTTAGTTAGAAATAAGATATTTTGGGTGATTTAGTTGAAAATATTTTTGTAGATGATATCATATTGTTATTTTCTTAAAAAAAAGAAAAAAATATTTTCTGTCATGTAGTAACCAATTCACCCACGTGATTTTGAACTTGCAGGCTTAATATAAGTGTATTAAAATTGGGCTGAAAACTAGGCTTCATTTTACAAGCCCGCTTCCATTTATATGGGCTTTATTCCGCTTTTAGTCCGATTTTCATACCCATTTACACCCAAATTGGAGAAAACACTAACAAAAACATTTAATACTGAAAAAAAAAATTCATTTGTGTATATTCTTATTCTGTATTCGCAGTATATCACGCTCACGCCTAATGAATTATGGTTTCATTGATGTAAAATATCTAAAGCTTTGAGATCTTAATTGAAAGAAAACATTATTGAAACTTAAATTTTTGTTTTAAAACACATTTCATACAAAATATTATTGGAACATTTTACGCATATAACTAGGCCTGACTGCGGTTCTAAAGTCGATGTTTCTTGTTTTAAAAACATCGATTTCGATTCCGGTTCCAATGAAAGGTAGACTGAACAAGAATAATTTGGGTATGGTTACAATTTCATTTTCGGTTTCTATAGATTATAGTTACGATTTGAACTAAAATTCTTTTAAATTTTAACGGTAAAACGAAAAAGAATGATATAATATGTGCGATAATTAACTAATTGTTACTATAAAATATTATTAAAATTAGCTCTTATAAAAAATATAAAAAGTGGTTAAACTTACTTTATACTGGTAAATCTTTGCACACGATACATGCATATAAAATAAATTTTAATATAAATATAATTTTATATATAGTAATTTTTTTTTCGAAAATATTAATGGAGTATTTTTTATTTAAAGCTAATGAAATTATAACTTATTATATTATTTTTTATTTAAAAATAGTAATATAATGGGCCAGATGTATTTTGGTAAAAAAATTTGGTATGGCATAAGAGGTCAAATATAGTTACTTTAAGCCCCTCACACTTTCACACTTTATATATAAGTATATATATATTAAATAATTTAATTATATAATTCAAGTTGTTAATATCTGCTACAAAATATTAAAATATTAAAATTTAAGATTAGTTTATTATTCCGATTCCGATTTCTTATTTTTAGAAGGCAAAATCGAACCATAAGTCCATGGTTTGTTTTGGTTAAGAGATTGTTCCGATTTTAGTGGTCAGGGTGTAAATCCAACCAAATAAAGCAGAAGATTGGGAAAAAGTATGTACAAAGCAATTCTTCGTGAGAGAAGCCAGGAAAAAAAGGCCGACAAATTTTCATTATATTAGTTGATTCTGGACGAAATCGACCTTAATAGACCAACTCCAAAAAGCTTCTTTCTTTCTCCTTTTTGCTTGTTCAGAAAAATTTTGTGGGTCTTCTGTGTATTTTGATTGTCAGTTGAAATATATACGTTGTAAGTATATTAAAAATGCAAACAGGGAGTTCAGGTGAACTACGATCGCCGGTGGGAGCTGCCGATACAAGAGGGAAACACAGGGTTTCTGCTGAACTGAAGAGAATTGAGCAAGAAACGCGATTCTTGGAGGTTGGTTGGTTGCTTGTTTTTTTCCTCTTAGACGGTTTTCTTGACTTGGCCCTTTTTATTTCTGTTTTTAGTTTTTATTTTTTAGTTTAGTGTTTTTTTTAAGTTTTTTTTTTTTAAAAATATTGTCTTGTATCTGGGATGTTGAATTTTCATTGCATATATCGATTTTGAGTGGTGAAAGGTGAAAGCTTGATGTGTATTTTCTGTTTTTTGTTTATGCTGTTTTGAAATTTGATTTCTAGAGAATTAAGCTTTTTTAATGTTGTTGATTGATTCAAAAATAATTGTTGGAGGGAATTCAATTTCTTTCTTTTGCCATAAGAGGTACAATGGAACCATAATTCTTTTCATTCTTACAATTACTTCTGGAAAAAAATGAGATATTTTTTAGGTGCCCATTATAGGACATTAGGTCGACCTCATGAAGTCCGTGGTCTTCGCATATAGGACGATGTAATTACTTCTTTTACGAAGTGAGAAAATGGAATTCGATTCAATGGGTTTATACCACTTCTTGTATTTAGTACGATTCTCCATTAGTTAACTTCAAACATTCGAACACGCCTTATAACATTTTTAATCAAGGGGCAGATGCTCATGTTAATCGTATCCATTTTTCCTTTGGCCAACATGAATCCTGGAAATGGTGGATTTTTTTATAAAGAAATATGCCTACTGATGTAAAGAATGATCAATGCGAATTAATACTTCCTATGAGCACCTGATTTTTACTATAGTAAGTCCAAGATAATTCTTTTATGTAAAAGGAACCTGCTGTCACATGAAGTGAATCTGCTGTTGAATTGATTTACATTACATTGCATAGACTGTTTGTTATGGCCATAATGGTTCACAAGTTTGAAATAACAAAGCAAAGCCTGAAGAAACTTCACTTTAATTTGTGCATGGTCCACTCCAGCCTGAACAATGGTAATATAAATAAAATAACAATGTTGAGATTTGAAATGCTTGGTTTGGCGTATCTGGTAGCTTGATCGAATGTGTTCATGAATTATCATGACCAACTAGTCCACATAATAAATACATCAAGAAGTAAAAGTTAGGGATTTAGTTCATCGATAAGTTAAATTTTTTATGATAGTATGGTTAAAATATCCTTTGATAATTTTGTGAAACAATAGCATATATACAATGATCTCAATCACAATAGTTGACGACTCTGGCAACTTGGGTGAGCAATTTTCCTAAAGCAAAGACCAATTTGAAATAATTCTTTATGGAACCCGTTGTGTACAATCTTGCATGCACATGTCCCCACCATGTGGAACCCCCACTCATCAGACACGATTAGCTTAAACGTATGTATGGGATACTTGATTATCTTTAATGATCCTTCTCAAGGAATCAAAAAATATATGTATTTCATTTGTACTTTGGCCTTAAAAGGTATATCGCCAAGTATTCTTCGTGATCTCCATATACACGTTAAAGAACTAAGAGGTAAAGGTGTATTGATAGCTTTGTTAGCTACTTTAAAAAGACACATACTTTATACGTGCGAATGAACTTTGATCTATCTTATTTTCATATAGGTAACAGTCTTAACATATAAATTTCTTAATGGAGTTTATTTTATTCACATGTGCATGTATTTTCTTGTATATCCGTACTGCAGAATATTTATAATCTAGAATGCTATTATATTGCTTTGATTTTTATGTGATAAGTGTTATATTGTACACTGTAAGCATGTATGCTTTTTCTTCTTTCCTGACAGATTTTGTGCTTCCTTTTCATGATTGTTTGGAATACTATACGTGCTTATTTCCTTTCTCGTCTCTTTAGTATACACAAGAGAATGTGTAATTGTGATCCTTCTCCACATATATTTGTAATGTTGAGCACTTGGATCACCGAATCTCTCAGTCTGTAGTAATTTTGTTGTTTGTTGTTCTACGAGAGAAATGCTTTCCTCAGCTGCAATATATGCTGCATGATAGTCAAATCGGTAGCAATAAATTGTTTTTGGTTGTGATTATCACATTATTAATACTATATGGATTTGCTTAGATATAAATAATTTCTTATGTGAGTCATGCACAGGAAGAATTGGAACAGCTCGAGAAAATGGAGAAAGCGTCGGCTGTGTGTAAGGAGTAAGTGTGAAGATATTTAAATGACTTACCATTTTTCTGCTTTTAGTATGATGGTACTTTTATTATTACAGGATGCTGAGTCATATCGAAACAAGACCAGACCCTCTTCTTCCCACGTAAGCACTCTAGCTTGTGTCTTTAGATATTTGCAAGTGTCATCAATATGAGTATGATACTACTAACGAATATTTTGCATCCGATATTGGACCATTTAGTGGGTCATATAGTAAGTTTCGTGTCCTTTTCAGAACGAATGGTCCGATAAATCCGATCTGGGATCGATGGTTTGAAGGGCCTCAAGATTCTTCTGGATGTAAGTGCTGGATACTATGATGGTTGCTGCTGATTTCTGGGATTATTATTCTTTTGAAGGTGCTTTAGTGGAAATGTCTCTTGCAGCAGGCAACGACGACAGTTAAGACACAACTGTGTTTAATGTTAAACAAGTTTTATGTTTGCGTTGCCAGAAAATAAAAAATAAAGAAAAAATTTGTAGCCGCATGCCAGTAGATTCGGATTTAAGATCGTCATATGTAGAACGGATGATGAATTGTGTGGCATTTCACCGGATGGTCACAATTCGAGTTAAACACGTCCATGATTGAACGATAGCTTCTGTTACAGGTTTTGCCATTTTTTTCATTTCCTGCTCGTTCCTTACATCAACTCTATGTGGCCTTTCCTTTTGCTTATTATAATATATTCAAGCATCTGCATTGTATTATCTAGCTACGGTATTGACAGCGGCGAATGTGTAACCAACAAATTTTGATGGTGGGATGAACTGATGTAATTCAATACGCAAATTTGTATTTTTCAGAAAAAAAACAGGAAATCACCCACCATAATCAAACCTTCAAACTTGGCTTTTCTTCTGAAAATGCCATTTTTTCATCAGTCGAAACTATGCTCATGGCTGCTCAGAAATAAATAAATAAATAAAACGGAAAAAACTATGATCATGGCACCAAATTATATCACCGGCAAACACAGTAAAAGTAAATTATGCCAAAAATGGCACAAATCTGTACAAGTAAACTCTAAAGGTTTCAATGATCACAGACTCATCAAATTACAAGTGTTCCAATAAATTTCAACATATCTTTCAGATCTTCATCCAGTTAATTTCCCAGTTACTTTCTGCGCTATCCATCCCAAGCCATCGTATAAACCTTCACCTGTAAGAGCACAGCTAGCCTGAATATGCCAATCATGGTTCTTGATACTATGAAGAGAGAGTGCATTGGTGATTTCAGCAGGCGCCATACAATCCTTGATATCCTGCTTGTTTGCAAATATGAGAACGGCACTTTGTAGATCCTCGTGTGGAAGAAGTTTAAATAATTCGTCCTTCATGATAGAAATCCTGGCTCTGTCAGTGCTGTCTATCACCACGATAACAGCATGAGTCCCACGATAGTATGTTGCCCACGATGTCCTGAGTCGTTCTTGCCCACCAAGATCCGATACCTGATTACAAAAAAGTAAAAGATTACTCGAACTTCTACGAACGGTCAAATGCTATGTTTGGAATCACACGTTACACTATGTACTCAAATCACTTGGTCCATATCTGAGATTTGGATGAATAATTTATTGGTAATCCATAATACATGGAACATGTCACCTTTTTGTCATTGACAATAATAGGTATATTAAAAGATTGTTTCATTTACAATTACCTTATAAAATGGAGAGCAGACAATTTTTCGTATAACTCTGAGGAAGCAAAAGCGTGTTGAGCGATAAAAAATGTTAAATGGGCAAACCAAGAGGACGATGAAAAACTGAAACACAACGATGAAGAACATGATTAGACCAATATGAACTCGAAATGGCAACACTTGTATCAGGAAAAAAAAATTGAAATCAAAATCAAAACAAGTATAACCATTAATTCTTGCACTCATTTCATCTAAAACTTGGAAGCATGGCAGGTACTAACCAGTAACAGAATTCCGGGGATCACATCCACTTTGTGAGGAGAGAGACCAGTGGAGAGTAGGATAAGATGAATTGTCATTGCTCCCACTACTGCTATCATCAAACAAGTGCTAATCAGGAAAGCATCCCTATACTTGAGGGTGGTGCTCTGTTGAAATTCAAACGTTATGAATTTATGAAAAATAACGAATCACATCACCATACTTGGTTTGTGTACTAGTTGTTATTATTGCTATTTTAATATAATTTCTTTTTTCTGTTAAAAAAAAGAATAAAAAACAATTCAAGAAGACAGGAAGTATAAAGAATGAGAGAATCAACTACCGAACATGAGTACATAGAGAAACACAAGTCAATGATCACTAAAGGTATCTTAATCTTTATTATTACTCATATTCCATATCACAATGATACATCTATATGTTTTGGTACAATCATAATGAATTTATATCTTAAAACCCATTATCATGATCAATCATTTAAGCCCGCAACAAGAGCTGCAGATGCTCCTGAATACCATTCAATAAGAAATAGGATTCTTTTGAAGATGTCCTTGTTAGTAACCGATGAATATTAATCATTTATTTAATGGTCCATAAATTCCACATTCAATTTTGTATTTGGGTTCCTATACCAACAATCTTATTCATACTTTGGTAATGTCCAATGGTAAAGTATAAATAGAACACACTTTTGAAGAGATTAAAACACAAGATCAAAGCAAATTTTTGCATATTGTTAATCCCTTGTTCTTATTTGAAATGTTTCTTTTTTATCAGAGCAATGATTGTACCAAAGTTTAGTCACTTCCTCATACTTATAGAAGCTTTTATCATGAAATATGGTGGAGCCAACCTATTGGCCATGGTGCGCTCCAACTCAATGCACAATTTTTTAAAAAAAATTATTGATAATTTTTTTTGAAGTTTAGTTTTTTAAACTAACCATCTAAACGGTGATCGTATTTTAGCTCTATCTAGCCCTACAAATCACAGATAATTTTTAAATTCTGACTCCGTCTATAATTTGTGTATGTATATATAATAGCCATGTGGGGATTGATTATTCCCATAATAATAAAAGATAAATGTGTGTGCACTTTGACCATTTATTTAGATATAAATTTTATGAAAACGCAAAATATAACTAAAATTTTAAGTTCCTAACATATATCCGTACACACAACAGATCCCGTGATATTTATTGGGCCATTAAGAATCCAGATGAGAAAAATAATGGCTCATTATTCATACCTCATTTATAACTTGGCCCATAACCATTGAGCTAGGGCTTCGACAATCGATTATCGACAATTGGGAATAGCATTCAGCTCCCGCTTCCTGCTGATTCTTGGCCGTCTGGTAAGCTGAAATCTTACTACCTCGACACACCGTAGCTCAATCCATTAATTTATATGTGATATTTTTCTGTAGAATTGGAAACAATCACTGCCTGGATTTCTAATGTTTTTGGTCATGACGCTTCTTCCTTATGTGAATCATTTTCTATTTCTGATTTTAATTTATCGATTCATTTAGAAAATTATGATTTTGACTCGAATCAGAAGAAGTTGTCCGTTCCTTTGATTAATGTATTTTGTTAGTTTAATAGGTTTAATTTTTTTTATTTGTTTTTACCTTTTCATGTTCTAATTGAAAATGTTTGGTTATTTCTGGATAATTATGTACGGTTAGAATCTGGAAAGCTTTTGCATTCTCTCTCTGTGTGTGTGTGTGTGTGTGTGTGTTTAATCGACCTTAGTGTAATGTTGAACAGCAAAAGTAGTAGGTCATTCTCTTTCTCGTCTTTACTTGGTTGAATCGCTTGATGTTTACGTATGTATTACTCCGAGACAGTAGCCTTTGACTATTGAGGCTACATTGTTTGCGCTGTGTGTTTGTTGTAAGCAGGGTGGACACGTTTATTTAGTTGGTCCTACTCAATGTATTTCAAGGTAAAAAAATCGACTTTTTTTTAAGAAACTACTCATGAAATTATTGTTATATTTTTTAGTTTGTTTGTTGACCCTGTTTGTTATGATTTATCCTGATAACTTTTTTGAACGTGGTGTGTCCTTTGTACAGTCTTCTCAGTAAGTTAAGATGGTGAGAGTTAGTGTGCTTAATGATGCTCTTAAGAGCATGTACAACGCGGAGAAGCGTGGGAAGCGTCAAGTAATGATACGGCCATCGTCCAAAGTCATTATTAAGTTTCTCTTGGTGATGCAGAAGCATGGTATACTGAACATTAAACTAGTTCTATATGAGTGCTTGATATTACTTAGACTTTCTTAATGCATCCGTCATTTTGATGGATAATGCAGGATATATTGGGGAGTTTGAGTTTGTTGATGATCACCGCTCTGGCAAAATTGTTGTTGAACTTAATGGAAGGTTGAACAAATGTGGTGTCATCAGCCCTCGTTTTGATATTGGTGTCAAGGATATTGAGGGATGGACTGCAAGGTTGCTTCCTTCCAGACAGGTGTGCCAGCTTTTTAAAAAAATAAATAAAAGAAATTCATTCTAATCTTAAACAATGCAAATATGGTACTCGATTTGTCTCTTTGTTGATGCCTGTGGTTTCTATGATTGTGGTAGGATGTGTTGCTCTGGAGGTTTAGTTTTGTTCATTTACAATGTCAACATTAAACATTATGATATGTATAAAAGTTTAAGTAGTTTGTGGTTATATATTTATTATTCGATTTTCACTTTCCTGTTAGATGTTAATAGATTGCCATTCTATCTTTCTGAGGACTTCCAAAAAAAATGATTTAAGGATTAATGGCTTAAGAGTGAGAAATTCATCTATGGGTATATAATCGGTACTTTTGTAAATAGAAAGTCAAAATTTGGATTCAAGGTTTGACTTGAAGATCTATGGCCCTAAACCTTGTCGCACAAATTATACATTTAGGTTGAGTAATGCATCATTAAAGTTTTTGTGGTTCGAATAATGAGATTATAGCCAAGTGTTTGTGATGATCCTTCTTCACAACCCTTGATAGAAGGTGAGACCTCAAATCTGTATTACTTGCTGTCATTTTGTTTCACCACATACTGTTTCTGCTCTATCTTCAACATGTGTCTGACCCTGATTTTCGTTGCGTCTTGCAGTTTGGCTACATTGTGCTGACCACATCTGCAGGCATCATGGACCATGAAGAGGCCAGGAGAAAAAATGTTGGTGGCAAGGTTCTTGGCTTCTTTTATTAGGGGCATAACTTGTTCCCGAGTTTAGCTTCTTTTATGAAGAGATTTTAATGCAATTTTAAACTTTCTTAGTTTGGTATGTTTTTATGTTTGGTTATTGTTGGCTACTTCATTTGCAACATATATATTTTGAAGCGACCTCTCGATTATGTCTATTGTTTTGAGCTCAAAGTTTTTGAAAGATTTATTTTTTTTTCTTCCTCAACTGATGTTTTTATTATTTATATCCAATACTATTTTGCTACCAAAAAAATTGCTTGCAAACACAATTTCATGAAAAACGTCTGTATAAAGTTTGCAACAAATTAGAGTTTCATCAATTAATTTTGGCATCCTTGACCAAATATAATGTCCAATTTTATGGTAATGCAGCATATAACGTTAAGTGAGGCGATATTAGATCGTTTACTGACTGAACAAACTATCAAAACTGAGCTAATTGAGTTTATTTTCCATTTGTTTCGACACCAAAAATTTTACAAATGTTTAAAACAAGTTTATACAAATGTCAAAACATAATTGGTTTTTGAAAATAAGTGCTTGTTTCATTGAAGAATTGGAACTAATGTCATAATCGAGCTGATAAATCAAAGGCCTGGCGTAGGCCGATTCTTCACATCTTGAGAAAACGACTCAATGAATCGATATTTAAAGTCTATCACGTTCTTAATTCACATAGAAGTATCAGATCTTTGTCCTAGGGAATCTCATATGTTGACAATTGACATGGCCTCTTAATTTTAGCCATGGTGCTTCTATGTCTATCACGTTATTAATCAGGCTTCCCTTGTCACAAGAAATTGTCGAAAATGAATCCTAAGAATTGGACTAGTAGTCAATGGAACAAATGAACATTACCAACTGGTTGAGATGTCTTATGAAAAGGTTCAAACAATACTCGCATTTGAATTTAAGATCTACAATATTTCGTCCAGCAACAAGATAATGGACAAGATGTAGCTTCCGTTTCACTGATCACCTTTTTTTTTTTTAATTAAAAATATCAATCAACGGTACAATAATCCCATGCAAAATACAATGAACTTCCAATTTGTACCGTTGATTGACATTTTTAATTAAAAAAAATGTGGATAAGTGAAACCGAAGCTACATCTTGTCCATTAGTTTTTATAATTAGGAGTATAAATGAATCGAGCCGGCTCGAAAAATATTTAATTCGTATTTGAAATTATCGTATTCGAGCTGAACTCGAACATATTCGTACTATTTCGAGCCGAACTCGAATCCAAATTATTTTTGTTCGGCAGTTCGCGAGCAGCTTGCGAGCTTTAATATTCTATTAATATACATAGTTTTAAATTAAATAAATATATTTCGAGCCTTTCAAATATTTATTTTCGAGCAATAGTTCGAATAGCTCGTGAGCATGTTCGAACTTTTTGAGCCGAACTCGAGGATTAATTCGAGCCGAACTCGACCAAACCATTTAAGCTATCAGAACTTCGAATCGAGCTCGCACTCGAATATATCTATTTCGAGCTTTAAAATTTACTTCATATTCGACTCGATTCGGTTCGTCTACACCACTATTTATAATATAATGTATCACATACCACTGCATGAAATTTTACTCATTCATGACAGATAATCTGATTGATCGATAAACCGGGATAAAGATGTTGAAAAATGATCCAGTGGGATTCAGACAAACGCCAAATAAGGACTCGCTAATAACTTGTAGTCATGACGATTCATTTTCTCAAAATGCCATTGAAATAGGGATTTCTAATGTTTTTCCCTCTGACCATTCAATAAAAACGACACACAACAATACTCGTGTATGCAGACAAAATTCTTGTATATGTTAGTCAAGATACCTCCTTCCCCTATCAGAACGAAGTTTGTAATCTTATAGTAATTCAACATTGAATTACTATTTATTTCAAGAGAGAGAGTTTACAAGTCATTCTAGCTGACACAACATCATATTTTGTTAGATCATGCGTGCTATATAACTTGATATAGGAAACATGGTGCATGGTCTACACAAAATTTAGCGGCCAATAGGTTGAGTATGAAAACTATAGCTACTAAGATATAGGATTATGGAAACAAAGTACCAGGGACTTGAAAGATTCATATAGCTGATCTTGCATGGAGATTTGAAGTACAAGAACAAATTTGTTTCTATTGACACGTTTTGTTTCGTTTCGAACATCTCTTAAACCATATCTTTGTTCCTAGAAGTTAATGAAAGAGGCACGATCTTGATAATAGAGTAAGATGACGATGTTACTCTCACTCTCCCAGGAGCAAACAATATGAAAAGAGAGAGGCAAAATCTGTAACAACATAGCATTACAAGTAATACAGAGAAATCAAATTTTTTGTAGCACGAACTTTCGAATACTAAAAGTATTAACTAGAAATTAATCAGTTTCAAGATTTTTCTACACTCACACGACAGCTAAACTAACAGTTTCTTCAAGTTATAGCAGAGTATCATGTGTTAACCTTGAGATCTTAATCCCGCATGTCATGAGCTAATTTCATCTTATACAATTAATCAGTAGTATAACTCAAGCAGAATCATCGGGAAAAGGAGTATAATGCATCAAACAAGCTAAAATCCAGTTTACCTACTGATTCAGTTAACAGTAATAAGTTCACAAGTCACAAAGAGTAAGAGCAAATGTTTCACCAAATTTCCAACGGACAAACATTATTCAAAACATGAAGAGAACGGGTAAATGAATAAGAAGAAAACACTTTTAATCCAATATCATACCATAAAGTAAAATGAAGGCCAAGAGAGCTTAAAAAAGTCCCCTCATCCAAGCTTTTGAATTAGGAAAAAAATTATGATAGTAAACTTGGATAAACGATTCAAAACTAAAACCGAATCCCAGCTTCCTTCCCAAGAAAACAAGAATCCAACCAAAACAATCACTATTTCAGACACTAGCATATTGTCCCCTCGGACTATCCACAACATTCAGTAACGACCCATACGGCGAATCTTCCAAATAATCCTCAGGCGCCCTCAAAATCGCGTGAAAAAGAATCACCAAGGCCCCAATTATCAAAGAAAGGAACAGACTTAACCAAGCTTTAGTCCAGAACAGAGCACCCAATGTCAGTACAGCAAGAAAACCCGTAACTAATTTTTGGTCAAAATCGTATTCAAAAAGAGTTAAAGGCTCGTCGCGAAAGATAACTAGGTATGTCCAGGCGGCGAAGATGCATAGGAAGAGGATGAGGTAGAGGGGGTGGGTGATGAGGGTGAGGAGGAAGATGACAAGAGTGAGGAGAGCGTAGTTCGGAAGGAAGAAACGGAGATTTTGTGTGAGCCGATACGAGGATTCGGAGAGCGAGATGGGGATGCTCAGAGAAGATGGATCTAGGAATTGTCGCCATGGGCGTAGCATGGCGGCAGAGGTGGTGGCGCCAGGGGGTGGAAACGGCGATGACATTTGGAATTCGTTTCGTTGGAGAAAAAGGGGAAAGTATAGTTACACCGTGTATTGGGAAGAGACTTTTTTATTAAAAGAAATAATATTATTTAATTAATTTGCTACTAATGTCGAGACTTTTGACAACCACCATTTTTTTTAACACTGGCTTGGTCTTTACTCTTTAAGCCAAAGGTCTCTACTTAAAACACATTAAGACTTATGAAGTGTCTCTACAAATATGTTTTTTTTTTTTTAGGAAACTAAAAGTATGTTTCAAATTGTACAAGGATATTATATATATATATATATATGACAAATAACATTTTTTTTTGATCGAGCAAATAAAATATATAAATAGAATGTACCAGAGGTACACCAAAAAGTCTTAAGGATTACACATTAGAAAAAACTGAAAAAAGCTAAAACGAAAGATTTAACATGATAACGACATAATTTCTGAAGTAAATATAAATAAAATAAAGTGTAATTATTATATATAATTAAAAATTCAAAATATCCTTCCATATATATGATATGGACCGGCTCAACTAAACGTGTGAATGATTTGACAAACCCTCCATATTATAATGAATGAATAACAAGATTTACCAAAACTCATCATAATAATAACATAAGGTGAGAAGAGAAAATGTACATGCCCAGCAGAAGAAACACCACCACAAATTGCACTGCTTCAGTTGCTTCCTCATATTCAGGATTCTCCATACTGCTTCTCCATGATGATCTGCCCAAGTTTCGTGTACAAAGCTTCTTGTTCACCAAAGGTAAGGTTCATCAATATCTACACCAAACCAAAAACACAAACAAATGTCTCACAATTATAAAGCATGAATAATTAGATTACACGATGAATGGTTCCTGATATTTTTACCTGGTCCATGATCATCTCAACTGATACACTTTGAGGCACAACAAATGAGTGAAGATAAATATATGCAAAGACAGCCATAACCATCTGCACGTAGCTGATCGTTAACCACCGCACAGACCAAAATTTGGTAAAATGCCATGATTCAGTTACTTGTGGGCTCGAAGAGAGAGTATATTAATACAGGAAAACCAAGTTCACGAATAAATGTTGTAGTATTCTCTTTTCTGTGGTACAACTGTCCGACATCGGTTAATAAGAAAAAATTGAAAACGTTACCAAGGGCTACACATTGAATTCCACTAAAACTAGGTTAATCATTTTGTAAAGTATGAAAGGATGCATAATAGATGCTAGCGGGCGATATTATGCAAACTCTCGCTTGCATGGGCTCATGGATACAAGGTAGGTGTGACAGGATCGACCTCAATTGTTTCTGACAAAGCAATACTATAACATGGAAGGTGATAATAATGCAGTGCTACAAACATAGTTCCATAAAGAGGTTCCATATCAGGAAAAAAAGGAACAAGAAGTTGCCATCCCATCTAATTACAGGAGAAGAACTCTCCAGCACGTCACAAAAGATGATGATGAAATAGCTCGCATCTAAAGGCAAAGAAACAGATGTATACGACTGGACTGACTTTTAATTTGTTACTAAAATTATTTTGTCTCCTCCTATCTTCTATGATGGTAAAAAAAAAAGAAGAATGAATAAAGTTCCAGGCCAGGTAGAATGTGCGCATGTATAACTCTGTGTGCGTAAAATCTGGAAGAAGACTTCTTATAAATTTTAGAGAAGGATGGATAAGGTTTTCAAGGGTAATCATATGACGTAAAAAAGATAAGAGAAATGGATCGAAGTTAAGCTCCAAGGAAACATTCCCATTCGTACAAAAGGCAAATAAATGCACAAATGCAACATTAAAAGCAAGCCCCCGTAGTGGTGAGGCACACTAGTATAAAAAAAATCATCCATTTTTGTAATAAAATCGGAAACTTGTCTCAAACTTACCTGGCAATCCATCCTATCTGTGATACCACCATGTCCAGGAATGCTATCACCAAAATCCTGTGATGAAAAAAATATGTTATAAATATAAAGATCGGGTAATTTACAAATTTTAACATTAGAATAGGAATGTTCCACATTTATCAAACCTTGATCTTGAAAGCTCTTTTAAAGCCACTGGCAAAAAAACCACCAAACGGTGCTATAATTGATGCAAAAAGACCGAGACAAAGTGCATGCCACTGCACGGGCAAAACAGAAATCTCTCTCCAAGGAAACTGGAAACAATTGAAGTGTGTAGCAGCTCATTAGTATCGGTTCCCTATTTGCAATCTAAATTTGGAAGGATAGAACATAAAAGAAAACTCAAAATGGATAGCTGAATGATTCAATTAAAGGACGTTCAGCCATCAATTTACAAGAAGTTTGACATTGCTAATTGCAAGAGGGACGATTTTCCCTCCGTCGATATATTTAATACAAAAATCAAATATAAGCAACTAACCCATTGAGGAAACAACTCTGGGACAATAAAATATTCAGGTTTAAACAATGGACCAGAATCGCAACGAAGCCAGCCAGTTGATAAATCCTACACATTTCAGTCAGGAGAAAGTCTTAGCTTCTAAAAAACTGGTGAGTAAGCCCTGAAAATACAGATCGGACATAAGCCAGAAAGAACCTTTCTAGGGCACGTCAACCACTGAAAGCGACCCAATAAATTTGCAACCTGAAAGCAATTTTAAATTTAAATAAATTTATCACTCCAAAATTTAAAAAAGAACAGGTCAAGATTGACCCAGATGGCAAAATACTCCATGAGAAGCTCCACCACTATATCAAAGATTTTTCCACTATTTCGACTGTCTCCGAATAACCGGATAATTTCCTACCACAAAAGCAGAGATCATGGTGGTAACAGATGCCCCAATGAAGCCCTCCCATGTTTTCTTTGGTGACAACTTGATCAAAGGAGTTTTCCCAAAGAAAAACCCGAAAATGTAAGCAGCAATATCGTTGATAACAATAAGGGATGCTGGAAGAAGGAACCTGCATTGATGCCAAGTGTGTTTGAAATTCTTGATTGAAGTTAATTCAATCAGTAGCATTGCATCAATTCTACTAATTAATGTAATTAATGTCGGGTATTTATAAGGTCCAGACTCCAAATATCAGACCCACAAAAAAATCAAGTCTCAAGACGCAAAAGATCTAGCATAAAGAATTGAGCGCATACTAAGTGGTCATAAAACAATAAGTTTCTAAAAGAATGCAGTTAACTGAGCAAGACAATTGAGATATATAAAAGTACATAATATGAAATCTGGCTCAGTTCTATTAGAATCATTGTAACAACACAACACATTATGTCTAATGTAAATAATTTTAGGAGAAAAAACCATCGACCAGTAATTATCATCCATGACATTCAACTTTAAACAAGACAATATGAAAACCAAAGAAGTGTTACCAGAAAATTCCTTCAAAAATATTGGCCACAGTAAAAGCTGACTGAGTGAAAACCACAATCAAAATCATGTGTGTCCAAGCATATTGGCCAAATTGATACTTGTACATCTTCTTCTTTAGAGTGAGAATGAACCACATGAAACCTGAAGTCACAAAAGAAGAAAATATTTAGTTCCACATCGACAGCTAAAATCAGTCTGTTATTACAACTGAAATGACAAATGTTCGGAATGGTTAAAAAACATTATCAATTTGATGGGTCACACAACTGAAACATAATAAATTATAAGAAAAAACTTGAAAATTAGGTATCTCAGACCATATAACAGTAGAGCGCAAGGAAAAGTTGGTACCGACCAGCAATATACAAAAAATAGCAGGTGACCATATGATACTTGATAAATCTGCTAACGAGCTTATACAAAACTTTGTCTGTAGTGACAGTATTCACAAGCCTTTGACTCAGAATCCGACCATAAACATATAGCATCACAGTGAAGAAGAAGTACCTGAAAACAGAGAGAAATGCTAAAAACTGGGAAAATCATAATGTAAATGCGGCAAATCTTTGTTAATTACAAAATAAAGTTGAAAGCAATCTAAGAGACATATAAAAGTAAGACATATGAGAGTGAAGCTAAGCAGATCCAGTGAATTTAAGGTTAAAAACATGGATACAAATAAGGTGCCTGGACAGGTATTGAAAAAAATCAAGTAAAATGATACCACATCAGGATTTACATTCGCTGACAAAAAGCAAGTTAAATGTGGTGGGGTGGGGTGGGGGGGTTCCTTCTTGAAACAATGAAGTTGAAAATTAGCAAAATGGTGTCACAACTTCAAGATATGGAAAACATGAGCTTGCGCATTTTAATAATAAAATGATACCCTAAGCGACAAAGAACAGCTTCAGAGGCCAAAAAGATCTGGAACACCCACCAATTTAAGATCCTGAAACCAGGAAGGTGTCTGTCTTCATGTGCTCTTCTAAGTAAATTGAACAGCTCCTTTGCCATAATTATTTGTATAACAACGACCATGGCCCAGATATAAAGGTGGCCCATATAAATTACAAAGGCAAATCCTCCGATCATCCAGACAGATGAGTACGTGCGGATTAACATCGACTTGTACTTGTTACTGTCATTAACAAGTAAATGGCTTCCATTTTCTTTATCAACTTCCGCAGGGACCTGGAATTTTAGAAACGAAAAGGTACAGAAATTAGAATGTTGAATTTACAAGTTTCAAATACAAAGCCAAAAGCCGAAAATATTTTTTAAGCAGGGAATCTTCCCAGATTCAGCAAAGAAAAAAAGTCAGTTCTGCTTACAATATATACCTAACATAATTCAGCATGGAGCATAAAACTGATTCCAGAAAAGATCACTAACCTCATTAGAACCTCTGCGCCGACGTCTTGCCGTAGACCCACTAGTTGTTGATGTGCCGCCAGAACCAGAATCCTTATGCATCTTCTCTCTCAGATTTAAACTCCACCAAATATTCACATAAATATTTTGATCCGAAGAAACAACATGAGAAATCAAAACCAACCACCACAAAATCTATCCCCACTTGAACTTTGAGTAGCTGGTATAATAATAATCAAATTCATGTAAGAAAATGGTCCTCACCCTTTATTTTCTCACCTTAAACATTTGAATTCACAAAATCAAACTATATCAAGGAAAACTAGTAAACAATCGGAAATATAAACTTCTAATGACATTTATTCTGACGTTCCTTTTTCCATAACTTTGCTTTTCACTTCAAAATTCTTAACTATTAACCTGTGCAAGTAACCATAAATCAATCAAATGCTGAATATTAAGTTTAATAACAGATAGAAAAATGAGAGATAAAGCTACAAGAAGGTATAACTTCAAAATATGTTCTTAGCAATACAGAATACATCAATGCCAACAAAAAAAAAATTCAATATGATATAACTAATCATGGTGCCTATTAATTATTTAACTCCCAAATATTAATGATGGCAATCAGAGATTTTCTTAAAAACAACACTAACAAAACCACAAATTCTCATATAAATTCATACATGACACCGATAAAGCATAGAAATAAAATTGGTTTTCTTTACAGCAATCATGCAGCAAGCAATAATTAAAACCTCTAAAAATTGCATCTTGGTAAGAAAAATTTCAAGTTAACCCAAATCTCAGCAAAGAAATAACAATTCATAAACACTGTAACAAAGAATTCACCAAAGGCCAATAAATATCGAGGAGCATGCATTATACGTCAAAAACATACGAAAAATCCAAAGCGAGAACGAAGTAACACAGCAATATCAAGGCGACACGCGTCAATGACCGGAATAGAGGAGATAAAAAGAGCGAGAGAGATCTAGCCTTTTGCTCAGTATGTGTAGTGTGTGTGTTTTGAATGGGGAAAAGGGATAAAGTCTCTGGTTTGTGATGGTGCGAGGATTTTAGAGTTTTCGCGATGGACTAATTGCTGCGATTTTGTAGAAGATTTAAGGTCAAAAGGGAATTATGTAAAACATTGGGGGCACAATGCAATTTAATTTCGCGTATGAACTTCCACCTTTTTTCGCACTTTAAACCAAAAAAACAAATGCGACTTTTAGAAAAAATGGGGTTAAAGTGAAAAGGATGGATCTATTTGATAGCTATTAGGGTAAAAAGCAAACATCATTCTAACATTTTTAGCACTTCACCCCTAACTTTTCAAAATATATATAACCACATGAATAATTTTAAATGGTGCACTTAACCTCATAACAAACATTCGGGAATAATTTTTCAGAATATTCTGACTGTAAATTCCCCACGGTCGAGGATATATATGTCTTTTCATATAATTTCTGTAGGAATTTTAAGAGTGTACCAATCAGAAAATACATGAAATGAATTTTACGATTATACCTACGGTTGAGGAAGTTAACTTGTACAATTCCTGCAGAAAATTCATGAAAAGACACACTCTTGACCGTGACAAGTGAGATGCATGTGAGAATTTGCAATCAGAATATTCGAAAAAATTGTTCCCGAATATTATTTAGGGGGTTAATTGCTACTTAAAATTGTTTAGGGGTTTTGAAAGTTAGGGGTAAACGTTTGGGGGTGACCGCTTTTTATTATTTGGCATAAGTTTTGTTGCAATCAAAGTTAGGTGTTTATTTGCATCCCATCTTGTGTAAATGTTGGGATAAATTATCATTACCAATTTATGAGTCGAGCAAAATTTAATTGATCTTTATTATAACTCTCAAAACGTAAGAAATAAATTAAAATCAGAGTTGCTTCTTCATAAATTAAATTAAAAACTGGAAGAAAAAAAATCTAAAGACAACACAAAACTTCGTAGAAAAATAATAATACATGTATTGCAATAATAGCAAGGTAGTTATGCCGATTGCTGGGGGCAACCTCTATAGCTGGAAAATCTAAGGGAGAAAAGTGAAGGGTATAAAGTGGAAAAGGATTGCATGGAATGTGCATCTTAGCTTTTTAATCTATAAATAAATCGGATGCTTCTTATTTGGAACTTGTATTCAATCTCATATTTGACTCAACATTTAAATTAATGGTGCCGCAAACGGCAGAACCAAGACTTGATCCGGCAAGAGGAGGTGGGAAGGATCCATCCAATGTGCTTTGTGATTAATTTTTTGTTATCAAATAAATCATATATACAATTTATTTCTTTATTTTTTGTTTGAAAAGCAGGTGTGGTGGCTCTATATACAAAATCATTAAAAACTAAGAAACAGAACCCAAAAAGTTTCTGGACAGAGTAGGATATATGTTGTAGAAGAAAAATTTCTACATATAGATGTGTTATGATATTTTGGAATATACACATAGTTATTGGATTCATATTGGGGGTTTCGATTGATCAATACGTGAAGATCTGATTATGTTAGACATGAGTCACAACTCTTTATAGTTTTAGAGACAAACATATGAGACATATGAGAAAAACAATTATTTAATAAATAATTTATTTGTTGCCGTTCAAGGAAATACACACATATATTCGATGGTTCCAAAAGATTTATTAATTTTCAGCAATTCCTTCCATCATAATAATTTGCGTAAGTATAACAAGGTTTATTCTTGGCTACTCGTGGGGTAATCCTATCTATTGGACGTGTATATTCTCATCAACTTTGGATGAGAATATACACATCCAATTGATCGATCTACCATGAAACACTACTCCAATGGGGTAGCCAATACCAGTTCGTATAACATATCTGCTATTTATGGTTCTATCCAATAAATGCATAGGACATCTTCAAGCACAGTGGAATTCTGGGAAAAATTGCACGATGTAAACGAATAGAATGTGTCTATCTAATTAAAATTTCATCATAAGGCTCTTTCTCTTGAACAAGTATTCTATCACCTTTGAAAGCCATTTATGTAGATCAGTCATTCATAATATGCAAATATCATAGAATGTTACACATATGGACAAACAATTTGTTCCAATTTGTTTGATCATTATTTATGTGCAGCAACTATGACATATTTCTAACACGAGACTGCTTAGCCTATGCCAAAGTGAAGCCTGCAGTGAATCAGATTGAAACACATCCTTATTTTCAACGAGATTCTCTTGTTAAATTCTGCCAGAAACACGGTGTCTGTGTTACAGCGCACACCACCCATGGAGGAGCTGCAGTTAACACCGAATTGTTGGTTCAGTGTCATGTTTGGACGACTCGGTTCTTAAAGTACTTCTATCTTTACTTTACCTTATTTTAGCATTGCAAAGCTCCTTTTTATTTCCTGGTTGATTAATCACTTCTCAATTCCGCTTCAAAGTATCAGGATCTTTCCAAGAATATAAGAAGACTGTGGCTCAAATTGTTCTTCGATTGGGGTATTCAAAGAAACAAAGTTGTCGTACCTAAATCATCAAAACCTGATAGATTGGAAGAGAATTTTTCAGTAATCGACTTTGAGCTTGCCGAAGAAGACATGGAACTGATCAAGACTGTGGATCGCTGTTATCGAACCAATCAACCTGCCAAGTTTTGGGGTACAGATTTGTATGCTTGATTTGATTTTGTAGTTGATATTCTACAATACGCTTGAGTTGAATTTGTAGTTGATATCTGTTTGAAGTATTTGCTCTTGTGCCCTCTGAATGTTACATGGACCAGTTCTGATTCACTCCTGAAAGAAACTTTGACTCTACCTTTCATGCTCGAATGCTGTTTGTGTTATGTGTGAGTGTGCTTGTTGAAGTAATCTTTATTTTCATGTTATCAGTAGGTTGAGTTATCATTTGATATGGTGCTTGAGCAGCTGAGAACGGAGGTAAGAACATGCATATTCGTTGTTCAGAAGCTGATTTTGACATTTGATTTTATTTTTCTTACTCAGATGCCCTCTTTTATGGAGAGGGAGCATGAATTCTGCTTCTTAGTTATCTTTTACTTATATGTTTCGGCTGATTTTATGATTTTGTTTTAATTAGGTCTTGTATGTTTATTGTGATTTATTAGGTGCACTTTGTGGAAATGGATCCTTGTGTTATCTCAGATGTCCTCCCGCCATATTTAGAATCAACTGATTTTCTTGATATGTCAGTCATACATGGATCGAGCCATTCTTTCTTTCAATTTCAATCTTTTTCTTTATTTCTATGAACAACCGTTAACCTTGTTTGGTTTATTCCTATGATGGAGTTTCAGATATTGCCTGCATTTACATTGACTGTAAGCAAAGTCGATCGGAGCAACTTTTCCGGTGCCTGAGATTTGTTTTGTGATAATGTGAAATGGTACTGTGGTGAAGTTGTGCACAATTAATCCACTGCGTTCTTTTTTATTATAATTGAAAAACGTAGATGTGTAATACTGGTTTCAGTTCAATTATGACTTGCTTGCCTGATCATTTGATATGTCTTTCAACTAAAGTCAGGCATCAAGGTCCTATAAGTAACACTATTGTTGAACTGTTTATCTTGTTTATTAATTTGATGCAATTTATGTTAGCTTGCTTCAATACAATTTATAATGGCTTGCTTCTTGTTTGAAAAAGTCGAAGGGAGTATAAGCGATAGATATTATGTGTGAACTACTCGGTAGAGGTCCAAGAGAATGATTTTGATAGTTTGTGCGAACTACTTGAATAACTTGTAATGACTCTGATAGTAGTAATCAATTTTTTAGTCAACTTGATTTTAGTTTTACTAGTTTTTGTAATTTGTGCTTCAATATTGGATAGAATTTTGTGACAACTTCATGATTTTAACTTAATACAAATGTTTACTTTTATTTTATTGGTTTATATATATAAAATGAAAAAAAAAAACAACTTTTAAGTTATTGTAATGCATTTTGTTGTAGTGTGTGAAATATATATATTGTCGCTAGAAAGCGTCGAACTGTGTTTATAGTGACCCTTATGTTTTTATTGATGCTTGCTTAAAGCGTCGTATATGTGGTTGTTTAATAGGTATGCAAGTTATAGTGATGTTTTAGAGCGACACAAATGCTGCTTTTCGTGAAGCTTTCAAGCGTCACTATAACCTACATACCTACTAAAACACTTACCTAAAACGTCAATAAAAATAAAAGTGTCACTATAACCACATTTTGTGACGATTTTTAGTGTCACTATAGCCAATTTTTCCAGTAGTGTTTGTAGATAATCATTTTTTATTATCAACTATTACAACTATACTGGAGTGAAAGAGAATTGTTTTTACATGTGTTTAAATTATCTATCCAAATGAGAGAGGTATGTTCCATTAAACCAAGTGATCTTGGGCTGATAATCATTTTCTTTTAAACTAAACATATTATGCATATCACTAGAATGAATTAAAGGTGTATCATTCATACCGGGGGCGATCAAGAATATATGTTAAAAATGGTAAAATCATCTATTTGCAATATAATTTAATGTATATTTTAACTATTTTTGAACAAGAAAATTTTTAACTATTCTTGAACAAGAAAAATCTTTTTTCCTTTTCTGTACATTTGTTTTCTTCCTAGTTGGGAAATTCACATGATTCAAGCATTCCTTTTCAGCGTGTACACTTATATTTCACAAGAAATCCGTATAATCCATCTTCCTTTTCTATCAATTTCTTTCTTCTTCCTCTTCATATAAACCTATCAAATGCACAAATATTTATACTAAGAAAACCTCTCAAGAAATCAAGTACGTACAAATATCAAGAAGATCACTAGAAATCCAGAAAAAATAATCAAGAGCACGAAGATGGACCAAAAAGAGAAAGAAGAAGATGATCCAAGCAGAAATAATCAGTATCCTCTTGACCCAAACTGCTACCGAATTCTTGATGAAATAGGGAGAGGAGTTAGCGCAATTGTGTACAAAGCAATATGCATTCCATTAAACTCTTCGGTCGTGGCAATCAAAGCCATTGATTTGGAAAAATCAAGAGCAGATTTGGATGGCGTGAGACGCGAATCCAAGATTATGACACTTCTCTGCCACCCTAATATCCTCAAAGCTCACTGTTCCTTCACTGTTGAGAGCCAACTTTGGGTGGTGATGCCGTTCATCTCCTGCGGTTCTCTACAGTCGATAATTTCTTCCACATTCCCTGAGGGATTGCCCGAACCCTGCATTGCATCGGTTCTTAAAGAAACTTTGAGTGCCTTATCATATCTACATGGGCAAGGCCATTTGCATAGAGATATTAAGGCAGGAAACATCCTTATCGATGCGAATGGATCGGTCAAGTTAGCAGATTTCGGGGTTTCGGCCTCCATTTACGAGTGGAATTCTGCATCTATGATGCTAACTGATGTGGCTGGGACGCCGTATTGGATGGCACCTGAGGTTATACATTCACACACAGGGTACAGTTTTAAAGCTGATATATGGTCTTTTGGTATCACCGCAATGGAGTTAGCACATGGGAGGCCTCCTTTGTCTCATCTACCACCTTTCAAATCGTTGATCGTGAAAATTACTAAGCGGTTTCGATTTTCTGATCATTATGAGAAGGGGAAAGATGGAAAGGGAAAGAAATTTTCGAAATCTTTTAAAGATATGGTTGGTTTATGCCTTGACCAGGATCCTTCAAAGAGGCCATCTGCGGAGAAGTTATTGAAGCATTCTTTTTTCAAGAATTGTAAGGGGAGTGATTTCTTGGTGAAGAATGTGTTGCAAGGGCTTGCAAGTGTTGAGAAAAGGTATAAAGTGGAAAAGATTCAGAGGGTGTTTTCGTTGAACAGAAGTGATGATGATGATGAAAACGTGGACAATTTTTCGCCAGAAAACAGGAAGCAGAGAAGGATCAGCGGGTGGAACTTTAATGAAGAGGGGTTTGAAATGGAGCCTGTTTTCAACAACTATAGAGAAGGTGATCATAGAGGTTTGAAGCAGGCGAGTTTTGGAGATGAAATACTGATTCAAGAAAACGAATCGAATTTCGACAGGATGCGAGGGGGTGGAATTGGTGGTGGTGTTGATAAGGGAGTTGTAATGGATAGTTTGGTGTTCTTGAAGAAGAGTTTGGATTATCAAAGGCAACAGGTGGTGCAGATGATTGCATCAATCTGTAGAGAAGAAAATGTAGAGATGAGCAGGGAAGAGCATATGACCCAGGTGATTGAGGAGTTAAGAGTGGAGGTGGAGAATGAGAGGAAGAAGAGGGGTTTGGTGGAGATGGAATTGGAGATTCTTAAGTTGCAGCTTCCCAAAAAGTAGTTAATTTGGTTTATCAAATATGTAACTATGAGATAGTTGACATATAATACAGTTAGTTGGTGAATGAAGTTGTGTTAGGGTTAATTTAGACTTAGCTGTATTAGTAACAAAGGTTGTGGATTTTAGGTTGTAAAAGATGTTCTTATGTCTAAACGAAGTCCGAAAGGATAACTAATATGTATTGGTTTTATGAATACATTTGTATCTTTGGTTTTAGCAAAGTCTTTGTTTATTGAACTTTCTTTAATTTTTTTATCACATGCATTTTATTTTGTTTATATTTATGTGAAAGAGATAATTATGATTTCTATATAAAAAATTAAAGTATTATAAAAGTAAAAGAGAAAATGCTTATACATTGACTCAGGTTTATTTAACTTTTTTTGACATTTTTCTTAAAGATAATAAGTTGCATGCTACACCAGATCAAATTCAATTTCCCATTAAAGATAAATCTAATAGTTTATGCAATATGAGATTTATCTCACACAACTTAATATTCATACCTATAATTTTTTATCTACTGGAAGTGTCGTTTGAACTTAGTTAGCAATGGTAAACAGAAGAAAATATAGTACGAGATGTGACACAATAACAATAGGGGGAATCTATATAATTTACCTCACTTAATGTAGGTTTGATTATTATTGTTGTGTTAGATGTAACATTTTTGTTTTGCTTTTGTTTTTTTTAATATATATATTGTGGGTTAGGTAGATCCCAACCAGTTTATTATGCAAAAAGAAAGCGGATACATGAGAGGGGACCAACCAAACCTTTCTCGATAAATGCATTACATGAATTTAGTAACATTTTGAAGATAAGTACCCAATCTAGCTACTTACAAAGACATTAAGTTTAGCATCGAACATTTCAGCAATTAAAACTATAAATCCATGATTATTTAAAGCTTGATTAGCCAATTCATCAGCCGCAACCTATGATGCACGGATACTCCTAAAATTTTCACGGTCACGTATCCGATATTTTTGGATACCGATACTCACATATACTTAGGTGTGTGAATCTGATACGCCACATGGCGTATCTGAATTAAAAATAATTTTTTTAATTTGGATACTCGTCTAGATACTTCAAGATACTTCTGATTCCGACGTATCGGATACATTTCCTAGCAATTAGTCTGATTACCATGAATCTCATTTGGTTAAATAAAAACAACCTACTTCATGGTAATAAGTGTCACGCCCCAGGCCCGGGCCCGCGCAAGCGCGACTGCACAATGGGCTCCTATAGCAACTACTTCGTATACGTCCTCGCTCTACGAAAATGGTTAACCCAAGTTACTATAATAGTCCATTGTAAGTCTTTATAAACCACTTTAAATTTTCATCCACAACCCATGTGGGACAAGGGTATTACAATCACCCCTCCTTTAGAACGCGACGTCATCGTCGCGACCTAACTCATCGATCCACCGGCACCGAGAATCTAGAGGTGGCTCATACAGGTTCAAGAGGTGGCTCCCGTCATGTAGCACTTTGCCCCGCAGGTTCAAGAGGTGGCTCCCACGCACGTGGCACTTTGCCCCGCAGGTTCAAGAGGTGGCCCCCGTCGTGTAGCACTTTGCCCCATTAGGCTCAAGAGGTGGCTCCCACGCACGTAGCACTTTGCCCCGCATAGCACTTATCTCCCGGTGTTGCCTGTCGGTAACCGGCTCTGATACCATTCTGTCACGCCCCGGGCCAGGCCCGCGCAAGCGCGACTGCACAATGGGCTCCTATAGCAACTACTTCGTATACGTCCTCGCTCTATGAAAATGGTTAACCCAAGTTACTATAATAGTCCATTGTAAGCCTTTATAAACCACTTTAAATTTTCATCCACAACCCATGTGGGACAAGGGTATTACAATAAGACTTCCATGATTTTCGATTTCCTCCATGGCTCATTCCCAAACTATTGCTCACCTTCAAGCACAATCCCAGAAATTAGTCCTCCATAAGTATGCTCCTCTTAGCTACTCATGAAACCCTCCCCCACTAAGCTGAATCAAAGTTAATGTGGATGCAGCTATTGCTAGAGACCATTGCGGAATAGTAATCTTTCCCCATAGAGATTTACCATACATTTTTAATGCTTCATCAGCAGAAATTGCTAGTTCACATTTGACATTCAAACCCTTCACTCGACCAATGTGGAAATAGTTATTTTTGAATGTGATAGCTTGGACACAATTCAACTTATCAACCAAGATGATCCCGTAGCTTTCTGGTCCCGCCGCAAATCTCCTAGCAGATATGCGAAAAATCAAGAAAATTCATCGCCACTGGAAGGTCAAGAAGATTCCTAGGTTGTGTAACTAAGCTACTCATAATCTTGCTAAATGGGCACATGATAAGAATTGGAAGGGACTCCTCAACAATATTTCTCTTTTGGACTATTTTTTGGATTCTGATGTTTCTTTTAGTGCCTGTATTTGTAAGGATTGTAATGACTTTAACGCTTCTTGCTCTTTAATTAATTAATCTGATTCTGTCAAAAAAAATACAATAATAAATTATATAAGAGTTCAAATTCATTTTTTTAATATAAGAATACTGAAGGCAACACCTGCAATTTGGGGAGTGTTACCTTAAAAAAGTGAAAATAGAAGTAGCCAAGGATGGAATCACTCCATTGGCCGCCAGTCATTCACTAAATCTCAGCTAAATAGAGCACAATCTTTTGTATTTTTGTGGGTTCTGAGAAAAGCTCACTCTTTGTTTAAGCAAATCTTGGTCACCGAGATATACTTTTATTTGTAATCTAAGGTGTTCGTATTACAAATATTCTCCAAATGATTTTGAGTGTCAGGCAACAACGTGAATATCTACTTATTGTAATAATTACGATGCATGTAATTGGAATTTAACAAGGTAAAAATATCAATTACAATCCTCTATATTTCATGGTATGCTATGCTTTGGTCTCAATATTGGACATGACACTCTTAAAACATTAAGGCTGTGTTTTGTGTGCCTGATAAGGGCATGATAGGTAATTTATCATGAGACATCAAATGTTCTTCTCGCTGTTTTCAACTCCAACCATAAACACTGGGCCCGTGATAAATCCACATTTCTCGGTAGGAAGCATCCCAATTAAATGGTGTGATGTCTATTAAATGAGTCTACACTATATGGATGAGAAAACAATTTTACACAAATGCCATTTTGTTAATCTTGAAACCCTACGAACTTTGGACATCTTCTTCAGCCACCGCCACCTTTATTTTTGCTTGCTCACGATGCTGCGAAGTTGAAGCCAAGGCGGATTGAAGACCAATACACCTAGCAAGAAGGGTCGGTAATTGTATTTCTTTGTCGTATAAAACTTTTCCCCTCCACCTCAATGAACAAGAATATATTCTCACACAATTTCCTTAGAAATTGCTGATAAATTTCTTTCATCTTCGTAAATAACCGAAAGATTTTGTAATATCTCTCACCATTGAGCAGAAAATTGTTGTTGTTGTTGATTTTTTTTCGAAACAGTAAAATAAAGAGATGAGACACCACCAAGATAATGTAAGCTACTCCAAAAAATACACGATGTATTAAAGTCTTCTTCTCCCTTATATTACAAATCAACATGGTTTATCATTGAAAAATTGCATGCAAATATACAAAGACAAAAGGTTGATGCTGTGGTAATTTTTTGGGTTGAAGCCTTGAAGGAATAAAAAGGATGTGTTTATCTCTAGATAAGCAACTCAAAATGAGTGTTGTCTTCAAAATATTCACAAGATTCTTGGATATTTGCAAACTGAACATTGAAGATTAATATTTCATATTCCAATGTATTATAACTATTTTCATTTACAAGAAAACTAATTATTTTTGTATGTTTGCTAAACTTTGGGAGTGTCTACTTAATTTGTCGGCACAACCAAAATTTGTAGGTCAAGTGCAGTTACCAAGGCCATTGTCAAATGAGGAAGCATAAACTGAGAAATATAATGATGAAGCTGCTGAATATTTTGAATATTTTGAACATGTATTAGGAAGTGGACAATTTGTATGCTGAATATTTTGAACATGTTTCATGGTAGAAAGTGAAATATTTTGGGGGCATTTTGTGTGGAAAAATCTGTATTGCACGTGATTTGGGAAGAATATTTCACCTACTTATTTGTGGAAATATATATGTTAGTATGTATACATACTATGTGTAATTCAACTTTTGTTTTGCCTACATGGCAGGGGAAAATCTATTTTTTTAATGACAATAAATACTTTCGTATATTTTTAGGCATTGTAAATTTGAGTATGTATATCGCAGAAATTAACTATCTACGTCCTGAATATTTTATATAATTCATTAATGAACATGTTGATTTTACATTCTTGCAATTTAATTTTATTATTTTAATTGATGAACATGTAAAAAGATTATTGGGAAAAAAATAGGGGTATGTTAGTTATTATGAGATTGATTCTTAATTTAAAATTATAATTTAATGCTAAAAAAAGAATTAGGAAAAAATAATTGTGAGGGTATTTTGGTCAATATGAGAAAAAAATGATTCTATACCACATATTATCAAATAAACCAAACCCAATATTATTTATCATACTATACTAATCATACGAACCAAACACAATACAGTTTATCCATTAGTTTACTTATCAACTCATTATCCACTTTCTAATCTATCCATCATTTATCATATCCTCGTACCAAGCGCACCCTAAATATATTATATCTTGGCTATCGTCAACCACCCTTAAATCTAACCCATCCCAAAAAGAAATAAATGCTTCTTTTAAAATGACAATTCTGATAACATACAAATTGACAGGCAAAAAAGCTCTGAGAATATACATAACAAGCAATATGCCTTTATTTCTATCAACCAAGGTGGACCATTCCACTCAAAGACCTTCATTAAATGATGTCATATATTAATTATATTGGCTCATCTTTGGTATATTTTGTAAATTGATGTAGCTTTACTCAAATATACAATTAATAGTAATTACATCACATAAATATCTAATATAAATCAATACGGATAATTATTGCTTATACAAATCCACTGTACTTATGACCTAATGAATTTTTTTTGCGCTTTTTGTCATTATTCTCCTATGGGTTGAAACTAGACCGCAGAGAAATAAAGTTTATAAGTGTACATTTTCAAAATTTTGTAGATCTCTTCCAATGCTAAATTTTACTAAAAATTTGCAATTTAAAATGTTAAGCAACTATCATTTGACATTCTAAAGCATGATATCATTTTCTAATGCCCATAGATAATAAAATTATTATAGATAAAATCTAAGACAAAAATTTAAACAGGAAAATGGAACATCAAGTAGATGTGTTACCGAAAATGGCATAACTTGGGAGGACGAGATTGTACAATTTGTGATCAATAGTGGCCAAACACTGGGAACATGCACTGCCTAATTCCATCCAAACACTTCTCATTTAGAATTTGATGCCTCCGCAAAATATTCTTTCATATATATATATATTTGGTTTAACGAGGTATCCAGGTTTGTGCCAACTAAATCTTAGGTAATGAGCCCGGCCCCTCAGGACCGTCACAAGGTGGATGTGCACGGATGAGAGGTATATGAGAGAGAGCGGACCAACAGGATCCGACTCAGGACAAACCCCACAATATTTCAGTGGAGAATTTGTCTCACATGAGATTCGAACCTGCGACGTTGGAAGATTTCTCTCCATGTCACCTCAGCCCTTACCGATCCGTCTATGTCCGTCGGGGCAATTCTCTATTTGTATTATTGTAGGTATTGCTGGTTGATTGGTAGCTCCTGAATAAATAATTACAAAAGATTACGTATGCTGGTCTTATATTGAACAGATAAAACTTGGAATTTCCTCCTCTTATGTTCTAGAAAATAATTAATATTGCCATTAATTCTTGATTAAGTTCCGGCACTACCAAAGTAACAGTCTCTCACTCAGTATATACCACCGTCTACCTATCTCTATTTATATCTGGATCATCACTACCTGCCCAGCACCTCTCTGTGTTTGTGTAGCCTTTTGACACCACACGTTCACAATTCTACACAAAAAATGGAGCGATCAAGAATCAGTTTTCGCAGAAATATGAAGCAGCAACAATATCAATAATAGTGCTCAAGTTATTCCGGAAATGAATGTATACAAGTTCAAGGGCAAATGGGATTCTTGCCACGAGTTTAAAAATAACAAAAGTGCAGAAGATAACTCAGATGGGGCTGGATTTTCATGGCCTCCAAGATGCTATTCATGCAGTTTCTGCAGAAGGGAATTCAGATCTGCTCAAGCTCTAGGTGGGCACATGAATGTTCACAGAAGGGATAGAGCAAGATTGAGGCAATTTTGTCCACCAAAGATTAACCTAAATCTTGATCCTAACCCTATCGCCAGCCCTTGTTTTAAGTCATCTCATTGGAAAAGATTCCCTCTTTACAGTTCTCCATTCCCTCCATTCTTCCCTTCTTCACATTCTTCATCTTTAGACAGTACCGTTGCTGGTATTGAGAGATTGACGAAGGATGGTATTTTGGTGCAGCACTTGAAACCGAGAGCAGGGGATTTGATGAAGATGGAGAATCACAAATCCTTTAATGGTGTCGAAAGTTTAATCCATTCGTTTGTGAAAAGGGGTGTGAAATTGTGGAGAAAGATTTGGTGAGACTGGACCTGGAGATCGGCTTGATTACTCAGTACCCTAATGAGCAACTGGATTTGGAACTTCGACTAGGGTACACTTAATCAAAATATTTATCTCTGATACATCATGATTTGTTTAATATATTTTTAGCTATATTATTGTTTTTCCTTTACTAATCCAAAGAATAAGCACGAAAGATTTGCAAGATGAATTCAATCTGCCACTCAATATACTTAAAATATTTTACAGTATTATTTAAAATTACATTAAAAGAAATTTTGAAATTTAAGATAATGACGTCCTCTCGATGTGGTAAGTCACATACCATGGATGTAGATGCGCGAACGCGTCATTTTTCAAAAAAAATTGAGTACGGGTACATAATGCGCATATATATATATATATATATATATATATATATATATATATATATACACTCACTATTTTTTGAAAAAATAATATCATTATTATATTATTTACAATATGAAATTCTTAATAAAATTGGCATGCAGGTTTATCATTCTTAAAAAAATATTAAAAAATAGATCATATGCATAGAATCTAACGTTTGCAACTTTACAAAAGGTTATAACCAATGATAACACTGCAATTCAAACCTTTTATTCGACTGTTCTTCTAGTATGGACACTCATTGTTCTCAGAGAACGAAAAATGAAAATGAAGTATTAATATATTTGGTTTATTTTAAAATAATGAATTCGAAAAATAAAACTAATCATTACATGTGGTTCAGTGTTTTTGCTAATAATATGAATTTATTAACAAGAACTCATACTATTTCCAGATAATGTTATGGAAACTAATATAAATAATTAATTTAACTCAATAAAAATAAAGTTCTATCTTCAAAGTTCATTAGATTAATTTCTATACAAAAAAATTAATATCAAAATTATTATTATATTCTCACTAAACATGTTACAAAATCACAGGTTTTGCCATATTTTTTTTATCAAATATTTGATTTTTTCATATATTATTATGTTTCATAAAGTCATTACAAAATAGTGTGTACTATGTATCTAATTATCATCTAATAAAATTTTCATACCAACCCGAAGTGGTGAGGAACCACGAAAATTCATCTGAGCCCATAAACTCTCCAAAACAATAAGTAAAAATAAAAAAATAAAGATGATAATTAAGAATGTTTAGCAATAGTTCACGACTTGGTGAGCGACTTAGTGAAACTTAATATGATACTTATTCAAACGTAGTGCGCGACTTAGTAAAACTTAGTGCGATACTTAAAAAAGCTTAGTGAGCGACTTAAAGCATCGCATGGCACTCAATGCGTCATATCGCAACGGAGCATCAGTACGTGTATATGGTATGAGTATTATGTGACTTAGTATGTGTTCAGTATCCAAGAGTGACTCAAACTCCATGAGCATGAAGTGAAAAAAAATCGGAAGAATAGTTCATTTCTAGATTTTTCTGAAAAGAATCATTCACTAAGAATTAAATTATTTGGTAGTCTATGTAAATTTAATATGCGTAATGGGCCAGTGGATTGATGACATCCCCAAAATGGCATAGTTTGCATGTTCCCGATAAGTTTTTGGTGTCAAATGGCATGATGACATTTCCTGAAATGGAATAGAATGAAATGAAATGCTTTGGTCAGTTTCCAAAAGCATCACAGAGAAATGAAAGAGAGAACCCTCCCTTCTTTCCCAAAACAGAAAGCACATCCATTTGAATACTTCGCAAACAAACCCTTACCAGCTTCCTCCATTAAAATTAATATTCAAGTGATAATAAAGACAACCCATCATTCAAATGGACAGGTGGGCCCTCCTTTTTTTTAAAGAGTACTTAGGAGGCAACACCACTAGCTCTAGAGTAATTTATTTATGATTCTCTAATTTCTATTGTTGTAATTTATTATGTATGGATTAATATACCACCATTTAAGTTACTCATTTCATAAAAATTTTCTAAGCATGACCATAGCTTTTTTTTTTTTTTTTTTTGTTTGGGACAAAATGAATCATTTTGTATCTTAACACGATAGCATACACGTTAGTATTTGCGCAAAAAATGCTTTAAGAATTACTGATCGTTATTATACTTTTATTTTGGGTGTAGGTGTCTGTCTATCAGAATAAATATTTGTTCCACAGAGCTTATCCGATAAAAACATAAGCTATTTTTTTTTTATTTTTCATTTATAGCAGTATATAAAGGCAGATGAATAATATACCAGATTCTAAGTCAAAGAATTGCATGCTTGTGTGTGTGTGTATAGACAAATATAATGGAATAGGGCTTATGTCATATCAATTGTAACAATCTTAACCCTCCAACTCATTAGTAGCTTTGACCAATGCAAGACAAAAAAAAAAAAAAATTAAAGTAGGTCTTCCAAAAAAAAATATTCTTACCCTAAATGAATTTAAAAAAAAATTTATATTTTACTCAATTACTCAAAAAACAAATTAAAGTAGGTCTTGCCGGAACCTCTTTAGGATTCTAGTATTAACGTTTTTTATTATGTTAAACTAATGTATGTATTTTTGTTTATTATGGTTGCTTGTAATTAATTCAGACGATAACCATTTTATATTTTTTCTCTTTTCGTCTTTTTATAAAGACTACAGCTGCTTGCTGCCCCGGCTCTTTCTCTTTTCGCCTTTTTATATTGTTGAGTAAAATAGCAATTTAGACCTGCAAAACAAGATGTTTACGAATTTTTAATCCTCCACATCACTCGGATATAATAACTGTTAATATATACTAATACATTTAAAATTAAGTACACGTGATATATATTCTATGTTGAACGACAAGTGATAGTAAAAAAAACAAATTTTATCTTGTTTTGTTTCTTTTAATTGTTCCTTGAGCCAAATGTGATACTCATACAGATTTAGGAAGCCAAAATTTAGTTTTGGTTCCAATTCTCGTTATAAAATATTCACATTGGACTTCAAAAAAGGAAAAAAAATGTTCACATGGGTACAAACGTCATAGTTTGGTCAAAACAATTCCGCCTATCGTTGCACTTTTTCTGAAGGGTTGTGTACCTTTTCGGGTACATTTGTGATGTTTCATGAAAAAATATTTCCAAAAGATGTCTTGTAATGATATCTGTTAGTTTAATATAAATAAAACAACCACTAAATGAATAAAACGTGTTTTCGCCAGATCAAATTCAAGTTTTGAGAACAAAATTCTGCACACTCATCTTGTTCACCCCTTGTTCTTTTTTGAGTGTCTTTAAACATTTGTGGTTTAAGGATTCATGATTTTAAGTTTTTATATCACGAATCATAGTCATTGTATATTGGAAAACGATTGCCGCTAAACCCCGAGCACCATAGCGGGACAAAATCGTTTCAAGGACAGAGATTTAATTTAATTTGGAAAAAAAATTAATTTAATATGCCAATAATTCGATAATGAGATGGGATGTCACGAAATTTAGTGAGCAAGTTGTTAATAGCTTACATGCGATGAATCGATGAATTATAGTACTAATGTAGTTTAATAAGGGCTTTAAATTTAAAATGGTCAGTTTATTAGTTTCTCATGTCACAAGAAATGGTCAAAAAGTGCAAAGTCATGTCGTAAGATAAACGTGTAATTGGCCGTTTGTCTCAGATAAAGCATATGATACATAACAAAGACGACAAATGTTAAATGCCGAGAATTGTTATCTATATCGTTAAAATGGGTCTTAATAATGTATCTTTCAATTTTTGGTAATTATTTTTCATTCCTTTAGATATTTGATCATTTTTTCATGGGAGTGATGACGTGACATTATATATGTTGGCGCCAATCGACAAAAATTAATTTTTAAAAAAAATAAAGCAAAGATGACAGCTTAAGATTGAAATTTGATAATATAGAGTACATAAGTCCTTTAATCTTAATAGCATCTGGAACTTTAAAATTATTACTTGTCTTTAAAAAAAATTGAAGCCTAACATGAAATGTGATAATTCAACGTTATAAGCACAAATTGTAAAGGACTAAGTCATGCCTGTAACTGTTTCATGATGTGGGGAAGCTGGATGGGAAAACAGAAAAAACATTAAAAAAAAAATCACCAAGCAGAAGTATGTTTCGTAGCCGGCTTGAATAATAAAACCAAGAAATATGTCAATCACAAAATAAATAGAACAAGAGTCAAGATCAAGTGCTTAGTCTTGTGTTTAATTTCTTTCCACCCCTTTTCCTATCTCAACCCTAGCTCCCAAGACATTCTTCCCAAATAGTCAGTGTTTTTTGCCAATCAAGAATCTGTACTTGGCTGGAAAAAAAATTTCCAAAATTGTGAACATATGGAGACCAGGAGACAAATCGATTGCGATGTTTCAAGTGGACAAATCGATCATCAATCGGAGAAAATATTAGTAAACGAAGACAACACCGGTGTTGGAAGAGCATATGAGTGCACTTTCTGTAAACGTGGTTTCACAAACGCACAGGCTTTAGGAGGACACATGAACATACATAGGAAAGACAAAGCCAAAGTCAAGAAGCGAAATGGAGTGGAACCCTCAAATCCAAGCATCGAACCGGTCGAAAATTACGTAAAATCGAGGTGCTTTTCTCAAGTTTCATCAACTGAAGGGCCAAATGTGAGTTATCAAGCATACTTGCCTTCATCAAACCCTAGTAGTCTAACTCATAATTATCAAAGAAATATTCCTATTTGGAGGCCAGAAGAACAATTCATCGATTATATGAAGGTAAATTTAAGCATGAGAATCGAATCGCCCCCATTCGTCGAAGAGGAAGAAGATTGTAGAGATAGGATGCTGCAGGAAAATGAAGTGGATTTGGAGCTCCGTTTAGGTCATGACCCATGATCGATTGAGTTTTGAAGCCATGAAATTCGAAGGAATAAATTTATAACTACCCATGGTCATGCATGTAAACATAGTGAGTTGATACAATATTTATTGTTTTTCCATTCTTTTTCAAGGAGTTTAATGGAAGACGGACTTCAGAATATTAGGCTACAAAGCCTGATTTAATGGATTTTGAAGCAAAACTTTTATTTTAGAATATATAAGTACAATCTGAGTTTTTCAGCATTAATGAAATGTTAAGTAGTTAATCCAGTTTCTTAAAACTTTTTCCGAAATTTATACACAAACCTGATTGAGTTTGTGGAGTCTAACAAAATAAAATATTGTAGAATTATATCCAAACTCAGATGGTAATTAAGTTGGCGCAGTGAAATTTTCGGAAGGTATTATAACTTCAACATAGCTAATTATAGGCAATTTAATTAAATATAAACAATTTTGTAAGATATTAAAACTTTTAGAGTAGTACGTGATGAACCCTTTTTTTATGAATATTTTTCGTGAATATTGTGTATTCACGAACTTATAGTTTTGTAACTGTTGTAATCGAGACCGTACGTACAATCTGAAAGTTTCCAATAAATAAATTTCACGAAGTTTTACTGATTAATTACATTTTCAAAATTGAATAGATGAAGAATATGTAATTGCTGTCATTCAAGATGAATAACAAATAATGAGTGATAAAATTCGCACAAGTTATGTGGTGCGAAGCAAAAAACGTGTGCTTGATGGCCTTAAACATCGAGTATGGTGTAAACTTCAAGACTGGAAACACACTCTATTTTCAGCTGGTGGACGAGAAGTTCTCAAGATATTTCGGCCTATATAATATCTATATTTAAACTACCAGTGGGCATCTGTAAATCAATACAGATGACGATAATGAATTTCTGGTGGGGAAATCATCTTGACAGGAAGTGCTTTCATTATGTACATCTAAGGCTTTGGGAGGTATGAGATTGAGGGATATAACACAGTTTAATCACTTATATGCCAGTTTTTTCAAAGCTAAATATTTCTCATTCATTTTTTGCAAGCCAGCTTGGGTGTTGATCCATCATATGTCTGGAGCAGTATTATTTGGGAAAGAGAATTACTAAAGAAAGTATTAAGGGAAAGGAAACAAAGAAAGGAAAGAAATCATTCATTAGAGGAACATATATATCTTAGATGATTTCCTTGTAAATTTGCCTAGAATAGATTGATCAATGTGTTAGTATAAATATAGTTGTTGTTGTTCTGTTGAATAATAAAAATATACACAAAATATTCCCAAATATTTGATTCATTCTTACATGGTATCAGAGCACCAAAACTGTCGACTCTGAAGAATTCCATACGCTTCCGCAACCTTCATCATCATCATGGCAGATAAGTCTGGCGATGAAACATTATCCAGGACTGTTGCAAACAACGCCGATCATTATTCAAAACATCAATCTGATCATCCAGGAATTATGTTTGTCTCCAAAATACTTGAAGGGGACAATTACAGCACTTGGAGTCGAGCAATGTGCATCAGTTTGAGCGCCAAAAATAAGATCAGATTCGTTACAGGTTCGATCAAGCCACCACCTACAACAGACGAAAAATTCTCTTCCTGGCAGTGATGCAATGACATGGTACTGTCATGGCTATTAAACTCAATACACTCAAACATGGCCAACAGTGTCATATATAATGAGACTGCGGCAGAGGTTTGGACCGATCTACAAGAACGATTTTCTCAAGGCAATGATTCAAGAATTTATCAAATCAAAGGAGGCATTGTTGAACATAAACAAAGTCAACAGTCGATCTCAGTCTACTTCACAAAACTCAAAGCACTTTGGGGTGAACTTTCCTCTTATCATGAAATTCCATCGTGTACATGTGGTGGATTGGAAAAACTAGGCAAGAAAGAAGAAAAGGAAAGAGTGATGCAATTCCTCATGGGATTGACTGATGGCTACGCTGCAATACGGGGGTAAATCTTGTTGATGCAACCTCTGCCGGATACACGTCGAGTGTATTCTCTAGTCCTTCAACAGGAGAAGCAGGTTGAGGTGTCACTGAACCATGGGAACATGAACCATTTGGCTATGTTCATAGATCAGACCACTAAGACAACTCAGAAACTTCAAGCCCAGAAACAAAATACAACACTTCATTGTTCTTATTGCAACCGAGATCATCACACTATGGATAAATGCTATTACTTACATGGCTTTCCAGTCGGCCACAAACTCCATGGAAAGACTGTAAAGCCTCATAATCAACGTCAATCCAATGCAAACACTATGAAAGTGGAATCAAATAACATGCTAGAGCAAAGTGTTCCAGCAGATGTATGATCGAAATTCACGAAAGAAGAATACAATCAATTGCTTGACATGATTCGGAGAAACAACAATGCTAACCCACAACACTTTGCCAACACGACAGGTATTATCACACCAATTGATGACACTCCACACTCAAACTCATGTTGGATTATTGATAGCGGGGCCACAGATCATGTAACTTGCTCAAACAAGTTACTAGACCCGAATTTTTTACCCACACAAAACACAATTAACCTACCAAATGGTAATCAAGCACATATTGAATCGGTTGGCTAATTAACCATTACGCCACATATTACTATTCATGAAGTGCTGAAAGTTCCAAAATTTAGAGTTAATCTACTCTCTGTTAGTAAACTAATTCAAGCTTTGAAGTGCACCATGACTTTTTCCCTTGATTCTTGTGTCATTGAGGACGCTGCTACGAGGAAGACGATTGGCCTGAGAAAGCAACATGATGGCTTATACTACCTACTATCCAGAACCAAGCCTTGGCTCACACAATCAGCAAGCATTACAATCTTTGGCACCAACGTCTTGGGCATCCATCGCATGGTCCACTTCAAGTCCTTAACAAAACTCACCCTACTATTTATTTTGATTCTAAACATATTTGTGAAGTTTGTCCCTTAGCTAAACAAACTCGTTTCCCATTTCCATCTAGTTTAATATCTTCTCAAGAACCTTTTGATTTAATACATTGTGACATTTGGGGACCTCATCGTATGCAATCTCATTCCGGGGCTCGATATTTTGTAACAATTGTTGATGATTTTACTCGATATACATGGTTGCATCTATTGAGTTTTAAATCTGAAACACAAGGAATATTGCAATCATTCATTTCTTGGGTGGAAACACAATTTAGCCGTCGTATCAAAATTCTTCGAAGTGACAATGGTAGTAAATTTGTCTCTTTGCAAAATTATTTTCATTCTAAAGGCACCAATTTTCATCGTTCATGTCCCTCCACACCCCAACAAAATGGGGTGGTTGAAAGGAAGCATCGTCACCTTTTAAATGTTAGACGAGCTTTACGATTTCAATCAAATATGCCATTGGAATTTTGGGGTGAAAGCATTCAAACAACATGCTACTTGATTAATCGATTGCCTACACCCATACTTTCCCATAAATCTCCATATCAAATGCTTTACAATACCGTGCCTCAATATGACCACCTCCGGACTTTTGGGTGTGTTAGTTATGCCACAAATATCTCACCCACACATAAATTTGATCAAAGGGCTCGACGATGCATGTTCCTTGGATATCCTATTGGTCAGAAGGGTTATACCCTCTATGATCTTACTACCCACAAATTGTTTTCCTCCCGAGATGTTGTTTTCCACGAACACACCTTCCCTTTTCATTCTAACCCCCGAAAATGATCAAACTGATGAGGTGGTCCTCCCTTTGGTCCATACATCCGATGACAATACCACAACCGACCCCATCACCACTACAGAACACTCTCCACCACACATTACACCTTCACCATCTCCCTATCGTGACACCCCAGCCACTGATGAACACATCACCACCATAACCCCACCACCTCCTGCCCTTCGACGCTCTGATCGTCCCAATCAGCGCAGTGTCACACTTCGGAACTTCCATCTTTACCACACGTCCAGACCAATCCTCTTCTTCGTCAGGTACGTGTTACCCTTTACACCACTACCTCTCTTATGCACAACTGTCATCCCATTATGGAAAGTTTGTGTGTACCATTACCACCCTTGTGGAACCTAAGACTTATGAACATGTTGCCACGGATCCGCTATGGCGAGAGGCTATGACTATGGAGTTATATGCACTTGAACAAAATCTGACTTGGACTCTCATACCCCTTCATCTTGGTCATCGTCCAATAGGGTGCAAATGGGTATTACAAAATCAAGCACCATTCCGATTGAACAAAGCACGTCTTGTCGCCAAAGGATTTACTCAACGAGAGGGCATTGATTATAAAGAAACTTTCGCCCCTGTCGCCAAGTTGACCAATGTACGATGCTTACTTGATATCGTTGCTATTCGCCAATGGTCACTTCCTTAACTCGACGTACAAAATGCATTTCTCCATGGAGACTTACAGGAGGAAGTTTACATGCATCTGCCTCCTGGGGTTTCCTCGACAGGGGAGACACATATGGTATGTCGACTCAACAAATCATTATATGGATTTAAACAAGCTTCACTTAGTTGGTTTTAGAAATTTTCTGCAACTATTCAACAAGATGGTTTCATACAATCCAAGGCCGACTACTCATTATTCACACATACCTCTGGCAATTCGTTCACGGCTGTACTCATCTATGTCGACAACATGATCATAATCGGGAATGATGAGAAAACGATTGTTGCCCTTACAGAATCTCTTCACGCCAAGTTTTGCATCAAAGATCTCGGACTGTTACGATATTTCCTTGGAGTAGAAGTGGCTCACTCCAACAAAGGCATCTCTATGTCACAACAAAAATACACACTTGACATTAGATGAAGCAGGCTTACTCGGAGCGAAGCCACTGTCCACGCCATGGAAACATTAAGCTCCTACCCACAACAGGAGATAAACTTAAAGATCCATCCACTTACAGGAGATTGGTAGGACGACTCATTTATGACAATCACAAGGCCCGAAATCAGTTATTCAATTCACATATTGAGTCAATTCATGCAAGAACAAAGAAAACCTCACCTGGATGCCGTACATCACCTTTTAAGATATCTTAAAGGTGTACTTGGACAAGGCCTATACTTTCCAGTTAAAGGGGACACTGAAGGGTTTTTGAATTAGATTATTGAATGCGAAACAAAGAGTTTAAAAGCTCTTTTTTTCAATATAGAATATTACAAAGTTTAAAAAAAAACAGATCATGGCCTTTCGAAACCAAAAGAATTAGATTAGTCACTGTAAAACAAAGTGTTAAAAAGCATTATTTAATTACATTAAATAATGTAAACCTATAGGAGATTGTTAATCTATAAAATGCATATCATGCGAGAAGAGCTAAAAGACATAATCTCCAGGTTGTAGTCATAAACTTTTAAAAAAGGTTCCTAAAGTCAATAAATCTCATACAAAGGTTTAGACGATCTCCTACAAATGTTGTTGAGAAATGAACACAAACACAAGCAAGAACATGCAAAATGAAGCTAAATTGTACACGTTTATAATCTATAAATAATAATAATAATAAAGTGTTTAAGAAAAATGTATTTGACTTCCAAAACTACAAGAATTAGATTAATGACAGCGAAACAAAGAGTTTAAAAGCTCTTTTTTGTCAATGTAAAATATAAGTTTCAAAAAACAGATCATGTCCTTCCAAAATCAAAAGAATCAGATTAACCACTATAAAACAAAGTGTTAAAAGTATTTTTTTAAAAAAATAATAAATAACGTAAACATATAGGAGATTGTTGATCTATAAAATGCGTATCATGCGCGAAGAGCTACAAGAACAACAAATATAACATACATAATAATATTTGTTGTGGCCAATGATCACATCAACCATATGTAAGAATATGTAGAAGAACGAAAATTAACGCATTCAAAATCTCCATATTATTGTTATAAACTTTTAAAAAACATAACATTGTATTTCAAAGCTATAAAATTAGATTAATCACAGCAGAGTATATCATTCAAAAAATAAAGAGGACCAACTATTTGAAGCCTTATAGCCTCTGTAGATGCGAAAACCTATAATTCTAGCCTCAAAGCATCTACAAGGATTAGATTAATGACTCCGAAACAAAGAATTAAAAAGCTCATTTTTTTTGTTCAATAAAGTGTTCTTTCCCAAATAAAAACGTATACCTTCTATAAATTTCTTGTAGGAATTGGTAAAAAAAATCAACATATGTCGAGAATTAGATTAATCACAGCAAAACAAAGTGTTAAAAGCCTAACATGACAAAGTGTTAAAAATCCTAGCATGACCAGTTAATGTTTTTTTTTACTTTGAACAGGAATCCCCATAACCATTTCATTTAAGGTTTCGAAAATATATGGCATGCTACACCCAAGCACCCAACATACTACGAAACCTAGATCCCAAAAAGTCTGAACGGAAAATATGGAGAACATCAAGATGTAAATAAAATGAAAGATGCCAATAAATGGAGAAACAAAAAAAAACAAGAAAAGAAAAAACCTGGAACATAAAAAGTATGAGCAGAAAGTGAAGATGAAAAGAAACTCAGGCGTCGAAGGTAAGTAATTTGCTACATATTAATAAAAACACCAAAAATTATATATAAATTACGAAAAGCAAACCGCACAGGACGAAAACCATAGATGAAGGCATGGTTTACCACTGAATTCCACTGATTTCCTACATATCTATCATACATAAAAATCATAAAAACATGCAATCATAAAATAATCCCAGGATATTGACACCGATAATCCATCTCCTGTATGACTACAGATATCATTTTGAGACAACCACAAAAACCTAAATCAACTCAGGAAAGAAGATAAAGCGTTGGCCGATTGACGTGCACAGTCAAACATGCAATCGAATCGAAGAGAAAATTGGGACAAAAAAGAGAAGAGAGAGAAGAGAGTCGGTGAGTGAAATGAGAATAGGGAGACGGTGAATGAAATGATGGAGGCTTATACTGACACACCACACACCATCAAAAGAAATCATTAGGGAAAAAAATCAAAATGGCTTTTAATAGGCTGTCCAACAATGCACGCCAACAATAAATAAAAGTTGTTGTGCTAACGGGCCATGAAACAATAAATAAAAGATGGCCCGAAAAACAAAAAAACGAGCCCATATATTTATTGACCAAAGCCCATTATAAATTTTAAAGTAGGACTAATACCCACCCACCAAATTGCCAAAGTCCAGAAAATGTGTGCCAAAGTCCATAGATTGTCATTAATGATTTGTAAAACCTTATTTTGGTTGTGAAAAATAACTTGAAATTTAAATGAAAAGATTTAAAATTCATTTTTCTATAAATTACCCAAATAATTAAAATGGATTTGGATAATAATTTAAATTCCAAATCCACCAACTCCTTCACTCAAAATACAAGATAATAGCAATTTTGGGGGGAAAAATCCAGTTTTATGGAATAAAAATATCTGAATAAATTTAATAAAAATAAAAGAATTATTACTTTTTTAGGATTGAAAAATATTGTGGTAGTTGCAATGGGTTGAGCTTGAAGATATTAAAATGGACCGAACCTGACATAATGGGATTTTTAAAAAATAATTCATAAAAATTAATTTTCAAAAATACTTCAAAAATGAGGAGGTTACAAATATACCCCAAAACATCATCTGGTATGGCATCATCTATACTTTCTGAGGGGCTGCTAGCACATGCAGCGGCCCCTCTTTCATTTACCGACCGCCCTCCAAGAGGGCGGCCGCTCCTTGGCCCGTGAATTTTATTTGTCCCTTCCTAGACCGTCACTTTATACTTACATTCGCATTTCGTCGGATTGCACCCGTGAACTTTTATTTATGATATCCCATGTTGTCACCGACAAAAAACTAATCATAATTGCTGATGTTTGAAATGTGTATACATAATATGAGTATAATATTTTTTCGACACCAGAATCCTTTCAACATATTTTCCTCTTCAATATTTTTGGTGCATCCAAATTTTGTGCATCAAAAAATTCTAAATTTGTTCAAAATGGATTCTATTTTCATGCTACTATACTTTGGTGGTAATATTATTGGGAACAGATCTGTCGAATATAGCATCCCATCAGTTAGAACGATTAGAATTTTACGGTCTATTATTTTATTGGATTTGGTCCAACTAGCACGTAGAAAGTTAAACATCGACTCAATGATGTTTAAACATCGTATAAATTTGACCGAATGTGTTGCTATATGGATGTGACGAAACACGGTGTTCCACCTATTATAAAATTTGTTATATATTGTAATATTTTATCATTTTAATATTATTATTCAATAACAAAATTATTATTACCGTGCACCATAGGAAGCAACATGAACATTCTCAGGGACAACCAGAGTTTCTAATTGCCGGTCAGGGTTAAGAGATTTTATCCTGCTCCATGCCCAAATCTGGCATAAAAATATTTTAAAATATTTATGAGGTATTATATTAGTAAATGAAAAATGATACATATACTTGCAAAATATACAAAAGCCCATTGATAGTACATTTTCCTACAGTTTTTTATTATTAGAAGTGGTAGTTTTTTGGTTATGTATATCGCTAAAATGGGTCTTAATAATGTATCTTTCAATTTTTGGTAATTATTTTTCATTCCTTTAGATATTTGATCATTTTTTCATGGGAGTGATGACGTGACATTATATATGTTGGCGCCAATCGACAAAAATTAATTTTTAAAAAAAATAAAGCAAAGATGACAGCTTAAGATTGAAATTTGATAATATAGAGTACATAAGTCCTTTAATCTTAATAGCATCTGGAACTTTAAAATTATTACTTGTCTTTAAAAAAAATTGAAGCCTAACATGAAATGTGATAATTCAACGTTATAAGCACAAATTGTAAAGGACTAAGTCATGCCTGTAACTGTTTCATGATGTGGGGAAGCTGGATGGGAAAACAGAAAAAACATTAAAAAAAAAATCACCAAGCAGAAGTATGTTTCGTAGCCGGCTTGAATAATAAAACCAAGAAATATGTCAATCACAAAATAAATAGAACAAGAGTCAAGATCAAGTGCTTAGTCTTGTGTTTAATTTCTTTCCACCCCTTTTCCTATCTCAACCCTAGCTCCCAAGACATTCTTCCCAAATAGTCAGTGTTTTTTGCCAATCAAGAATCTGTACTTGGCTGGAAAAAAAATTTCCAAAATTGTGAACATATGGAGACCAGGAGACAAATCGATTGCGATGTTTCAAGTGGACAAATCGATCATCAATCGGAGAAAATATTAGTAAACGAAGACAACACCGGTGTTGGAAGAGCATATGAGTGCACTTTCTGTAAACGTGGTTTCACAAACGCACAGGCTTTAGGAGGACACATGAACATACATAGGAAAGACAAAGCCAAAGTCAAGAAGCGAAATGGAGTGGAACCCTCAAATCCAAGCATCGAACCGGTCGAAAATTACGTAAAATCGAGGTGCTTTTCTCAAGTTTCATCAACTGAAGGGCCAAATGTGAGTTATCAAGCATACTTGCCTTCATCAAACCCTAGTAGTCTAACTCATAATTATCAAAGAAATATTCCTATTTGGAGGCCAGAAGAACAATTCATCGATTATATGAAGGTAAATTTAAGCATGAGAATCGAATCGCCCCCATTCGTCGAAGAGGAAGAAGATTGTAGAGATAGGATGCTGCAGGAAAATGAAGTGGATTTGGAGCTCCGTTTAGGTCATGACCCATGATCGATTGAGTTTTGAAGCCATGAAATTCGAAGGAATAAATTTATAACTACCCATGGTCATGCATGTAAACATAGTGAGTTGATACAATATTTATTGTTTTTCCATTCTTTTTCAAGGAGTTTAATGGAAGACGGACTTCAGAATATTAGGCTACAAAGCCTGATTTAATGGATTTTGAAGCAAAACTTTTATTTTAGAATATATAAGTACAATCTGAGTTTTTCAGCATTAATGAAATGTTAAGTAGTTAATCCAGTTTCTTAAAACTTTTTCCGAAATTTATACACAAACCTGATTGAGTTTGTGGAGTCTAACAAAATAAAATATTGTAGAATTATATCCAAACTCAGATGGTAATTAAGTTGGCGCAGTGAAATTTTCGGAAGGTATTATAACTTCAACATAGCTAATTATAGGCAATTTAATTAAATATAAACAATTTTGTAAGATATTAAAACTTTTAGAGTAGTACGTGATGAACCCTTTTTTTATGAATATTTTTCGTGAATATTGTGTATTCACGAACTTATAGTTTTGTAACTGTTGTAATCGAGACCGTACGTACAATCTGAAAGTTTCCAATAAATAAATTTCACGAAGTTTTACTGATTAATTACATTTTCAAAATTGAATAGATGAAGAATATGTAATTGCTGTCATTCAAGATGAATAACAAATAATGAGTGATAAAATTCGCACAAGTTATGTGGTGCGAAGCAAAAAACGTGTGCTTGATGGCCTTAAACATCGAGTATGGTGTAAACTTCAAGACTGGAAACACACTCTATTTTCAGCTGGTGGACGAGAAGTTCTCAAGATATTTCGGCCTATATAATATCTATATTTAAACTACCAGTGGGCATCTGTAAATCAATACAGATGACGATAATGAATTTCTGGTGGGGAAATCATCTTGACAGGAAGTGCTTTCATTATGTACATCTAAGGCTTTGGGAGGTATGAGATTGAGGGATATAACACAGTTTAATCACTTATATGCCAGTTTTTTCAAAGCTAAATATTTCTCATTCATTTTTTGCAAGCCAGCTTGGGTGTTGATCCATCATATGTCTGGAGCAGTATTATTTGGGAAAGAGAATTACTAAAGAAAGTATTAAGGGAAAGGAAACAAAGAAAGGAAAGAAATCATTCATTAGAGGAACATATATATCTTAGATGATTTCCTTGTAAATCTGCCTAGAATAGATTGATCAATGTGTTAGTATAAATATAGTTGTTGTTGTTCTGTTGAATAATAAAAATATACACAAAATATTCCCAAATATTTGATTCATTCTTACATGGTATCAGAGCACCAAAACTGTCGACTCTGAAGAATTCCATACGCTTCCGCAACCTTCATCATCATCATGGCAGATAAGTCTGGCGATGAAACATTATCCAGGACTGTTGCAAACAACGCCGATCATTATTCAAAACATCAATCTGATCATCCAGGAATTATGTTTGTCTCCAAAATACTTGAAGGGGACAATTACAGCACTTGGAGTCGAGCAATGTGCATCAGTTTGAGCGCCAAAAATAAGATCAGATTCGTTACAGGTTCGATCAAGCCACCACCTACAACAGACGAAAAATTCTCTTCCTGGCAGTGATGCAATGACATGGTACTGTCATGGCTATTAAACTCAATACACTCAAACATGGCCAACAGTGTCATATATAATGAGACTGCGGCAGAGGTTTGGACCGATCTACAAGAACGATTTTCTCAAGGCAATGATTCAAGAATTTATCAAATCAAAGGAGGCATTGTTGAACATAAACAAAGTCAACAGTCGATCTCAGTCTACTTCACAAAACTCAAAGCACTTTGGGGTGAACTTTCCTCTTATCATGAAATTCCATCGTGTACATGTGGTGGATTGGAAAAACTAGGCAAGAAAGAAGAAAAGGAAAGAGTGATGCAATTCCTCATGGGATTGACTGATGGCTACGCTGCAATACGGGGGTAAATCTTGTTGATGCAACCTCTGCCGGATACACGTCGAGTGTATTCTCTAGTCCTTCAACAGGAGAAGCAGGTTGAGGTGTCACTGAACCATGGGAACATGAACCATTTGGCTATGTTCATAGATCAGACCACTAAGACAACTCAGAAACTTCAAGCCCAGAAACAAAATACAACACTTCATTGTTCTTATTGCAACCGAGATCATCACACTATGGATAAATGCTATTACTTACATGGCTTTCCAGTCGGCCACAAACTCCATGGAAAGACTGTAAAGCCTCATAATCAACGTCAATCCAATGCAAACACTATGAAAGTGGAATCAAATAACATGCTAGAGCAAAGTGTTCCAGCAGATGTATGATCGAAATTCACGAAAGAAGAATACAATCAATTGCTTGACATGATTCGGAGAAACAACAATGCTAACCCACAACACTTTGCCAACACGACAGGTATTATCACACCAATTGATGACACTCCACACTCAAACTCATGTTGGATTATTGATAGCGGGGCCACAGATCATGTAACTTGCTCAAACAAGTTACTAGACCCGAATTTTTTACCCACACAAAACACAATTAACCTACCAAATGGTAATCAAGCACATATTGAATCGGTTGGCTAATTAACCATTACGCCACATATTACTATTCATGAAGTGCTGAAAGTTCCAAAATTTAGAGTTAATCTACTCTCTGTTAGTAAACTAATTCAAGCTTTGAAGTGCACCATGACTTTTTCCCTTGATTCTTGTGTCATTGAGGACGCTGCTACGAGGAAGACGATTGGCCTGAGAAAGCAACATGATGGCTTATACTACCTACTATCCAGAACCAAGCCTTGGCTCACACAATCAGCAAGCATTACAATCTTTGGCACCAACGTCTTGGGCATCCATCGCATGGTCCACTTCAAGTCCTTAACAAAACTCACCCTACTATTTATTTTGATTCTAAACATATTTGTGAAGTTTGTCCCTTAGCTAAACAAACTCGTTTCCCATTTCCATCTAGTTTAATATCTTCTCAAGAACCTTTTGATTTAATACATTGTGACATTTGGGGACCTCATCGTATGCAATCTCATTCCGGGGCTCGATATTTTGTAACAATTGTTGATGATTTTACTCGATATACATGGTTGCATCTATTGAGTTTTAAATCTGAAACACAAGGAATATTGCAATCATTCATTTCTTGGGTGGAAACACAATTTAGCCGTCGTATCAAAATTCTTCGAAGTGACAATGGTAGTAAATTTGTCTCTTTGCAAAATTATTTTCATTCTAAAGGCACCAATTTTCATCGTTCATGTCCCTCCACACCCCAACAAAATGGGGTGGTTGAAAGGAAGCATCGTCACCTTTTAAATGTTAGACGAGCTTTACGATTTCAATCAAATATGCCATTGGAATTTTGGGGTGAAAGCATTCAAACAACATGCTACTTGATTAATCGATTGCCTACACCCATACTTTCCCATAAATCTCCATATCAAATGCTTTACAATACCGTGCCTCAATATGACCACCTCCGGACTTTTGGGTGTGTTAGTTATGCCACAAATATCTCACCCACACATAAATTTGATCAAAGGGCTCGACGATGCATGTTCCTTGGATATCCTATTGGTCAGAAGGGTTATACCCTCTATGATCTTACTACCCACAAATTGTTTTCCTCCCGAGATGTTGTTTTCCACGAACACACCTTCCCTTTTCATTCTAACCCCCGAAAATGATCAAACTGATGAGGTGGTCCTCCCTTTGGTCCATACATCCGATGACAATACCACAACCGACCCCATCACCACTACAGAACACTCTCCACCACACATTACACCTTCACCATCTCCCTATCGTGACACCCCAGCCACTGATGAACACATCACCACCATAACCCCACCACCTCCTGCCCTTCGACGCTCTGATCGTCCCAATCAGCGCAGTGTCACACTTCGGAACTTCCATCTTTACCACACGTCCAGACCAATCCTCTTCTTCGTCAGGTACGTGTTACCCTTTACACCACTACCTCTCTTATGCACAACTGTCATCCCATTATGGAAAGTTTGTGTGTACCATTACCACCCTTGTGGAACCTAAGACTTATGAACATGTTGCCACGGATCCGCTATGGCGAGAGGCTATGACTATGGAGTTATATGCACTTGAACAAAATCTGACTTGGACTCTCATACCCCTTCATCTTGGTCATCGTCCAATAGGGTGCAAATGGGTATTACAAAATCAAGCACCATTCCGATTGAACAAAGCACGTCTTGTCGCCAAAGGATTTACTCAACGAGAGGGCATTGATTATAAAGAAACTTTCGCCCCTGTCGCCAAGTTGACCAATGTACGATGCTTACTTGATATCGTTGCTATTCGCCAATGGTCACTTCCTTAACTCGACGTACAAAATGCATTTCTCCATGGAGACTTACAGGAGGAAGTTTACATGCATCTGCCTCCTGGGGTTTCCTCGACAGGGGAGACACATATGGTATGTCGACTCAACAAATCATTATATGGATTTAAACAAGCTTCACTTAGTTGGTTTCAGAAATTTTCTGCAACTATTCAACAAGATGGTTTCATACAATCCAAGGCCGACTACTCATTATTCACACATACCTCTGGCAATTCGTTCACGGCTGTACTCATCTATGTCAACAACATGATCATAATCGGGAATGATGAGAAAACGATTGTTGCCCTTACAGAATCTCTTCACGCCAAGTTTTGCATCAAAGATCTCGGACTGTTACGATATTTCCTTGGAGTAGAAGTGGCTCACTCCAACAAAGGCATCTCTATGTCACAACAAAAATACACACTTGACATTAGATGAAGCAGGCTTACTCGGAGCGAAGCCACTGTCCACGCCATGGAAACATTAAGCTCCTACCCACAACAGGAGATAAACTTAAAGATCCATCCACTTACAGGAGATTGGTAGGACGACTCATTTATGACAATCACAAGGCCCGAAATCAGTTATTCAATTCACATATTGAGTCAATTCATGCAAGAACAAAGAAAACCTCACCTGGATGCCGTACATCACCTTTTAAGATATCTTAAAGGTGTACTTGGACAAGGCCTATACTTTCCAGTTAAAGGGGACACTGAAGGGTTTTTGAATTAGATTATTGAATGCGAAACAAAGAGTTTAAAAGCTCTTTTTTTCAATATAGAATATTACAAAGTTTAAAAAAAAACAGATCATGGCCTTTCGAAACCAAAAGAATTAGATTAGTCACTGTAAAACAAAGTGTTAAAAAGCATTATTTAATTACATTAAATAATGTAAACCTATAGGAGATTGTTAATCTATAAAATGCATATCATGCGAGAAGAGCTAAAAGACATAATCTCCAGGTTGTAGTCATAAACTTTTAAAAAAGGTTCCTAAAGTCAATAAATCTCATACAAAGGTTTAGACGATCTCCTACAGATGTTGTTGAGAAATGAACACAAACACAAGCAAGAACATGCAAAATGAAGCTAAATTGTACACGTTTATAATCTATAAATAATAATAAAAATAAAGTGTTTAAGAAAAATGTATTTGACTTCCAAAACTACAAGAATTAGATTAATGACAGCGAAACAAAGAGTTTAAAAGCTCTTTTTTGTCAATGTAAAATATAAGTTTCAAAAAACAGATCATGTCCTTCCAAAATCAAAAGAATCAGATTAACCACTATAAAACAAAGTGTTAAAAGTATTTTTTTAAAAAAATAATAAATAACGTAAACATATAGGAGATTGTTGATCTATAAAATGCGTATCATGCGCGAAGAGCTACAAGAACAACAAATATAACATACATAATAATATTTGTTGTGGCCAATGATCACATCAACCATATGTAAGAATATGTAGAAGAACGAAAATTAACGCATTCAAAATCTCCATATTATTGTTATAAACTTTTAAAAAACATAACATTGTATTTCAAAGCTATAAAATTAGATTAATCACAGCAGAGTATATCATTCAAAAAATAAAGAGGACCAACTATTTGAAGCCTTATAGCCTCTGTAGATGCGAAAACCTATAATTCTAGCCTCAAAGCATCTACAAGGATTAGATTAATGACTCCGAAACAAAGAATTAAAAAGCTCATTTTTTTTGTTCAATAAAGTGTTCTTTCCCAAATAAAAACGTATACCTTCTATAAATTTCTTGTAGGAATTGGTAAAAAAATCAACATATGTCGAGAATTAGATTAATCACAGCAAAACAAAGTGTTAAAAGCCTAACATGACAAAGTGTTAAAAATCCTAGCATGACCAGTTAATGTTTTTTTTTACTTTGAACAGGAATCCCCATAACCATTTCATTTAAGGTTTCGAAAATATATGGCATGCTACACCCAAGCACCCAACATACTACGAAACCTAGATCCCAAAAAGCCTGAACGGAAAATATGGAGAACATCAAGATGTAAACAAAATGAAAGATGCAAATAAATGGAGAAACAAAAAAAAACAAGAAAAGAAAAAACCTGGAACATAAAAAGTATGAGCAGAAAGTGAAGATGAAAAGAAACTCAGGCGTCGAAGGTAAGTAATTTGCTACATATTAATAAAAACACCAAAAATTATATATAAATTACGAAAAGCAAACCGCACAGGACGAAAACCATAGATGAAGGCATGGTTTACCACTGAATTCTGTTGGGATATGCCCTAAGACATATCATTAGATGATTGTTTATGACATACAATGTAATATGATTTTATGAATGACAATTCATTATTATATATTATTCTTTTAACCGTGCAATGTGAATTAATATATATGTTAATGTCCTTAGAATAATATTGTATTATTCTTAAAGATGTCCCTAGTCAAGTATTATCATGACAGGGATAATGATAATACGTAGAGACTAGTATGTGTTGATCGATGAATTGTTCATTGATATGAGATGTCAAATCAACATATGGGTACATGTTAGAGAACGATGTACTGGACAGACCCACCATGAGAATGCAACATGGATAGTTATATGATCGTCATATGCAATTCTCATAGTGATAATAATGTATGTAATCCTTACGACTTGTGATCATCAGAGATCCCAACATAAGGAGTTATGTATTTTGATATCGTCAAACGTTACCCGTAACAGGGTAATCTATAAAGGCGACTATTGGATACACTACGAATTGTGTAGAGGGATGTTGACTGATCGAGATAGGATTTGTCCCTCCTATATAACAGGAGATGTGTTTGGCCCTTGATCAAGTGAGAACTAAAATGCATGGCCATGCTCGAATGAGTCGATATGAGATATCGAGCTTATTCGTTTATTCTAGTTATACTTGGGGATCAAGAAATAAAGATTGGATATACGAGTATGACTATTCCATGACTCGTGTTCAATCTAAACACAAAGGACAAAGGGATTAAGTTACATGATTAATATTATCACAAGTTCTAAAGGTTATGTCGAGTCATTGACATTCTTGTAATTTGGGTAGCATTGATGTGTTGCTAGATACCGCTCAATGCTTGAGACATAAAATGAGATTTTATGTCACTGCCAACATTACAAGATCCTATCGGGTCGCACAAAAGATTAAATCGAGAAGGGAAATTAAATTCATGGGATGAATTAAATAATTAAGAGGAGTCTTAATTAATAATCATAATGATTAATTAAATCATGGGCTTAAGCCCATGAAGCTTTATGAAAGCCTTTAATTAATTATATAAAATATGATTGCAAGGGTTTTAATTAGGAGGACAACTTCATAACACAAAAACCCTACACAAGCTAAGAAGCACACGGCCGCACCTTGAATTGCTCTCGGCCATCAAAAGTCGAAGGAGTTCTTGGTGGATTTTGGTCATTCTTTCGATTGTGAATCGAGCGTGCTTCGTGTATTGGTTTAAGAACAAATCTAGCACCTTGTTCTTAAACTATTCCTTCGTTCGATTTGATCGTGTGGATACCGTTGAGGCAAAACTCATTGAGTTTTGCTATTGACTCGGAGAAGGCGTAGGACGTGGTGCTGCTCCGTGGATTCTGCTTCAAACACGCTACAAGGGTAAGACCTTCGTATACATTGATCCGATATGATAACCTATGTATAGATCCGGTGTTAGTAATCCTAAAAATTTTATTCCGCTGCGTTGTATGCTCTTGGATTACTTACAGTGGTATCAGAGCCGTGTACAAGGCTCATATCGGATTTATGTGATTAAATTGTGTTAATCATATTAGAATTAATATTGCATGCTATTAAAACTGTTTAAATTCATATATGATATGAAATTAATTTTAGTTTATGAAAATCATCGTAATAATTGTATTTGATATAATTGGCGAATAATAATATTTATTGAGCATCAATTTTCGGCCATCACCATCACAAATGACACGACGGCTAGCCACATGAGGGCTAGGGTTTTCGAACCCTTGGCTCGAGATGGCTTAGTCGTTGTGGCTAATAATTGTGCATGGAAGTGTCGAAAATTAATTAGGGTTTGGAACCCATTGGACGTGACGGCTAGCTCATGACGGCTAGGGTTTCGAACCCTAATAGCCGTGCATGGCTCGGCCATCATCGCCTTATTTTCTAAAGTTTTGATGCTTGGATGAGTTTTGAACTCCTTGACTCGATAATGGTTCACGCATGCATGGATTAGTAACTTTACTACATGAGAGCAAGGTTTTTCGAACCCTTAGCTCGAGATGGTTGAGCGAACCCCGTGCATGGCATGACTGTGACTCGTGGCTAACAAATTCCAGCGTTTGAAACAAGATGGCTCGATAAAAACCATAAGGGTGCGAGGCGGCTAGGGTTTGGAACCCTAGCGCCGCCGCCGCACGAGCCAAGGCTCGGCCATGGGCTAGGGTTTCGAACCCTAGGCCCATCAATGGTCCAGCCGAGTGCTTCATGGTTCGAACCATGGTGGTTCGTGTCTTAGTCGCTTTCGTTCGTGGCATGTGATGTCCCGAGCGTACGATAATTTTTCAAAAAATTATATTACAGTTTTAATTAGAATTAAATTTAAAATGTTTAGAATTTAATTAATTAAATGTTAATGCATGCTTTATGTGTTGTTTGAGCATGGTGCGTGGTTATAGCCCTTTGACCTATTAGATAGGATTTGTGGATGTTTGTAATTTATAATACGACCTGCGTGTCGTGTCTTTCTCTATTTCATTCTAAATGTAATCCCTCCCCTATGTTCCCCTCGAATGTGAATCGAGGAATTCTATATCTTGTAAATAGTGTAGTTTATTTTTATTGATGGTGATCAATGAAGATGGAGCATCGTGCCGGGATGAGGAGGCCATTCACAAATTGGAGCCAAAGGAATGTGCTTGTGAAGTTACCTTAGGTTGACTCATAGGATTTTCTCATTGGCTTGAGAAAATCATTAGTAGGGGCTATAACCATGTCACGTTTTAATTATGTATGTTGATGCATGATTTATCTTATGTTTTAGTTTGATAATAGTATTACACATATATGTAGATATGTATACAACTGTATGTAGTGACATATTTTAAATTATCAAATTAATCATGAGATCAATAAATCCCTCTAAAATATTAAGTGTTAGATGCCTTCCAAATAAAAGTACTCGTCAATAACTTCGATTGTACATGTGTGGGTTTGCCAAAGCAAAGCACCGTGGCAATCTTAGTAAGGCGCGAAAGGATAAAAGTGATATCCGTTTTACTTTAAATTGGGTACGACTTAACTAGGTTATCTCAATAGGATTGGGAACTTAGAGGCATGGGTTGGATTATAATTCATTTGATGAATTGAACAAAGTGTTGTTCGTCCAACTATCCAAGAATTATATGTGATATAATTGACAAAGTGTTGTCTACCTAAATAACCGAGTCTTGGGCGATTAGCCAAAGCTAACTCAAGATTAGGTGAAATATGGATCTTGGCCCACTAAAGGTTTCGAGGGTTGATATTTTTTAAACAAAATAGTGGGAGTATCATTTAATATAAGACCATGTTAAATGATTTAAATCATAAACTTATTTTGCATATTTATATTGTAGATATCCATGGCAACTAACAACGTTACTAGCACTTTATCACTGCGATCGGTCCTTGAGAAGGACAAATTAAATGGGACGAATTTCCTAGACTGGCATAGGAACTTGAGGATAGTCCTCAAACAAGAAAAGAAACAATATGTCCTAGAGGAACCCTTGCCCGCTGAGGAACCTCCCCTAACGGCTACAAGAGCCGAAAAAGATGCTTACAAGAAGCATCAAAGTGACGCACTTGATGTTGGGTGCCTTATGCTTGCCACTATGAACTCTGAGCTTCAGAAGCAACATGAGGAAATGGAGGCGTTCGATATGATCGAACACTTAAAGCAATTGTACCAACAGCAAGCTAGAAAAGAGAGGTATGACGTCTCTAAAGCGTTATTCCAGTGCAGGATGGTAGAGGGAAGCCTAGTTGGAACTCATGTGCTCAAGATGATTGGGTACATTGAGAATCTGGACAAGCTGGGTTTTCCATTGGACCAAGAGTTGGCCACCGATGTGATCTTGCAATCGTTGCCTGAGAGCTTCAGTCAATTTGTAGTAAATTACAATATGACTGACATGGAAAAGACTCTACCACAGTTGCTTGGTATGTTGAGAACATATGAAGCAAATACTAAGAAGACTAAGGCCACAAATGTCCTTATTGTGAATAAGGGCAAAGGAAGGGCCAAAGCTAAAAGCAACAAGAAAGCAAAGAAGGTCTTTGCTAAATCTAAGCCAAAGTCTTCTGCACTAAAGCCAAAGGGAGGGATAGCAAAGGAAGGGAACTGTTTCCATTGCGGTGAGACCGACCATTGGAAAAGAAACTGCAAAGTATATCTGGAGGATCTAAAGAAAGGAAGTGTGACTTCCGCTTCAGGTATTTTTGTTATAGAAGTCAATTTATCTACTTCTTCATCATGGGTATTAGATACTGGATGTGGATCTCACATTTGTGTAAATGTGCAGGATCTCAAAAGGAGTAGGACATTGGCGAAAGGTGAAGTTGATCTCCGAGTTGGAAATGGAGCAAGAGTTGCTGCATTAGCTATAGGAGATTATCATTTAGCTTTACCTTCTGGTTTATCATTGATTTTGAAAGATTGTTATTTTGTGCCTTCTATTACTAAAAACATAATATCTATTTCTTGTTTGGACAAGTATGGTTTTTCATTTATAATAAAGGACAATTATTGTTCTATTTATTTAAATGATATGTTTTATGCTAGTGCACAAATGGTGAATGGTCTTTATGTATTAAATCTTGATATGCCTATCTATAACATAAATACTAAAAGGATTAAAAATAATGATTGTAATCCGACTTATCTCTGGCACTGTCGCTTGGGCCACATAAACGAGAACCGCATATCTAAACTTCATAAGGATGGAGTATTAGATTCATTTGATTTTGAATCATATGAAACTTGCGAATCTTGTTTAATGGGCAAGATGACTAAAGCCCCTTTCAAGGGACATGTTGAAAGGGCAAATGTTTTATTGGGACTAATACATAGTGATGTATGTGGACCAATAAGTACACAAGCTAGAAGTGGTTTTCAATACTTCGTTACATTTACTGATGACCTCAGTAGATATGGGTATGTGTACCTAATGAAACATAAGCATGAAACCTTTGAAAAGTTCAAAGATTTCAAGAATGAAGTACAAAACCAACTTGGCAAAAGTATCAAAATCCTTCGATCAGATCGAGGTGGAGAATACTTAAGCCAAGAGTTTCATGACTATCTAAAGGAGTGTGGGATAGTCCCACAACTCACTCCTCCGTATACTCCACAGTGGAATGGTGTATCCGAGAGGAGAAATCGAACCTTGTTAGACATGGTTAGATCAATGATGAGTCATGCAGATCTTCCGATATCGTTTTGGGGACACGCTCTAGAAACAACGATTTTCTTACTGAACCGTGTTCCATCTAAATCAGTGGAAAAGACACCATATGAGATATGGACTGGGAAGCGTCCTAGTATGTCTTTTATGAAGATTTGGGGTTGTGAGGCTTTCGTTAGACGTCACGCCACTAACAAACTTGGACCCAAATCTGATAAGTGTTTATTTGTGGGGTATCCTAAGGAAACGAAAGGATACTATTTCTATTATCCCACCGAGAACAAAGTAGTTGTTGCTCGGACTGGTGTATTTCTTGAAAGAGAATTTATTTCTAGAAAAACCAGTGGGAGAAAGATAGAACTTAGTGAAGTTCAACCACAAGAAAACACTGAACCTGATATAGAGATGGAAACAGAGCAGGCACCGCAATCTGTTGTGGAAGAAGTACCTGCTCAAGAGACACAAGCCCAGCGTAGGTCTGTAAGAGAACACCGGGAGCCACAGAGATATGGATTTCTTGTGACTCAACAAGGTGACTTACTACTTATTGATGAGGATGAGCCGTCATCTTATCAACAAGCTATAATGGGCAATGATTCTGAGAAATGGCAAGAGGCCATGAAATCTGAGATGGAATCCATGTATGCAAACCAAGTGTGGACTTTGGTTGATCTACCTGAAGGGGTACGACCCATAGGGTGCAAATGGATTTTCAAGAAAAAGACCGATATGGATGGTAATGTACAAACCTATAAAGGTCGGCTGGTTGCAAAAGGATTCAAACAAATTCATGGTATTGACTATGATGAAACCTTTTGACCAGTGGCCATGGTTAAATCCATAAGGATCTTGCTTGCAATAGCTGCATTTCATGATTATGAAATCTGGCAGATGGATGTCAAAACAGCTTTCCTTAATGGAAATCTGCTCGAGGATGTGTACATGACACAGCCCGAGGGTTTTGTCGATCCAAAGGATGCTGGAAAGATATGCAAGCTACAACGATCCATTTATGGATTGAAGCAAGCTTCTCGGAGTTGGAATCTTCGTTTTGATGATGCAATCAAAGAGTTTGGTTTTATCAAAAATGAAGATGAACCTTGTGTCTACAAGAAGGTCAGTGAGAGCGTAATCATTTTCCTAGTGTTGTATGTAGATGACATACTTCTTATTGGAAATGATATCCCTGCCTTGCAATCTGTAAAGATTTGGCTAGGGAATTGCTTTTCGATGAAAGACTTAGGAGAAGCCACCTATGTATTAGGAATCAAGATCTATAGAGATAGATCGAGAAGGCTTCTTGGTCTAAGTCAAAGTACATACATAGACAAGGTGCTTAAAAGGTTTAGCATGCAAGAATCCAAGAAAGGATTCGTGCCTATGACACATGGTATATATCTCTCGAAGGAACAGTGTCCTTCAACCCCAGATGAGAGACAATGCATGAGTAAGATTCCATACGCGTCAGCTATTGGATCTATCATGTATGCCATGATATGTACTCGTCCCGATGTATCGTATGCTTTGAGCATGACGAGCAGATAAAGTTGATCCAGGTGAAGGTCACTGGATTGCTGTCAAGAATATCCTAAAGTACTTGAGAAGGACTAAGGATACATTCTTGATTTATGGAGGTGAGGAAGAGCTCAATGTAATGGGTTACACTGATGCAAGCTTCCAAACCGACAAAGATGATTTTCGATCGCAATCTGGATATGTGTATTGCCTGAATGGAGGTGTTGTGAGCTGGAAGAGTTCAAAGCAAGAAACAGTAGCCGATTCTACAACGGAAGCTGAGTATATTGCTGCCTCGGATGCAGCAAAGGAAGCTGTTTGGATGAGGAAGTTCATTTCTGAACTTGGAGTGGTTCCTAGCATTAAAGATCCGATAGAACTCTATTGTGACAACAATGGAGCGATCGCATTGGCTAAGGAACCAAGATCTCACCAAAGATCCAAGCACATACTTAGGAGTTTCCATTTAATTCGAGAAATCGTTGAAAGGGGAGATGTTAAAATATGCAAAGTACCAACAGATGATAATGTATCTGACCCATTGACGAAGCCGCTGTCACAGCAGAAGCATGATCGTCATACTAGATCTGTAGGCATTAGGTATATGTCTGAGTGGTCTTAGTGCAAGTGGGAGATTTGTTGGGATATGCCCTAAGACATATCATTAGATGATTGTTTATGACATACAATGTAATATGATTTTATGAATGGCAATTCATTATTATATATTATTCTTTTAACTGTGCAATGTGAATTAATATATATGTTAATGTCCTTAGAATAATATTGTATTATTCTTAAAGATGTCCCTAGTCAAGTATTATCATGAAAGGGATAATGATAATACGTAGAGACTAGTATGTGTTGATCGATGAATTGTTCATTGATATGAGATGTCAAATCAACATATGGGTACATGTTAGAGAACGATCTACTGGACAGACCCACCATGAGAATGCAACATGGATAGTTATATGATCATCATATGCAATTCTCATAGTGATAATAATGTATGTAATCCTTACGACTTGTGATCATCAGAGATCCCAACATAAGGAGTTATGTATTTTGATATCGTCAAACGTTACCCGTAACAGGGTAATCTATAAAGGCGACTATTGGATACACTACGAATTGTGTAGAGGGATGTTGACTGATCGAGATAGGATTTGTCCCTCCTATATAACAGGAGATGTGTTTGGCCCTTGATCAAGTGAGAACTAAAATGCATGGCCATGCTCGAATGAGTCGATATGAGATATCGAGCTTATTCGTTTATTCTAGTTATACTTGGGGATCAAGAAATAAAGATTGGATATACGAGTATGACTATTCCATGACTCGTGTTCAATCTAAACACAAAGGACAAAGGGATTAAGTTACATGATTAATATTATCACAAGTTCTAAAGGTTATGTCGAGTCATTGACATTCTTGTAATTTGGGTAGCATTGATGTGTTGTTAGATACCGCTCAATGCTTGAGACATAAAATGAGATTTTATGTCACTGCCAACATTACAAGATCCTATCGGGTCGCACAAAAGATTAAATCGAGAAGGGAAATTAAATTCATGAGATGAATTAAATAATTAAGAGGAGTCTTAATTAATAATCATAATGATTAATTAAATCATGGGCTTAAGCCCATGAAGCTTTATGAAAGCCTTTAATTAATTATATAAAATATGATTGCAAGGGTTTTAATTAGGAGGACAACTTCATAACACAAAAACCCTACACAAGCTAAGAAGCACACGGCCGCACCTTGAATTGCTCTCGGCCATCAAAAGTCGAAGGAGTTCTTGGTGGATTTTGGTCATTCTTTCGATTGTGAATCGAGCGTGCTTCGTGTATTGGTTTAAGAACAAATCTAGCACCTTGTTCTTAAACTATTCCTTCGTTCGATTTGATCGTGTGGATACCGTTGAGGCAAAACTCATTGAGTTTTAGTAAAGAATAACACATGTATATTAATCAAATTTTAGTAAAGAACCATCATGTAATTACACAAACATGCTAATATTAGCTTTTAAAAAAAATGTCAATATACACTTGGGATGACAAATTAATGTATTACATTATCGATCTGGTGCAATCGGCCATCCCTTAATCAAGTGATTTTAAAAGTTCTACAAGCTTTTTTACAAGTGCATTCCCCATTAAAAAGAAAAATGGATTTGACAGAAAGACCAAAAAATATTAAATTGTCTAATCTAATCCCCACAAAAACAAAGAGTTGTACTGTCATTGAACTACTCATCCCCCCCAATAATTTCCCCCCTCAAAGAATTAGTCCCCACAGCACAAAAACTATTATAGTTTTGGGATAAAATGACAATCGTTTCGCCGGTAATAGGTGGCCTATATCACATTATTAATGATATACAAGTCCAGTGCGCGGCCATTTTTTAGTTGGCAGTTTTTAGTGTGTCAAAGGTATGGTATAAAGTTACAATTTGCAAAATGTGCAAATGGTGGGGTGACAAACTTGGAAAAAGTTAAAAGGCGAAAACAAAAGCATGCGGGGAAAACGGACGTCACCGTATGTATGTATGCATGGGTGATGTCTTGGCTACCCCATGGGGCGGTGCCCCATGGGGTACATCTGACCACACATTGGGAATATTCCCGTAGAAATATTCCCAATGTGTGGTCAGATGTACCCCATGGGGCACCGCCCCATGGGGTAGCAAAGAATTATTCGTATGCATGATCGTATGAGATATTTCTTTTTTTCTTTTATTTTTTTTGGTTTAACAAAATATCCAGGCTTACGTCTGACTAATCATTGGGTGACAACCCCGGCCCCTCAGAACCGCCGCCAGATAAATCGAAGGATGTCCACGGATGGCAGATATCTGATGGAGCAGACCAACAGGACCCGAACCCAAGACAAACCCTCACAATATTTCATTGGAGAATTGTCTCACTCAGGATTCGAACATGCGACGTCGACGTCACCACAGCCCTTGTCAATCCGTCTATGCCTTTGGGAGCATAAGATATTTACCAATCCGTCTATGCCTCTAAAAGCATAAGATATTTCTTAGACCGGAGTCGAGTGGTGATCCTGAATAGAGAGAGTTAGTTTTTCAGAATCTCGCCACCCAATTTTTACTTAACTATTTGTCATCTTCTAAAATAAAAATATCTGGTTATAATAAATTTTCTAACAAAAGTGGGAGTCCATTTTTTTGTTTAATATTTGGGAACAAATCAAGGTTTATTTTTAATGGGAAGAAATAGTAATTAGTGCAGGAAAAGGGTCCATCTGAATTGGACTTTAGCATTGAACGTTGTGCCCATATTGTTGTTAAGCATTGTTTATTTAATATTAATATTGTAAAGCATAACACGTGAATTCATGTGAGGATGGCCCTTCATGTCACCTTTAATTAATCTCCATTCTTTTACTTATATTAGGTCTTATTTCTAAGTCTATAATATGTACTATATACCGTAGAGAATATTATATATCTATAGGGCGTATCTAGTCTTAAGGCTGAGGGAGGCAAAAATGTATATTTTTAAATTTTGAGGGTAAAATATATTCACACATGTGGAGGTGGACCGATCCATTATTTCACCCAATGATATTTTTTTTTTTTGGATAAAGAAAAATTTATTAGTAATAGAGTATAAGAGGTACTCAAAACCAATACAAAATATTTCAATTACACAGAAGTACAAGAAAGTGAAAAACTGGACAAACATTACAAAATATGTAAGTCGTAAAATTGGTTCAAAAAACCAATCATTTAGGGAATAACTAAAACAACCTTTATACCAATTTTTAATCCACATCCAGCTACGAGTCTTGATTTCTTCCACAACATGCTTAGATTCAGATTTCTTTTTTTCAAAGATCCTTCTATTCCTTTCAATCCAAAGCACCCAATTTGTACCAATCCATACTATTGTCCACAATTATTTCTGTATCCCAGAGTATCAGATAACATTATGAATTTCCAAGTGCACTGGAGGATTTTGATGACCCACGAATGGTAAATTCAACCAATCACATATATCGTCGGCCCGTACCTTATAAGAGAAAATGCATTTGCAAAAAAAGATGCATATGGTCTTCATCTTCGAGGTTGCAAAGAACACAGTCAACTTGATATAGCTCAACTCCCCTTCTGATTAAATTGATTTGTGTTACCAACTTATTCTGAATGATTTTCCAGCCAAGTATGCTGGACTTTGAGGGAACCACCTTGCACCATAGGGTGCTGTAGAGATGTAAGTAAGGGTCTTGACGATGATCTGTTGAACGGGTAATTCGATGCTGGCAGAAAGGTAATACCATAATTCGTTAAATCATGACATGTGTTTTTTTCATTTTGAATTCTTTTTTTTTTCTTTTTATTGTTTATTTTTTTTAAACCATGTTAATTTCAAATTTTGCATAATTTCAAAAAATTTTACCCACCCGAGCACATGAGCGCGCGCTCGGACGTAGGCGCTGTGGGGCGCGCGCCCAGGCAGCTTGGGAGCGTCGGGCGTGCGCCCATGAAAAAAAAATTTTAAAATAAAAAGAAGTCAAAATGAAAAAACAAACATTTCAAAATGAAAAAAAAAAAACGTGTGTCATGATTTTAACGGATTATGGTATTACCCTTCTGCCAGCATCGAATTACCTGTGTTGAACTCAACACTCCATAGGCTGCATTGATCGAATAAATTCCATCCACATTGTGTCTCGACACGCATCGATAAACTGCAGACACATTAATTATGGACCTGTTGATAATAGCATAAAGTTCATTAAGTGTTGTTAGTTCCCAAGAGTAAAGCTCTCTTCTCCATCTCAGCTCCCACACCCACTCACCTTCACACAATTTACCCACCTCACTAATTTTTTTTTTTCTTTCTGGATTCTGCTTTGTGTATCAAAATAGCGATTTTGAACACTATCTACAATTCCTCTGATACATATAACAAAAAAAAATCATCTTCCGTTAATAATAGTTCGAAAGTTTAATTTACTTTATAATAAATCTTGAATATTGTCTAGGTTTCTTGACTTTACCTTGCCTTTACACCAATGAGAAATTATTATAATTCAATTGCTAATGAGAGCTCTATGCTGGCATGATCAACTCATGACGTGGGACGACTAATTAGTTATCTCCAACATAAATTCTCAAATTAGTTCTAAGCCGCATCCTCATTTTCTTAAAGTTCTTCTATATAATAATAATAATAATACATTTTCAGAGTTCAATCGGTTAAAAATACTTGTCTGGGCATGATCATAATTTGGAAATATTTTTTTAGAAAATAATTATTTTATATTTCAATGATAAGGAAGAGTTTAGTAAGCGATAAAACACTTAATGGAGTTGAGATTAATAGTTAAGGAAACATGTCAGGTTTCATTTTTGTACAATATATGAGACGTATACTGTAATATGCTTTCTTTGTTATTAGAAACAATTAACTGAGACATATATTTAGGTGGATGCTGCCCTAAAAGAAAAAATAAAATTGAAATTTATCTTGCATCGATAGATAATCAAGAAATACAATACATTGAAACTGTCATGCCGCGAAAATTGAATTTTTATGACATTAATTATAAATACAACAACTATTATTTTCCGAGAATAAGAAACCGAAGCAATTCAATATTTATTTATTATCATATCTCTGACTATTATTATTAAATATAAAATTTTCAGAACTAAAATACAGGATAAGATATGAAAAAGGAGAGAATAAAACACTTACTTTAATTGCAAAGAATGACAAGAAACAAACCATTTTTTTTTATTCATTGCAAACTCCTGAGCTACATATTAACGCAAAGTTTAATATACATACATTACAAAGACTTGTACTAATAGCTTACCAAGCAACAACCTTTTCTCTACACAAGTTCAACTTTTTTTTGTTACCAAAAAGAGCTGAATCTCTTCAATATTGACTAAATTTTCCTCACCGTATCTGACTGGATAATTGCCCATATATGTCTCATAAAATTACAAACCATGGCCCCTTCTTCTTTACACATACAAATTAGACAAAGTTCTGGATTTAGTACGCATATTGAACTTGGAATTTTCTTCGTACCTTGCCTCTTAGTAGGGTGGCCGTGGATTACCCCAAACATATGCATCATGATTCAGCTGCCCTCCATTTGGCAATAAATTTGGCGTTAAATTGTAAATGGATAAGGTTGAGGGGTCAGAAATCCCATGCGGCGGTGAACCTATACCTCTGCCGCTCACCGGGCCTGCGCCACCGCTGCCTTCTTCCTCTTCAAGAGGCAATCTTTCATAAGTTGCGTTTGCAAAGGTAGCTGCAATTATCATAACCGGCCCTACAGCCACCAGTGGCCCCACCACGCTTCCTCCCACCACCTGTCCCTGTCCACCGCACAAGTAAACTGTCAAACCAGTCGCTCCTGGCGGAGATGGGCCAGGGAGGAAAGTTCCGGTTAAGGAAAGAATATCAAACCGGCCCGGCAGTGCAACGGCGGCTCCGGGTGCGGCTGGCTGGCGTATAGTAACGTTTGCAACTGAGCCGCTGCCACTCACCACGCAAACTCCGCGTTGCCGGCGGCGTGCGAACCGGGCTATGCTCTCGGCTACGTCAGTGCCGCTTGCGATTTCCATAACATGGCTACGCAAAGCGTTGGGGCTGTCCCGCGTCACAAAAATTGGAGGTTTCGGCTTGTTCTTTGAACCGGTGGGTCTGCCACGCGGTCGCCGGTTGACTACCTCAACAGCGCCTTCCCTCAACTCCTCCTTGTCGTCATCTTGGCTTCCTCCTCCTCCTCCGCACTTTTCATTGATGGAGAGATCCATTTCTAGCTTATTGCTAGCCAAGTTTATCGGCTCAACCACCGGAAAGCCTACCGGAACACCGGTCCACCACCGGTTTGCCAGATTTGCAAGATTTGATTGATCTGTTACAGATAAAATTTATGAAGAAGAAATATTAATATTTTTCTTTGCTGATCTTTGATCTTCGATAGTTTCCACTCTCAATCTGTGAGCTACTTCCAAAGCTTGAAACCCTAATATCACTTGATATAATTCAGCTGAAAAAAATAGGATGAACGGGGAATTATTATACAACAGGAAAAATCAAACCTTGATTTAAACTAAGAGCAAAACCAAACAAGAAATCCAAACAGAAGTTTGTGGGATCAGGAGATGGCAGGGGGTTACAACAAGATGGAAGATTGAAATAAAAACATCTAAAGAAATCTGAGGTAGTGATTATATAAGTGGCCTGAGAATATAAAGAAGAAGAAAACCCTTGAAGCGAATCAAGAATCAAGAAGAAAGAAGATTAGAAATTAAAGAAGACAGAGAGGTTTAAAACTCTTAATAAGCATATAATAAAAATTAGCAATATTCAAAGTTTAGCACAAAAAAAAAAAGATTAAAATGTATTCTATATGCTATCTTTTTCTATGTTTAGGTATGCTTGTTGTGTCATTTGGTAACCTTAGGTCTATTCTTTTATAGAGAAATCACTGGTTGATCTTTCTATCAATAAGTGTCTATTTGTAATTTTTGGCTAGTTTCACCCTAGAAATTAGGGTTTTCAAACGGTGGGATCGAGTACATAAATTTTTTTTTACTTAAAGGTGGTGTTATACAGCTTATTTTATTAAATTAAAACATTACTGGAGGGAGATTAGGCGTAACCTCCAACAACATAAAACATAAGTTATCCCAAACATAGACATACAATGGATCATTTTATCCTCAAAACAAAGCAACCGAAGCAACCGAAACTGTTATTAAAACGAAATGATTTAATGCCTATTCTTGCGGGGTCTCAACTGTTTTGGTTTGTTCCACTTATAGCACCTCCTCTTCAGACTCTGAATCTGAGACCTTATGCTCTCATGATTTATCATAGCTATGTTTGATCATGTATTCATCACTTAAACTTTGCTTCAATTCTTCATCATAATCAAAACCCTCATCCGGGAAATAGTTTTCATATACCTTCTCAAGCCAATTCGAAACATGGAAAGGTAGCTCATCATCATCATCAACACAATGAGCCCATGACTTTGTGGAAGGTTTAGGAATCTTAGGTTCAGATGTGGTCCATCTCTTTACTAAAATTATGTATAGTTTTTAACAAATTGAAGTTTTTAATAGTAAAACATATTAATAATTTGATTTTGTTTGATTAATTTTTTAATTAGTCACATTAAACGTTCGTAGTCAAGAGTTTTGGTTAAAAGGGGTGGAGGTTTTTTAACTATTCCAAAATACCACTTTCATATAATACAATTATTGAAAAACAACACATAATAAAATAAAATATTAAATATTATTTAAATAAAAAAATATCATAACGTCATTATATTTCACAAAAAATTAACTACATATAGAAAATTGTATTTCATATTAAAAATTAATCCATATGTGCACGCATGACATGACAAGATTATCTAGTATATTAGGAGTATTTCGCTCATTTTATTATGGTATTGATTTAACAACACAATTTTTTCAAAGTAATTTGTGATGTAATTTATAGTTTGACATTAAACTTCACAAATTTAAATTTCATATCCGTCTATCCTCATTTATCTTTTTTTCCCCCTTCTTGTTTTTGAAAGCTCGTTTATCTCTTTCAATATAATATATATGGTCACCCAGCACAGAATACAAATAATGAAAGAAATGTTTTGATTGTTTTGTTATTATTCATATGACAATTACCGGAGAGAATTGACCAACGTTTTTCACTCAATTCATGGGATTAGTATTTGAAGCAAAAATAACAAAAAAAATTGGGCATTGGTATGGCACTGTATAGTGTAGTTTATTTGGAAATAAAGGAATGTATTGATATTCCGTAATGAAGCATCAGACAATAGTAAATTGATTCACAGTATCAAAATTCATCCATGGCTATGGATTCAAACATTATAGTTTTTGCTTCTACCCAAGGGAGTGGTTTGACTGGTATTTGATCTTGAGTTGATGTAAGGTTTGTATCAATTTTGTGTATTTTCAAGAAATTGTAATCAGCAAAGTCATGGAAACCTGGTTATGATTGGAATATAGGAACCTTGTAATTGCCCAATTTTCAAGTATATGCAGTGTTTTACTATCTTTTTTTAGATAAATGAAAATCGAGTTTTTATTTATTGGATAACATATTTCTTTTTTCTTTTTATTTGAGAAGGGAGGTTTTATAATAAGACATGAAACACGCGAGTCCTGTATCATATTGGATACTAGTGCCAACTGAAAAAAAACATTAATCAGATGATAAACAAAAAACGACTTCAAAACAAGAAATGGAAAATGTCATCAAACTAGTTACCAATACAATCTATCTACCTAAATTTGATGTATGAGCAAAAGGCAAAATCGGAGCATGTTCATAACCAAAGGGCTGCGCCGGGTGTTGCCACAGCTTCCCAACCACCACAGGCTTCTCTGCCACCGTCGTCCCCGCTTCCTTTTTAGCGTTAATAAAACAAGACTCGGTCTCATTCATCACATCGTTCGACATCGGCGACTGAACCAACGGCGATAAGAGAGGTATCGCTGTTTTCCATTCCGTTACAGGACTAATCTGTATCGATGCGGGAGCCCTCCTCTGCAGTCGGCTCGACTGACGCTTCGAAGACAGATTTCTGTTCCCCATGTCCGCCATATTTATCAGCTACAAAAAAAAAATTATCCTTTTTTTTGGTTTGTTTTGATTATTTTTAGATTATAGAAACTTGGGGAGAAGTAGAAATTGGTGATGGAGAGATGGAGTGGGGGGGTATAAATATGGGGCACGTGTGGGAGAACAGAGTAAGTGAAGAATCAGTTTCTTTTCGGTCAAAGTTAGTTCGGAGATGTTAAACGTAACGGTAACACTTTGGTGGCACGTTATTAGATAATAATTATAATATTGTTAACTTACTCTTTGCAACTGAGATCGGTAAATTCAAATTTTTAAAATTAAATCAAATTTTTAATTGTAAAATTTATAAGAAGTTCTTTTCTTTTTATATATGTCTACATTAGATGAGACTGGGACCGTGCCAATTTCCAAGCAACTTCAAAAACTCGGAAAATCAAAGTTCTAACTTTAGAACTGAATGCAAACCACTGAGCTTGCTCCAATTAATTTCCACAAAAAAAACAAAAAAAAATCTCTAATGCTTTTGTTAACGGAATCTGCCCCACGATGCTTTTACCAGAAGGCTTCAAATCATTCAAAATGTTCAAATACGGTAATGTGGCTATTTATTTTAACATAGCATAGCATGAACCTTAATGAAAATTATAACTACTCTGTATATTTACTCAAAATTGACTTATATTAACTTGAACAAGAATCCATTAACATGTCTTAAGTTCGATTTATGCCAGTTTAAATCCGTTGTGATTAGAAATTCAGTCCATTCAATTAGTTTGTGCATCTTTTGAAGGAGTGGTTCGATCTAACTAGCTCACTGGTATGTTTTCCAGAAATGAACCAACATACGTGAACTGAGATACAAGCTGTGACATTAATTTGGATTGTATGAGAACTCGCAACACCTAAAAACGCCATGAAAGTACTGGTATTTGAACTAAACTATATATAGGGTGAATAATAGGTCCAACATATATCCCGTTCTTGATCCAGTCGTCTAGATGTATCCAGGCATCCCGTGTGAAATCGAGGACACCCAATATCTGAAGCAAGATAACATGGTAAGTATATGGCAGCACTCATTCCTGAGCAGAACCTATTGAACACCATGTATGAATCTGAGCATCTAAATGGTATCATTTTTGTATACCGAATATGAGGAAAAAAGGTGTCTTAGATTGAGTTTAGACAAAAAACTGCGAGTTATTTTACTATCTCGGAATTTTTCAACAAAAATAAAGAAAATTATATTTACGCTGAAGGGAAATGCAGTGAAAAAATGGTGTTCAGTTTGATACCGACCTTTTGAGAAACAAAAGTAAATGTATAGCAAGAAAACTTACCGCTCCACCTTTCCATGACACGAAGGCAGGATTTGTTCTCGATTGCAAAACCTGTTAGTGTTGCATAAAACCAATTTATGACAGAAAAAGAAACCCATCATCATAAACCTTAGTGAAAAAAATTCAAATAAAACACGTCACAGTGGATAATCTCTTGACATTAATCGCATTTATATAATTACTAATAATAATCAGCAAAGAGATTCTATGCTCATAAAAGGGATTGCATAGAACTTTTCTAGTAGTCTGTTTTGTGGTTTAAGTTTAATATAAAAATAAAGCCTCGAATTTGCATACATTTCAATTATGAAAAACTCAAAGATTTTAGGTCTATCTTAATTCGAGTTGAACGTGCAACTTATAGTAGTCTAATATCTGAGGCAAGAACTACTGACCTCCACGGTATCAATATCTTCATGAGAGGAAATCGCATGCAATACTCTGAAAGAGAACTTTGAGATAAAGAATAACTTTATGTAGACATGTAGGTCAATACGACAATATTCCGTAGCCTTACTTGAAAACATGTATGTGAAAAATGTATCGGGAAGGGAACGTGAAACAAATTCGAGGATCTTTGGGTGGATGCATTATTAGTAGTTTTTGTGCATATGTTAGATAAAAAAATAAATTAACAAACCTCTCTTCAACTGCAGAAATGAGACCCTCGGTTAGAGCCACTCCACCTATCTGAAGGATTGATAATGTCATGCTCCCATTGGTGGAGACTCGAAATAATGATCTTAATAGATTAAGTGGCCAACTCACCAGTTGCATGCTACAGAACAACTTTCTCTGCAGGTCTATACGCCCTACAAATTTCGAAATTCATAGAAACCAAGCAGAAGCAAATTATACAACTTTCTAATTTCATTAATGATGGATACTTATAGAGAAATGAATTTAAACTACACCTGTTGAAAAATTACTTTTTGAAATTGCATCAGCAAGACCAATAATTTCCTCTTTCTTCGGCTTAGATTGAAATACAGGGTAAGCCTCCCACATAGGATAAAATCCACTACTAGAAGGGAAGTAACCATCCGACATATCAGGTCTTCTGGGAAAATCCCACGTATCTTCCAGTACTTAATAAAAAACCTGAACTTAATATTACTCACCAAGACCGGGGTGGTGGAGGATACACATCTGGAGCCAAAAGCATAGGGTAGAACAAACCCATAGGAGGAACCTGCTTCCGATACAAAAGATCAAATATATTGCATGAATGTATTGTAAACCAGTATTTTTCCCATTACAAATAGAAGATAAAGAATTTTAAAGTAAAAACAAATGTGTAGAATCTCAGTTTCAAAGGCATACATTAAGAGCGGTTAGTCTTGTCTTGTGAGACCCAGGTGGCATGCCATCTTCATATGAATGAACTACAGCAACAGCTTCAACTTCTCCTTCCTGAACATCGAATACAAAATGAGTCAAATGTTCATTTCCTCATAAAAGTTATGTATCAAAAGAATAATTGGTAGTCTCAGGACAAATCAGTTGACAAAAGGAACCTCAATGGCAGAGGTCAGATGCCAATCCGTATCTTTCATAGGCAGAAAGAGACTGCTGTATAAATAACCTAGTAACTAAAGATCAAATCATATAGTACCGAATTTACATTCCTTATTCATCACACACATAATTTTCTTCAAAAAACTTATCGAGATTTAGGAAATTAACATAATCAAAATAAATCGAAAAAAATAGTATCCAAAGGATGAATTTAATGAAAATAAATTGTGATGGACTCACTCTGATCAGACAGTGAATCTCTTTTAGCCTGTTGAGCATCAACAAGTCTATGGGCTTTGTCAGAGCATCACTACGAATTGGTGGCCACGTTTGATGATGCCTCTGAGTCCAGAGAAGGCATCTTGATATATCCTGAATTAAAAAATAACAACAGGATTCAGTAACTGAGCAGGCAAGAATATATTCATCGAGTTCCATTTCATTCATAACCAAACAAAAAAGATAAAACTCGATCTTCACCTCTCCACCATATCGTAGGGTAACCTGTGTGTTAGGTAGAGTCACTCCATCCTAAACATCCACAGAAGACAACAAGGTAAAGAAGAGCATCTGTTGCCACAAAGTAATTTTAATCAAGACAAGTACGATTTTTGGTTTCCCAGGTTGCCATATGCCCGAGGAAGAATTCCAATATTGTCTTTGATAAGAACATATCAAGACAAGAAGCCTTGACAAAAGGTATGAGGACAAGAAGCCTCGATTGAAATAAGAACATACCTCAATGCAAATAACTGACGTCACCTGAGTACCAATATTCACAACACAAGCTGTTGACAAGCCATTTCCAAAAACAGCAGTTAGTCATTCCTGCATTATGTGTTAAAATGAGTGAGATGAGCTAAAAAAAATATAGAATTAAAGTGGGGGAGAGAAGGAAGGAAAAAGGAACTAAAATTTCCAACCACTACTAATTGGAGTGGGAAGCTTCTAGTAGTAACGGGTGAAGCATAACATCTTATACAGATTTGATGAAACATTTACGGGAAAGAACTACCTGCTGGACTACCGCCATACTGAAACACAAGTTTCGAAGCACTACAGTAAGAACTTCCTTCATTTCTGCTCATAAAGATACAAAATGCAGCAAATTGTCAAGCTCACATGATTTGAAGACTTGGTCACAGGTCAGTGCCACTGTGAAAAATGGAATATGAGCATAGAGCATAAGGTCAGTTATACTAAAAATCTAAGAATGAGAGAGGACTTAGTTAGAGGACTCAACATATTTTCCCTTGTTAAGCAACATGCGCTGATGGCTAATCGATCATTTATCAAGCGAGCTCCTCTCAAGGAAAAATAAATTTCTAACAGCCAAACAATCTAACTTTTGACAGTCGTGATGTAACTCTTGATAAGAATATAAGTATTCAAGCCAAACAAAAAAAGAAATAAAAAGATAGGATTTAAAGCCCACTAGAAGAGTGAATTGAGCTAAAACTGAGTCAATTATGACGGCAAAAAATGATGGTGAATTGTGCAGCATATGTAAAAACAGCAGAGTTATGCACGGAATAAGATCCCCATGCTATCAAGAATTGATCGCAGAAAGTTTATTTTTAGCAAGCAATAGAAGAAAAACCCGGTTAATAAACCGCAAAATAATTTCGTGTGTGGATTTTTAGTGCATGTTTGTGTGTGTGATTGTGTTCTTACCATGGCACGGTGAGTTTGTGCAGTGGAAGAAGCAGAACGTGATGATAGCTATTGCTTCACCTCTGACACAATCTGCATGATCGATAACAAAGCAAGTAAACACGTTCAGTAACAACAAAACTCCTTCTTCCATCAAAGTTAAAGTAGGATCAGTTCTTACCAAAAGAAAAGTGCCAAAACCACTGCCTATAACAATAAAAGACCTCCAAACCCCTTCAAAAAAATACATTTAGCAACAAAAGTCAAAATCAAGTAGAACATCTGCATGATCGATAACAAAGCAAGTAAACACGTTCAGTAACAACAAAACTCCTTCTTCCATCAAAGTTAAAGTGGGATCAGTTCTTACCAAAAGAAAAGCGCCAAAACCACTGCCTATAACAATAAAAGACCTCCAAACCCCTTCAAAAAAATACATTTAGCAACAAAAGTTCTAGCCTGCAAAATATGCGTATCTCCATAATCAACACACACAGAATGATAAAAAAAACACTAGTTTCTTTCTTTGTTTTTTTTTTTTTCCTGAAGCAACTAATAAGGAATGGATTGTGAATCAAGAATGTTGGAGACCTTACATCAAAGTACAAGTGTTTCCCAATCTTTCCATTGATGAACTTCTTGACGAGTCCCAGCTTGCGAGGCAATTCTTTTGCTGCAATCCCACCATCATCTCCAAATTCGTTGAACCTAAAAAAACGCATGCCACATCGGTAGAAAGCAACATAGTAGAAGTTAACTGGAAACCATAAGAATAACATTATAAACTTTGTAAAAAAATACGAAAACTAAAGGCTGTGAATGTTTGACAATCTTATTGAATGAAATATAATTAGCCTAATAGACGATTTATGATACAATTCTCACTTAACTCTAGCATTCCAATTCCAAAAGTCACGATTTAGTAATTTGTTAGACAAGTCCTTATCTGTGTTCCTTTTACATCCCACCTTGAAAGCGTGTTTAACACTGCTTTCAGCAGCAAACAAACATCTTCCAAGATTTGCCCCTTTAAGGACTCTACTGTGTTTCCTTTAGTTTCCCAACCTTTCATTCACAAGTGTTCTCAACAATTTTCATGTAAAAAAACTCATTACCTAGGATGGTTCAACAAAACAATGCACTCTGATGAACAAGTTAAATCAATTAAAAAGTAAAGGTCGGTCGTTCTGTTCAATGACTTGTCAAAAACACCACTGCTTTCAATTAATACTCTTAAAGAATGAGTCCATGTGTTGACATTTGTTCAACAAATGCTAGTTCCTAATTGCCATTAAAATCTCCCAGCACTTCAAATGTAAACCCTTTGAAAGAAACATTTAGGACATGGTGATATCATGTTTTGATTAGTCATGAGAAGAAAACAAAATACTTCCAAATGTAACAACCATGGAACTTAAGTAGGATGGATACAATCTATTATCAAGAGAAGAGTTGTCTAATGAAGAGCATAGTAAACTATAAGTTGCAAGAATTTTCAGTTCATACATCAAACATACCATCATATCATTTCATAAGCATGCAAAAGAACAGGATTAATTGCATACAACCAAATTAACATAATTCTACTAGAGTTGTGATGAAGAAAATATGAAATTGTTTAATACAAGAAATTTTGTTTCTCAATGCAAATTGTCCGTATGGTACATAAGTGACTATTTATGTCAGTAACATAACTTCATTTATCCAAATTTCCTGCCCTGTACAAACCAAAGTATTCAACAAAAAGCAAAACTATTTGGGTTTGCAAGATATTATCTTTTTGGTTCTTTTTAAAGAAAGGTAGCACTCAATAGGAATCCAAACGCCAGGTGACCAGCCACGAAATGGACCTTTAGGAGAAACCATGTAGCAATTCCATTCATCATTTTCTTTAACTCCCAACTCACTGGCTTCCATGATTAAGTCAGATTTGTTACAACATTTTAGTCATGTACTGGTTACTTAGTAGCCTAAATATGGAGAGCTTTTTAAACATACTTGATTGAAACCAAGCTGAATATATCCACAATCAGAAGGGAGCGAAGTTGGTTTATGAAATTGAGAAAGAAAAAGTGCATAGCACAAAAATAATTCCATATACAAAGAGCTCCTGCATCGACAGGTTTGGAAAAGATATGAGGTGGGAAGGGATCCTCGCTCTTAAAAGTCTCAAGCTCATTATAACTTCAATTAAATGAGTAGCTTATGTTGAAACAACTTTACCCACTTCTTCCATACTCTCTTAAAAGTTTCAAGCTCATAATAACTTCAAGTAACCCAAAATCCTGGTTGCGCAGAGAAAAATTACAACTGCATAGCTCATCCAGAAGCAAGAAAAGAAACTAGCGAAAACTCCAATACCTAAGTACTTTCCACAAACACAAGATCCATTTAAAAAATCTCGCCTTTTCCAATCCTCCGTACTACTTCAATCTACCAATATCAAAGTAAACAGCAAGACAAATCTCCTCACAACACAACACCTTCCAAGAAAGAAATAAATCAGGAAAGCTAGATTCTTTTCATCTTCTCGCATCGTAAAGTGGTTAGATCTAAAACTACGAGACAAGTCTCCTTATAGAGTATTAAATGACATAAATATGCATTAAAATAAGCAATACGCATCCAAATATACAACAGATCTGATTACTCGAACATAGGGGAAAAAAAACAAAACAAACAAAAAACTCGGGAAAAAGAGACAATTGGTTTACATTTGCCATGCAGATAAGATGAAGATTGAAGCAAAGAGCACTCTTCCAGAAATGAAAAGAAACCCATGTCTCTCAATCAATGCCCTTGCTCTTCAAACCCCCTTCCTTTGTGCGTATGTTCCGCACTGAGAATCGCGAAAAAAAGAAGTTAAAAATTAAAACGGTAACCGAGGGAAAATTACAAAATTTACTAAGTATGTTTCTCTCCTTAAGAGTTCGTTCTCGTATTTTTTAAAATTTTTATCTTTTTTTTTTCCTGGGACTAATATGAAATATGATATATCAGAAATGATCAGTATTGCCCAAGGCCGGTAACTTATCCGAAATCGATCTTTAAATACGATTTAAAGATCTCATGTTCGAGTTTACATCCCAAACTCAAAATAATTGTAATGATTACTAAAAAAAATCGATCGATGTTAGTAAGTATTAAGTCAATATCATAACATTGTCATGTCAGTTTTTTATTTAAATTAATTTTAAAAAAAAAAAATTTGCAAAAAATACAGCATTTTTTGATAGTGACGTTAATCACAGGATTCAAGATGGCTGGTTGAAACGGAGAAACAACACCACAGTTCTATCTCTAATACCAATTTTTTGACAAACAAATCAAATATATTTTGGACAATAATTTTGACATGTTCATTTTTGAATAAATATTGTTAAATAATTTTTGAAATAAAAAATACCAAAACTTTGAAATCTAAAATATTTTAAATATTTTTAAAATTCATTTCCCACATTTTTTATCTCACAACTCCTGTCATTAATTGTATCTCAATGTAACTTTAAAGTGAAAAACAAAGATAGATGATAGAAAAAATGTTAAAAATGGAGGAGAAATAAATACTAAAATTGGAGGAGAGAAAAACATAAATAATAGAGAAATCGAAATCAAGAGAGATAAAAAAATATATGAGAGAAAAACAGGAGAGAGAAACAGGAAAGAGAAACGAAAAAAATAATTGAGGAGAGAGAAATGCGGTCTCAGACCACGTTTCTTTCTCCTCATTAAAAAAAATTAAAGGGGAGAGAGAAAGCGGACCCGGATCGCATTTCTCTATCCCCATTTAAAAAAATTGCAGTTACAATCACGCTATAAACGTAACAATTATTTTTAAATTTTATTTTTTTATTTTTTTTACTTATTTTATTAAATTAGCCTGCTATTTTTGTTCAATTAGAGATCCTGGCCAGACCATTAACTGTTGTATCTTCATATAAACCCTCACTCTAGGGTTTCCGTAATAAGCACAGACGCGCAGCCAAATTTTTTTGCAGGAATCATCGTTACCTCCTCCAGCACCGCCTTGCGCTGCCATGGACGTTGATACCATCGCCGCCGCGCCCTCCAATACCGCAACTGCCACGACTCCAAAACAGGGCGTCCAATTGGCCCAGAAGCCAAAATTTCAGCCCTTAAAAGCGCACGAAATCGCCGACGGCCAAATCCAATTCCGAAAAATCCCCGTTCCCCCTCACCGCTACACTCCTCTTAAAAAATCATGGCTTGAAATCTACACTCCTGTGTACGAAAAAATGAAAATCGACATCCGGATGAACCTCAAATCCCGCCGGGTAGAGCTCAAGACCCGACCCGACACCCCTGACGTCAGCAATCTGCAGAAGTGTGCCGATTTTGTGCACGCGTTCATGCTAGGGTTCGATCTAATCGACGCCGACGCGTTGCTCCGTTTGGACGAGCTTTACGTGGAATCATTCGAAATTAAGGATGTTAAAACATTGAGAGGGGAACATTTGTCGCGGGCGATTGGGCGATTGAGTGGGAAAGGAGGAAGAACGAAACACGCGATTGAAAACGCGACTAGAACGAGAATCGTGATTGCGGACACGAAGATTCACATTCTGGGTTCGTTTGCTAGTATTAAGGTTGCAAGGGACTCGCTTTGTAGCTTAATTTTAGGTTCCCCGGCCGCGAAGGTTTATTCGAAGCTAAGAGCAGTAACTGCACGTCTTGCGGAAAGGTTTTGAACATTTCTGAGCTTTTGATTCTTGCAATTTTGTGATAGTGAAGTTTTGAAACATTTATTGTGATGATCTTGGGTTGAGTAATGGTTTATATTTTTATTTATAAATTTTCTGGTGGAATCTATAAGCTTGTTAGTTTTTGCACACATGCTCTTTGTGGTCATGAGACCTGTAGTTGGCTGGTATTCATCTTGAATGAACTGCACTTTGTGCGACATTTTCTGTTACACAAGTATATGTGGGCATACAATTTCAGTTATGTACAAGATTTGCTTGCCAAACAATAAAAAATTTAGGGCCAATAAAAACACAATTTGCTAAGAGGGGAACAGTGGATTTCATTCAATTGGCACCAGAAAAAGCATTTGTGTCCATACGGCAAAGTTTGTTGATTTTTATGGAACTCTTTTTTTTGTTCTAAAGTAAAGTAATTTGGACCGCATGACTGGTAAAGGTCAATTCTTGTTCTTTACATCCTCTCCATTTCGACATCAAGACTCAAGAAAGCACCTTCTGTCCCTTGCCTTGATGTATGGTCGGATGGGAAGAAGTAAGCACTCATTGAAGTTGAGGTTTTTCTTTTCATTCCTCGTGAACGGAATAGATTTCTCGTTGGCAAAGAGTCAAAACAACAGATTTTGTTCTGCTTAAACAATATACAATATAATTTATAATGTTATTGAATCAAAAGTTCCTTGGATAATTTTTTACACCCTCATACGTATAGTCATCTTTGAAAGCAACTTTAGCCAACAATATTATGTAAAGTTATAAGAGAAGATACTCAATTCAATGATATCTCACAAGACCTATCCTCTCAGTATCACTTTGAAAGTGCAGTTTACGCTATGGAATCATTGGAAAATGCCATAATATTTGATGAATGCTAGTGCCTGTGTTTTCCTACTCACTGAGGTGTCTGAGATTGTGCAAATGTGGAAGTCATAAACATATTCTTTTCCAGATTCCGTTTGTCTGTTATTAAAATTTATGGTTTTGTAACTTTATACGCTCTAGGTGTGTAAGTTGAGTATACTTAGCTAATTGACCAACTTCAGCTCCTTTAAATTGGGCACAATGATCCCGAGCTCAAGCATGTGCTCATCTTTTTGGTCCAATCCAGGATTTGGTATCCGAAGATAATCCACCAAAGTACAGGGAAACTACAGTGCATGAGTATGTTTCCTACTCATTTTCCAAAGGTCTTGATGGAATTTCTCCCTTGCACCATTTCAAGATCTAAATTTGACATTTGGAGCTTCATACCTTAAATTTAGCATGAATGAAAATATGATGGATGATCTGGAAGTTTGAGAGATATTATGTTTCTTGACTTTAAATTTATGCATTGTAACGACAAATTTATTTAAAAGGATGAACAAAGAGTAGATGGTATTCAAGAAATGGGATTGAAAGTTGAAACAGGCATTGTGTGTCCATGATAGTATTTTTCATACATATATATTGGTGGATTATCTCCAAGTAATGCAGCGAAGTGTCAGTCGAATGGGTCAGATCACTAGAATTAATGAAGATTTTGCGACCTCTCGTACTCCAAACACAATTAATTTATTTAGTGAGGGTGCATTCATTCCCTCAACTGTAATACGAATCAAATCCACTTACCCAAATTCCATTTAATTGGTAATCCTTTATTTCAAATACTTCAGTGCATAAATAATATTATGCGGTAAGATCTGATAAATATATAACCTGGAGACTGATGATTAGGAGGCAAATTGCATTTACTAAGATTTAAATATTAAAGAAATCTCATGTGAAGACCACAAAAACTACCAACATTGAATGGCATTGAATCTTGTATAAAAAATTGAAGGAAAACAAAACATAAAACTACCCGATTAAATGATATTAAATACATTTGTCACATTGTCTAAAGTATGGCATGTGAAGAAAGAAATATTGAAGCATAAATCTTCTCTATAAAATACATCCAAACTTCATTTCATGAATACACCCAAAATTTCAGTTTATTATACACAAAGAAATTTACTTCATCTGTCACCAACTACTCCAGCATTCGTGCATTCCAAATTATTACGTTTCTGATGAGAACTATAACTTTTGAAGCACTTTAAATATCGAACCAATTGGTAAGGAATTTCGAAATCTGTTTCTGACCCTTATGCGGTATGATTATAACCGACATTCTGACCTGATACGGTGGTTAATCATTATTCTAGAAATTTCAAACCCTTTATCCGTGGATGATCTGATGTTCTGGTCTTATCTCTATGAGGGTTAAGTCTAGAAAACGGATATCAGTACTAAGAGAAAATTAGAGATTTATTGTGCTTATTTTAATATATGATATATGTTCCTGATATGAAATTATGCTCTGTTCTAGCTCTGATGATAACGATTTTGTTCAGTTTCTGTCGCGGTATTCATATCCATTTCTGTTTCGATTTTGAAGCATATTTCGAAATTATAATGTTTATGTATCTTGTCACATTCGATTGACTCATGCTCGCTGTGTATTTTCCAAATACGCACTCCTCACCTTCCCACCCCAGATAAAAGTGAATCAGAAGTTGAAGACAAATAACAACACCAGTTTCGAGGTTGGTGATTCGCTGCCGCTGCCAAAGATTTCAAGATATTAAAAAATATTAAGTTTCCGTTGAATTTATTATGTTTATGATCTTTTGCGAATAAATTATGTAATTTAAGGTTGTAAAACATATTTATGGAATTAAAGATTGGTTTCTGATAAAGTCTGTACTACGATTCTTGTTGTTTTCAAATGTTAACTTGGGAGCAAGCCGGTGTTATTGAACCCTATATCGAGACGTGACATCTCATGTAAGAATGGCGTCAGCAATGTGACGTCACGTCGATTTAGTTTGTTTCAACCTATGATGCACGGACACTGATACGCGGATACGGATAAGGTTGCATGAAATTTTTGAAATTTCTAGGACACGATACGTCTGGATAAGTCAATTTTTATTTTTTATTTTATATATACAAGTAAATTATATCAAATATCCAAAAATTTGTCCAAATTTCACTTTACATCCATTATTTATAAAACTACAATTTATGTGACATTTTTACACATAACACATACATATGAGGTAGATAGCATAATATTTACTGGCAGTGGACTTGCAATATCATAACATGTAATCAAGACATTTATCATCATATAATTTACAAGGCATATAGACATAAATATGCCACAAAAATAACCAAGGTTGGACTCCTCACAACCCAACCAAAAACCTATACAGTATATGCAAATGATGAGCTGAGGGAGAAGGGCTAGAGTCAGCCAGCCGACATTTGATCCATACTTCAAAAGACTGTAGAAACACCTTGTAGAGTCAACTTTTATTTATATCAACTGAAAGACGACATTTGCATTGGGGTGAGTTGCATTCTCAATGAGCACATTCAAATAACGTAGTATTTAACATCACATAAACATATAATTTATATCCACATAAGCACATGAATAATCACATGATTCATCATAATCTGTATATCAATTCACATGATTCATATAAAACGAAATGTTGCAAATGTATGTCCGTATTGTTATTCTGTTATGAACCAACTAATACCAAGAACAATTCGTGATCACGATATGACCATGACACTTTGTACTGTATAATCCCCATGAGTTCAATGAACTTGGGATCTGTATTCTTTGATTCTGTAGTTCTGACCGTACTCAGAATTTAATAACACATGGTTCAAGATCATTAGCGGCCATAACAAAGTTCTTTAATCTCTTATGAATGCACATGTCATAATCACCTGTATAAAAAGAATGATAATATCATATAGATCGTATAACATCACGTCCCTACATGTACATTTAAGAACACAATTTAGTTCTTGCACCTCATATCATATTGCATTCAATCCATTCACAAATTCAAGGTGCTCATATAACACAAATCACATACTCATATAAAGTTAAATGCCAAATTATAAGGATATACTCGCAATCGATACTCCTATCTCGTATGAATCGGTTAATTCGTCTTATTGGTGTCAGTATCGAAAGTAGAACCTATAAGTGCATTGCAAATGCTCAACCAAGCTTAATATCATATGGTTAATATGAATTAATTACAGTGATGTATGAAATGTCCATACTAAGTGCAATATTACTTTTTATTATTCATTTTTATCAAAGTTATAATTACATTTTTCGCATTCAATTTTAGTATAACACATATATGCACATGATTTTTGTACCCGTAAAATTTGTATAAAATCGAAACTACAACATAATCTCAATTTTCTTGTTAAATATTGTTTATCATTATTTAATCTATCTCATATATTAATTTCCTAATCTTTGGGCATTATTTCAAATTATATCATAACACAAACATAAGAAAAATTGAAGAAAAACTACCTCAGAAGGAAGGTAGCGAGGCGGAGATTCCATATGTACTTATTTTTTAGTTTTGAAGTCGTTTCGAAGTCCGAAAATCGATGAAACCGAAACTCTCTCCTTTCTCTCTTCTCTATTCTCACTCACGGCAATTACATCTAGTGCAATTTGTGAATGTGTGCAAATCCTCAAATTTCCAGGCGGTTCCCGATTTTTATTTATTTTATTTATTTTTACAAATTTCGAATATTGCATATTTACCCTTCAACATATATTCCTTAAATTTAATCAAAATTTTCACTTTTATTCAATATATTTGAATATATTCAACTTTTATTCATTATATTCTAATATATTCAAATTCTAATATATTCAACTTTTATTCAATATATTCTAATATATTCAACTTTTATTCGATATATATTCAATATTTCTTAAAATCTATCCACTATATATATTCTTATTATTATTTTTAATAATAATATATATTCTTCTTATTCGTTTTCAACTTTATTCTATGAACAATCTCTATGTCTTCCAATGCACATATGAAATGTCAAACTATATGCCATTATGCTTATGAATGATGTCATATATGTCATGATGTGTATGCATGATTATGAAAAAATTTCGGGTCATGACAATTTACATCATCAACTTTCATTAATTATAATGATTTGCATTCTTTTGACAGGATCTAGCTTAAAATGTTCTAAGTTTGAGTATATAATGCAATGATGTAATGTGACAATGAATTTAGATAAACACAAAATCGAGTCATGATTATACAAATAATATAATTGTAATTCATGAAAGTTAAAAATGGTAACTGTAATTGTTAAACAATGATTGCAAAGTAGAATTTTGGACCAAATTTTAGTATATTTAGGATATTTATATAACCAAGTTTCAAATGTATAATTAACATTACATATTAAAAGTCAAATATAACAAAGTTGATGTATCTTGACTGTATCAGATATGATTTCATATATATCTTGACGGTATCCAGACACTTATGTGATATTAAAAATTAATTTTTAATTCTGCACACGCTATATGGCGTATCCAATACGTCTGAGTCAGACGTATCATGAAGTATTCAGATATGCATCCAAGATTAAAAATTAACTTTTAATTCAGATACGCCACGTGGCACGTGGCGTATCTGATACATATCGGCATGCATAATAGGTTTCAACTTTCAACCCGTTGCTTTGCCCTTGCAACTCTCCAATGTTAATTGTTTTAATAATCATGAATCCTTGTAAGTCTGAAATCATTCTTCATCTTCTCTTGATGGCTCTCTTCGGTTCTAGCTTTCAAGACTCCAGCCCTTTTGTGGTCGTTTGATCTTATCTAAGGCCAGATATGAAATTTCCGTATATGACTATATTTAAAAATAATTATATTTTTTATTGTAAAATATAAGCTTACTCTTTAAATTATATATTATATATATCCCCTCGGTGGATTCTCAAATTATTTCATCACTCCCATCAAATTAGCTTTTAATGGCCCCTCCAATACCTCAACTTATTATTTTCGACCGTTGACCATACTCATCTCCATTGATTACAGGACTCGGTGTTGTGAGAAAAATTGGCCCAAAGTTGAAACCTAGTCACTCACAAATCTATACGGTAGACAGCCCAATATTAGAGAGAGAAAGTCATTTTTAATATATTAGAAATCAAAATAATGGCTAGTTATATTGTTAAAAAATGATAATTAATTGGCAAGTTTCTCTTCTTTCATTTCAGTTTTAAAAATTCATCAAGATTACTTGACTTAATCACGATTTAGGTCGATTTAAAATTGGAGAAGACGATTTTTAATAATTTGGGGAATTAAAAACTATATATTCTGAAAACTTTGAATAATTGTTTCTTGAAAAGTAAGTGTTGTCTATTAACTAGCAAAAAAGACAAATACGGCATCTATAATAAAAATAAAAATAAGAGCAAGATATTAATTTGGGACCATGGAAAATTGACATAATCGACTATATACCATGTATCAGGCCTAACCTTGTATAAAACATAACCATCTGATTTATTATACAAATTTGATGACGACGTGTCTATGGTCCAAAAGCTTAGCTGGAATTTATTATTTTTTAAATAAAATATATGTTATTTTTTGCTCTTACCTGGACGGAAGATTTCTGGTTGTCAAATGATTATCTAACAAGTCCTTACATATCCAATATTGAATTTTAATTTATAGTCAAGTTAATCATGCGTTTTTTAATTAAAATTATTGTCACTAAAGTTTCACCTAATGCTGAAAATTAAGATTCATGAACTTTCCTCTTAAGCATTAATAATCACTCTATTATTTAAATACAATTAGAACATTAATCATCTGTTGGTATTAGGACAGTAAAACTTTATATCCTTTGGGGGGTTTCTTGACTGGTATTCAGCGTTTTGTTTTTCTTTTGTATTAAAGAAAGCATATATGCTGATTATAAACATTTTACTTCTATATTTAATTAAGTTTTTTTTTTTTCTGATTGTACAAATTAAGAAATTATTAGAATATGATGTATCATATATATAGCATATAATATTGTTGTTTTATGAGTATTGTGCGACTTATAGCTCATAATGTTATGTCTTTGTTGGAGAACTAAATTTTTTTAAAAAAAATGTAAAACATTTTGAGCAAATAAGAAAAATTAGCTGTAATATTTTTGACCAAGAACGACTTTCAAATGGCATTTTATATTATTGCTTTATAACTCATTCATTGAACCATTAGAATAGAAACTAGTGGTAAGGAAACTTACTTGCAAAACCAAATTTAGGATGCATCCAAGAACTCTGAGAGGCCGATCATACTTCCACACACCCAATCTTATAAACATCAACATACATACAAATATATATTTACATATACACATATATTTATGTACATTGATTTTTACAAACACATAGTCTATACAAACATTTTCCTTCTCAAGGGGGGAACTAAATCAAAAAGTAATTTCTTTATTTACTTCTGTTATTGCTTCTCTAAAAACAACAAGTAAAAATAAAAGTAGAGAACTAAGTCATAAGATTCTTCTGGTTGCTTTAAGTTAAACTTTGTCAATTAATTAAAATTTATTAAGTTACTTTTTAGTTTAATATCAAGCACTCAATGTTTTTTTGTGTAAAAATAAATTTTTTCAAACTTTAAGCAAAAGTAACATATAAATAATTTAAACTTTTGAATTTATAATTTGAATTAATGAGCTGTTGGATTCCCTCCTAAACCATCAATGAATAGAAGAGCTTGCTTATATCTAAATCAGGTCGGCTCAGTACACATAAGCTTCTGGTCTACTACGTCAGCTCGACTGGGAAGGGGGTTGTGATACCCCTTAATAGTAATCACCACCTGATGAGACGACTTTTTCCTGTTATTGTCCTAGTTGTCTTATTTTAAAGACCTCGCATTTTCTTCTGACCTCTTTGGCAAGGACCGAACTGGTTGGTCGACGTATTCTACCTCACCTGTTTGCACTCCTCCAACCATTCCAACGACCTATTTTGGGGTCCGAGCTCTTCCCATGCCTTGCTTAATACATAGGCATATTAATGGAACTGTATCTCCTCAATTAGGCAAGTGCGAGATCTGCTGAGCAATATCTGAGATTTGATTGTACTCATGAGATCTTATCATATCCTGAGTAGATTTGGGTAAACATTGAAGGAATCCTTCATACATGGTACTCTTAGTTTCCCGCCTATAAATATCAGGTTCAATCTACATGTTTGGGCATTCATAAAGCTTTTGTTTACTTTACAAGCATATAGTTTTCTCGTATCCTCTCGCCTGACTTGAGCGTCGGATGGGACACGACGAAAAAACTTTCGGCCCCCTTCTCACGTTTATTTTTTGATTACAGGTCACTCTAAGACAATGATCCTAAGCAGGTTGGCGCTACTATTATTTGCATTGAAGAACAGGAATGTATTATCTTACCTCTTATTGATGTTAGAAGGTAATCACATTTTTAGTGATATCTATCACAATACAACTTATCAACATAATTTAGTATTCGAAATCACGTCCTTTATATATAAATAGAACCATTGCTCCAACATTGGTAACCCAAAATAGATTTCTAATTACTATAAACAGAAGCCCTTGTCTTATATAACAGTACTGTTAAACACATCACTAAAAAAAGCAACAAGCGAAGAAAATAAATTTCCATTACAGCTTCAAATGGATTCCTCAATTTTTTCCCACGCAATTACTACCGATTTCTACTATGATAATTCATCCTTTGCTACATTAGAATCATCATTCAAACCATGCGATTGGGATTTCAAAACCTTAACAAATTCCCTTCCTTTCAACGAAGATGATTCCCAAGAAATGCTCCTGTTTGGCGTTTTGGCAGAAGCAGCTCAAGAAAAGTCAGAATCCAGCTCAGTCTATGACCACATCCAAACGAGGGATAACGATGAAGTGAATTCGTTGCCGGAGAAAGGAGGTGATGTCAAAGAGAAGGCGTACAGGGGGGTGAGGCGGCGACCGTGGGGGAAGTTCGCGGCGGAGATAAGAGATTCGACTAGGAATGGAGTAAGGGTTTGGCTTGGAACTTTCGAAGCGGCGGAGGAGGCGGCACTGGCTTATGATCAGGCTGCGTTTGCGATGAGAGGGCAGGCAGCAGTGCTGAACTTTCCGGTGGAGAGGGTTAGTGATTCTTTGAGGGATATTAGGTGTTCAATTGCGGAGAAGGAGGAGGAAGGGTGTTCACCGTTGATGGCGTTGAAAAAGAAGCACTATATGAGACGGAGTCGCGGTGGCGAAGGAAAGGGTAAAAATGGGAATAAAGGTGGAGAATGTTGTGTTTGAGGATTTGGGTGCTGAGTATTTGACAACAGCTTTTGGATAATTCTTGCTGAATGAAAAACAAAAAATATAATATATTTTCTCAAACGAAATGGCCACAATTTTCGCCTTCTACGTTCGATTGATATCTTCTTTGTTTTGTTTTGTTTTGTTTGTGTTTGTGTTTGTTTTTGGTTATTGATTGTGATGAAGTTCTCTGTTTAGCATATTTGTATAGAGGAGTCGTTTATTTTTTGTTTCTTCTTGATTTATTCTCAATTTTATGTTTCCTCAAATTGTCTGATGAATCATTAAACAGCCCATTGACGTCAAATGAGCCTATCCCGACGGGAAGAGGGCGAATTATGTTTATTGCTAAAAAAAAAATCTTTTGTTTTACTGATTATCCATTTTTTTAATCGAAATACTTAGCCTGCACATAGTTAATCTTTTGATCACCCATTTTCTAAAAACAATTTTATCTTATTTAAAAAAAAAATTGAAAATCGAGGGTTATGAAATTTAAGGAATTTCTGTTGATACAAAATACACTATACAATAGTGGTTTTTCGGTACGTGAAATGTAAAAAAAATTAAAATTCATTTCCTGATTCGTCAAGCACTCTGTTCCAATGTGAATTTTCAAATGCATGTGTATCCCCGTTTCCTAAAAAGAATAAAGATTATTATTGCGATTTGCAAGTTTTTCCTTCCCAAAGAATTTTCAACATATTACATCATCAAGAATTGGCTTCTTCTCTCTCTTTTTTTTTTTTTTTTATTGTATTATAATTATGACTGTTATTAATTCTAAAAAATCTCTAAATGACTACTCTAAAATTCATACAAGGACACTTAAAATTTAAATGACTTATATACCTTATTATATCTTTCTCTTTTCTCTTTCATTTCATTACTCCAACCGATGAATAAGATTAATATTGAATATCAACCCTAATTCAACCTATGCGTGTACGATATATTGTCATAATATTACCTAACCGCACTTAATTAATCACTCAAATTCGTTATTTAACATCCACTTGCTACTCGTGGACTACTTACTTAATCACATTGATATGCTCTTTTTTTTTTTTTGCCTATAATGGGACCATATCTTTTTTGTATAATGGAGTAATAATTTATTTGAAAAATATATGAGATTCTGTTAAATATTAAATCATAGAGGTGTCTATGCTACTGATTTTGTTTGATGATTTCAGATCTCAAGCATGTATGGTTCGAACAGGGCAAAAGGTATGATGTGCTTAAGATTTTCGAAAGTAAGCCGAACATATTGAACCTAAAAACCAAATAGATAAGATGGCGCCTATGAGATCATCGGCGTGGCCACTCCGACGATCAAGTCAGTGCTCATTATAACAAACAATATAAGAATCAAACAAGCAAATGCATGAAAGTTTTTCACCATATATGTAAGAAGAATGATATGAAGAATCTGGTGAAAATTTAGGGTGATTTTTAGAGTAAACAATAAGTTGCACGTTCTGTTGGAATTTTAAATTAAATTAAAGAAAGAAAGGAAAAAAAGTCGAGAACGACAGAAAAATTTCGTCTATTGGAATAAGGGGCTCGATTGATCGAGCACCAAGCGCCGTCGATCGAGCTGTCTGTTGACATAAATTGTGTGTCCATTCATGTTGGGGTGTGTTTTTTCTTTGATAGGGTGCATCTAAAAATGGTGTCTTTTGGACACCTATCTTTGGTTGACTATAAATAATACATTTCCCACTTGTTTTAACACACAAGATTTTGAAATCTACATCAAATAATCATTGATGTGCTGTGATAGGAACTATAGGGTGTAGTTTTACCCATGTGATTTGGCAATAGGTAGTTTACCAAAATATGTAGTTTATCCCACTGTGATTTATGAATAGGTGCAAAACAATCCCTCTGTGTATGATATGTGAGGGGCGCGGTGTATTTATGTTTGGTAAACTGCATGTGGGTAAAGTGTCTATTAACGATACCACAATGGTAAAATGTTTATTTCACACTAAGAGGTGTAAAATATCTATTAGCGATACCACGGTAGGCAAAAATGTATATTTACAAATCACAGGGTGAAAAAAATATATATTAACGATATCTCATAGATGTGAAATGCCTATAAATATATGTATCCTAAAAATATTTGATATGATAGTATTTTCTAAAAGTATCCATGGATCATGCTGGTTATGGTGAAATTTTTTTTTTAAAAAAATTGGAGTTAAGAGTTGGGTTAACTCAATTGAAGTATATTATCTGAGGGAAAAAAACATTTTGTTTAAACAAAATTACGTATAAAATAAAAATTATTTGAATTCATTAATATATGCGAAATAGCTATGAAGGCGCGAATGGTTATCTTAGAAATTAGAGTTTGTAGTTAAAATATTCAGTATCTTGGGATTTGGTCATGACTTTCTCTTTCTTGTAGCTGTTGGAAGTTGGAACCAATGAGAAAACTCGGGGTTCGGTGAATCAGTCGAACCCATAGGTGGTTGAGGTATATAACCATCAACAAAGCCAACGAGAGCATAATCATTGAGTAGAACAATAAATTGTGCTCGCCACGAAGGAAAATTGGAGGTGGTTAGTTTTATATGTAGATGTGTTGTGATGGGAAATGATACCTCATACCCTCGATGGGGGATCGATCTACCTAATGAATTTTAACCGACACAATCTGATTAAGCAAACTATAGTCCATGTACCATGCATATTCAAATAAAACTCATATAGTCTGGCCCATTGACTGAGGCTCATTTGCATGGGCCAATTTTCTTAAACAAAAAGGAGTTGTAGGGTTTTCAAAGATATCTCTCAATATTCTTGGGATAGACATGGATCTAGTTGCCATACACAATACAATTTCATATTGACTGAACTCTCATTCTATGTTGATTGCTACTCTACATCTATCTCCACATCTGTAAATAGATGGTTCATAACCCTCATTCAGGTACACGATTGCTTACGCAGTTACTTATGCAAAAGGCTACAATTTCAATACTTTTTCATTGAAATCTATACTGACTTGAGCGTCGGAGTGGCTTCGCCTACGTGTGGAGTCATCTCATCCTTTTTCTTTGATACACATATATATTTTGGGGGGCGGTTCAATTCGGTTTAATTGAAGATAAACCGTTTGTTGCACCATTGCTCGATATTTATTGATAGCAGCATGTCATCACAAATTTTGGTGATATCAATTGGCGTCGTCTGTGGGAACAAATTGAACTATGACATGAGAAGCAAGAATTAAATGAAAATATATATCAGATATCTAGACTTTGTCGAGCCGCTCTGCTATCAAAAATATATATAAGATCTCTCAACTCTCCCGAGCCCCTGGCCATCACAGTGCCAAACATTTGCTGTCTTCCATCATCAAACCTAGGGGTGCTTAACGGATCGGTCCGGTCCGATCCGAAACCGGCCGGTTCTGGATCCGTTAAGCACAAAACCGGTCCGATCTGTTAAGGAATCGGATTGGATCCGATTCCGATTCCAACGTTTACGGATCGATCCGGTCCAATCTGTTTTTTTTTTTTAATTTTAATTTTTTTGATGTTGTAAATGTTTCCCCAATATTCATCACAATTTCAATATATTTCTTCTTGCATACAAATAATTGTAAAGAGATGGCAATTGAAAATCTAAATAAAAAAATATTACTATTTAGCACTCTTCATAATTGATAAGTATTGTTTTGGCGTTCTCTTCTTCTTGCTCGTCATAATGATTTACGAATTCGTCAACCGCTCCATCTCTTCTATTCTTACATTCTGCTTCAAACCAATCTTTAAGTAATGTGAGCATGCATAACGAATTAGCAGATAGGCTACTTCTGTATTCTCCAATAATTCAGCCACATGTCGAGAATGCCGATTCAGAAGCGACGCTTGAAGCTTGTACCGCATACACGTCTCTAGCTATTTTGGCTAAGATATGGAATTGTGCTGCATTTGTCTTCCACCATTTTAAGACGTCGAAGTTGTCTTCCGTTAGAAATTGATAATTCAGATAAATTTGCAACTCAGTCGACGTGCTATTAGAAGGTCATTTTCCCTTAAGTTTTTCCCTGCCCAACATCCTAAGCAAATTGATGCCCCCACCTTTAGATTGAGCTTGGGGTTGTTCTTCAACAGCCCTTTGTTGCGATGGTTCACTTGTCTGTTGATTATAATATAATTGAAACATATTTTGGAGAGATTGCATTGTAAACATCTTTTGATTGTCAACAACCTTCCCCAGAAATTTAGCATAATATTAATATCTCAAATGAAGATAAACATTGACTAGGATTTAGCAATGTTGCGATGCAGTGCACGTGTGAGATTTGTTCCCAATACTTTATAAATTTAATTTCGATTGCACTAACAAAAGTATGCAAGTCATAGCCATCTCTAAATTCTATAAACGTATCAAACTTGTTAAATACTAAATGAAGAAAATAAACAAAAGTTGGATAAGTAACACCGGAGAAGCGTTCTGTCGCTTATTTGCAAGTACCTAACAATGATACATAAGCCCCACCATGCAGCATGTCCCATAAGCATACTATGCAGCACATCAGACATCGTACCCCTAAGGCCCGTTACATGGCACCTCCCATAGGGGCGCATACATCAAATATTGGGAGATATCTTCAAAACACACACATATATATATATATATATATATATATATATATATATATATATATATATATATATATATATATATATATATATATATATATATATGCTTTATATGCACTTAAAAATTGTTGGAATTTGAATGTTTTAAAAATTCCGTATGCTACATCAATTGAATATATTATTATTTTGGATCATTTATATCTCGTCTTTTGTGTATTATTGCAGTACTTTTAGACCGATCTAAGTTATAGCTCGGGCGTGCAATTTCGCAATAAGGCCCAACTCAGTAGGTCGGGCGTGCAATCTCGCTCGGGCTTGCAATCTCGCAGTAAGGCCCAACTCAGTAGCTCGAGCATGCAATCTAGCAGTAAGGCTCTATTACATCGAGCTCCGGCATGCAATCTAGCAGTAAGGCCCTATTACATCGATATCGGGCATGCAATCTAACAGTAAGGCCATATTATGACAGTTAGGGCATGCCATCTTGCAGTAAGGCCCAATTCGACAGCTCGGGCATGCAATCTAGCAGTAAGACCATATTCTGGCAGTTCGGGCGTGCAATCTTGCAGTGAGGCCCTATTTATCAGCTGGGAATGCAATCTTAAGTAAGGCACCATCACGTTAGCTCGGTATACAACCTAGCAGTAAGGCCCTATGCAGAAGTCCAAGGCGTTGTCAATAAGCCCTTGGCACATCAGGAGCACATTTACGACGGCTCACCTCGCCTCGGTTATGCCAGGCTTTAAGGGTTTTCATCCGACCTCAGGAGCACGTTTACGACGGCTCACCTCGCCTCAGTTACTCCACGTTTTAAGGGTTTTCACCCGACATCAGGAGTATGTTTACGACAGCTCACCTCGCCTCGGTTATGCCAGGCTTTAAGGGTTTTCACCGACCTCAGGAGCACGTTTACGATGGCTCACCTCGCCTTGGTTACGCCAGGCTTTAAGGATTTTCACCCGACAACAGGAGTATGTTTACGACGGCTCACATCGCCTCGGTTACGCCAGGCTTTAAGGGTTTTCACCCAACCTCAGGAGCACGTTTACGCTGGCTCACCCCACCTCGGTTACGCCGGGCTTCAAGGGTTTTCACCCGACCTTAGGAGCACGTTTACGACAGCTCACCTCACATCGGCTTCGCCGAGCTCTTTGCCTTGTCTACGCCAAGTGCCGTCAAGAGTTTTCACCCAAAGCTAAGATTACGCCCAACAGATGATCAGATGAGCTACAATTGGACCGAGCTCTTTGCCTTGGTTACGCTAGACATATCCGAGTCGGGGATTTCCATCCAGCATGCTAAGGTTAAGCTCAACAGATGATCGGCCGAATTTTATTCACTCATATTTATTAGCTCAGGAATTTAGATTAGACAGACATATTGCTCATCTTTTGGTTCTGGAGGTCGGCTATCATTATTTGCTAATCTCTATGGTCCAGATCAGAGGCATATTATCGCCCCTAGTTATTATCTCTGGAGCTCGGTTCATGCGAGCATTCTCCGCTCCTATTTGTTATCTTTGGAGCTCAGTTCAGATCAGGCGAGCACACTTCGCCTATATTTATTATCTCTGGAGCTCAGTTCGGATCAGGCAAGCACACTTCGCCCCTATATATTATCTCTAGAGCTCGGTTCAGGCGAGCATTCTTTGCTCCTATTTATTATCTCTGGAGCTCAGTTCAGATCAGGCGAGCACACTTCGCCTCTATTTATTATATCTGGAGTTCAGTTCGGATCAGGCGAACATCATTTGCTCCGCATACCTATTACCTCTGGAGCTTAGTTTAGTCGAGCGTCATTTGCACATATTTATCCGATATAGCTCAAATCAACTCAGAGGAGCTTTATTTGCTCCTTATTACCTCTGGTGCCCGATCGGGTTTATCTGCTCAGTCCAGGATTCTATTGATTCTGGAAATCAAACAAGTTTCATTCGCATCGTATATTTATCATCGCTGGAGCTTGAGATATCTATTAGTTATTGAGCTCGGGACGCTTAATATTCATAAAGCCAGTGTTATTTGCACCGCATGTTTATTTATTACCTCGGTCAGCTCGGCCGTCTCTATCAGTTCGGGTCTTTATCATCTTTGTTGTTTGGCTCAGTGGAAGTAAATAGGAAGCAGGGGCACTAGTAACAGGTCGGTTAAACATTTAACAAACTTCTGGTTTTCGACGTCAGTTCGACTAGGAGTGAGGACTTGTGATACCCCTCGATGGGGGATCGATCTACTTAATGGGTTTTAACTGATCCAATATGGTTAAGCAAGCTATAGCCATCTAGTCTGTCCCATTGACTGAGGCCCATTTGCAAGGGTCCATTTTCTTAAACAAAAAGGAGTTGTAGGGTTTAGGAAGATATCTCTCAATATTCTCGGGATAGACATGGATCTAGTTGTCATATACAATACAATTTCATATTGACTAGAACTCTTATCCTATGTTGATTGAGCTCTACATCTATCTTGCCATATACATTACAATTTCATATTAACTAGAACTATTATCCTATGTTGATTGTGACTCTACATCTATCTTGCCATATACAATACAATTCTATATTGACTAGAACGCTTATCATATGTTGATTGAGACTCTACATCTGTAAATAGAGGGCTCATAACCCTCATTGAGGTACACGATTGCTTACGCGATTATTTATGCAAAAGTCTACAATTTCAACACTTTTTCGAAACTATACTGAGTTGAGCGTCGGAGTGGCTTCGCCTACAGGCGGAGTCATCTCACCCTTTGTCTTTGATACACAGATATATTTTGGGGGGCGGTTCAATTCGATTTAATTGAAGATAAACCGTTTGTTGCATCATTGCTCGATATTTATTGATAGCAGCATGTCATCGCAATTTGTGGTGATATCAGGAACTATAGGGTGTAGTTGGACAGTAGATCCGGTAGATTGGCTAATAGTGCTGGAGGAAGCCATTAGGAATTGAAGAAGTAAGTACTAGGGGTTAAAGGATGGAGGTACCGGTATGGGATAGGAGAAGAGGGTTATGCAGGCTGCCAGATGGGGAAAAGGGAGGTGGCGAAGGTTACTAGACGCAAGGGTGAGGGGCGGCGCAAGCCAAGGTTGGAGCGGATTGAAGTGAGGCGGATACCATATAAATTGTAATATTTTGAACTCTCAATTCTTTTCAATGACATATCAACAATATATACACTTTATAACATGTGATGATAAGAAAAGATTTCATAGTATCTTTTATAATTATAAATTGCAATTGAATAGGAAGTGATAAGATTGGATAATATAATTTAGAATCTTTTTGAATACTAACCTTATGACATTGTTCATAAGGGGTAACATAAAATTTTCTTCACAGGATGGAATCTTGGAAAGTATTAAAAGTAATATGAGAAGTTATAATTTTATAAAATGGGTATGACTAAAAAAATCATACAATCGAAAAGCTACTTGAACTTGTCGCAGAAATATATAATTGAATAATATTTTTTTAAAGAAAAAGTAAAAAAACACGTGTCATTAAACAATACCGTTGACAAGTGTGATTCACAGAGTCAAGCATACTAGGTATATCTAGGGAAATAAACACAAATCCAAATTCAAAACAAAATAGTCCAAAAGATCGTCCCTGATCTTGCCACCTAGGATCCTGTAGGCCTTTTGTACAGATGGAAAACTCGCAGGGGGCAAAGAGAGCCCAATCAAAGGGGGCAGGAATATGGAATATGCTTCGTCAAATTCCTTTCCTTGCATTTATTAAATAATAGAGCAACACCTCCATTTATGTATTTTTAATTCAAAATGACAGGGAATACTATACGGAGGGGACTATGTAATTACCTCCCGATAATGTAAAACTTAAGATACACTTTTAACAATTACATTAATCCCATATTTTCGACTAATTATCTCGTGGTTTCATTCCATCGCTACCTTCATGAAATGTTCCCTAGCTTGCGTAAGAATCCTAAAATTTTAACTAGCAGCTGGGAAATTATATTTCATACCTTTTGTTTTTTACAGAATTTTCAAGGTGTAATGTTATAATTAAATCCACCGTTGTCAGATAGCATCTTATATTTTAAAAAAACATATAAAAAGGTTTGATATAATAAATGTTTTAAGTCGCTTCATATAATATATTGATGAGTTTAGAAATGACACACGTCACAATAAGCAGGCTATTTTGGCACTATATACATTAAAAAAAACTGGAATATATGATCTTATAATAATTAATCAAAAAAACTGGAAAAAAAAAACTGGAATACGAGTCTATGTTGGCTCAAGGGTAACCCTGCAGTATTATAATTAATTAATTGCAGATTTTTTTATTACGACTAATTATCGACTCACCCCCAAAATGAAAAAGACAGGTTTAATAAAATATTAGTTCACGATAATAATAATATTACGTGTTAAGTGGCCAAGAGCCTTATTAAATTTAACTTTGAATTTCACGCTCTTTTTGTTGACTTTGCAATATAGATAATAAATTACGTGTCAATTGATCAATAAATATTATTATATGGAGCATTATTAAATTAACTTTGAATATCACGTCTTTTTATTGACTTTGCAATATTCCATGACATGTATATATAGACTTCATCTCTTCAATTTTCTTCACTTATGTCTTACAGTCTAATTTGTCCAATTTTACTTTTTCACGCCAGATCCTTTGTTGACCTTCTTAGTAAAAAAAAGTGCATGAACCCTCACTACTTTTTCAAAGGTAAGCATCATGCAATGAATAGTTTATTTAAGGTTTCCGCAATTCATCTAATTCCTGTGATATATGAGTTGAATTACACACACTTTTGGGGCGGAGCCACTCTTGATTTAGGGTGGACTCCAGTCCCATATAATTTTTCAAAATAAAAAAAATTATTGTTAATTTTCAAAAAATTTATTTTTTAGTTCAACTTGTAAATAGTCATAGGACGTTGGATTTTTGGGGAGGGGGTGAAAAAAAATTTTAAAAACTGCAAACAAATGTGATTTTTAAGGGGGCAAATGACAAATTTTTAAGTTAAAATTTTAATTTAAAAAAAAATTAATCCGCCCCTGCCTCTAGCCATACATAAATCCCATCGCGGTCCAGTTCATGGCTCCGCCCTACATATTATAGAAAGATACCCAAATATAATTTACGTACGCTGATGTTGTATATTGAGTTATATCCAAAAGGGTTTGATTCATATTTAAGAGTGTTGGCACGTGAGATCAAACCGGCTGGGTATTTTTTTATTTTATTTTTTGTTTTGATAATTTTGGTTATCCTTTCATTTGTAACGTAGTAATAAATATAAATGGAATATATTAGTGATGAATTGAATTTCATGTAAATATCGTAGGATCAATGGTAATCAAGTGAAGTACTTGTCACTGAAATTAATCTTAATTTCCCACTCTCTTTTTATGTCGCAGGCTTTAAGCATTGATAAGTACCACCAAAGCTTAACTTCCGTCCAAAACAAATGGCCAAGGAAAATCTGCATGTTTTGAACGCACTAGATGTGGCCAAAACCCAATGGTACCATTTCACCGCCATACTGATCGCTGGAATGGGCTTCTTCACCGATGCATACGATCTCTTCTGCATCTCTATTGTAACGAAGCTCCTTGGCCGCATATATTACCACCAAGAACGGGCGGCGAATCCCGGAACCCTGCCTCCAAATGTCTCAGCTGCTGTTAATGGTGTCGCCTTCTGCGGAACTTTAGCAGGGCAGCTCTTTTTTGGGTGGCTTGGTGACAAACTAGGCAGGAAAAAGGTCTACGGAATGACACTCATGCTAATGGTTGTTTGTTCGGTTGCTTCTGGCCTTTCCTTTGGGGACAAGCCAAAATCCGTTCTAGCGACCCTTTGTTTCTTCCGGTTCTGGTTAGGTTTTGGTATAGGAGGGGACTACCCGTTATCTGCCACGATCATGTCCGAGTACGCAAATAAAAAGACTCGTGGGGCATTTATTGCCGCGGTATTTGCTATGCAGGGTTTCGGGATCTTGACCGGTGGGATGGTGGGGATCATTATTTCGGCAGCCTTTAAGGGTGCGTATCCGGCCCCGGCCTATGAAGAAAATGCTGCTGCTTCTACTGTGTCTGAGGCCGATTTTGTGTGGCGTTTAATCTTAATGTTTGGTGCGCTGCCGGCTGCCCTTACGTACTACTGGCGTATGAAAATGCCTGAAACTGCACGTTACACGGCTTTGGTAGCCAAGAACGCGAACCAAGCAACTGCCGATATGTCCAAAGTGATGCAAGTTGAACTCGACGAGCAGCAGGAGAAAATTGAGCATATTTCGCAAGAGAGGGGGAATGGTTTCGGGTTGTTTTCGAGGCAATTCGTTAAAAGACACGGCATTCACTTACTCGGCACAACGACTACTTGGTTTCTGTTCGACATTGCATTCTACAGCCAGAACCTATTCCAGAAAGACATTTTCAGCGCCATTGGGTGGATCCCTCCGGCCAAAACTATGAATGCACTTGAAGAAGTGTTCAGAATTGCGGAAGCTCAAACACTGATCGCCCTCTGCAGCACAGTTCCAGGCTACTGGTTTACCGTCTTTTTCATCGACAAAATCGGGCGATTTGTGATTCAGTTAATGGGATTCTTCTTCATGACTGTGTTCATGTTCGCCCTGGCCATTCCTTACAACCACTGGACTCACAAGGACAACCGAATCGGGTTCGTGGTCATGTACTCGCTAACGTTTTTCTTCGCCAATTTTGGACCAAACACCACGACTTTCGTCGTGCCCGCTGAGATTTTCCCTGCCCGATTGAGGTCAACGTGCCACGGGATATCAGCAGCGGCCGGAAAGGCAGGGGCGATTGTGGGGGCGTTTGGGTTCTTATATGCTGCTCAGCCAAAGGATCCGAGCAAGAGGGATGCTGGGTACCCGGCAGGGATTGGCGTGAAGTACGCATTGATTAGTGCTGGGTTGTGTGAATGCTTTGGGGATGTTTTTCACTCTGTTGGTGCCGGAAGCCAAGGGGAAATCGTTGGAGGAAATGTCCAAAGAGAATGAAGAGGATGGAGAAGAAACGAAGGCACAGAATTACGGGGAAAATAGAACAGTTCCTGTTTGATTATTGTCTGTACGGTTTTCTTTTCGGTGTTAATATATGCTGATATAAGATAATGTGTAATAGTTATAACTTTTATATCAATATTGAACTGAGTTGATATCTAATTCGGTCCATAGGTCTATCATATATGAAGTGGTGGTAATGGTAGGGAAGTTTGGGTACCAAGGCTCTTGTTTGAAACAAAAAAAAATATATATATTATATATATATATGAGAAATTATAAGGAGAAAAATTCGATCCATAGGTCTATCATCATTTTTCACACATATATTAATAGTTATTAGAATTTCAATTTTGTAGTTATATCAATTTTGTAGTTCAAGAATATATATTATAAAAAATTATAATACATTATGTGCAACATATTTACGATTTGATCATCAATAGACTATTTTTTGAAATCAGTTATAATTCAATTCTTTATTGAACAAGGAGGCATGATATATGAAAACCATAAAACCTAACGATGTTAAAATTAAATAGTTTCTTTAAACAAAACTACCAACATATATCGTAATGAATGTAACAAACGATACTGCAATATTTCGGAGATCGCTAGAGCATAACTCAATGGAAAAGAAAATTTACTAAATATATTCACCGAAACTTCTACCAAAGCTTTGTGCAGAGATTTAGGACCATCTATCTATTAAAAAAGGCGACTATATGTATATTTGCAAGACTTGAAAACTTCTTCTCAGGTTAGATAGCACTGTCCTATGGAGAGTCCGCAGCCGCTTGTGATCCACGGATGTGCTGCAAACAGATTTATCAAGTTTGAAAACAAAGTTTTGATGAATTCGAAATATTAGCTTAAAAAACTATTGGGATATAGTCAATCTTCAGCGGTGGTTAAAAGACAACAATCATGTTTACCAGGCTCTTGAAATGATTACTAGAGAAGGGACCTAGTGGAGATATCTGATTTTTGCTCCCTTCGGCCAAAAGGAGAATATCCTAACCAAAATTTATTTATTTTTCTTTCAACGTTGAAGGATTTTATCAAATGTATATACACAAGGCCATGATTCGTCCGGAGCCCTCGTTGGATGCAATACTCGTTCTCGACGCCTATCTAGTTAGGACTAAAAACTATGTTATTTAATTACTGTTGAAGCTGAATATCCATTGGTGCATTGGCTCAAATTTTCTGAACCTCCCGCATGCAATCAGAAATAACATTATACTATGCAATCCTCTAAGCTAAGAAGCAGAGCATTCAAACAATAACACAAGACCACACATAAAAGCAAGAATCACATACCTAGTACTTTCTCAGCCGAAAGCCTTCGAAACACATCCTTGCATAGCATTCGTCTCAACAAATCCTTCACTTCACAAGAAGCCGAGCCGAAAATACTCTGAGGGAATCTCAAATTCGCCCTCAACACAGACTCAAATACCTCTGTTGCTGAATCCCCGTAAAAGGGAGGGATCCCGGATAACATTATGTACAATATGATGCCTGCACTCCATATATCGACCTTTTCATTGTAGTCCCGGCCAGCCACCACCTCAGGGGCAACATAGTAGGGTGTCCCGACAATGCCAGACATTTGTTCCCCTGTGTGGAAGTATTCAGCTGAGCCAAAGTCCGCAAGCCTCAGCTCGTTGTAACTGTTGAAGAGAATGTTATCAGGTTTGATGTCTCTGTGGGCGACACCACGGCTGTGGCAGTGAGATATGGCTTCCATTAGTGGTATCTGAAAAATATCAAAGCCATTAATATTCATTTTTCGCTCCTCATCTAAGATTGAGAGAATTTGGACAATTTATGTCAAGCAATTTTTAATAATTTTTGCCACTAAAAAAACTCACAAACCACCATCATTTAAATTATCTGGCCGGAGCCAACATAGGAAACAGTAATATTCCAAAAGTTCAATAAGAAAAACTGCATTATCCCTTTAAAAGAAATTATCAATTACCAAAAATGTTAGCTACTGAACAAGTAGGAAAAATAGAAAGAAATTAAGAGAATCACCTCAGATGTTCAGGTATCCCATACTTAGCAAAATCTACCTATTAAATATCCTAATGTTTCGGTTGTGATTAATTTCCTTGCACACTCTTTTTCCATTGGGAAACAAAATATTAAGGATGGAAACTAAAATAAATTAAAAAAACTGCAAACAAAAGGAAGAACAATAAACAGAACGAGAATTTGGATTCAGAAAACAGAGCACAAATAAGTAAATTAAATAAAATCAAAGGCAAAATTATAATTTGAATATAGATCACGAATTGTTATTTTCGTTGAATAGTCAAAAAGAAAATCCATTGATAAGTTATAAATTCCAACTCAAATTCGAAAAAAAAAATTCAAAATTTACAGAATGTTTAAAAAAAAAACTGTCTTGACTAAATTATTAAACTCGTCTTGTTCATGAAAGACCCACAAAAAGACCGTAAAAAAAGAGAGAGAGACTCACCATAACATGGCGGGCTTCCAATTCAGTGAAAACGGGTCGGGTTGTAATCCTTTGATATAGATCCGTAGACCCACAATACTCTACCACCATATGAAGAAACTCATCATCTTCGTAAACATCGAAAATCGCCAACACATTCTGATGATCGGAGACAAGGCTCATAAGCTTGGCCTCATTGGATAGACAGAGGCTATCAACGGCGTCGTTTTGGATGAACCGCTTCTCGATAGACTTGACTGCGAAGCAAGCTCCAGTATCGAAGGAGTGGCACCTGAATATGGCGCCGTATCTTCCCCTACCTATCTCCTCGCCTACTCTGTAGTTTCTCTTTAGCGCTTCACTCATGGCTGCTGATTCTTCTCTCTCGTTATACGGAAAATTACAGTTTGTACGACGGCATTGTGGGGTATATTTATAGAGAGCGGGAGGTTGGAATTTTTGAGCTGGAATATTCCCAATGATATATTGGAACGTCTGTAAAAGTTGACGGCAAGGATTCTGAATCTCTTGATTCTGCATTTTTTTTATGGTGTATTTTAATTGATGATTTCAAATTATTTGGACGAAATAAATTGAAGTGAAATTTAAATTCACTCTAGATTAAATTGAACATTTTCAAAGAAATTACGATGGATTTCAAATCCTTTAATGTTGATATCATTTAAAATTCACCATCTAAATTATTTCTCAAATCAAATCATTTCACCCAAATCAAATCCATCAATCTAAATAAAAATACAAATACGATCTTTAAACTTGATAAATTTAAGCAAAAATTGAACTCAGGTCCAGTTATTAAAAATTTGGAATATATTGATAAATTTTGTTGTTTTTAAGAAATAAAATTTATGGACATTCCATCCATCTGATATGATAATGCTTATTTGAGTGACGGCGTTAGTTGGCGAACAATGGTACTTCCAGACGGATTCGGAGTTACGTTTCAATTAGGGATCTACCAACCCGCAATATCCGTACAGTTACAGTTGGATTCTAATATATTGATACGCTATTATCCATCAAACTACCAAAAAATATGCCCTTATCGTTTTACGAATATTAGTGGACCAACGCTTCTCGATGTTTACATCTTTTTGCCTCCATTTTGTGGCCCACTAATTTCAATTTTTTGCACTCTTGCCCATAACATTTCATTATCTAACGTGATAATTGAAGTTAAAAATATTCATATTATTTATATTTTTCAATTTAATATCTTTGTAATAGATGTGCGAATTTGGCATGAACCGATTAGGAAAAAATATATCTTAATCAGTTGTTGATGCGCGCAACTACAAATATTATTTTTCAGTTTAAAGTAAGAGATACATCATTTTTTTAAAAAAGAAATTAAAGTCAGTCAATTTGGTTAAAAATACACATACATAGTGTTTGTGTTCAGTGTCATTGTTAAAGTTGTGCGGATATGTGCATTTTCCATTTCGGTCCATATGAAGTGTAATTATTATAGGTATTAGACCCAAAAAAGACCATTACTATATTTGGATGTGCATTCCTTTAAGAAAAGTATTAATATACTTCTTATTTGATTATAAATAGATGTCAGTAAATACTGTTGCAGAATATGAGTTCTACTGGGTAACTTTTATATAAGGGTTGCAGAGAAGGAACCCATTTACAAATAAGAGGGGCCCCATACAATATACGTAATCACAAAATTCGAAAGAGGGATCAGGAAGCGGAGCTGCTACGTCAGCTCCTTGTAAGTTACAGAAAATAGCCGATGTGTCGTTGACTATTTTTGTATCACATCGCTCAATGCTGACCTGACATCCAATTACCCTTGGAAATGCCCCAAAGCCCTTATTATATTAGTTAGACCTCATTTCATGGTACCTAGACAGATTGAATCAAGGCTACACCTCCTTAGGCTATTAGTGAAAGCGGAATTATACACCCAAGAGCTAGGAGTTAGAGTTAAGCTTAAACAACCTTCTTTTTTCTTTTAATTACAGTAGTATGATCGTTTTTTTTAAAAAAAATGTGTTAAAGTCAATCATTGAATGTTATTTTCGTTCAAATTATGAAAAAATTGATCAACATACTGGTACCTGACACGTCGCCTACTTTATCAATTGTAATATTTAATTAGGCAACGGTCGTATCGAACTGTTCTTGTCATTTCTTACTTTCATAATCTCCATCCAAAAAGCTTTCCCACTTTTAGCAATTACATAACACTAAATAGTTGCATTACGAAAAACACTCTCTTTTTGTGCTCAAATTCCATTAAATAGCAAATTTCAAAATCGAATTAGGCAGACTTATTTTAAGGTTACATTTTACAGTTATATGCCACATGTCCGTGCCTTAGTAGATCGCTTAAAATTTTGGGGGTTTTGACACACATAACCCCACCACACATATAGGTTAGTATTTGACTTTTTTTTTTTTTTTTTCTTTGGGTAAGAAGATTATAGCATTTGATAAGGGGCCCCCGAAAATCCAGAATTGCATAAAATCTTGGATCCAGTGATAAGAAATGTATGTATTATCTTTTATAAAGTTTAAGGTCCCAATTTCAACGTCTTTTGGAGAAATCCAAAGGGTACAAGATTAGTACGGGAAATATATATATATATATATATATATATATATATATATATATATATATATATATATATGAAGATACAAATCAAAAGAGAATCACAAATTTAAAGGTGATTGTGACAACTTTGGATTGTGTTCCTTGTAACGAAGCTTGGTGTTTGTGGAGCCTACTTGTTTTTCGATATTTTTGTGAATGGTAGCCTAATGTGAGGGTAGGATGTTAGGCACTGACTCAATCAAGGACCAAACTTCTACATCCAGAAATAAAGGTCTACAAAAAAATATATCAGAGAAGCATTTAGGTACGTTAGGATGCTTTATGCTCACAGTAATAAACTTGTATTATTAAATAAACCAATTTTTATTATATTACATACACAAACTTCCTACTCTTATTATAACTTAAAATGCAGGAAAATTTAACTATCCAGACAAAAAGAACAAATTTTACAAGAGAACCAACGCATACCCACAGGAAAAACTCTTATCCAGCAGCTTTTATAGATCGACTCTCTAGCTTTCTTCATCCTCAATAACATGATTTCTTGAAATATGCAGATGGTTGGCTCCTGCACGTATAGAACAGAAAGTAGACCGCTATTTATATAGTCGCACTATGAGAAAACATGGTTTCAGCAATGACAAATATGTGTAAATCTAAAAAGGACATATTCATTGCATTGCATATATTGTAAATAGAGTTTTTAGTACCATTATTACTTGGCATGTTTTCCATGTCCTGTGACATCGAAGAACAGTTTTGGGGAAAGGAGAATGGATTTCTACTGCTGGTTGCCTGTCTTTTACACAAACAAGACTCGGCTGTCGAAAACAAGTCATCATCCGTTTTCGACACCTCCCCTCCACTTCTGCAACCGCTTAAATTTTCTTCCAAGATTCTTTCTTCTTCCAAAGACTTCAACCTCTTCTTGTTAGAAGTCTCGTGTTCTGAATTTTCCATCGAGGGAACCCTTTCGCGTAAATTGTCTTCCAAGATTCTTTTTTCTTCCAAAGACTTCAACCTCTTCTTGTTAGAAGTCTCGTGTTCGGATTGTTCCATTGAGGGAACCCTTTTATTACGAGACGAGGCATCAGGAAATAAACTTTTTCCCTTGACAACTGCATTTTGAATAGCCAAACTGATGTGTATATCAGAGTTATCAGAGACTTCTTCATATGTTCCATTAGCTTTGGCTGATGCTTCGTTTCCACGCATGATTGATATGGCTTCAATTAGCCGATCTCTTGCTAAATCTATGTCGACTATAGGCTTTGGGTAGTTAGATCCCAAGTCGACACCTGCAGATTTAAGCACGTATTCAGGTGCATCATATGGATGATGGATCCACTCGCTTGGTAGTTGTGCCAACTCGGGCAGCCACTGCCTTATGTAATCTCCGTCTGGATCGTACTTGAACCCCTGAACCTGGATCACAAATCGAGAAACTATCAGAGAAAATGAACAGTCTAGGTACAATAAAAGAAATTCCCCAGCCAAAACTTTACTTTCTGAACTCGCAAAATCTTTCACACTGCTGAATCCATATCAATTTTGCGAGTGTGAGATTTACATAAAATATTAAACTCCGTTTTACCTCAGGGACGTCCATTCGCTCGAGTTCATGCCCATCAGGCAAGCTTCCGGAGATATATTGCCATCCAAGGATATCATTTTCCAAGTCAGCATCCAAAAGGGTATCCCAAAAATACCTCATCCCCCATTGCCACGGTAGAATAAGAAATTTCACGTAAAAACTCGAAACTATAACCCTAATCCTATTGTGAATCCATCCAGTTGCCCAGAGTTCTCTCATTCCAGCATCAACAAGTGGATAACCAGTTCGACCCTGTCTCCAAGCTTTGAAATGTGCTTGATCGGCATTCCAAGGGAAAAATTTCAGGTTACTTAGCAACGATCTTTCGTGGGTAAACGGGAAATTAAAACATATGTACCGGGAATACTCCCTTAATCCAACAGCCTTGACGAAAAGATTCGCGCTGCTTTCACCGACCAAATTTTGTTCATTTTTCCAAACTCTTTGTTTCATTAGCACACCCAAGAAAACTTTTCTCACACTTAGCTCCCCAAAATGAAGATACGGGGACAGAAGGGATGTGCAGTTCCCATGGACCCTGTGCCTATCTTTCGAGTAGTTGAGTAGATGATTTTCGATGAATTCGGTAAAAGCTTTGTCGGCGTTGGCCCAGCCTGGTGACCATCCCCTTCCCAGCAATGCATTACTCGACTTTTCGGATTCATCTTCAAGACCCAATTCATCAATCAAACATTTTTCGACCTTTCCTGTCAAAAGCACAAATGACATCTCATCAGTCGTTTTCTCTTGAATTTTCCCCATATCATTCTTTTTCATTTTTCATTCTTATCTGAAATCTCGTATTCTCCGGGGCAGTATTTATGTCCTTAGTTCGAGATTGATTTTGGTACTTGGAATCAACCAATAAATTTACTGGCTAGACTCATGCTTGATCTATATGCATCAGTATGGTAGGTACCTAGTAAAATTTATAGAAAACTAGCCCCAAAACAAACCAGAGTTTTACCAAAACTCTATGAAATGTCATGCTAGAAAAATTACAGAAGTGAGACATCAAACCTGTGGCTGGCACCAAACAGCATGGGGGAAGATTTGTAACAGGTTCCTTTTCCACTTTCAAACATTTATCCCAATATGCATTAAACTTAGTAAAAGCTTTTCCATTATCGTCATATACTTCCCAAGGCTCGTGCAATAGATCACCATTGTAACTTTGAACGCTAACTCCCGTTTCCCCCAACTTTTGTGTGATATTGTGGTCACGAACAAGCGAAACAGGATCTGCAACGAAAGATGATATATCTAAAATTCAGCAGTTCAAGACCAAAGAGCAATACTGGAGTACAATAAAAGAATCATTGTTCCTAGGAGGATTTGAGATAAACTAGAATCTGATCGATTGTTCACTAAATGTTTCCAAGTTAACAAGAATTATTCGTCAAGTGTTATCTGATATTCTTTTCACGTTCAGCAGGAACCTTGACAAGGGGAAACCTCACAAATTCACTTCATTGTCTTCGTATATGCTAAAAACATCAAGGAGAATGTTATTTCCGTCAATATCCAACAGATTGTCACAAGTTGTACTGAAATATATGAAACAAGTTTAATTGACTATGGCATATAAATTGAAATAAAACTCGAACTCTTAAGGACCATATAAAAAATTCGAAAGTTTGATCGGGCCAAACATCATAACGATGTTTCCTCTATTCCATCCACAAACTCCAGAAGGATACGTAGATGATTCAAGATATATTACCTTAATAATTTCCACCTTAGGTAGATAGATGTACTCTAGTCCACACTTGATAAACCGATACTGATAGTTTGAATCAATCTTTTGAATTCAAACTATCAAATTCATATGAAATCCAAATCTATTCATGACCAAGCTAAACTTCTCGTTATATTTTCACATGCAAATAACCAAGCTCAAAAACCATTCACAAACACTCACCATAAAGATGGTTATAGACGACTTTCGTCGCCCCAACAGCACCTATACAATCCAATAAAGCAGAATGAGTACTATCTGCTTTTATCAGTATTAATTCTGCCCCGAGAGATTTCAAAGACTGCTCCAAATATATAAGAGATTGCTTAAGCCACCACCGTGAAACCCGGCCAGGTATATATGGGCCTTCTTCTTTTGGACACCATATAAAAACGGGTAATACGCTGCCATCCCTAGCAGCAGCAGCTAAAGCAGGATTATCTTCGATCCTTAAATCCCTCCTAAACCACACTATGCTCTTGCAATTACTTTCCATTTCCAAGAATTCTAGGATTTCAATCCCTTCAGATAAAACTTTTCCCAGAAAATGATATTATTTCAGTACCCACAAATTTTTTTTATCAGTAATACATACAAGATTCATTTTTTTCTGTATATTCAACCTATTTTAGTATGAAGCCTTGCCCTTTACCCAGCCAAGTACCGTTGCAACTTTAGACTTATTTTATATTCTCCAGAATTCCCAAAACAGGCCAAGCCAGTCTGCTATCACAAATAAATCTTCAATTATTGGAACTTGTGCATATACATACTGTATGATCCTTCAAGATCAGTTCTTTGACTGTAATATGGAGAAAAAGTACAAAAGATTTCAGGGTGGAACAAAAAAATATTTATGCAGAAATTCTGAGAGAGAGATTGAGAAAAACATATAAGCATGTAGCCTAGATTTCATATGTCTGAGTTAAGTGTTTCCCAGGCAAACATAGCAGTCCACAGCAGTGTGCAGAAAAAGAATTAAACAATGTTATTCGCATGCCCACGACAAAAATAAAGTATGGTGGTGATGATGCAGTGCAGATTTGTATTCTCCTAATTTCTTAAAAATGATTTGTTCAATTAATATCACAACACTTGGTAAAAATGCAGCATTTATTTACTTTCACAATTTTATGAGTAATGAGAAACTTTGCCAAAACTTGCAAAATACAGACTTGGAGCTATAAGCCTATTGTGGGCAGGTGCGAATCTACGTGTATTTGGGTGTTAAAGGTTGTTCTGTTGTGGAGGAAAGAATGGATCGAAATAATCGAGGTGATTTCTTATTTGAAAATATATATTTACTTATAAATATATGATTTAAAATTTTTATTTGAGTAAATGGATGGTTTATTAATTTTCTCATCATACGAAATAAGAAGTTTTGTTATAAATATGTTGTAAGAATTTTTTTTTTTTTTTTTTTGCAATTTATGACATTCGTGCTCACTATAATTAGTTGGGGCAATACAAATAAATTTATCAATATTCACTTGGTAAGTGCCCTATATCAGTATATAAACATTTAAGAAACGTTTTGTGATTTAATAAAATATACGCCCTTCATAATTTTACAACTCTTAAAATTACAGATAGTTTATAATTTATTTATTTATGTATTGAAAGAAAATATTTATGACATTACAATAAATATGGCCGGATACTAGTTTCTAAAATTAGCAACAAGAGATACTTTCAAATTTGTGAGTTTAAGATGATACACATGCATGCATGAAAAATGATCCAAATTTGTGAATCCCGTAATGTATGTACAGAGTCAGAAACTTGGAAAATACTACAGTACAAGAAACTAATCTCACAAGTGAAACTTTCATTTTTGGAAGCTCTCTTGACAGAGACTTCATTTCTATCCAAGATTTACACTATCATTTATTTATTTATTTTAGGGGTGTATTCATTCAAGAGATTTAATAATTTTTATTGATTTTTTTTAAATGATAGACTTTTATGGAGTTAATAGATTTCTGTTGACTTTTATAGAATTTATATACTCTTGTAGACTTTTTCATATAATTCTATGAAAGTTTATTACAGCATTTTAGACATTCTTAAATATGACATTTGAAACAACTAATTCAATAGATAACTTTTTTGACATGTGGACATTTTAATACATATTAAACATTCGTTTGTACGAATGTGCAAAAAAATAAAAGTTCATAATTTGATTTTATTATTCTTCTACTCGGCCTTTTTTCGATGTGTGAACAAGTAAATGATATTACACTAGAAGATGGGACTTGCATTGTATATCCTATGTGTCAGCATTTTTTGTCAAAAAGTGTGGACAAGCCGTGTGCAATTAATGGAGTGGATGGTCAGTGGGCGTTGGGGGTTGGGAATGTGCATTTAATGCATATTTTCAACCCTATAAATAGAGCTCTTCTGATTTCATTTCATATATCCCATTTCAGAGTGTTCTCTCATACATATACATTTGAGTGTGTATTTCTATAATATTTGTGAGGTAGTTTTCCCCTATATTGAGAGTGTTGTTCTCTTTGAAAGATAGCGAGAGGTTGTAACCTACAAAATATTATAGTGTAATCTTTTCATCTTGCCCGTGGTTTTTACCCTAATACTTTTAGGGGTTTTCCACGTAAATTCTGGTGTCCATTATATTCTTCATTTTCGCTATTTTCTATCTCATGTTGCCGCACCTGGACCACAAGTGGTATCAGAGCCTCGTTGTAAAAATCTTAAAAATTCTAAGTATGCTATGTGGTTGCAGCCTTGACTGATCTTCCACATCAGAAAAGTTTTTTGAGATTTTTTTTTATTGAGGGGATTTTATTGTTGTCAAAATGGCGGCACGGTTCGAGATTGAAAAATTCAACGGAAGTAATTTCATGTTGTGGAAAATGAAGATGCAATTAGTTCTACGAAAAGATCGTTGCTTGGTGGCTATTGGAGATAGGCCGAAGGAGGGCATGGACGATGAAAAGTGGAATGAGATGAACGGTAATGTTATAGCCAATTTGCATTTGGCTCTAGCGATGGGGTATTGTCAAGTATCGCCGAAATAACAAATGCAAAAGATATTTGGGATACTCTGACAAACCTGTACGAGGCCAAGTCATTACACAACAAGATTTTCTTAAAGAGAGGGCTTTATACTCTTCGGATGTCGGAATCCTCTTCGGTGACCGAGCATATCAATACTTTGAATACTCTATTTGCCCAGCTCACTAATTTGGGGCATAAAATAGAGGAAGTTTAACGTGCGGAGCTTCTACTACAAAGTCTACCGGATTCGTACGATCAACTCATCATCAATCTGACCAACAATATCACTACTGATGTGTTAGTCTTCAACAATGTTGCAGCCGCGGTTCTTGAAGAGGAAAGTCGGCGCAAGAACAAGGAAGACAGGTTGGCAAGTTCGAAGCATGCAGAGGCTTTACCGATGATGAGAGGAAGATCGACAGAGCGTGACTCCAGTGGGAGCCACAAGTATGGTAGATCCAAATCCAGAAGTAAGAAGAAGAATTTTTACTGCTATAAATGTGGTGGTAAAGGGCACTTCAAGAAAGATTGTACAAGTAAGAAGAGTGTCGAGAAAGATTCTCAAGGAAATGTTGCCAGTACCTCAGACGGTGGAGAAATACTATTTAGCGAAGCAGCAACTGTTGCGGAAGGCAGACAAATATTTTATGACACATGGATAATGGATTCAGGAGCGACGTGGCACATGACGTCTCAGAGAGAATGGTTCGACTATTATGAACCAGTCTCAGGAGGATCTGTATTCATGGGAATGATCATGCCTTGGAAATCGCTGGAGTGGGAACCATCAAAATTAAAATGTTTGATGGTACTATTCACACCATAAAGGAGGTACGACATGTGAAAGGTCTGACAAAGAATCTTTTGTCTTTAGGGACAACTGGACGATATCGGGTGCAAGACTCATATCGAAAATGGGATCATGAAGATTGTCAAAGGCGCGCTTGTGGTATTGAAGGCAGAAAAGGCTTACAAAAATATTTATGTACTTCTGGGGAAAACGCACAAAGAGGCAGAACTAACTGTTGCATCGACTAGTTCGGGAGAAGAATTAACAGTGTTATGGCATAGGAAGCTCGGGCATATGTCAGAACGAGGGTTGAAGGTTCTCTCGGAACGGAAGCTGCTGCCAGGGCTTACAAAAGTATCTCTACCCTTTTGTGAGCATTGTGTTACCAGTAAACAACATAGACTAAAGTTTGGCACATCTACTGCCAAAAGCAACGGTAATCTGGAGCTGATTCATTCTGATGTTTGGCAAGCACCGGTTGTATCTCTAGGAGGAGCGAGATACTTTGTCTCGTTCATTGATGATTTCTCTAGAAGATGCTGGGTGTATCCTATCAAGAAGAAATCAGATGTTTTTCCAGTTTTCAAAGTGTTCAAAGCGCGGGTTGAACTTGACTCTGAAAAGAAGATCAAGTGTTTGAGAACTGACAATGGAGGAGAATATACAAGTGAGGAATTTGATGCATTCTGTCAACAAGAGGGCATCAAAAGACAATTCACAGCGGCTTACACGCCTCAACAGAATGGAGTGGCGGAGCGGATGAATAAAACTCTGTTGGATAGAACAAGGGCTATGCTGAAGACTGCGGGTCTAGCCAAGTCATTTTGGGCAGAAGCAGTCAAGACCGTCAGTTATATTATCAATCGATCTCCATCAGTGACGATTGATCTGAAGACTCCGATGGAGGTGTGGACAGGCAAGCCAGTGGATTATTCTCGGTTACATACATTTGGAAGTTCGGTGTATGTTCTATACAATGAACAAGAAAGATCGAAGTTGGATTCTAAATCCAGAAAGTGCATTTCTTGGGCTATGCTGATGGTGTTAAGGAGTATCGCTTGTGGGATCCCACTACCCACAAACTTATTATCAGCAGGGATATTATCTTTGAGGAAGATAAAGTGAAGGGAGACAAAGGCACATTGAATTCAGATACTACTACAATTCAGGTGGAAAATAAGACAGAAGAAGGTCAAGTTTCTTCTGAGGTATTACCAGAGCATGATGAACAAGAACCAGATGAGTCAGAGGTTCTCAAAGTTCGGCAGTCTACTCGCGAGAGGAGACCACCGGTTTGGCTGTCAGATTATGATACTGAAAGCAATATTGCATACTGCTTGCTGACAGAGGATGGTGAGCCATCAAGTTTCCAGGAGGCTACTCGAAGTTCGGATATATCCCTATGGATGCAAGCTATGCAGGAAGAATTGGAAGCCTTGGACTGGAATAAAACTTGGGATCTTGTTACACTACCACGAGGACGGAAAGCCATCGGTAATAAATGGGTCTATAAGATCAAACGTGATGGCAATAACCAAGTGGAGCGATATCGTGCAAGATTGGTGGTGAAATGATATGCTCAGAAGGAAGGTATCGACTTCAATGAGATATTTTCTCCTGTGGTCCGACTTACTACAGTCAGGGTAGTTTTGGCTTTGTGTGCGGTGTTTGACCTACATCTAGAACAGCTAGATGTAAAAACGGCTTTTCTTCATGGAGATCTTGAAGAAAAAATTTATATGCTCCAACGCCAGAAGGTTTTGCTGAAATAGGCAAAGAGAACTTGGTTTGCAGGTTGAACAAATCTCTGTACGGTCTAAAACAGGCGCCGATGTGTTGGTACAAGAGATTTGATTCCAATATCATGAGCCTTGGGTACAACAGACTTAATGCAGATCCTTGTGCATATTACAAGAGATCTGGGAATGATGATTATATCATTTTGTTGTTGTACGTGGACGACATGTTGGTCGCAGGCCCCAACAATGATCGAGTCCAAGAATCGAAGGCACAATTGGCTAGGGAATTTGATATGACGAACTTGGGACCAGCAAACAAGATTCTAGGGATGCAAGTTCACCGAGACAGAAGTAATAGAAAGATTTGGCTTTCCCAGAAAAACTATTTGAAGAAAATCTTGCAACACTTCAACATGCAAGATTGTAAGCCAATTTCGACCCCTCTTCCTGTTAACTTCCAGTTATCCTCTGATATGTCCTAGCAGTGAAGCGGAGAGGATGGAAATGTCTCGAGTAGCGTATGCATCAGCGGTGGGAAGTCTAATGTTCGCTATGATCTGTACAAGACCAGACATTGCACAAGCAGTGGGAGCAGTCAGTCGGTACATGGCGAATCCTGGAAAAGGGCATTGGAGTACGGTTAAGAGGATCCTTAGATACATTAAGGGTACCTCAGATGCTGTATTATGTTACGGAGTATCAGATTTTACACTCAGGGCTATGTGGATTCAGATTATGCTGGTGATCCGGATAAAAGAAAATCTACTACTGGTTATGTGTTTACACTTGCAGGAGGGGCAGTAAGCTGGGTTTCAAAACTACAGACAGTTGTAGCTTTATCTACAACGGAGGCAGAATATATGGCAGCTACTCAAGCTTGCAAAGAGACGATATTGACTCAAAGGCTATTGGAGGAGATTGGTCATTAACAAGAGAAAGTTCCCTTGTTTTGTGACAGTCAGAGTGCCTTACACATTGCAAGGAATCCAGCCTTTCATTATAAGACTAAACACATTGGCGTTCAATTTCACTTTGTTCGTGAAGTAGTGGAAGACGGAAGTGTGGATATGCAGAAGATCCATACGAAGGAAAACCTAGCTGATATTCTGACAAAGCCAGTTAATACTGAAATGTTTGATTGGTGCAGATTCTCAAGTGGCCTAACAGAAACGTAAGCAATAGGGTGTGGCAAGATTGGAAGAATGTGTGGAGATGTGTTTGATTCTCAATCAAATCTCCAAGTGGGAGAAATGTCGGCATTTTTTGTCAAAAAGAGTGGGCAAGCCGTATGCAATTAATGGAGTGGATGGTCAGTGGGCGTTGGGGGTTGGGAATGTGCATTTAATGCACATTTTCAACCCTATAAATAGAGCTCTTCTGATTCATTTCATATATCCCATTTCAGAGTGTTCTCTCATGCATATACATTTGAGTGTGTATTTCTATAATATTTGTGAGGTAGTTTTCCCCTATATTGAGAGTGTTGTTCTCTTTGAAAGATATCGAGAGGTTGCAACCTACAAAATATTATAGTGAAATCTTTTCATCTTGCCCGTGATTTTTACCCTAATACTTTTAGGGGTTTTCCACGTAAATTCTGGTGTCCATTATATTCTTCATTTTCGCTATTTTCTATCTCATGTTGCCGCACCTGGGCCAACACTATGGTCACTTTAATATAGTTTGAATCTATATTGTATGTGTGCTGCTCGAGCAATTCTATGAAGGCTAGCTCCCAGCATTCCTATTAGCCCATGGGGAAGATATGCAATTCAGGCAGTAGTTGACGTGTATCCCACTCCGATAGACCTGGGCATAGATTCTTAACCAGGGCACTTAGTTTGCCAGGGAGTAGATTCAAGGCTCTCTATTCGGTACAGAACTGACTCAATTTTAAGTGCACTTCTCCTTTTTCATGTAGAGCAGGTTTTCCCTTAATGTAGAGGCCTTATGAGTTCCCTGGATACTCCCGAGATCGTGAGTAATGTTTTGTTTTTTGATCTAAACTATTTATTTAATAATATAATATGGTACAAATGATATATATTTAACTAGGATTTTTTATTATAAAAAATGAAACATCATAAATGATTTTTGAATTTAACATCTTCTCCTTTGTGTGCTAGACCCACCTTCTCATCCCCATCGACCTCACGGGGAGAGAATATATTTTAAATTAGAAGAATCTTCTGAGTGGATGAGAGAGAATTTTTTATATTTTTTAATTGTACATAGTGCTTCAAAGTTTATACTAAAGAATTCTATAAGAGAAATCTATTGAAATTTTGGATAGCTTTAGATTTTTATAGAGTTTTAAAAATCAAATTTGAATATCACTTGACTTTTTAAACCTCTACGAAGGTCTAGTTTGGATACCAATAGACTTCTATAGAATATATAAAAATCTAAATTGAATACCTCTAGACTTTTGAAGGCTGTTTTGACATTGTTGGAAGCTTCATCTAGTTTTGAGTGGATACATTTTCAAGATGACACCATTTCATCACATATCAAAAGTTTTAAAATTAAAATACACAGGAACGAAGATGGATACAGTGTCTCCATCTTTAGTCCTTTGAAAATCGTATTTATTTAAAACTGAAGACATACTTGGATTACCACAAAATGGTGTAGCACAAAAGAAAGGGGATTAAGAGAGGCACGAGTATGCCAAAGCTTTCTCCTCGCTCAGCTCCTGAGCTGTCAAATCCAATTTCTTCCGTGACAATTCATCGATGGCAAGCCCTGAGACAGGGTAAACTCTATTAGAATCCCAAACTAAAATAATGTACCCCATTCCCATGTTTCGTAGTCTCACCTTGAACTATACTCCATTCACCATTTTTGCAAGTAACCGGGAATGAGTAGATGACCCCAGCTGGGACGTTATATGAGCCATCAGAGTATACACCCATAGACACACCCAGGTACCCTAGAATAGTGCAACAAAGATCAAAAGAAAAAAAACATAAAACCCAATTGAGCATTCATCCATCATGGCAAGCAAACTTAAACTAAATGGAGACCTCAAAATAAATGGCCAAGAGAAAAGCTCACCTCTGGACTCCCAAGGACCCAATCACGAATATGGTCACAAGCAGAACTAGCAGCAGAAAGTGCACTAGAAAACTTTCTAGCTTTGATTATTGCAGCACCACGCTGCTGAACAGTTGAAATAAATGCGTGTTCAACCTAACGAAGACAAATTTAACTAAAATCTTCCGATGGATATTGTGGATAATTAACGGCTTCAAAATTTGAAAGTTTAATCGAACTTCTATACCATTCATCATCAGCAACAAGCGTGCGAACGGGTTTCGCTCCAGCTGGGGTATTGACAGATGCATGGTTGACATCGGGATACTGTGTCGAGGAGTGATTTCCCCAGATAATGACATTTTTAACATCAGATACTTGAACATTCAATCTCTCGGAAACCTGTCCGAGGGCAAGGTTATGGTCTAATCTAGTCAAGCAAGCAATGTTCTTCTCCGGGACAGATGGCGCAAATTCCTTTAGAATCATTGCATTGGTGTTGACAGGATCGGCAATAACCAAAACCTGGAATAATAGCCACATATACATACATCAGATCATTTTTCCATTGAGTTGGCAGATTAAGGTCTCAATACACCAAGATTAACTTGAAAGAAAAAGGTTGTAAAGTTCTAGAAAAATCACCTTGCAGTTAGTGGCAGCATGTTTCTCAAGCGCGGATGCTTGGGCCTTGTAAATAGAGACATTTTTCGACATAACATCTTTCCTCTCCATACCCTCTTTCCTTGGACATCCCCCAACCATTACTGCGACACTGACACCGTTGCAAGCTTCAATGACATTAGTTGTAGCAACAACGCCTGATTCAAAACACAGGATGGTCTAAAAAAAATATATTTCCTATCTCATGCGGTACACTATAAGTCAAGATAAGAAAACTTTATCCTCGACAAAGAAAGCAAAAGAACCAACCTTTTAGAAGAGGAAATGTAGCATCCACCAATTCCATTTTAACTCCATTCAGTGCCTCAGCGGCAGGTGGAATATCCAGCATGTGGAGAATCACAGGTTGGTTAGGACCTAACATAACACCCCTGGCGATCATAGGAACAAGGGCATATCCAATTTGCCCTGTATAAACAAACATAAACTCTCCCTATTAATAAAAACTAAAAATCCAGTACTTATGTACTGAAAAATATTGCAACTTATAGATCAAGATTACATTCTCAAAAAAGTGGTTATGACCGTCACACAAACTAGTTTCACAAAATTTACAGGGTGTGGCTGTTAAAAATAGTATACAGGTTGCCCATGAGGGCTGATCCAGTCCATGAATTTGAATTCAAAAGAAACGGAGGAAGCATTTTATCGTAAAATGATCATATAACTTGTCATTTCAAAGGAGAAACGAGAACAGGAAAGCAGTTAGTTCACCAAATAGGCATGTTGGTACTCAACCACAGAAATGAGAAAAGAACAACAGGTTATATTACACACTTCACAAATGGGGGGCCAAGAAGAGTATTCATCAAATTCAAATCAAAGAAACTGAGTAATTGCACGCATGGCTGTGGATGCTTTCCACAGTTTCCACCAAATGGAGAAACAGAAAAAATAAAATAAAAAAATTAATATGTATTGAGATCATAAATTGTGATTTGACAAATCAAGAAGGCATTTCAGGTTGTGAGCATAAATTCATTTCTATGATTGCATTTGGCTCAGTAGGAGTTCCTAAAGAAGCAAATGAAGCAGTATAACCACTTTAACTTTGCAGAATTGTGTCCCAATACTCACTATTTCACTCTCTCTCTCTCTAACACACACAAACCACAAACTCGCACTCCCCTATTTTTCAACAACAAGAAGAAAGAAAAAACTCTCTATCCACAACCTCAGAAACTTCTTTTGATGCACATTTTAAACTCACAATCAATTTTAAAGCACAGAACCACATTGTCTCACATGTTCATAACGCAGGTAAAACCACTCCAGAAAAGAATTAAAACCAAAATCATATACGGTCGATTAAAACAACTTCATTAACAGCAAACAATTCAAAATAAATGTCTGAGCTACTTATAAAAGCAAGAGTTAATGGCAGAAAAGACAGACCCCGTGATTTATGCTGAATTGCTGTCTCAAATCAAATAAAATATTTATAATTCTTGAATACGGGTAAAAAAAAAAATAAGAGAAGAATATTCTCTCAAGATCGGGATGCATCCTCAAAAAAAAAAATCAGTTGGTAGTTTTTATAACAAATTAATCTAAACACTTCAAATAACCAAGGGAAAATTTTTTCGCCAGTCACTGACACAAACAACTACTAAAACCAAAGGAATATTGATCAACAAATGGCACACCATCAATCCAATAAAGCAACAAAAAATGAAGAAAAAACGGCTCGAAAGGCAAGATACGATGCATCGCGTGAAGATTACCTGCGGCCCCGGTGACGAGAACACGAACTGGTTCCTTCGCCATTGTTAATTGCAAGATCTGCGATCAGAAGTCTCGATTAAACCAAGGGAGGGTATTGAATTGTGTGGGCACAACAAAGGTAGAGGTTCCGCTAGATCATATAAGAGCAGAGGTTTTTTTTTTTTTTTTCGAGGCAAATTTTGATGTTCTGAAGGCATGTCTAATTTTTTTATTAGCATTATTTTATTATTATGGCATGCTTAATGACTTCCCTATGACCTATGTATATTTATTTTTTGAGATACAATAATAATTTATTAATTTGATTTTCTTTCAGTTAAAAATTATTATTTTGATTTATTTGGTAAACAATATAATTATATTCAAAATATCTGTAGTATAAAATCGTCAATAATCGATATATCAAGCTAGTATAAATAAATAAATATATGTAGTGCATTCCATCAGGGATGCTTAAATATAAATTCTTAGAAAAAAATTTCGACATGTTACATTTGTAATTACATGTATATATTTAAAATAAGTTTTTGCATCAACACGTTATCAGATGTATATCCAAAAGATAACACGAGCGTGTTTCCCATCATAAAAAAACATTTAAAGATACTTAAAAAATTGTAGTGACTCGGTTAGTCGTGCGACAATGACCAATGCAATTATTGAAGAGCATTTGACATTCGGTTTGTTTGATGATGTCCTTAAGGGTAGTGCCCTTAAGGACATTATCACCATGCATTTGGAATCTTTTTTTTCAAAAGAAAAAAAAGATTCCATTTGGATGGTGTATATTGCTCGACCTTAAGAGCAGCAACAAAATTTCCTTAACATTCCGGGTGCTTTAAGATGTAAGCATCTGTATCAATTGGCCACAAACAGTTGACGAAAGGCTATGCCTTCATTAGTCGTTCTATATTAAATGAACTAACTTCTTTTTCTATGTGCCTTAAAAAAAAAAAATTCAAAAGATTTGAAAATTAGCAGCTTAATTTTTTGTGAAAACATGGCTGCTCGTGTAATCGGGATTAAGACGACGTTGTGAATATCAAGTTTTAAAAACTAATCTTTTCAACCGATCTCTTGCATTCGAATAAATTGAATAAAGATAATTTAGTTGTCTGTCCTACCTTTCATACTTTCTATTTCTTCGAGGGGTGAAGTTATTTACCAACTAAATTTCTTGAATAATCAATTCGGAACTTTGGAAATCTGCAACAAAAACTATTGATTAATATTTATTTAAAAAACTACTCTCGACTATAAAATAATTGTTGATATATTATTGGTAACTCATAATGCATGATCGGGGTAAAGAATTGTCGTCTCATCTAAAAGCCCGAGCTTGTAGAGAGGTTGGACAATTTATTATTTATTATCTAACATTCCCCCTCACTTGTGGGCCGATTTGTTCCTCTTTTTTAGGAGGCCCATCAAGTGAATATTTAATGTGGGTGGAATTGTTGTTTGTGGGTTTTGAACTCAGGACCTTGACGTTAGCCAGATGCTCTAATACCATAAAGAATTACCGTATCATCTAAAAGCCTAAGCTTGTAGAGAGATTGGACAATTTATTATTTATTCTCTAACACGGGGTTGATACCAAGATGAGTCAAACCGAAAAGCATAGTCCATGTGTCATCTCAAGACGCTAGATAATTGGAATCAGCGAGCTCGAAAACTCGCCCAAGACAGGCGAGGTGGGGCGAGCTTGGTAGTCGCCAGCTGGGCAGCTCGTCTCGGTAGGGCGAACTCACCAGCTCGCCCAAGTGGGGCGAGTTGTAGGATGAGCTCACAAGTTCTCCCAAGTGGGTCGAGCTGTGCAGCTCGCCCATGTGGTGCGAGCTCACCAGCTCCCCCAGGTAAGTTGAGCTCATAGCTTGTTCAGTCGGCCTTGTTGGCCTTTCTGAGCTAAGTTATTGGCCCTTTCAAGCAACCCACTAGTCAAGCATGCAAGGTTACAAAGCATGTCGAGTTGGAAGATATGACAAGCTACCAGGTGTCAACACATCTCCTCGGCGGGACATAAGCCTCAAAGATCCAACAGAGTTCTCGGGTGACTTCAAGGATAGTACATGATCGCTAGCCAGGTACAGGTTCTCAAGAAGGTCTCCCGCATATTATGGTATAACGGCCCCCTAAGACGTCTAGTTTGGTCCCCTATACTAGGCGGCTCTCTCAGGTAGATCCGTTCTAATGGGAACGTAACTCTTAATGGATGTGATGACGAGCTAAGATTATATGGATGCATGGATGAGCTAAACCTCGCAACGCAACCTCGGATCAAGTGTGATGTACGACCCATATCTCATGTACGAACAAAATCTTAAAACCTGCACGTGTATCGTATGGAGAAAGTGACACATTCTTCTGGTCCCCAGCTCTGATACATTGGTCCCCACTCCTAGCTTCAGAGAATGTCTCCTAGACTCCTGACAGACGGTTACAGGTTCCCCCCACCCCTTCCTACAAATACCACGTTTGTTGAAGGTATGAAGGTACACACTCTATATTCATTCTTAGCAGCATATCTCCATTTACTCTCATTTTATCAAGTTCTTGACTTATGTGTCGGAGGGGACACGTCAGAACATTCCTTTCCCTCTTCTCACGTTCTGTTCGTGGTTTCGGGTCTAGCTCTCGCTCCGAGATATAACCTAGATGAGCTACGGCCACCTGAAGGAGGTCAACAAGCACTCTCCCAGCCACTGGAAAGATGTCGGCTCATTTTAGAAAGCATCATTTGGCGTCGTCTATGAAAAAACTTGAGCAAAGACATAGAGTTAGGTGGTACTAGAAATAGTATAAGGATGACTATGGTGGAATCGTGCCCAGAGTAAAAAACGGAATGACTATCTCCAATCGTGAATGTAGAGGCCTCAACTTGGAGCAGCTTGTAAAGTTCATCAACAAGATTTTAAAGGAGATCTGGAGGAGGGAATATGCACACCTCACCCCTCGACGGTCGTCATGGATACCATGCTTTAGAAAAAATGCTCACAAGGTGGTCATTGAAACTACTCAAATGATTAGCTAGCAAGGTCACTGTGACATCCCCGAAATGGTTAATTGCTATTTGGCTTTAATTGTGTTTACATGATTAATTATGTGGTAATTGATTATGTTTTGGGATTTATTTACCTTATGGAAATGCATGGTCATGTGGATAGGGGTGACCCGGGTTTGCATTTTAGGGTGCATGTGGTGCATGTTGGGTAAATATTATTGGAAGCATGATTATTTGCCTTGGTTAGCAATTTATTAGAAATCATGTGTTATTTGATATTATGGTGCATTTTGAGTAAATGCTTTGAAAAATATCATGTTGGGGTGTTTTATACACCATGAAATTGTTGGTATGCATTTTAATTAAAACCCATCTCTTATATACCCAAACCCCACTTTACCAAATCACTTTCACTTTACCAAATCAAAATCCACAAACCCTTCCCCTCCCAATTTTCGAGCTCAAGCCTAGGGTTGAGGAGAAACCTTTCAAAAATCTTGATTTGTGGAGCATATTGGGTGATTTGAGATCCCCAAGAGGTATGGGTACCTCATGCTTTAATTTTGTAAGGTTTTGTTTGAGTTTGGTTTGATTTTGAATGGTTTTAAAATGGGTTTTGTTGGGTTATTGTGGGTTTGTTTAAAAGTTGGATTTATACTTGTTTTGAAGTATGTTTTGGTGGTTCATGTTGGTATTTATGTTGTTGGTTGGTTGGTTTGAGTATTGGGTTGGATTGGAAGGTTTTGGTATGCAAAAATGGTGAAAAATCGCGAGTCTGTGCGAGGCGATCGACCGCCTGAAATGGGGCGATCGATCGCCGCAAGGCAGTACCAAAATTTTGGGTTAGGCGATCGATCGCCTGTTATGAGGCGACCGATCGCCGAGAGGCAGTAGGTTTTTCAAAGGAATGGCGATCGATCGCCATGTTTGGGGCGACCGATCGCCGCTGTGTAAATTTTGAGGCGACCGATCGCCTATGGGAAGCGATCGATCGCCGCCTGTGGAATTTTGGAAAATGGTTTATTTTGTCAAATTTTTGGTATTTGGCTATTATTTGGCTTCTAATATGGGGTTGTGTGATTGTGTAGAACCATCCCAGGTAGCAACACAACCGAGGAATTGAAGCCGGACCAATTCCACTTTTGGAAAGGTACGTAGTGGACGTACGGGCACCCCGACGGTACATGTATCTTATATACTTATTGTTTATGCATTGTGGATGCAAGTATATATGTGGTATTGCATAGTGGATGCAAATACATGTTATGCATGATGTTTAATAGATGCATATGATTATTGGTGCACATCCCATGAGTCGTGGTCATCCCTTGATGATTTTAATGCTTGCCGCTATTTGGTTTGGTTCCGCTAAATGTGAAGCGAGGGGTGGGAGCGCCGCATGTCACATTTGAGCGTGGTTATCATATGGGGCGAGGAAAGGGTATTTGCCGCTCAACGAGAGGCGAGGGGTGGGAGTCCCGCAGTCCGTTGAAGCGAGGTTATCCTATGCCGCTCATATGTAAATAAGCGAGGGGCATTAAAATACATTGTGATGGACAGACTAGGGATTGAGGATCAGTATTGGTTATTGATCAGTTGGTATATGTCATGACATGTTTTGGCCATTAAAAATAATCTGTTGATTATACTCATGAGTTATGGTACAGGGACAACCAAACGGGAAGCGTTTGAAATGCATGGGAAAACAGGAAGTGTTTTTATATTGATTATGCATTTACGCTTTATCTTCATATTGTGTTAAATATGAATGATTATTATTGCTCATGTTTGGGGGTTGTCCTTGTAGGTACCTTTTTGGCATGATAGAAGGGCTTGAACGGGTTGAGACAGTGAGCTTCAAGAGCATCTTTGGTAGATGAAAGGACAGGATTCTTTTGTATAGTGCCTACTCTAGGAGTAGCGTAAAACTATAGTGAACACATTCATTGATTGGAATGTAATTAATCCTTTTGGTAGTCCTTTATTTTGGCATGTAAATGCTTAAGCTCATAGACTCCACTTGTTTATTATACTCTGATCATTGTTATTAGCTCTATTATGCCTTCTTTCCGCACTTAAGGATTAGGGTCCTTACATTAGTGGTATCAGAGCAGTGGTTAGAGAACCCGGGAACGAGTGAAGGGTAGCCTTAGCATGTTTGGCTAGGTGCTTACATTTGGAGCATGTTTATGCATGTGGTGCATATTGATGTATATCCTGTTATACTAACATGCTTATATCACTCCTGTTATCTAACGACATGATATATATTGCTTTGGATTGTTGTTAACATTTGTGTTACAGCATGGCTGCTAATGAGGAAGTCGGAGATGTTGGGAGTGTGAATGCGAGTATTGGACAGGCTAATCCTCTACCTCCACCGGCTGTAGGAATGGAACCAGTGGTCCAGTTATTGCTACCGGGTGAGATTAGCTTGACTCAGTTTCTGTCTTATCATCCGCCCCGGTTTGAGGGGACAGAGTCCGGAGAAGAAGCTGAAGAGTGGCTGGAGAGACTTGAGCAGATCTTTGTATCGGCTCCTTGTGCTATTACTGCTTGGCTGAGGCTGGCGGAGTTCCAGTTGGCTAAGAAACCATTGATGTGGTGGAGGAGCACAGTGATAGAGATGAGAGCACTAGGTGCTGTGATTGATTGGACGCTCTTCAGGACCAGGTTTTTGAACCGGTACTTCTCCGCAGCAGCAAGACAGACAAAGGAGGATGAATTTACCAGTTTGAGGCAGGGGAACATGACAGTGGCAGACTATGCCACACGGTACTCTTCGTTGTTGAGATACGTCCCCCACATTGCCACCAGTGGACACGCTAAGATGAGGAACTTCATGAAAGGGTTGCGACCGGAGCTCTATGATCGGGTTATTACCAATAACCCAACTTCTTTTGATGATGCTCTCACAAGAGCGGAGCTTGCTGAGCTAGGAGTGGGAGCTTATGCCATGCCACCACCGGTACCGCAACAGAGGCAGGCTAGTGACAGCTTGAGGCCTCGGGGTGAGCCATTTAAACCCCGTGGTGCCTCTTCATCTTCAAGGTATGGTGGAAAGAAACACTTTGGACAGAAGCAGGATAACAAGAAGGGTAATTGGTCGGCCAATAGAGGATCTTCACAAGGGGATAGGCCGGGAGAGCCGAGGTGCAACAATTGTGGAGGACCACATTCTTCAAACAAGTGTCCTGCATGCTATATCTGTGGCAAGATGGGCCACATTGCTCGGTATTGCCCCACTCGGGGAGGACAGTCAGAGTATCAGGGCAACAGGCCGAGATTTGATGACCGGACAGTGCAGCAGAGGCAGCAGTTTGGGCCTCGACCATCGGGAGGTCAGACAGTAGGACCACCCCAGGGGCAAGTATATGCACTGACCAGGGAGCAGGCCCAGGCAGCCCCAGAGGAGGTGATCGCAGGTACGTGTCATTTATTTACGTACCCTGCTTTTATTTGATCGATACAGGTGCCTCCCATTCTTTTGTATCGGTGGGTTTTGTGGAAAGACACCATATGCGCACGTCTTCTTTACCCACGCCTCTCCTTGTCTCGACACCCACTGGAAGAAATGTCGTTGCTGATCAGTTTATGGAAGACTGCCTCATTTATTTTGAGGGCAACGAATTGAGATCAGACTTGATTGTGATGGGTATGTCAGACTTTGACTGCATCTTGGGTATTGATGTTCTGAACAGATATCAGGCAGTGGTAGATTGCCGGCAGAGGACAGTGAAGTTCAGACCTGAGTTGGGCAGTCAGTGGACTTTCTATGGCAACGGTTCTCGTGCGAAGATTCCGTTGATTTCAGCGATCAAGATGACTCAGTTATTGGAACGTGGGCACACGGGCTATCTCATTTATGCCGTGGACACGTCTGGGAAGAGTAAAGAACTCAGAGTTGAGGATGTACCAGTAGTGGCAGAGTTCGCCGATGTATTTCCAGAAGAGATCACAGGATTCCCACCGGCTAGGGAAGTCGAGTTTGGGATCGAGCTGTTGCCAGGGACATCCGCTATCTCTCGTGCACCTTATAGGATGGCACCGGCCGAGTTGAGAGAGTTGAAAGAACAGTTGCAGGATCTCCTTGACAAGGGATATATACGCCCGAGCGTGTCGCCATGGGGTGCACCAGTTCTCTTTGTGAAGAAGAAGGACGGTTCGATGCGGTTGTGTATCGATTACCGGCAACTGAATAAGGCTACAGTGAAGAACAAGTATCCTCTTCCAAGGATAGATGACTTGTTTGATCAGTTGCAGGGTACCAGGGTGTATAGCAAGATTGATTTGAGATCCGGGTATCATCAGATTCGGGTCAGAGAGGATGATGTGCAGAAGACAGCACTCCGGACACGATATGGGCATTATGAGTTCCTAGTGATGCCGTTCGGCGTGACGAATGCTCCAGCAGTCTTTATGAGTCTGATGAACAGAGTGTTTCAGCAGTATCTTGATCAGTTCGTCATTGTGTTTATTGACGACATTCTTATCTACTCCCGGAGCGAGGAAGATCATGTGAAACACTTGAGGACAGTGCTTCAGATTCTCAGAGAGCATCAGTTGTATGCTAAGCTCAGTAAGTGCGAGTTTTGGCTGAGCAGTGTAGTGTTTCTGGGGCATGTCATTTCGAGCAGCGGGATATCAGTGGACCCCAAGAAGATTGAGGCTGTGATGGAGTGGGCTGCCCCCACTTCTGTGCCTGAGATCCGGAGTTTTCTTGGTTTGGCCGGGTATTATCGGCGCTTTGTTGAGGGCTTTTCGAAGATTGCCAAGCCGCTGACTCAGTTGACTCAGAAGGGTGTGCCTTTCTTTTGGTCAGAAGCTTGTGAGGAGAGCTTCCAGGAGTTGAAGCACCGGTTGACGACGGCGCCAGTGTTAGTGATCCCGACGGAGAACTCCAGATTTGTTCTGTATACTGATGCATCACTGCAGGGCCTTGGATGTGTTCTGATGCAAGATAAGCATGTGGTAGCTTATGCATCGAGGCAGTTGAAGCCGCATGAGACCAGATATCCAGTTCATGACTTGGAATTGGCGGCTATCATCTTCGCCCTGAAGATCTGGAGACATTACTTATATGGCACTTCATTCACCATATACACGGATCACAAGAGCCTCAAGTTTCTATTCACTCAGGCGGAGCTGAACATGAGACAGAGGAGATGGATGGACCTACTCAAGGACTATGACTGTGAGATAGAGTACCATCCCGGGAAAGCCAATTTGACAGCGGACGCCTTGAGCCGGAAAGTGAGGAGTTCTGCTGAGGACGTCATCCATTTGTCGGCTATGATGACCTCCTATTGCCATCTCGGCTATGATTTTGATATAGATGCATCACCAGTGTATGTCTCTACCTTATTAGCTGAGCCAGATATTTATGAGAACATCAGGAGAGCTCAGAGATCAGATGCTGAGGTTCAGAGATGGTTGTCTATAGTGCATCTTGGTCAGCCGACGAAGTTCAGAGTGGCCGACGACGGATCTTTGAGATTGGGTAACCGCTGGGTAGTTCCGAGTACGCCGGAGTTGCGTAAGGGAATCTTGGAGCGAGCTCACAGTAGCAGACTTAGCATCCACCCAGGCGGGAAGAAGATGTACAGAGATCTGCGTGGTCAGTTTTGGTGGAAGAGAATGAAGTCTGATGTCGTCGCTTTTGTGAAGAGGTGTCTGATCTGCCAGCAGGTTAAGGCAGAGAGGCAGAGACCTGGCGGCGAGTTGAGGAGCTTGGAGATACCGAAGTGGAAGTGGGAGCACATTTCCATGGACTTCGTGACTCATTTGCCGAGGAGTGCTTCAGGCTTCGATGTTATTTGGGTGATCGTGGATCGATTGACCAAGGTGGCTCATTTTATCCCCTATAGCATGACGTTCACATTTTTGAGGATGGCGCAGTTGTATATTAGAGATGTGGTGAGATTGCATGGGATCCCCGTTTCCATAGTGTCAGATCGAGATCCGCGATTCACATCTCATTTCTGGGAAGGTCTTCAGTCAGCTTTGGGAACTGAGGTCAGATTGAGCACTGCTTATCATCCTCAGACGGATGGTCAGACCGAGCGCACAATTCAGACGCTCGAGGACATGTTGAGAGCTTGCGTATTGGAGTTCGACGCCTCTTGGCAAGATTCAGTGCCTCTGGTAGAGTTTTCTTATAACAATAGCTACCAGGCAAGTATTCAGATGGCTCCGTTTGAAGCTCTTTATGGCAGACGATGTAGATCACCCTTATGTTGGGATGATTTGGACAGTAGACCAGTCGGAGGGCCTGAGTTGATCCGGGAAATGGAAGAGAAGATAAAGATTATAAGGCAGAAAATGAAAGCGGCCCAAGACAGACAGGCAGCTTATGCAAATAAACGGCGGAGACCGTTGGAATTTCAGTTGGGAGATAAGGTCTTTTTGAAGATCTCGCCTTTCAGAGGCGTTGTGCGATTTGGGATGCGCGGGAAACTGTCTCCGAGGTATGTTGGACCATACGAGATCTTACAGCGCATTGGCACCTTAGCTTACCGACTGGCTTTGCCGCCTTCTTTATCTGGGATACATGATGTGTTTCATGTATCGATGCTGCGAAAGTATGAGCCGGATCCGTCTCACGTGTTACAGCCTTCCGAAGTTCAGTTGGAATCCGATGTGTCTTATGTGGAACGGCCTGTTAGAATTCTGGACAGAGCAGACCGTAGACTTCGGAACAAAGTGATACCGATGATCAAAGTTCAGTGGGATCGCAGGGGTGTCGAGGAGGCTACGTGGGAGACGGAGCAGCATATGGTGCAGCACTACCCGGAACTATTCTCTGGTATGAGTTTATGTTTAGTTTCTGTTGAGGTAAGTGCATGTGATTTCGAGGATGAAATCTTATAAGTAGGGGAGTATTGTGACATCCCCGAAATGGTTAATTGCTATTTGGCTTTAATTGTGTTTACATGATTAATTATGTGGTAATTGATTATGTTTTGGGATTTATTTACCTTATGGAAATGCATGGTCATGTGGATAGGGGTGACCCGGGTTTGCATTTTAGGGTGCATGTGGTGCATGTTGGGTAAATATTATTGGAAGCATGATTATTTGCCTTGGTTAGCAATTTATTAGAAATCATGTGTTATTTGATATTATGGTGCATTTTGAGTAAATGCTTTGAAAAATATCATGTTGGGGTGTTTTATACACCATGCAATTGTTGGTATGCATTTTAATTAAAACCCATCTCTTATATACCCAAACCCCACTTTACCAAATCACTTTCACTTTACCAAATCAAAATCCACAAACCCTTCCCCTCCCAATTTTCGAGCTCAAGCCTAGGGTTGAGGAGAAACCTTTCAAAAATCTTGATTTGTGGAGCATATTGGGTGATTTGAGATCCCCAAGAGGTATGGGTACCTCATGCTTTAATTTTGTAAGGTTTTGTTTGAGTTTGGTTTGATTTTGAATGGTTTTAAAATGGGTTTTGTTGGGTTATTGTGGGTTTGTTTAAAAGTTGGATTTATACTTGTTTTGAAGTATGTTTTGGTGGTTCATGTTGGTATTTATGTTGTTGGTTGGTTGGTTTGAGTATTGGGTTGGATTGGAAGGTTTTGGTATGCAAAAATGGTGAAAAATCGCGAGTCTGTGCGAGGCGATCGACCGCCTGAAATGGGGCGATCGATCGCCGCAAGGCAGTACCAAAATTTTGGGTTAGGCGATCGATCGCATGTTATGAGGCGACCGATCGCCGAGAGGCAGTAGGTTTTTCAAAGGAATGGCGATCGATCGCCATGTTTGGGGCGACCGATCGCCGCTGTGTAAATTTTGAGGCGACCGATCGCCTATGGGAAGCGATCGATCGCCGCCTGTGGAATTTTGGAAAATGGTTTATTTTGTCAAATTTTTGGTATTTGGCTATTATTTGGCTTCTAATATGGGGTTGTGTGATTGTGTAGAACCATCCCAGGTAGCAACACAACCGATGAATTGAAGCCGGACCAATTCCACTTTTGGAAAGGTACGTAGTGGACGTACGGGCACCCCGACGGTACATGTATCTTATATACTTATTGTTTATGCATTGTGGATGCAAGTATATATGTGGTGTTGCATAGTGGATGCAAATACATGTTATGCATGATGTTTAATAGATGCATATGATTATTGGTGCACATCCCATGAGTCGTGGTCATCCCTTGATGATTTTAATGCTTGCCGCTATTTGGTTTGGTTCCGCTAAATGTGAAGCGAGGGGTGGGAGCGCCGCATGTCACATTTGAGCGTGGTTATCATATGGGGCGAGGAAAGGGTATTTGCCGCTCAACGAGAGGCGAGGGGTGGGAGTCCCGCAGTCCGTTGAAGCGAGGTTATCCTATGCCGCTCATATGTAAATAAGCGAGGGGCATTAAAATACATTGTGATGGACAGACTAGGGATTGAGGATCAGTATTGGTTATTGATCAGTTGGTATATGTCATGACATGTTTTGGCCATTAAAAATAATCTGTTGATTATACTCATGAGTTATGGTACAGGGACAACCAAACGGGAAGCGTTTGAAATGCATGGGAAAACAGGAAGTGTTTTTATATTGATTATGCATTTACGCTTTATCTTCATATTTGTGTTAAATATGAATGATTATTATTGCTCATGTTTGGGGGTTGTCCTTGTAGGTACCTTTTTGGCATGATAGAAGGGCTTGAACGGGTTGAGACAGTGAGCTTCAAGAGCATCTTTGGTAGATGAAAGGACAGGATTCTTTTGTATAGTGCCTACTCTAGGAGTAGCGTAAAACTATAGTGAACACATTCATTGATTGGAATGTAATTAATCCTTTTGGTAGTCCTTTATTTTGGCATGTAAATGCTTAAGCTCATAGACTCCACTTGTTTATTATACTCTGATCATTGTTATTAGCTCTATTATGCCTTCTTTCCGCACTTAAGGATTAGGGTCCTTACAGTCACCTTCGATCCATCCAACTTGAAGTCATCATTGGCTCCCAAGCAGTAGCTCAACCATAGCTCCCTAGTGTGAACTCAACCTTAGTTCCCACCGTAAGCTCATTTTTAGCACCCCAACATGAGCTCATCCTTAGCTCGATGAATGTCATCCTTAGCTCCTCAACACGAAGTCATAATTAGCTCTGAAGGTATTATGTTCCTCGTACGATGAGGTCATACCGAAATTTTTAGGGCCACATGTTAATAAATATTAAACAAATCTTCCATTGTTTACACTATAATTATCATTGTGTGATCATTAATCACATGATTAGGATTGGGTCCTCACAGTATGGTAAAAAGGTTTATCCTTAGCTGCTCACCTTGGGCTCATCCTTAGCTTTCTGGAACCAAGGTGCGAACAACCACCTACAGCGACAAAACTTGGGAAACAATGAGCGAAGACGTTGAGATGTCATGAAGAAGAGAAAACATAAGAGCATACACAGTGGAATCCCTTATTGAATAGAGAAATGTCAAGCGCCCCTGGTGATAAACTTGGGAGACATGAAGAACATCTGGCGCAGTTCATCGCCAACACTATGGAGAAAGCCATTAAGAAGAATCAACACCCACCACCGACCGAAAATGGGCGCCATTGCCAGATCTCGAGGAAGACATTAAAGTCTGACGAAGCCACGTTGAGGGGATAAATCTCATCCAGAGCACAGGAGACCCGAATTACATCAAGGATGGAGGAAATGTGGAATAGGATTAAGAAACTAAGATTGCAGCTTAAAGAGAAACTCTCTGCCTAAAAATGAGATTCTCTTCACCCTCACGATTTTAGAGGGAGAACTCGCGCTCTACTTCAAGCATGGATGAGTAAGATTGAAGCACAGATCCTTAGGAGCATCTCGGAGATTCGATAAGGTGGTGATATTGCGCCGATACTCCGGCGGAGTCAAGTATAGGGTGTTCCTCAACTCGATTAGTGAGATCAGCCCTAGCAATGGTTCAACATTTTGGGTCCTAACTCCACAAAGTCCTTCCAAGGCTTTAGCTCAGCCTTCTTACACCAATTGGCTAGCAGTACATACGATCTTGCTTAGTTTATCGGTCATGAAACATATTAGATTTCACATTTATATGTATATATAGAGAGATTGACAAACCTCCTGATGGTCTCTACACCTCTAGCTCTTTTATCACTGACGTAAAAGCCTTCTTGATTAAGCAATAATTGTATATTAGATTTCAAATTATATACAAATTAGACCTCACGATTCAATTTCGGAATAACGCAATTTACAAAATATCTATATGTCTCCACTTCTCTGCCACAAAAATCTTGTTGAAATTGGGGAATGTCCTACCTTTTCCCCCTTTTCAAAAATCTGGTCTTAAAGAAAGGGACTGCAGCAACCGAAAGATGAATTGTTATATCAGCAAGTGAATTACGGAAATATTGAAGGCATCAAATCACTTCGAACCGAAGGCGCTGGCCTTGAGGTATATTCCATCTAAATATTTTGATTATACGTTAGATTGATTAGCGTTATTGATGTGTCTGTTGTGAAAGTTTCCATTTTCAGGAGCTACCCATCGCAATTTATTAAAATATATGTTTAAAGATAGAGTATTTGCTTGTTTCTGTTCATGGGCTTCCTAATTTAGGATAATACTTTTGAAAATACAAGTTTATTCACTTCCTAAATTACTTGTCGGCGCATAGATGATTTGTGCATACTTTGACATGTTTCGGAATTATACTCTGATTTCAGTGTTTAATTCAGCAAGAAATATATGTTATTGTTTAATTTCAACTTGTTTTTAAGCTTTTGAGTAGCATGGTTGTTCATGTGTGATTATGATTACTCATATTCATATATGTGAATATTCTTTTAGCTACTAGCAATATGATGTAATTAATGACAATCAGGGCAATGATCTAACCGTTGCCACGATCTACTCCTATATGGAATAGTCTCCATCTCCATAGATTGGTTGATAAAAAAAAATATGATGCTAATCGTTGATAAAAAAAAAACATGATGGTATTAATGTTCAGTATCTTGAACTAATGTGTCTGATATGTACGGTTTTCAGAGACACTGTGCCAGTGCCACTATTTTTTTTTTAATAGAAAAATATATTGATTCTTGTATCTATTGTGGCTGGTGGCTTCTCATATAAAGAAGCAGACTTGTCCCATTCTTTAATCATGTAACTCCTACAATGTTGATCAGGATCCCAACCATTCTCAATTGTTCCTCTATCGAAGGCCAATCTGGATGAAGCAAAAACCAGCCCGATCCAGCAGCATTAATATCTGATTTATCAAAAGTCGGTTCTCAAGTTCATTGTTTGTGGTTTTTTTTGTATTAACTGAATCAAATCGATGTCATGTTTTATAGTTCTGATTTAATCGAAAATCCATTAAATGGAAAATAATATTAGAAGGAATATATTAAAAGAAGTAATTATAGTTATTTATGTTAGAGAATAAATAATAAATTGTTCAATCTTTCAACAAACTCGAGCTTTTAGACTTAACTGCAATTCTTTATGGCTAACGTCAAGGTTCTGAGTTCAAAACTCACAAACAACAATTCTACCCATATTAAATATTCACTTGATAGGCTGCCCAAAAAGATGAACAAATCGGCCCACAAATGAGGAGGAATGTTAGATTATTCAATCTCTCTACAAGCTCGAGCTTTTAGATGTGACGGTAATTCTTTAGTTTACTCGTTATTTGTGCTTAACATGTGAAGAAGTTAAATAGACTTAGTTTGATTGGGTAACTCATTTGTTTGTTTCTCGTTCCATAGGTAAACGAATCAAACTGGCACCTGATCACTAAAGTGAAAAACAACAATTGCAGCGTTTTTGTAATCCATGCAAAGGAATTCCTCAGGTGGAACACACCACCTTTACTTCATAATATTGCTATAACATTTGTTTTCCAGACTTTAAAAGAAGTGACTAAATACTTATTAGCAAATGCTTTATTTATTTATTTATTCTTCGGGGGATTTCTTAGAGTTTGAGAAAACAAATTGTTTTATAACTTGCTGTCCCGAAATCAGGTGATGCACACACCATTTCCTTTCAACAATCACACCTTAGTGCCCCAGCAACCGTGCCACCAACTCCAGAAGATGAAGAAATTGCTATGGCAATCAACGCCTCACTTCAGTCCTCGACGATATCAACCCCCATAAACACCTCCAACCATCTAGAGAACTACAATAGTTGAGCATCTTCTAGCCACTTTACTAGTGGAAGCATATGTGAGGTTTCTACACTGGCTCTTGAAAATCCTCCTCCGATCTCCGTTCCATCGGCACCATTTGCCGATGAATAATGCTGGCCTGATTCACTGTCCCATAATCGACACAAGCCCTGTTGATTTGTCTTCACCGTCTGTGCATGCCGAAAATTGTGCGGTTTCTTTATCTTCGTACAGTGTGCCTGGACTCTCCGCTCGAGGGAGCTTGTGTTCCTTGTGGGCTCATGGCTGTGTGCATGTCTTGTTTGAATGAAATTAAGGCCAAGAAATGGGGCTCCTGCAGGCGCAAATTAGAATTTAGGTTGGTGCAAAAACAATTAAAAAAGGGGGAAATATTTTATAGGAGTACAAAATATAAATTTAAGATGGTCAGATGTAATTTTGGAGGGCACGATGCAATTTAGGGGAAACAGTTGTAGGGGGTAATACAAAAAAATATGTTGAGGGATGGTACTTGTCCTCCCTTACCTTCACGTATGTCCGTCCCTGCTTCCCAGTCTGTCGTTCCAAGATCAATCAGGTTATACGTATATATGCTGTTTAGATGGAATATAGAAAAGATTTACTGTTCATTCTATGCATCAATATTGTGATTATACAAAAATAATTCGATATTCAGTATTCTGCGTATTTGTAGACTTTAATATTACTAAATAAGATTATATTTTTAAAAATATAATTTGTTTGCCTCCTCAATACAATATCAGCTTGTTAAAATGCATGGGCCGTTCCTACTCTTTTGCAGAACTAATCTGTTGTTAGGGTGGAAGCCAGCTTCTTGTGCATGATTTTTTTAGTGGAGACATATTGATTTTTATTTTTTACAAGGAAAAAAAAAAAGGCATATGGATATTTTTTTTCCAGTTTTGTAAAAATTAGGGTTTTGCAAGAGAGTGGATGAAGGAAAATAAAGTTGGGGAATATTGATATAGTTTTTATTGATAGGGCATATATATATATACACACATAATGAGAGGCATAGGATATTTGATAATATTAAGTTGGTGTAAAATACCATTACTATTTTTTTCATATTTATATTCAAAATATGGTCACATCTTATTCATCACTTCAAATTTAACTTTATTAACATCGTATTAACTTGGCAGATTCTATGAACAGTATTTTAATGGAACTAAAAATGTTTAAGGGAACTAAACATGGCATCCAAATTATTAAATTTATTTAATTTGCTTTGGCAAAAGTAGAAACAAGATTAAGAGTTCTGTGCATGTAAGTTTTGATGATCAGTTTTGTAGTGTATATAAGTCGTCTATTTAGTTCGACACCTCTGTGGTTAATTTGAAATCAATATATATTTGTAAAGTGAATTGTCATCGACCTTCTTTTTGAATAAATATAATTTAAATCCCAGGCAGAAACTGAACTGAGCATATTAATTAGGTAGGTAAAATTAATTATAACTTGTGCATCTTCCTTTCTTATTTATATATATACTAGTTATTGTGGGCACCGCGTAAGACGCGGTGCCAGGGAGTAATATACCGGGAATTTTCATCAGTTATTTGTATCGTAAGGTGTTGCGACTCTCTCTTCCACTACATATTTATGTAAACATTCACTGTCGGTAGCACATTATGAAATTAATATGCACAGAATTCTCATATTAAACTAATGATTTTTTTCCTTGAAATAGCACACTGAATCCATAACCAGAAAAATTTAACGCAAAATGTGGCTCATACTAATGGAGCATAAGGAAACATGCATATATGGACAAAACTAAATGTATTCTCAAAAGTGCATCAGGCACCATGCATGTGCAGAATTTGCAAAAGAGTTAACAGGTAATTTAGTGTTCCAAAAAGAAGCTGGCTATTTCTCAGCTAGGAGATGTCATGGGATATTTAGTTGAATTGCTTGGGCCTAATGACCTTCGTCTTTTGGATCTCTTTGGACTTGTTTTTTTTTCAGCAGCATCTACAACATAGAACAGGAAGAAGTGTTAAGGGTTGGCCGAGAAAAGGTAGGTAAGATACGAATAGCACATATGTGATATGATGTTTTTGGTAAAAACCTTTAACAGCGTCCTCGGTTTGACTGAGTTTTTTCCCAGAATTTAGGTCGTCCTCGGAACTGGAACCGTCAACCACAACATGTTTCAAAGACCTCTTTGATCGATTCCTGTTTGTGCTCCCAACTGCATGATGCCATGTTCTATCAGGCACATAAACATTTTGATTCAAGTAGAGTAAGGGTAAAAAATGGCTGAACAAGCAAAATCGTTATTCTATTAGTTTTTTCCTTTATTTCCTTGGGAAGTACCTTTCTCAAGTTTCACGGGCACAGGTATGACAGTTGCTATGCGAGCTGTAGATCACGAAATATGAAAATAGCTCATACACATGAAAAGTAGGTAAAATTTTAATTTGGCTTGGTAAATAGCTTTAATTAGAACAAGAAAGGAACTTTCTAAACGATCTACCTCCGGTCAACTTATTTTCGTAATCATTGGGTGGTTCAAGATGGCTGGAATGTTGCACGATGGACGCCCTTTTTTTGGGCAAGTGACGTTTCCTTGTTTGAACGAGTTCTATAACATACAAACATCACGTAAGTATTTTTTTTTTAGAAGTTTGGACCAACTTTTTTGTGTGTGCGAATAACCTAATGAGAGAATTAACATTTATAACCTGCAAGCAAAAGCTCATCGTCTTCAGATTCTGTTTCCCGCAATCCAATGGGATGCACTATGTTGTCGTCGAAAGCTGCGAAAACTGATGTTTCTTTTGTGTTTGTTCATTTCGTTGATAATTATAAGTGATGCAAAAAAATCTCACCAGATTCATGCTCTACATTTTCTTCGCCAATTTTAGATTTCCCTCGGTTGACAAGGCGCCTTCTCACTGATGTATCAGCTATGAATAAATTCAAATCATGTTTTTCGTTGACAACATATTATAATCGTTGGTCCATATGAGAGGATAATAAGGAAAATAAATGCCTAACCTATCTCACAAATGTGTATCGGCTTTTCCAAATCAAGTGTATGAGGATCCTCATCTGGTGGCATGAGTGAGTCTCCAAAATTAAGCTTTCTCTTAGTTGAGTTATCGGCAGCTGAAGAAATGATGTTTGTTATTTTTGGGTAGAATATCATGCAAATATAATAAATGGCTAAGCAGGTTTATTGGGAAAAAGAACCTTCATGTTCATGGCTGGCATGCAAAGCAACAACCGAATGTTTCGCCGGGGTGGGTGTTAACATGCGATCGAAACCGGAGAAGCTATCAGCAGGTTCCATAGCCAACAGGTTGTAAACAGTTATGTCCTTTCCATTTTTCCCTCGGAAAAGGCTTGATCTTATTTTCATCAGCATGGGAAGATCATTCAACCTACCATTGACTGAATGAATGGGAGGCGATCCTTCCTATGAGATAAATTGACATTGAATTTTTATACAGCCTGCAAGTATACTGAAATGGGTAATCAGATGTGAAGTTGTAATCCCATTACCTTGGAAGTTCGGTCATGAAATTCATGGGAAGACATCCCGAGAATCAGTTCACCATCCTTTCCGAATACAGTTACCTCCAACGATCCAGTGTTATCAAAAACACTTAGACGGAACCTAAATCTATAAAAAAAATGCCCCCACATTAATTTTGGCACAATTTGAGTTCGTTAAATAACATACAACTATATACTTGACCACAATGAGTACCTGGGTTTGGCGGTTCGATTTTCCTGACATGTGTTGCATTTGAATAAGGTATCGTAACCAACATTTATGCCAAAGCGGCATACCTCGCAACACATGTACATAAAGCTCTGTGTCTCATTCTCTAAGCATCCCTTGACCCTGATATTGTACCTACCAAGCTGCAAGGAAGTAATTATAAAAGGTTGATAGACTTGGAGTTATTTGCAAAAAGGATAATTAGTTAGAGACACATGGTAAAGCAAGATAACCTCAGAACTTTGTAGGACTTCGAAGACAGTGCTCACTGGTAACGATACCCCTGCTTTTAACTCTATCTTCTCTTCAAAAAAACCACCTCTCTCAACCATATCATCAATCAACATCCTCTCCTCAAGACGCCTGAAAAAAAATAGGCAAGCACCATATAAAGTATATTGTAAGTATGTATAAAGTTCAAAAATGTATAGAGATAAAGTATCACCATTCTTGCATATCCAGAAATGATTGGATGTCCACATGCTCCAACACAATAGAGGTTGATGTTGAGCTAAGAGATAAACCTATGAAAATAGCACAACAATGATAGAAGGACACATAATGACAAATATCGATCCTGGCAGGGCTTATTTCAGATTATTTAAAAGGTAAAATATATCAATACATATGGATGTGTAATTTGGTAACATGCAGTAAGTCGGGAGAAGGTGTAACCCTAGGGAATGAAGGTGCACACGCCTACCTTGGGGAAGGACGCGCCTTGACCTGTAGGTAGTATCATTGAGCGGAGTCAGTGGCGGCTCGACGATGGCAGGAGGTGCCATAGCTTGGGTAGAAGATAGCATGCCTGTAAGAAAGAAGTAAGGCAAATTGATGCATGAGAAAGGAACCTGGGAAAACGTTAAAGCAGACAGGGAAAATGAGAATTTGTAACCGGGGAATGATGGTTTGGATCGACCTAAGGAAACACGCAATTCTTGCTGTTCACGCATTATAGTAGGCGTTGATCAGGGCACGGGAACGAAGGAGCCAGGGGATCAGGTCAGGCCCCTAATACGATGGGCCTAAAGATTAAATGCAGAATAATGATGAGAAGCATATTGTAGAAACAATTATGAATGAAGCAATCCCTAATGATAATGATACCCAATTCTCATCTTCTCTTTTATGTTAGAAACAGAATCTATGATACTCATATTCACAAACCACTTCTCTTTCTCCCTAACTTCTCATTCCCAAGAATAATGAAACTCAATTCCTTCCTCACAGGCCCCGGGGTTCTTCTCATTTATGTTAGAAACAAAATTTATATAAAATGTATTTCACTATTGTATACTAAAACCTTGTAGCTGAATCCAATATATATTTGCACATATAAGACAAGAAGGGGAGTTCATTGGATCAAATGTATGACAAGGCCACCTTTGTAGCCTAACCCTTGATATTAATGCATCATTAATAGTAATGCATTATTAATGGTCAAACTCATGAAAGCCAAAACATATACCTATCGGGTCTAAAACTTAGCTACGGATAAAAAGGAGAAAAGAGTTTTTTTATTGTGGAAAAAGAGCAAACTTAATTATATTTTATGCAAAATCAAATTAGGTGATATCTTTGAAAAAAAAAAAAAAAACCTACCTAAGTTTTTTCTAACGCTAAAACAACATTCAGAATTTCTTTTTTGATAGTAAAAAAGCATTGGTATATATATATATATGCGTGTACATATATAAGACATACATAAGGAAAGAAGTGGAGTTCATTGGATCAAATGCATGACAAGACTACCTTTGTAGCCAAACTCCTGAAAGGCAGAACTGTGACTGCACAAATTATCACCAAAATAGGGGATCAAGCTTCTGAATAGTTTGGAATTCATGGAATCAGTATACTTAGCATTTGAAGGTTCATATAGAGTACCTCTACAAATATATATATAAATGTTAGTTTTAGTTACATTTATTTTATTAGGATAGAAGGACGGAAAATCCAAGTGTAGTAAAACAAAGAATATCATGAAGGGGTTGGAGTGTTTTCATAGGCAAATCTGTGAATGTGATTTGTCATTCTTTTGTTTCAGTGGTGCAGAACTATTTGATCGGTATTCAACTCTTGCATCCGTAATATAAATATTTTTGGCATGTGATAAACTTGACGATCGCTTTTAAAATGTTTGCATACTGCAATGAATGTCGGACCCGCTCCAAAAGCAGCAATATCTGGGCAGCCATACCATTCCACTGCACCTGTCATTACTAACTCTCATCCACAAGTTGTTATGCTGCCAACTATAGCAACTGCACAGGCTCCATCCGCTTTGTCTTCTACCCATATATTGTCAATTATTGACTCATTTGATCCCAACGTCTCAATGAAGCGCTCAACTGATTTGGTGGCAGTGGAGGTGGATGTGGCATTACTGGTGGATGAGAGGGTGATTGGGATGGTGGGTTTGAGGGTGGAAGGGTACTTTCTGTGACCGAGATGAGACTAAGACTGGGGGGTGATAATGGCTGCCACAAGGAGCCGGCGGCGGAGGAAGAAGGATTTTGACATGAGAGCTTGGGAGTTGATTAGTTTCAAAAGATCATGACTCAACATTTTGCATGTTCATGCAGGAGCATTGAGAGAGTGGTTTCTGGAGTTGGATATTTCCCTGTACCAAAGTTATACTTCTTCACGAGGTCCTAACCAACTCCCCACTTCAAAATGCAAACTTTTGGAAAAAAATGGTCCATATTTTACATTTTCTGTTCGACATCCATTTCCTTTCTCTCGCAGAATTTGGTCCCATCAAAATTGTCGTGGTAGGCTAATTCAACTTTTGCAATATTCAGTAGTAAACCAATATGAAAAACACTACATGGATTCTTCTGTGAGATAGGCAATGTGAAATGGGAGGAAAGTGCAGGCAACACAAGTATACAACCTAAATATTTGTCGTAAACAGAATAACATCCACTTAAACCATACATAAGAGCACCGAAAGCCAGCAGGAACACACAAACATCATCTCACTAAGCAACCAAACATGAGACCAGAGAATCAAGCCAAAAAGCAACCTAAAAAAAAAAAATCGCCAACCCCAATCGAGAATGGAACACCAAACCTGAAAGGGCAGAAGAGAACGAGAACAACCCTCTTCGTCGGACTCGGATAGAAGCTAAAAACAGAAAGCCCAAAAGCTCAATAAATATTAGAACGTTGATAATCGTAAAAAGAAACAATCGAGGATGCACAAGCGAACCTGAAAGACGACACGGCTCAAACAAAACCAACCCTACTCGCCGGGACGCAGAAGAACGAAAATATCGTGAACAATGGTTTTATGAAGGCAAGATTTATACAAATATACAAAGGGAAAAAACGTGGAGCAACTTACCATGGTCATGTCGAAGGCGGCGAGCAGGCCACCACAGCAGCCACAACAAGGAAGCATTAAATGACAGCACACAATTGCAGGGGGCGTCGGAAAAGGCTCGGGCGATGGACTACTGACGTGACGTAAGGGACGAATGGACAAAGATATGCGCATGGGAGTGACCGGCGGACAAATCGGATAATAAAGCATAGATGAGTGAAAGGCGAATAAGAGTGAAAGCCATCGAGTGAAAACCAGGGGGTAAAGCATGGAGGAGTGAAAACCATCGGGTATGGAGAGCTGAAAAACAAATGGGTTTAAACCTAGCCCAACTTGAAGCCCAACAACGTTCCAACCACTAAATAAATTAATCATGGCCCATTTGTAAAGTAAATAATATAGGGCACTGTTCATCAGAACAGTGAAATTCATGGAAAGTAGGCACATAACACTGTTCACATTCTTAATCACTTATTATATTGTTCTAATATATTATATATATATATATAATATTTTTCGTTTGATTCGCCTACACATAATGTATCACGTACAGTCGATAACGTGGAGGTCCAAAAGATGAGACCACATGCCACAAACTTGATTTCTTCTCGAGCCAACAATTATTGTACGTATTATTTTGACTCGTCTTAGAGAATATAATAGGCCATACTGTGAGGGCTGGGCACCACTATCTTAATGACTTCTTTTTTTTTTTCTTCCCTTTCCTTCTCGGTTTTATGAAATTTTATCAAATTGTGTATTTTTTTGGAAAAAAAATTTAATTATATATAACCAAAATTTTTTAATTAAGTTGTACTTACTCGTCAAAATTATTGGGTTTGCGATTTATTTGAATCGAGTAAAAAAATAACTACAAGAAGTCATTTTCCTGTAGGAAGACTCTCTAGCTTTATCCACTTAAATTGTGAAAGCAACACATGCGCATATCCATTATTTACTTATACTATTCAAAGTCCTATAATTTTCTAGCACCACTAACACATCACATTTGTAAGATACTCCATTATCACATTTTTATATCGTATCCGGCGGTGAGGAATTAAGTTTTGAAATTTTAAATTTGAAAATATTTCAAGTGTAGAATACCTAATTCAATAATTCCAAATTTAGAGTCAATTTGAGTTATATCCTTTGTTAAGTGACTTAAAATTAACTCTTGCAATTGAAGTACTTAAGGCCAATCCAAGTTCTAAGACTCATCAAGAACCAACGGCCATATTACAGAATTGGCAGTTGAAGTTTCAAGCTTCTTGGTGGCAGTAACTCAATTAGTTGCAGTTATAAATGGACTCAAAACAAAGCCTGGAGGAATTCAAGCAACTTAACCGAGAGAAAAGAAAGAGATTGAGCAGCAAGAAATCTTCTTCGAGAGTTTGAATGCGAGAGTTCATTATATTATTTCCTGTGAAAATTCTCTTGAATTGCTGATTGAAAGGAAGAGAGTATCTTAGTTGATGTGGTGAAAAAAACATAGCATAGCATCCTTTCTGGGTAAAAATACGACTTTTTTTATGGTGGAAAACAGTATTAACACCTACCTTCCTGCATTCAAACATATATGATCGACATGAATAGCGAACAAAACATTTTGTACGGAATACCTTACGAAAGTCCCCATTCATTTATTGTAAAACTGTAGCTCAACTCCAACTAAATAATGGCATAATTAATTGTATTTTTTTTATCTCAAATGTATTTTCTACTTTTTACTACTGAATTAGACTGTTATTTCACACCATTGTATTAAATATCCAAGTATAATATCAAATATTTGTCTAAAATGATAAAAATGGACTGCAAACGCAGAAAATCAATGTTCCTAGTCCTATATGAGAAATATGAAGGGTCAAAGCTATTTTTTCGACACTCCAGGTAGGGATCTAATCCCCCAAAAGTTGTAATAGTGATATAAAAAAAGAAGCTATTTTTCCCACAATGACAGCATATTGACACGGTACAATATTTATGTTTTTTTATTAATTTTATTTGTTGATTATTTGATAATATGTGTGCCTGTAATTGTCAAATTTCAGTATGTGATATAAATCTTTTTTTTATTATTTTTTGATAGAGAACTTAATATTATAGAATACTTATAAATAAGTTATCAATTCTCTATATTATTAGAGTTCAAAAATAATTAAATTAATTGTTTGATCAAAATAGTATTATACTCTTAAAAAAGAGATGGTACAACATTGGGGGCACATTTTATCGACAAGATGAATTTTTGTAATTTGTTTTGGATTAGAATTCTATTATGTAGGATTTTTAGAGTTTATTGTGATTAGTTAGTTAAGTGTTGTTGGTTTTAGTTGTTGTATTGAGTCATGAGCTTCTTATAAGATTTTTATATCTGTTTTGCCCAAGTACGTCTTGTACTTCGGCTTTGTTTAATGAATATTTGCTTATAAAAAAAAATTTGTAAATGTAATTTCATGAAATTTTAAGAATTGATAAACGTGAAGAAAGAAGAGTGTGAGCGTATGCTGGTTTTTTTATATTCTAAAGTATAATAACCAAATTAAGCTTTCTTTTGCCTTTAAAAAATATACACAAGAATATGCATCCCGCTCGGGACATAGTTCATCAACATTCTAGTGTAAGGCAGTATGCATTTTACTATTAGAAATTCACAATGGAATAAATCATTATATGTGCATTGAAATCATCTTGACGTAACACAATCGGTTTGTCTGGTTAGCTTGCTAAAGTGAAACAATGTTTCATGTATAGACAGTATTTTTTCAATTTTTCTATAAATTTAATGCATGCTTTTCATATTTGAAATGTTGTATTATCTCTATATTTAGCGAATAAATTGTATCATTTTATTCAATATCTGACAACATTCAATGTCAAAGTTAAATAGTACGCATAATTGGAAAATATCATGAAAACCAATAGCAACCCATAATAATAGAAACAAGAGAGGACATTTTGGTCACCATAGACGACATATATTGTCAATCAATATAAAGGCAACAAAATTCATATAATTAACTCTCTTCTTTTTTACAAAATATCTCCCCAACCATTGTTTTGAAAATTGGACCGGGCCGGCCAGTTCAACCAATTTAACCGATAATTAATGATTGGTCTGATCTGGTTGACCTTCTAAAACCATGTTGTCACGCCCCGAAACTTGAGTCGATAACACCGACATTGATTCTATATACAATTCAAAATCAACAAGTCTCGTAATACAAAATCTACAAAAACTAGTCTATTATTCCAAAAAAAAAAAATTCTTACAAATATAAGTGGAAGCTTCATAAATTAATGGCAACGACATATTGAACAAGAGCACCTAATTCACCATCTTCAAAACTGGTTTTGATCTTACTCTTGATTTCATATTCGTTTCTATCTAGGGAGTGGATATAAGGGATGCGCGTTTTGGAAAACACTTAGCAAGCGGAGGCCAATCGATGTGACAATATAATACATAATATTAATTTTTTCAAAACATATATTATAATCGGATCATAAACTGATATGAATACATCTTAACATAATTGCTCCCATCGAACCATAACTTGTCATAATTGCTCCCATCGAGCCATCACATAACATATCGTATCAGTAATATTTTCATATACGTTAAGCACAATAAATCCTCTAATTTTCTCTTGGCACTGATATCAGTCTCTAGACTTAACCCACCTAGAGATAAGATCATAACATCGGATCACCTTCAAATAAAGGGTCTCGACTTTCCAGAATAACGGTTAACCACCGTATCAGGTCCTAAGTCACATAATCATACTACCCACATTCTCGCACTGACACTCCGGTCTCGCACTGAAGCATTGATTGCTTGTGCGGCGCTGTAAGACGCACTAAGTTTTACTAAGTCGTGCACTGACGCACTTGTCGTGATCTGATGCATTGAGTATGCATACATCGCTTTAGGACTAAGTTTTATTAAGTCGTATATTAAGTTTTACTAAGTCGTAAACTTAAATATTAGACATTCTTATCCGAAAATAATTTTAGTCATTTTTAATAAATTCATATTATTACAAAACATTTTGAAACACATAGGTAATATTTGATTTCATTTTTCGAATTCATTATCTTATGACCAAATATTAATAATTCATTTTTATTTTTTGCTCCTTAAAATATATTTTTTTGAGAACAATATTATCCCTATTAGAAGATCGATCAATAAAAGATTTGAATTGCACTATAAATAATCAATGTTGTAAGTTTGTCAAACATGATGTGTATTATGTATGCTTAACTTTAATTCATCGATATGTATGTATGTGTATATATATAAATAATGTTTTAATATATGCACCCGCATTCAATGTTTTTTTAAAATTGACGCACTCGGGCATCCGCACCCGCATCCACACACGCTCGCGCATCCACATTATGTGACCTAGATAATGTCAGAAAAACAATTATAATCCCACTGCATCAGGGCCATAAAGAATTCCTTCCAATCGGATTTTGAAATTTAGAGTGCTTAAAAAATATAATTTTTATCGAAACTGCGTAATTTCAGTATAATTCACATAATCGATTTGAAGTTTCAAAACATACATATGATTTTTTTAGAAAATAAAATGAATATATAACAAAGGCCCACTTACAGAGATCATAAATGATTCTTACGTGTTTCAATGAATTTGGATGGCAAAAACGCGATAAATTTCCTATCCTTTCATTGGTGAAAATTTCACATCTTTTAGTATGTGCTAGTGTGTGTTTCGAAAATTATGTGAATTGTGAGATTTTTCAAGTCGTTTTGGCATTGAAGGCTACTATGATATTTATGCAGTGTAAACCTCAAGCGTTTTAGTATCTTACTACCTCTGCAATTCAATCATATCTTTCAGAATCCGTCATATCTTTTACATTATGATAATATTTCTCAATATTATCTCTTATCTTTTAATATTATATCTACACAATATTTGACTTGATTAAACAACTTAAGTAGTTGGCTTGGCTTAAATAACTCTAATTATAGTTTGACCAAAACTCTAGTTGTTGACTTGATTAAAAAATTGGGTTCTCACACATGCTACAAAAAAATCAGTGAGAATCGGATTAAACCAGTTCAACTAATGAACCGGGTCGACAGTTGAACCGGTCGATTCCTTCAATCTCTTTTTTTTCAAAAAATTTATTTTTTTATTTTTCTTAAAATTATAATAAATTTTTCAGAACAAAAATATATTATATATAATTTATTGTCGTTGAAATAATTATAAAATAATATTTTATGTATGTCAAATCCATATAATTTCATAAATGTATATTGTATATTATATATAAATATTTTTAGTTTCTCATAAATTATAAAATATGTGAATCATTTCACAATTTTTTAAATATTTTTTCTTATAAGTTTGGGGCATTATTTTTTTTGGCATTGTTTGTTATTTTTTGAGAAGTTCCATTTTTTGTTATGTTGGACATTTGATTTGATCTGATTTTTTAAGTTTGACATGTTATGTTGGTGTAATTATATTTTTTATTGTGAACAAGTTGAAATTATAGTAAATGCATGGTATATATATTTTTAATTATATATTTTTAAAAAATTAAAATATATATTATATAATATTAATATCATCATTGATTGAACAATAATTCAACCGATCAAATAGATAAAACACATAACTAATAAGAACGTCGATTTTATGTACTATCTAATTTCGAAAATACTGCCCCAAAGGCCCCAACAGCTTAACTATGTCTCTTCCCATCTAACAACCCTTTCCCTTTATAAATATCTTTTCATTTCCACAAAAGCCCTACCTATCACCAAATCAACACGCTACATTCTCCCCTTCTCTTTCTCCATTTATATATATAATATAATATATTCAGCTAAAACACAGACTTTTACTACAGTTGTTCCCTCCTTTTCTCGGCAAAAAACAACAATTCCCCAATCGCTCTTCAAGTGTTAGCAGAAAACAAAGCCATAAAAGCTACAGACATCATGTTATCTAGGATTTGATCAAACATAGATTTGAACCTTGAAAAGGTTAATCTTATTCTCTCCTTTAAATTTCTTCTCTCTTGTACTGATCTTTGACTTATTGCTTCATCTTTCTCATGGCAAAGATCAAAATCCTATATTAGTTTGTTTTCATATCCTTAAATTAGATAAGCAAGAATCTTGAACTAGTTTTCTCGGAAAACCCTAAAATCTTTGTCCCTTTTTCATTTTCTGAATTTTCAAGCAAATTTAAAGATTCGAGATCGAACGACAATGGACCCAATAAACCACGAGATGAACTCTTCAAACATCGAGATCAACGCATTCACCATCACCACACCCGCATCCGGTGGCGGCCGCAGCAACTCAATGATGGGTTCACCATCGGGCTCATCCACCTCCTCTCCGACGACCCTCAGCCGCTACGAGAACCAGAAACGCCGAGACTGGAACACTTTCGGGCAGTATCTCCTCAACCACCGCCCTCCCCTCTCGCTCTCCCGCTGCAGCGGTGCCCACGTCCTAGAATTCCTCCGTTACCTTGATCAGTTCGGGAAAACTAAGGTTCACACTCTGCTTTGTCCCTTTTTCGGGCACCTGAACCCGCCTGCCCCCTGCCCGTGCCCCCTCCGTCAGGCTTGGGGCAGTCTTGATGCTCTCATAGGCCGCCTCCGGGCTGCTTACGAAGAAAATGGAGGCAAGCCCGAAGCTAACCCGTTTGGGGCTAGGGCAGTTAGGCTCTATTTACGCGAAGTTCGTGATTCACAATCTAAGGCAAGAGGGATTAGCTATGAGAAGAAGAAACGGAAGAGGCCGCCTCCGCCACAACCCGCAGCATTGCCGCCACCGAGTTAGCTGTTATTCTATGCATCGCTAAGTTCAGTAATCTGTCTAAGATAACCACCATTTGCGTTGGGTTTGCTACAAGATTCGAGTAATATTATTACTGCTCTATATATATTCTATGTATCTATTATAAATCAATGTCAGTCGACTTGATGAACATCAACTATTAGGCGTTTATGAAGAGGTACCCTAATCTTTTCCTCTCTGTGTAAGCTTTGTTGTTGGTTTTTAAATGGTTTTGTTTTTGTTTTTGTTTTTTTTTTTTTTGGTAGAAACTATATTTAGAATATATGGGAGTTTGATATTCGATCATGCTACACATATATAAAGATGCTAATGAATTTAGTAACCAGTGGTAGTGAATGTGTTTGTGCTATGTTGTTCCGAAGGGAAAATTTCTTACATATATCTATCTGTCTCTAAATATGCTAGTTTCTTGAAATTTATACGCTGGAAGGTATTTAAGGACTTTCCTTTTTGAATTCATTTTTAAAGACATCAGAATTTCGAAAGTTTTTTATTATTAGAAGTGGTAGTTTTTTGGGTACTATGGCAGGTAATGGCTAGTTAAGATCTATGTCACAGTGTGACCAATTTTGGCATTGATGTGGATTCTGAAAAGCCATTTATGACTAGTGGTAGATATGCATATCAGGTATTGTGTCTGTTTCCTAATATTTGGGGTTCTTTTAATAATGGAAGTTGCCCAATCAACTTGATAAAAAAAAAGGTATATGAATCAGTATTATAACTTTGTATGGATTATATATGTCATCAATTTCTAGCACAAGGAATGAGGAAGTTTTTAATTTTTTGACTAATTTTGGAAGCTTTAACAGGTTGAAATTCTTAGATGATAGATTTACATAATCGATCGTTAAAAGATCAGTGTGCTCGATAATTATATATATATATATATAGTATCAGATTGCTTGATTTTGATGTACATTTTTCACATTTCATCCGGTAAACGATTGGCTTCATGCATAGGGTAATCACATTATAATAAATACCATAGAACCTCAAGAATATTCATTTGATTAAGTGAAACTATACGTGTGAGTATCCAACATCAAGAGTCTTGAAGCTATAAGTGGATAAACAGATGATATATGCGAGGTTCTATTTAACAAAGCTAAATGGAGGGGGGAATTTACCCTATAGCTTAGTTTTCTTTTCTACTCTTATACACGATATAGTTCAAAGTAATGATATTTTCTTAGAAAACTAACTATTATGTACACTGATTGAGCTGGTTGGTGGGCTATAAGTAGACTTGACTCAGGTTTTTTTGTCATGGTGAGTTAACAAATTAAAGTTTTTTTTCTTCACGGTTATGGGTGTGTTCTGCAGCGGCCATCGGAGTTTTTTCTCTTCAATGCCAACTTAGTATACATGTTATTGTATTTGATGCATGTGTTGTTCAATGTCAAGAATTTTTTTTGGCGACAATCTGAATTTTGAGTTGAAAAACGATCTAATATATTTTAGACATATAAGTTAAACTAAATTATAGGAAGAGTATAGGCAAAAACTTACGAATATTAGTTACTAGTTCAGTGTTCTTATTTATCCACTAAATTCTGAATTCTTCGGATGGTCTATATAGTCTTATTTTCTTAATAATTGTGCCTATCAATGAGATTTGTTCCAGAGAGAGCATTAAATTATTCAGCACTCTCACATGAATTGTTTCAACAGTATAATTTTGTTTTATATTCATTAAAGGCGATATTTGATCCATCTTTATAAATTTGGAAAAGGAGGCAAAACCCATTTGTTTTTGGATATCCAATAGAATACGTGTGGCCTAAATTTGCATGGAGTTTTTTTTTTATTTAAAAGGAAGACATTATATATTAAATGTCTCGTTGATTTGAGTTTATATTTGTGAGCATGTTTGATGATGATACATTATGATTAATAAACCTTCGAAATGGTTAAGAAAATATGTGCACAAAAATTTGAAATGTCAGCATCATCATAAATATAGGATTGTAGGTTAAATTTACTAATTGTGTGTTTACAATTATTTATTGAATATACTTTTATATTGCTTTTATTTAAAGTTGAAAAAAGTTGTTTTTAAACAAAAATATTAAGTGTTTGCTATTAAACTTAAAAAACAGCTTAATAATTATTACACAATCGTCAGCACACAAGTAAAATCAATGAAAAACATCTCATTACCTACTTTTCTACTTCTGTTTTTATTTATTAATTTTTAGAAAATTAATAGCAGAAGTAAAAAAATAAAACACTCAAAATCTTTTTTTTTGTTTTGTTTGAAAAGTAGATAAGTAGTTTTGAAAAGCAAGCACAGACACCTACTAAATTCAATATCAATCACTTGAGGTATTTATGTAAAATGAAGCTACAATAGTTTTTTCCCCCTAAGTTCATGACCGTCTGCTTTGTCAATTTTGATTATCGACGGTGGAATGATGCCAGTTAGGATGTTTCAATCGAAATTTTTGGCCAAAAAATTCGATATTTAAAAAAAAACAATTTGCTATTACTATTGGTTAATATGTATTGAATGATAGAATTTGTAACTTGCAATTCATTTTAATCACTTGATGTCTAGATAAACCAACATGAAAAGTTTCAAAAAAAACAAACATCCAGGTTCTAAAATTCGATAGGCTTTTCAAAACCAGCTGGAATCAAACCACTAAATTGATATATTTTTTAAATTAAAAATCAAATTGCTGAACAAATTGAATCGATTTTTTTAATTAAATTGGTATGATGGCATATGATGAATCCATTTCTTCGGGTAAAATCCTCAACAAGTACCGAATAGAAATATCTAGGAATGGCAACGGGTCGGGTATGGGACGGGTTTGGCCAATCCCAGGACCCGCCCGCTACACATAAAACCCGGACCCGCCCCGCTTAGACCCGTGAACCCGGCGGGGTTACCTGCCCCGTCCCGGTTCCAGTATTTTTTTTATTATTTATTTTTTTAAAAAAAAATTTAGCTAGAAATCAATTTTGAAACACAAAAGTTGAAGCGGGTCCAGACCCGCCCCGGTGGGGAGGGTTCAATGCGGGTCCGGGTCTGGATCCGTCCCATTGCCATCCTTAGAAATATCCCGATGACAGAACCTCGAGCACAATGTAGCCGAACATTATTAAACCATGCTCGGCTATTTGGTCAAAATTACAGGGAAAGACCCGGACATAAAAGACAAATTAACGGGTGCGGACGAATGTGCTTTTAGTGGCGCACGGATTTCTCTGACACTTCTTGAACCCATGACGCCGTGATCGAGAGAGATGATTTTTCGGGTTTCTCGCATATGATTCACCGGGATTAACACTATAAATACACACATATGATTTCATTGTAAGGGGCTGGACTTTTGAGGCAAGAAAAGACTCTGAAGTGAGCATATCAAAGTCTGCCCGATCTTTTCCTGTATTTTTCTATTATTCTTATTTAAAAGTTTGTTATTCATATTTCGTGTCAAAATTCTGTAACAGATCAATATTTATAGTGAAAGATTTATGCTGAATAAGGTCTCGTGGTTTTTCTTTATTCTTGAGGTTTTTCACGTTTCTTATTCATTTTGTGTCACATACTCTATTGAACACAGAGAATTTAACATCACATCAGGTTAGATTGGCTGTTTGGGTTTGTCGGAAATTTTTACTCCATATTTGTTTTCAAATCGAAATATTTACTCCCTAGAGATACCCAAGTTCAAGAAGTTTCATGAATATTGGGACCCGTTTTGTACGACAATAATAAAAAAAACGGATATTTAAATAGTTTCCATTGATATTATGAGATTAAATACTATTTTTTGAAAGTAGGCATACTTTATCTATCAACAAGATATGTTTTTTTTTAATATGGGCAGATTATTTTATTCACATCGTTATCATGATCATCATGTGCTAAACAATTGTCGGTAAATCCTTAATTAGGCTTTACTATGTCATTAGCAACCCTAAGGAAACCTTTGTCGTCAACATTAGGAATTAAACAACACCGTTAAACTTTAGTTTGCGCTAAAAATTTATTGAGTCGATTTCAATTTAAAAGTATTCTTGATTAACTTGACTCTTAATGGGATTAGAGATGGTCTGAAATTTTAGCTCCTGTAACTGTAATTAAGGGGGTGTGGATAGAGACAAAAAATGGCTAATTGTTTTCAAAAAATAATACTTCTAAAACATTAGAATCAACGGTAATTCATTAATCGAATAGAAGATTAAGAGATTATAATATTATGAATAAATTGCGGATAAATTGATAAATCATATACTGAATGACATGCATGCTTAGCAAATTGGTGTGCTGCCTCATTTCCTGTTCGTCACGTAAAAAATAAATGTATGAAAGTGAGCGTTAAGTGGTTCTCACAACCCAAAATACAAATAAGCTGGCCCGAAGTTTTTGATTTCTCAACCTCTAAACAAAACACATCAAAACAACAAAGAGATTTAACAATCAATCATTGAAAAGCGTAAAAACACTTAAAATTACTTGAAACCAACCAAGACCAAATCTTTACTTAAATCTCCTCCACCAGCTTATGAAAGTTAGATATATATAGTCAATAATAGCCTTTATATAATGAAAATCTCCAATATTTGATTGTATGATTCATATAGAATAAATTTACACAAAACTTGATTATGTTCACATATAATTTATATGTTATATAAATACTTTATATATAACCATTATATCATATAGTTACGCATGCATATTGCTCATATGTATTATCTTAGTACAATTATGATTCTACCAAAAAAAACAAGATGAGTTGCCCAAGATCACTTGGTCTAGTAGCATCATTTCTCCCAGCTTTGAAAGATAGTTATGGGTTCTAAATCCATGGTTGTAAAAAAAAATCCGTCATCTTATAATAAAAAGAAAAAAGGAAGAGATAAACTTGTGAATAGGGCTATATCCATGTGCTTTTAAATTAAATTATGTCAGATTAAGTGACCAAGGTTGCCTAATTTAGGTGTAGGCGCTAGCAATAGTACTCTTTCCCAACGCCTAATTAAGACTTGATCTGCAAATTTTATCTTAACCGTTTCTGTTTGGGTCTTGTCAGTTTTTAGATCTAAAAATATTGTCATTATTTCATAATCCGCTTATTGATAATTTAATTATTCTGCACTAACATGTTGATGCATAAACAAATTGAATAAATGTATTCAGAAAATTAAATATGGCTACGATTCTTGCTTCATATCTATTTTGTTTTTTTTTTATTTATCAGCAACACAGTTCATTCATATTAAACCGAAATACAAGACTTCCTTAACCAAAAACAAAAAACAAAATTACCAGAGTTAATTACATAATAAACGTTATGCAAAAAAAGAAAAAAATTGTAATTGAACACGGTTCGAAAAATATATTCAATCTAAGCTTGATATCAACAATTTTGAATATTTCTTGAACAATATTTGAGAAGCTTGGATGAATTCTATTAATTTATATTGAGATTAAGGTTGTATTTGGATTGGTGGATTTGAAGAAAAAGATTTGATTTGAGGAATGGATTTCAAATGACAACCATCTTGGGTATATTTGAAATCCACAACAATTACTACTAAAATTGTTTACATTGAGATGAAGTGGATTTGAAGTTCACATTAATTTTGTCATCCAAACAAGTCAAAGAATTTGAAATCATAGATTTGAAATTCATTAATCCAAACACAACCTACAAGAATTCAGAATGAAAATGTGCAATTTGAATAAGCAAATGCGAAATATTAAATTCAAGTTTATGACGAGGGAGGAGTCCAATACTTGTTAATGCTAATGGGTACGATGAGTTTGTGATTTATACTTATTGAATAAATAAATATGTTTGTATATTTGACTAGAAAAACAGGTGCTGTTTTGCATGCATAATTAAAACCAGTTTTTTTATTGTTAATTAAAAATATAATATTAGTGAGTTGATTTAATTTTTTTCAATAAAACATAGAAAGCAAAAAAAAGAAAAGAAAAAGGATGTCATTTTCACACATATCGGGAAAAAAAGTAAATAATTTTTGTTGTTCGTCTAAACAGAAATGGGTACGAGAATCCCTCTGAAATCCCTCAGTCTTACAACTCCCAGTTCCGAGCTGACCCATCAGATTTGACATAAAGTCTTAATGGGCCCAAAAGCCCTGGCTGATGCACGTGGGCTTACGTGTAAATGTCGGCCCATTTTCTTTCCACTGTACCAATTGCGACGGATTCCCGAGGTAATGCCACGTGGATGAATTTGGTGCCGTCAGTATTCGTACGTCTGAGTTGACGTGGACCATACACCAATGGCATGTCTTTTCTTAGTCAGTGATGATGCAAAATATTTATCATTTTGTTGGATTATATGCACGTAAATAGTTGATAAGCTAACGCTCTGTGATTTCTCTAACTAAATTATTGATATTTGATTAACCAACCAACACAAATTAATCAATAAATTAAATTGATTGGTTCAGTTTAATTAAATTTTGTCTCCCTTAGTTAACAAGTTAGGGATATGATAAATATGCAGGTGATTTAAATTATGAGATTATGATAAATACGATAAATTATATGATATTTGATATAAATTATGAGATTATGATAAATACGATAAGTTATATGATATTTGATATGATTTTAAAAGAGTAGATTAATCTTATTGTTTGTTGTAAACTAAAATATCCTAACCAGTGGAGGGAATTCAAATTTTGCAATATTTAAAAAAAAATGTGAGAGATTATATATATGTTATTTTGTTATAAAGTAACAAAATGAGATATTTTTTAAGACAAAAAAACTAACTAAACATTATATTAAATTAATTTCTAAAATATTATCATTATTATTCCTAACTTGAAACAACAGACTCTTAGCTACAGCTTCGAAGAGGTAGCTCCCTGATACCCCAATTGTGTGCGCACTTTTCAACTGAAAAATGGAACTGTTGTTGGGCTTTTGAGTCAGGAATTTCCATTCGAAGGCTTAAACTAAAAAGGCTTTAATTCATCGGGCCTGGTTGGGCAGGACATTCCACATTATTTAAACATTGAAAAAACAAAATTATCAAGATGAATCGAAATATTCGATTGTTTTCTCTGTCCTCGAAAGCAAATGGTCCACAACTGTTTGGCTGTATATGTTTTGGATTTGTAATTATAAACAAGCGGCGAGCACACGTGTTCATAATTTCATTTTTATATACGGATTTTATAGTTCATAATACACAAGTTTAAAAATACAAAATGAGTTTGGTCTAATTTATTTGAAATAACAATATTGTTGGTAAAAATTATTACTTGTTCTTTCTAACCACAATTTCTTTCATTATTGTTAAATTTTTATATCAATTTATCCTTGTATATTTATGATGATACCCGGTGATATCATATGATGAATCAATTTTTTCGGTAAAATCTCAAACAAAGGAGAATCCCGAACAAAGAGAGTCTTGCTCGGCCTACTGGTCAAAGTGTAGCGAGAAACCCCTGACGTAACTGAAAATTACCCTGTGCGAACGAACGTGCAATAATGCGGGCAGATTTCTCGGCCACGTCTTGAACACGTCTTGAACCAAAAGTTTCCAATTCGATCTCGGAAGTTTCCAATTCGATCTCGGATCTTGCACGGCCAATGTAACAAGATGATAGTCTGGCTCGCATGCCAAAAAAATATTAGTGTCTCGAAAGGAGAAATTTTTAGAAATATACGATCTCCCATCTGTAATTATATGGGTCGTCTTCATTTAGAAGCATAACTAGCTTGACGATCCTGAGCGGCCATCATCCGCTATCTGAACAACTGAATTTTATCATTCGTTTATATTATATCAGGCCCATTCAACTGGTTTTTCATCGATTTCTATCCAGAATAAATGTTATCTACATTTTCTCTCCTCTAAGACTTCAAAAGACGTCAAACATTTGCTCGTTTGGTAGGTATCAATATAGGAACTTCAAAAGACGTCAAACATTCATCCAATAGTCTAGGATTAGGGTCATTTGAAACATTTTTTGAGTACCATTCACAGTTTTTGGAGTAGAATATTGACGATCAAAAGATGTCATATGCAGTTTCTCCAAAAAAAATGTTTCAATCTTATTACAGTGAATATGTAAGAAAAGAATAACAACAAAGGGAGGTTGAATAAGAAGACAGATATCATTCAAAAGGATGGATAAATTTGCTAAGGAGTCTCGGAAGGAAAAAACTGAAGGGAAGAAGACCCTCTTCTAGCACGTTTAACGAGTTGCAATTTTTTCTCAATCAAAAATTTCGAAGATGAAGAACACAATTTTGAAAGCGTTGCATCGAAAGCAGCCTTCTCAACACGTGGCCAAATAATGAAAGACTATAAAAGTAGTCTTGCTGTTGATTCATTATGCATGCTTACATTACTCAAAATTTGGTTTGGAGCCGAATATAAGAATATAATAGAATGAGAGGAATACGAATTCGAAATTCATCATTATGAAGAGGAAGAAGAATGCGCTAAAACAAGACTCATCAACTAAGAGGAGTAATATTACATTATACCAAATGTCCAAACCAAACCAAAAAAAAAAAGCACGTAATCAATCGTGCCTATGGCCGCAATCGTTCGCGTGCAACATATAAAGTTTTAAATAACTTTCGATGACACACGATCCATCTGCAACAGGATAACGATCGATCGCGTGCCACATTTTTAAAATTTTTTTTTTTACTTAATTGAAAAGGTTATGAGTTGGAAACAGTATCAACCCGGAATCGGTGGCCCCAGAACTATATCCAATCCGGCTTCCAACTGGATTGGTTGGTTTCTGAGAAATTTGAAACCAGAATCGGTTGGAACCGGTCCGAAATCGGTCCAATCCTATCATGTAACAGCCCTAGATGTACCCAAACATCTTTTTTTTATATAGAATAATTATTTATATTAATATATCTGGTTGACGTATTGAAATAATAATAATTTATTTATTTCATTATTTAATTCGAAATTAATTGAGAAAATCAATGGCAAGGCGTCTCAAAGGTTTGTAGTTGGGGAGGTTGTGTCTAAAAGTAAATGATTTGATGATATGTCGCATTCTTGACCACGACTTTAACCTCAAATGTTGTATTTATATATTGTTTTCCCTTTTAGCCAAGCAAGTGTTTTGATATGGATAGCTGTATCGTTTAGCAGAAGATGCACGACACTCGCCTTTTTTTTTTTTTAAAGAAAAACAAAAAAGTTATATATATATTTTATACAAAATGAGTTTAATGCTCTTAACATTTCAATAAGTTTTTTACTCACCATTTGAGTTTTGCCTCTGTACAGTCCGATTGATTCGTCTAATTTATTTGTGCACTTCTTTGTAGATAAAAATTAATGTAAAGATTAATGTTAGAGGAAAAATTATTTTATGGCATTATTGTTTTCTTGCCAAAATTAATGTTTTTTTTGGTGATAATGGTTGGATTTTAACTAAATATATGCATCCAACGGTTATAAATATTCCTACTTTTTTTTATATTCATGAGGACTAGACCCGACCAAGGGTCATCATCGACCCTGAACCAGCCCGAAATCGGACCGTGGTCAACGGACCGGTTAACCGGGTCAACGGTTCGAAGGGCCGGACCCGTAACCGGCCAATTTATAGAAGGGCCAGTTAATAGTCATAATTTTGCTAACCCGTGAACCGGCGGTTCAAGGGTTTTAATTTTTTTTTTTTGCATTTTAAAATTTAAAATATATGTTATGGTGTAGATTTGAACTCATGACCAATAATTAGCTTCAACCACTAAGCTATAAGAGCCTTGTTGATCTAAATATAGTGTTATAATTTATATATATTAACCAAACAAATATATCTTACACATTTTAATTATCTGAGCTTGAATTTATTTCACGTTATTTTATATTTGATCCATGGATGAAAACACATTCAAGCACATTTTGCACTTTATTTCAAATTTTAATAATAGTTAAATTTTGTTTAAAAAGTAAGGGTCAAACCGTAACCGTAATCGTTGGTTAATCGTAACCGTAATCGGAACCGTAACCGGCGGTTCATGAACCGTAACCGAAACCGTCAAAGAAGGTTAATGTTAAGGGTCGATGTTTTTTGAACCGTCTAATGAGGACTATCAATCGAAAACTTTGATGAGAACTATTTCAGTTTAATAACAAGAAATTTCAAGCACGTAATTAATTTAAGGGAAATTAACGACGTGTGTATGTAAGAAAATATTATTAACTAAAAATTCATATTTGTTTTGAACATACAATTAGTGTTTGTCCTAAAGACACCTCCAATGGGACGCCATTTTAACGTTTCCAATTTTCCACTCCAAACCAGGCGTTATTGTTTGCGCTCAAATGGAGCATTGCTACACCAAATTTGATGCAACATTGTAGCAATGCTATATGCTTTGTATTTTTTTTCTTTTATTTAGTTAAAAGTTTGTGATTATTAGTTAAATATTTTTTTTTAAAAAAAATTATTTAGTTTGTGTAGCAAGCCGTTTACTTTTTTTTTTCAAAATTAATTATTTAATTCTATTTTTTATATTCCTATGTAAAATTTGGAAAATATTTTTTAATTATTTAATACAAAATTATAATAATTATTAATAATAATAAAATAAATATTAGTATATTAACTATTGATTTATATAGTCAATATTTATAGTATATATATTAAGAAAATTAAATTTTGTTGTTGAAAATATAAAACTTGTTAAAATAAGAAAGTGAAATTTGTTTCTAATGATATGGTTAATAATAGATAATCGATAGAATAAAATAATTATTATAATGAAGTTAAAAAGAATATTAAAGTGAATATTCATTTCGGAGTAGATGAATTGAAGCTATGTTTTTGTTTAGTGCATAAATTACACTATTTTAATACAAAACTTGCCCAAAAATAAAATTGTGGATTATAGATAACTTAATAATCCATTAATACATTAGATTGTTTACTTCCACATAATGTTTTCTTAATTGCTAATTTAAAACAAAAATTCAGTTCGAATGTACGTTCAATATTATGATTGCAAGTAAGAAAATGGATTAATTTGAAAGTGGGAGTATTTTAGAGTATGTGATTATAAAAAATATTTATATAAATCGGATGTTTATAAAAATCAATAAATATATATATATATATATATTTATATTTATATGCATATTATTGTTTGTAACGTACATATTTAGAATGGAAATTGGACATTTTATTCCTCAAAACGCGTCCGAACAGACTCGCGAGAAATTCAACGGCCACATTTAATTAATAATTATTACAGCTCCAACAATTACTGTTAAACTTCCCGTTTTCTCTCCCGCACCCCTTTAATGGTGAATTTTGCCACCAAAGCACAAGCTTCCATCACAATCTTCTTCTTTCTCATACTTCCCTCTAAAGGGTTTCGAGAAATTCTCTGTCGCATTGATACATCTTATCTTACTGCTCTATCTGCAGTGTATAAGTTGGGGGAAATTTCACTTACCAGATTTGATACGTATAGTGAGAAGGTTACTTGGTTAATGCTTATGCTTACACTTGAGTTTTTTCTTCTAAAAGTACTTCTGTCAGTTTGTGATTCTGAGTGGATGTTTTTTGTTTATTATTTCTGGGATCGGTGTGATGCGTTTTACTTGTGGTGCTAGTGATTGAATTTTGTTGTAGGTGATTCTTGTGTATTCTTTACTGTTGAATTCGAGTTGTGATTTGTTTACTTTTAGTGTATGTCTCTGCTCTATTAAATTTTTTAAATATCGCTTTCCCTTTTGGTGGTATGCAGAGGAATGGTGTGGTTGTAGAATTTGGTCATTTGATTGCTTTTGGTTTCTCGATATTCTGTAGATTTCTCAGTTTACTTATAAGCTCTTTCCCTTTTTTCCTAATCCTTTTTTGGTTATTTTGGCATTTGTGCCTCTCTGACTGATTCATATTTCTGATCCAGAAAAATCTTGTCTTGGTGTTTCGATGTAATTGTCAAGTTCTTGATTTTTATTTATTATTATTTGTGGTGGAGCATATTTTCTGGGAGATAGGAGTTTGATTGGCTGTGAGTTTACTGTTAAGGAAAATATGAATTCTGAAGACATGTTTATTTGATATTTGAGATGGTCTATTGGAAAAGTATAAACAAAACTTTTCATGATCAAATAATGGAAACTTTGAGCAGGTTCTTTTTTTACCTACCAAAAAGGGATTTGTTGACTACTAAAGAAGATTGCTAACCTTTCTTGATTGATTACTTCTGGTTTGTTTCTCTATGCAGCGCAAATAAATGATGTCCTTTTCATTACGCCAAGGATTTGATTCAAATAGCTGTTGCATTGGAAGCTTGTTGCTGAATATATGTGATTATTTAACGGGAAAAATTAGTAGCATCAGGAAGTTGAGTCTAAGTTTTGATAAGAAAAAGTGGTAAGGTAGATGGAAACTGCTAAGCGTTGGCTTGGAAAGCTACGATCAGAAGAAAAGCCTAGGACTTCAAGCAAGAAGAAGGAACCTACACCTAATGGAAAAGAAGGTTTGAAAACTCCATTGAATGACGAAACACCTTCGAATGTAACTACGCAGAAGGTAGCAGCTGCCAAACAGCATATAGAAAAGCATTACAAGGAACAGATGAAGAGCTTGCAAGAACGGAGGGAGCGGTAAGACCTTTTTGTTTCAATTTGTTATGATGAACTGTTGTTTGATGTATTTAATGTGGTTCGTAATTCATATGTATGGCTTCCACTCCATTTTGTGCACTTAATGGTTTGTGACAACTTGCATCCATATCTTGTAGCGTGAATTCTGAACCAACTTTTGTTGATATGATTATTACTGACTGTTGATTACTACAACTGAAGCATTATGTAGGATTGGGAATAATGCAGAAATTTGTGAAATTATGTGCTCTTTTCTTCTGTATTTGTCTCAAAAATTTGCCTTTTCTTGCAACCTCTTAAACTGTTCGGTTTCAAAAGTTCAGAAAGTCGGTTGATAAATCTCTCTCATAGAAAAAATCAATCAAACAATGAGATCAAGAAATATGGAAACTGAAATGCACTTTTGGCTTTTTTTTCATCTCTAGTCCATCTACACAGGGACGAATTTACGTGTACTAGCTGCCCCCCTAAAAAAATGTTGCTATTATATATACTGTTTACTATCAGCTTTGCCAAACACTGTGACCTGGTGCATGACCTGGTGCAGTGGTGAGGACATTGTATTGAATTCAAAGCAATGGGGGTTCGAAACCTCTTCGGAACCTTTCCTCCTTTTTGTAACTTTCCTATTTGTAAACATGGATCACATTGTCTTCCTTTCATGCTCGAAAGAATGCAAAACCTGAACTGTCCGAGGTTTAAGCCATATGATACATCATGAAAGACAAAATCAGTAGAAACAGGAGGATTAATCTGTTTTGGAGACGGCTTGTAGATCGTTTCTCTTTGTTCTTGATGATTTTCTTGGTGGATCAATATGCGAGAAATGTGTATCTGATGCCTTGAAATTATTTGGCGAATTGTAAAGGGATTCTGTGTTTGATACGAGAATTAATTAATTTGATGGTAAGTAATAATAAATTTTATACAATTCCATAAAGAACAAACTCGAAAAAATGTGAAAAATTTCTATATAAGGATTATGTAATTAACTTTTCTGTCACTCGAAAAAATTTCTAGATTCGCCGCTGCATCTACACAATGTTACTCCTCCATTTTCTTCTCTTTATAACAATTTTTTATTCTTTATGGATGGACTATGGTGCTTGATTTTCTACAACACTACAAGTTTGGAATGCTGAAGTCATTCTTTATGGCATCTTGTAGGCGCAATGTGCTTGAGAGAAAACTGGCTGATGCCGAGGTCTCGGAGGAAGAGCAAAACAACATATTGAAGCGCTTGGAGAAAAAGGAAACGGAATATATGCGAATGCAGAGGCATAAAATGGGTGCTGGTGATTTTGAGCCACTAACAATGATAGGAAAGGGAGCATTTGGAGAGGTTCTCTCTTTGATAAGGAAACGCTATATATTTGCATGCTATACTCACGTGGTTTATTCATAAGCTATAAGAGTATTCATCCCTTGAAGCTCATTTTGGATAAAGGACATCCTTGTTTTCCTGTCCTTGTAAAGCTGAATAATTGATGCATAGAGGTCTAGAAAAAGGTTGGGTCCGAATGATTGTTTCTGAAATTTATCCAATTCCTCCAACATAGAGGATGCATTAGAATTCAGGACAAACATTCCTCATACTTGCGTTTGTGCAGCGTACTGCGTGACTTGCTCCATCTCTTCAGTGAAAGTCTCTCCTACTTATACGAAAGCACATATCGAATAATGTGTCATTAATTGCTCTTACTGAGATTCAAATGTTTCTATTTGCATTTCTCATGTTCTCTGGAGAGGAACACCTAGGACAACAAGAGTTTTGTGGATGATACAAATACCCTTCAAATGTTTCTATTTGCATTTCTCAAATGTTTCTTTTTACATTTATAATGTTGATTTTATTAGTTATCATTTATATTTTACTTTATTTGCATACAATTACTCAGAAATAATGCCATACTGCAGGTTAGAGTCTGTCGGGAGAAATCAACTGGCAATGTTTATGCCATGAAAAAACTCAAGAAGTCAGAAATGCTTCGTAGGGGCCAGGTAACATTTACTATATCAAACTAAATAAATGAAAAAAATATATCTCGAGTTTGCTCTGTGGTGCTTACTCTTTTCTATCTTTCCTGCTATGTTTAGGTTGAACATGTCAAAGCGGAAAGGAATTTACTTGCAGAAGTTGATAGTAATTGCATTGTCAAACTTTATTGTTCTTTCCAAGATGAAGAGTATCTGTATCTTATTATGGAATATCTCCCTGGTGGAGATATGATGACTTTGCTGATGCGCAAAGATATTTTAACCGAAGAAGAAACAAGATTTTACGTTGGTGAAACTGTTCTTGCTATTGAATCAATCCACAAACACAATTATATTCATAGGTTTGCCGTAATTTTGTGATAATTTGATGGAATGTTTTAATTTCAAATAATGTGATGTTAGATTATCTTATATTGCGTTTCTTTATAATTTTACAGAGATATCAAGCCTGATAACTTGCTTCTCGATAGAAATGGACACATGAAGTTGTCAGATTTTGGATTATGTAAACCATTGGATTGCAGCAATATTCAAGAAAACGAGTTTTCAGTAGGAAATAATTATAGTGGCTCCCTTCAAAGTAATGGGCGTCCTGCAGTACCGAAGCGCACTCAACAAGAGAAACTGCAGCACTGGCAGAGGAATAGGAGAATGCTTGTAAGTTTCCTACAGCTAATTCACAATCACTCCATTTCTTATTCCCCCATTTTGACCTAATATATGGAAACCTCAGAGAACATGATGTGATTAAAAGTTGGTAAATTCCATCTCTTGAGGCATATAAATTGTGAGATTCCATATCTCAAATATGTCCTCTTTCATGTATATATTTTAATGCTGGTAATAAAGAAGGTTTGTAGCTGTAAGGTCTGCATGCAATTATGTTGAATCTCCTCTCTTTTTTTCATGGTGTAGGCTTACTCGACTGTTGGTACACCCGACTATATTGCTCCAGAAGTCCTACTGAAGAAAGGATATGGAATGGAATGTGATTGGTGTGCATTCTATCAATATTTTTGTTTCATCTTATTTGGAAAATCATATTCATTTCTGATGGGGACAATCTGGATCATTTGTCTGGCCCTAGGTGGTCTCTTGGGGCTATCATGTATGAGATGCTTGTTGGGTATCCACCTTTCTACTCAGACGAGCCTATGTCTACATGTAGAAAGGTAATGATAAAAGGATTCGGCCTTACATGTGATTGTAATGGTGTGTGCTTTCCATTTTGTCTACCTTTTGCATGCGTGCTTGTTATGGAATGTGTTATCCTTTTTGTCTTTCTTAATTATTAAATTGTTATTTTCCATCATATTTTATTATTTCGCCTGTCATTGTAGACACCGCATAAAGTCATGAATGTAACAGGCGATAAAAAAGGCATTCTTGTCTATATTAAAAGGTTCTTTCCCTTAATAAATCCAACTATAATATTTATTATTTCAATACATCGTGGGGTCATCCGCAAAATGCGACACATTGCTTGCTATTAATTTCTTTAAACTTGTGCAAGTTTTCTTTATATTGGAGTCGTCTTTTGTTCCTATATATGAAGAGAAACAATGTGTTCTGTCTTCCGTTATGTTGGACATTTATTGTTCTTACACTTTATCGATGGGTTATTTTCATTGCTTGTGGGTTGCTGCGATTTTGTCTTGCTACAGATAGTAAACTGGAGAATTCATTTAAAATTTCCAGAAGAGGCAAAGTTATCACCAGAAGCAAAGGATCTTATCTGCAAACTTTTGTGTAATGTAGAGCAAAGGCTTGGAACGAGAGGCACCGATGAAATTAAGGTTTTATTCATGCATTAATCTGATCTATAACTTCTGAAAAACCATTAGCTTACCTGTTTCACCATCTTCTCAGGCACACCCGTGGTTCAAAGGCATTGAGTGGGATAGGCTGTATTACATTAAAGCGGCATTCATTCCAGAAGTTAATGATGAGTTGGATACTCAAAACTTTGAAAAGTTCGAAGAGGTTTTCTTATTTTTTTCAATTACATCTGTCTTGTAAGTTTCTCCTTTGTTATTCTTCTTTTGACGTCCTTGCGATGTTTTAGCAGTCTGACAATCAAGTTCCTTCGACCACAAAATCAGGACCCTGGATGAAGGTTGGTATATGCTGCCAATAACATCTCAATTTACCATCTTTTCTGATGGTTTGAAATCTTCAATTCTCCTCGCTACCATGTCCACGTGAAAACATTAGCGAGTCAGTCAATTCAGCCTTACTTTGTTGTCGGGGATATGTAGGGTGATGTTGGATATGAAACCCTATATTAACCACAATTTTTAGATGTTCTTTTTTTTTTAAGTTGGAAGTTGAAGCAGAAGCCACAACCACACTCTATCTGGTTCTTTGATTCTGGTTTATTAATCCCATTTTAGAAGCCCAACCAAACTTCTTTTTCAAAATGGTTTGAAAAAAATGCTATATACGCAGACTATATTACAATATTAGGTTAATCGAGTAATAATGATATGCGCTCTAATACACAAAGTCGAGATAACATTTTTGAGCAAGGCGTAAGCATGCTTTAAGAGAAGTATGCTGGCGAGTTTTTGACATTGGCCTTGTATTTCCATCTGTGAAGCATGCATTTCCTTGCTGAATCTTCTCTAATCGAAACTGATTTTATTTTTTTCATGGTGCAGATGCTTTCATCTAAAGACGTTAACTTTATGGGCTACACTTACAAGAACTTTGAAATAGTAAATGATCACGAAGTTCCTGGAGTAGGTAGCGTATCTGTCTCTTTGGGGGAGTTAAACCACATTCGCTTCTATTTTGCACTCGTTCAATCGAATCTTGTTAACTTTTCAAGATGTGTCTTGTTATTTCCAGCTGAATTGAAGAAATTGAAGAAGAAGAGCACAAAACCCAAGAGACCTACCGTGATGTCCCTCTTCAGTATGGCTTTCTCCCTCTCTGATAGCATCAATATCTTGTTACAACATAGGAAAAATGTACCCTTTTTCTTACATTCTTATATTTCATAAATGTGACAGACGAGGAATCAAATTCTGCATCCTCTCCGCCTGCACAAGGAAGTTATCTGAATCTACTTCCTCCCAAATTAGAAATGTCGAGAAAGGGTGAACCGTAGAAGTAACTCCTCACTACTATGTGATTAGCATCGAACGACTATAGTAACAAGAGTCGAGACTGGGATAAACTTCTTTTGAAGCGAACAGGATGGTTTGTTTGCCTTCTTTCATCTGTGAATGCTTATAATGTGGAAGTATCAGCGCAGGGCTTCTTTCCCTAGCGGCACTCATGGCCAAATTCTTGGGTTGGTCTCGGTTAGAGACCCAATGGTAACAATTTCCCTCCACGATGATGATGATATAATAATAATAATAATGTGGGAGTATCCATGGATAAAGTTAGTTTTCCAGGTATATTTGCCTTGATTAAGCTTGTGTAAATTATACACGGACTGTAAATATGTCAAATTTTATAACCCTTATGAATTGATGATGTGTAATTTGTCCTTATCACATTTTCGAGACTGATTAACATTTCTTTGGGTATAGATTAATATTTATATTTGTTCCTAAAATAAAATAAAATATATTTTATATCTTTCAGTATTTTTAAAAATTTATCTCTAAAAATATAAATATTTTATTGAATGTTTTACCATTCCCAAAAGTGATGTATTACTGTTTATGATATCATTAATTGTCTAGGGGTGTTCATTCGGTTTGAACCGAACCGAATTTTCAATTTTGAAATTTCAAAATCGAAAATCGAACCGAAATTGTTCGGTTCGGTTTCGGTTTTAACCGAACTTTTTCTGTTCTGTTTTTGTTCGGTTTCGGTTTGAACAATACTTTTTTTTATTATTATTTTTCAATATTTTTTTTTGAAATTTTATGATTAATTGATGAACATTGACGTAAATATAAACACTAATATCATTATACATTGGTGGATGCAAATGAATTCTGAACCTTTGACCTTTTAATTTTAAACTTCTAATATTATTTTGAAACTATTTAATACAAAAAATCAAGTTTAAATGAGACAACAAAATAAATTATATTATACTTGAAACATTTTATTAATTTACGAGTTCTTATTAATACAATCAGGAGCGAAACAATTAAAAAATTTAACATAAAAAAAAAGTTCAAATTTTTTTTTATAATTTTTTTGTTTTAAAAATTTCGATTTTCGGTCCTGTTCAATTAACCGGACCCTGTAACCGAAAATGAAATTTTTATTTAAAACCAAAAATCAAACCGAAATTTTTCGGTTCGGCCCAATTAATCGAACCGGTGAACACCCTATGCCTATGTAAGAAAAATAATTAAAGTCGCGACATTCTTTTAAAACAAATTAAACCTCACATTCGATCAGTGATTTTTATCTCTAACAAATTAGAGATTTATTTAGCTTTTCAATTAAATTAAACTAAAATTAAAATTTAATAAAGTTATTGAACTTTAACTATAAAACAGAATCACTATTCTGCATAGAAATTCGTTAAAAGTAACTTATATGCATGCTCTCGTTGAGAGTCGAACTCAAGACCTCCCGCTTACTAAACGGGTGCTCTAACCAACTGAGCTACGAGAGCTACTGCTGGTAAGACTTTCCATACTTTTACATCTTCTTTGTTTAGTCACCTATAGTGATTATTCCGTATTCAAGTTGTTATCGTTAACTTACGACTAATTGTTGATTCACTGAAAAGTTAAAATTGTGAAAAACTCTCTAAATAATATTAATTAGCGTTAGACGCATATGTTTTTAAAATATAAGTTTACATAATCTCGATTCTATAATTGCAAAAATCATGTGTTTTAATTATCTCATGATATGTATTTCATATTTTATATTTCTAAATATACAAAGTCATATTTGTAAAATAAAATTTCATTTTATTCTTGTATTTTATTGTATTGTTAGTACATAATGTTATTAATCTTTGCAATTTCTTATCGTGAAATCATCAAATAAATAAAATTAAATGTACATTAATGAATAATTGAATGACACATGATAGTTATATCTTTTTAACTGAGAAAAAATTGCAAAAGTCAATAACAAATTATGATAACAACGCAATCTAATAATAAAACCGAATGAAATCTTATTTAAAAATATGATTCTCTTGTATATTTTGAAATATAAAATATGAAATACACATTATCATATAGTTAGAGCATATATATTAATATTGATATAGGAATTTTACACAACTTTTACTTTTCACTTGGATGTCGGTAGAGAAAAGAATAGGAAAGGCAAGTTAGAACCTTTCAAGCTTAGTCAGGTTCGATCTATATTGCATCGATACTCCAAAAAATAACTCCATACAGTATTGAACACTCCACGGACACTGACATGGCAGGACACGGGTGCGACACGATGTCGAACACGCCACTTGGCGTGTATGGACCTTTTTTTAAAAAAAAATTCTGACACGTTCGGACATGGCATGGACACGGGAAAAATGATTTTTTATAATAATTTTTAAAAAAAATATTTTTTTTAAAGAAAAAAACTATATATATATTTTTTCTTCAAAAATGTTAAAAACATTATAACTTTTTTTATGGTTATGTAGTTTGAGTGATATTTGTTTTATACTTTAATTAGTGAATGAAGTGTATCATTTTCAATTTTATTATTCAAATATTTGATAATTAATTTTTTTCTTGAATTTTAGTATATTAGAACATAATGTATATGTATAATATATATAAAAATAAAATTATTATCATATCCTAGAAGTATCGTGTCCTGTAATTTTTGAAAATCCATGTCCCCGTATTTGTGTCGCATCGTACCCATGTTTCTATATTCGTGTGCGTGCAGCATAGGTTTTGATTGATCTGGACTAGATTTACCCCTCTTAACTTATAGTGATACTAGTTCCTTTTGGCACCGCACAAGGCGCAGTGCCAGTGGCAATATAATCTAAAAAGAAGATTATCAACAGTTATTTGAGAGTTCACATAGGCACAAGAAGTGACAATAATACCATTAACTAACAAAGTATAGACGATACAGTACATATACTTTTCCTTTGCTCACCTGAAAGGCAAAACAAAGACTCCGATAAATGACGAAGGATAAGCATCAAGGTATAGACTACACAAGAGTGCAGAAGAAGCATCACAATTCCTCTACACAATCCATTACCTGGAACTAAAGAGCCAATCAGAGGCAAAAATGAAGAAAACATACTTCCTCAAGAAATTCAAAGTCCACAAAAGCAGTCCCTGCTTGAACATTACTCTCCCCCTTCCTAGAACTAAAATTATGAATCTGCCAAAAAGATATATTTATTTATAAAGAAAATGTTGGAGCTGAAACACTAGAACTCACTCAGATGTAAAGAACCACATTTGCTAAAAGGAACCAAGCGATGCCAATATGCTATCCCCAATCCAAACACAACGACACTCGTTAGTTTCCATCATTAAGCGAAAACATTTTGCATCTAATACACAGTCATTTGTTGGAATATTTCTTGAATTTGTCTACTTGAAATATGAAGTTCAAGATCAAAAGTATGCTATTCCTCAAGGGTAGTCTACTTGAAATATGAAGTTCTAGATAAAAAATATGCTATTCCCCAAGTGAATATCTTAAAGCATTCTTAAATCTTAAGGCACGCAAAAATGCACGAGAAAAATATGAAATTAATTTAGAAACTGAAGGGAACATATACTAAAACAAAGGGGCACCAGAAAACTTATATATAGGTGCACTGACAAAGAATATTGAAAGGTTAATACATCTCACAACAATTATAGTAAAAGCTGCTCTCAAATTATGACAAAGTTTAATTTCATATCATCAAATATTTTATCAATATTTAATAATCATAGACACTAACAGAGAACATTCTGGTTCAATAAATATTTTGATTGACACTATTTGTGATACCAAGATAGTGTATACTAAATATTTCTGTACAATTTGATCCTAATATGTTCATGACATAAACTATTGTAAAATTCTAAGACTCCACAAAACCCAAGAATACAAATGCATAAACCCCCTAACCGTGAAAGAAAAAAGGAGCAACAAAGGCGGAAGATGTAGCCGAGCATAGTACGCAAGTAAAGCTAACCTGAATCTCCTTTTAGTAGCATTTCCTCTTGCCAACACTTTAGCCCTTGCTGCTTGAGGAGATTCCTATAAGCAATAAAATGTTCTAAGCAACCGGTTCTGAAAAAGTATTGGCTAAAGCAGAGCTAACTTATAAAAACAATGTGTCAAACATTGCCCAAGCAGTGTCAACCAAAACACCCGCACCCCAAAATCTGAAGAAACATAGTTTCTAAAATGAAAAGCAGTGTCTAAGGTAGTGTTTATTGAGAAAGTAGTGTTTACAGCAGTGCTGTCTGGAAGATGCATGTTTGAAGTCCAGAACGGTGTTAAAAAAGCTGAGAAGTTGTGTCCACAAAAACTGATTTATTGCTCCAGGGAAAACTGCCCAAAAACCACTTCTCTTGGTTAGATGCATGCAATGTACATGACCACAATGATAAGATAATTATTAGCATCATTGAAACCACGCGGAAGTCAAATGCACAAGCTTAACCACATTGAAATCAAATGCACAAGCAGGGGCCAAAAACATATGACGATGAAAGCACCAAGCCAACGATCATCAAAACATACAAAGTTGAGAGCATGAAGCTCAGAAACAACTTAAAAGCCGAAATAAACAGCCCAAAAAAAGCATCAGAACATCCTAGACACACAAAGCAGAAGATTTGGAACACCTAAAAATGCATGACACACAGAACACCAACAAAAACCAGGAAGAATTGAGTATGTACTAACAAACCTCGAAGACCACACTGCTAAAAGAAGGCCAGTATCCTCATCGAAACCACCTAGAAACAGAAAATCGTAAACCTAAAAAACAAGAGCAACCAGTCCAGAAAGGCAAAAAATGTAAATCCAAGAGTCACCAAAACAATCGAGCATGGACAATCAAACCTCAAAGCCCACATGGTCAGAAAAAACCAGCCCTCATTGTCGAAATGAAGCTGAATCCATACATATGGGTTGTTCCAAGTAGAGTTCCTGGTGCTACATTCCCTTCTTTTTCTCCAAGAACCTTCACCAAGCACAAACAAAATTATTAGCAAAAAAAAAAAAGGTTTGTTAACACTGAAGAAAACTGTTGAAAGGTGGACCTACTTAATACATATGCCTCTCAGGTTCTTTCCTTTGTTGCTTACGTAGGTCAATAACATCAGGAGTTTCCACACCAATAGATGTACTGAAACCCACAAATAAGAACAAAAACAAAAGGTAAGAAACTGACATTCTGTTAAAAAAGAAATGTAGAACGTCCATATATCTTCTATGATGATGGCTACCTTGCATCACCTATTTTATGACATTCCGATCTGAAGGAAACATGGAACCAAGGGCAAAAGCAAATTATCTTTAACTTGAAAGGTTGTCCACATATTAAATGCCATCTTCCAGTTCCTCCCTCCATCTCTTCCTACTCCTTTTCTTCTTCCTCCTCCAAATCCCCCCAATGTTTGGTCTTCTCAACTGGTTCCTCCGAAAATAATCAGTGGAATAGAATGAGAGGAGACAAATCACAAGTGCAGGGAGGAAAAGGGGAGGGGAGGGAAATAATAACGACTTAAAACTAAGCATGAGATATTATTAACATATCTTCATATAATAAATTATTTTACCTCATAATTGGGCAGATCTTGTTGCAAAACATCTCCATATAGAGGGCGCCCATACTAATTTGGAAAAGAGGATAACATCAGGAAAAATTGATTTTAAAATTAGTACATATTATGTTAACCACAAAGGAAAGAAAGGCCAACCATACCTCATCAACAGGCGTTTACCCCAGTCTCCATGACCGAAGCCAAAATTTAGCTCCAGGAGCTATAGGAGCATTAAGGCCTGGGATTTTTAGATGAGGGTAGGAGGCGGCGGACCATATCTCTGCATGAAAAAGAAACAACCCCTTGCAACTTAATTCTGCTTGTTCCGAGGAAATTGGGCGAGAGTACCCAACAGAAAAATAATGAGGAAGAACTGAAAAACATAATAAATTGATACATCGGTCAAACTTCATATCTATGAGCCAAGGAGGAGGGTCACCTTCAGGCATGCCGGGAGCCTCTTTAAACTCTTGAGATAATGTCCCTGGCTACATTTAGTTTCACATGCATACAGTCCAAATCGAAGCTAACAACCGGCAAGTAAAATGTTTTGAAACTGTAAGGTACTCTCAACCAAAATGAAGGTAAACAAATTGCAGTGTGCCGACGAAGGAAAAACTGATACTTTGAACCGGTACGACGGACCAAAGAGTCGCAATACCGATGGGTGAAAGAGTCGCGTGACATGAGGCGGGTGCAGAGATGGAAGGAGTGCAAAAAGATGAAGGGCAAAAGAACGATGCAATGCAGAAGTGGAAGGAGTCTATAAAACCAAAGGGCAAAGAACAAACAACCAAACGGGCAAAGAAAAAGGCCAAACGAGCCCAAATGTAAGTTAACCAATTACCCAACCCAATTTCTTAAATAAATAACTAATCAGTCATTTTTTATTTGTAAACTAACCAGCTAACTAACCATTGTGTTAAAACTAACCAAGGAATTAACCATGACATCACAACAGTAAATTTCAGCAAAAATAGATACAAAACACTGTTTATATCCATAACCATTTATTATATTTTTCTAATTAATGTTATTTTCTATAACTAAAAAATTTCCCCTGTTTGGTGTAATGATTCATCTAATTTCGACTGAAAACTCGTGTATTTTGCCAATGCAGGAAAATATCTATGCGCGGGACAAACCGGCTCGAATCGATTGTAAGAACTGAAAATTTCAATTTTGATAATTGTTTTGTGGTAAATGAGTGTTTTTTCGTTCACGACGTTTTCTTTCTTGGAATATAATGATTTGCGGTGCAGCCTCGTATGTTGACTACCATCCAATTTTGGAATCCTTGTTATTTTCGGAATGAATCCACCTGGGAGAGATCAATACAATTTTATGCGGGTATTTTTCTTTTAATTTTTTTATTGGATGATTGAAATTTGACAATTACTTCATGCGTTCCCGACTCTTTTGCTTAAGGTGCATTAATTTGGAGCGCTGTTGATTGATTTTGAAGGACCAGTTTAATGTAATTCTGTATGCAACGTATACTGTGCTCTTGCATTTTCATAAACTTCAAGAACTATAAAAAAACAAACCTTACTTTTAGAATACTTTTATTATATGGCCTTCTATTTTATATATATAGTTAGGTCCCATATCTATAGGATTCTTATTTTTTACTTGGTTTTTATGATCGATGGTATCTCTGTTTTCATGTAGCTTTTCATGGTATAAGTGGAGGATTTGATGATTGTTGGCGCATTTGTTCTATTGGGTGTAATTTAATGTGTGCTTGTGTTGTCCCGCGATTGTACTACTATACTAAGCTACAAATCTTAGTCGAACTAAGTGTATACCTTGCAAGAAATGTGTGTTGCATACATGCATTTTATGCGTCGTGACTGGAAATTGTTTCGCTAATGCGAGTCAGAAATTTCCATATTACAGCGTGGTAGTATAAGTGTATCTTGTTTGATATGTGTCTTATAATTATTTTTTAAACTCATCATTGTAATACAGTCCCTAACACTCTACCATGCCCACTTTACAGACACTTGCATTTGTGCTGCTGTTCACACAAACTGTGAAAATCCTAACCACCTTTTCTTGATGACGACCATAGAAAGGACGAATGCTAATAACCAGGATAGGATCTTTGTCAATTTGGCTATATTTCATCCCCTACTTTTCTTGATCCCAAACCATGTCCCTGTGATGCTAGGTTCACATCAACAGTTTTATCTGCCTCATCGTATTTGAAATTATCGACCGAGCCAGCATATTGTTGCTCGAGTCAGTGATCTGATTTATAAAGTAGCATTTCATCCATTTCACTATCATTCATTTATCCTTTGCCTTTGACTCCTCTAACTTGGGATTTCTTCGTGTCTTATTGAATGACTCACTCCAGGTCTTAAGTCGGGTGATGTCTCTCCTCCTCACTTCAATATATTATGCATTCATATTTTTTATTTAGCTCACTCTAAACATTACATTCTCATGGTATTATAGGTAAAAATTCAAAGGGAAAAAGGAAATTTTTGTATAGACGTTAGCAATCAAGTCACATATACCTTTTTACTGAACTTTTCAGCAACCTTATATTTAGGTTTTTAAAACTTATGTGAATTTTGAGTCATGCCTAGCTTTAGCTTCCTACTTTTATCGCATACAATGTATCTTTTTTTAAAAAATCGCACTTAACCATGGTTAGGGTTATGGATAGCACAAAACCGATTTTCAACTTTATGGTGAGGTTAAAGTTAAGTTCAAATGTTAATGAGTTTAGTTAATATGTCAAACATTTCCGAGATTTAATTGCACATTAATTGATAAATGATCTTAAGTTTAGAAACAACTTGTGATTTCTAAATTGGTCCAGAAGCCCATGCAAATAATAATTTGTTCGTTGCCTTTTACCATAATACTCCTAGATTATCTATATTGCACTATCTTTAGAGCGCTTCTTTTATTGAATCGTAAAAAATTGCCCCTTTTATTGAAATGTAAAAAATTGCCACATGCATTATATTCTTACGAGTAAAAAAATCTATTATTAACACACTATTTAAACTGTCTTTTATTTGGAAAACTTTAAACCATTCATAAATATAAGAGTTTAGACATAATAAAAATGCTAGAAAATTTAGTAGTTCATTTTTTGTTCAGATGGAACGTTCAACACTTGTAGTCTTTGGAATAGCTTTGGCATTTTTTACCTTTATGACATTTTGAGAACGAGAATCATATTTTTGAAATTTAAAAAGATGTGCTTTTAGGTTAGATAAATACAATAGTTCTACCAAAACCATTCAAAACTACGGTTGAATGTTGAATTTAACGATAAACATAGAAAATTCCAACGCTTAAGGTGCTTTAACACAGATAAGCATGCCACTTTTCCTCCCTATAAATTTGATGTTCTCTTGAAGGGCAAATGCATTTTCTTCCCATTTGTATTCACAAATCTTCATCGGCGGGTTCTGGATTTGTTTTTGTTTTCGACAAGTCTTATATATTTCTTTGTGATCTTCAATGTCTACGAACGAGTCAAGTTTTCATAACCAAAACATGGAACAATCTGGAAATCTGCAAAAAAATGTTGCTACTAACTCGATGCCAATTGCACCGTGTGTGTGACAAGGTTTTCTTTGACAATGTGAGTCTTGTGTATCACTTTGAGTCTCATCTTGAATATGAGAGTTCAAACTCCAGTTTGCAGGGTCCTACCATGGCAGCTTTGCAAAGTAGCTTGAATTTGTCTACAAACAGAATGAGTCAAGCTTATCATGTAGAGTTCCCCATGATGAATTACTACTTGAGATCATGTCCCCTTCCTATTCCTTCAGCAGCGCCACCAAATGTTTTACATTCTAATGTTGTCCGGATACCCGTGCTGAATTCCATGCCACCATTAAGGGCATCTGTTGATGCTCGTCAGAATTTGTCAGTGCAAAATTTCCGTTCAACCATGAGCCACAAGGCTGTTGCTTCATCCTCAACCCGCCCATTAATTTACTCTCAAGTTTGTGCAAGGAGCTTTGTTCGTGGCATGGTGGCAGTTCCTCCCTTGCATTTGAGGGGGGGAAATGGACGTCGGAGACGAGTTTCTGGTTATAGAAGGCCACATATAAATCAGTTGAAAAGTCCTTTCAGGAGATAATTGTCATAAGCGATGATGAAGAGGAAATAGACTTGGCTTTGAACCTCTAAAAGACTCGTATTAATTGTGCTGGTGTTTATTGTAGCTTCCCATGAATGCGTGGCCTTAATGTTTACTTCAGTGGCTTGTTCAGTTAATATAATATTTTTTTCATGCTACTGGAGGTGTTCGTTTAACTTAAATGTTTATTAAAGACCATGATGAGTGGGAAAGGAAAGTTTGTTATCTTTGTATCAATGAAATATAAATTTCTTTCTGGAAAATTTTTCGAGTCATGGTGTTACTGCAGTTAAGCCTCTCATTTGTTTTTTTTTCTATTACATATTGTTTTCATCATGTGAGGGCTTATACCATACAAGGTCACTCCTCTAGTGCCCTAACTCCATTTATTTATTTATTTTTCTGTTTTTTGCCTAACAAACTTTACTAGCCTCGAGTCATCGACAACCATGGGTATTTAATGCAAACACCGTCCAACTAAATGCATGGAACAAACAACGTTGTTGGAATGGCCATAAATGCAAGAAGAGACGTGCAAGAAGTAATAACCTCTTTTGAAATCAAACAATACTTTGTGAAAACACATGGATGCTCCTGAAGATTTGTTGGCATCCGTAGATTTTTTCTTTTTCTTTTTGGCTAACGTCGATGTAACTGCCAATCATGGGGGAACGATCAAAATGTAGCACTTGGTTGGTTTTACGGTTTAAAATATTTGAGTTGCATCGTTACCACCAGATATAATTTTTAGTAAAGAGTCAAAAGTTCGATCCTACAATGGTATCAGAGCCAAATTAACGTATTCGATTCTTGTGAATTACAAATTGGGGCAATTATTAAGAGGAGAAAAGCAATAATCCTAATAGGAGAGCAATCGAAATGTGGCACTTGACTGTCCTCCCACTTTCTTGATTGTTTATCTTCCATACATGCTTAGTATATATTTCTAAGTTTTTATTGTCAATTATTCATTATATTATATTTTATCCGCTTCTTCTTCTTGTAGATCTGGGCCGCAATAGAGATAACAAGAATAATGTTGCCGCGCGAGAATTCTATTGTTACAGATTTCAATTGCGGGACGATGATATTTCTAACATACTTTGTGCTGGTCCCCTTATTCAATAATACCAAATAGACATGTATGTGGAGATTGAGACCCAATGCTTGGATTACTTGCATAATGAGCGATATTCGATTGGAGTCCTTTCAGGGTATTGTTGATAGTATGGCTTGTGATGGTGTTACCTATGGCAGGTCCATCGGTCAACGTATAGTTTTACATGCTTCGTTTTTGGGTGGACCTCGGGATCTCCGCCTATGATACATGAACACACTTGCCTTGGTCACTAACTTTGGGAGGCCATATTTTTTTATCACCATGACATGTAACCCGAATTGGGCAGAGTTTCAAGTAGAGCTCTTCCCGAGGGAACATGTACATAATTGAGCAGATTTACTCGCAAGAGTATTCCGAGCGAAGAATGAGGAGTTAAAGGATGGAATTGTTCATAAAGAAATATTTGGGAAAGTGGCTGCATACCTATATGTGGTTGAGTTCCAAAGGAGAGGGCTTCCGCATGTGCATTGGCTTGTTATTTTGAAGCATAAGTACAAGGTCACTTCCACCGAAGCATATGATTGCTTTGTCTCAGCAGAAATACCAGATCCTGATGCGTACCTTCATTTGCACTCCCGTGTGTCGAAACACATGTTGTGGGGTTTTGAACCCAACTAATGTGTGCATGCGAGATGGTTCTTGTAGAAATCATTATCCAAAAGAATTTGTCGATGCTACAACACACCGTGCTAATTCTTACCCAAACTATAGGTGCAGGAATGATGGAAAAAAAGTTCTCGCACGTAAAAAAAGATTGGATAATCACTGGGTTGTTCCATACAACCCTTATTTATTGGCAAAATTTGATTGCCACATTAATGTAGAGATATGTGCAGATGTCAAGATCGTCAAGTATCTTTATAAATATGCCTGCAAATGGAACGATAAAATTTCATACAATGTTGTTGATAATCCCGCATCAGAAGCCATGGACGAAATACGAGACTTCCAATCAACGCGGTGGTTTTGCGCTCCTGAGGCAATGTTGCGCGTTTATGGTTACACACTTTACGAGATGAGCCATGCAGTTGTTCAATTGCATGTCCATTTGCCGAATTCTCATTACATGTCTTTCCATGCTACGCGGTCCTTAGAAAACATCTTGTCTAACCCTCAAAGACTCAATTGACCGAATTTTTTTCTATCAATGCTGAAGATCCAAATATACGATCCATGAATCTACTTTAACCAGAATTTCCCTAGCACTTTTGTGTGGACGTCAAAACAAAAACAATGGCGTCATCGCAGACGTGGAACTGTCATTGGTTGCTTCGTTATCGTTAGTCCTAAGGATACTGAAAGATACTATTTAAGGTTATTGTTGAATCATCTAAGAGCACCAACTTCGTTTGAGTACTTAAAGGATCCATAACGGTGTCCTACTTGACAGCTTCAGAGGACCTGCTTTGCAATGGGGTTTGTTGGATACAGACCACGATGTTCGTGCGGCACTTACGACGACTTTTTGCCAAAATTCTTGTTTTAAATATGCCTTCCGACCCTGCCTCTTTGTGGAATGAGTTTAAGCTACACCTTTCAGAAGATTTCCTAGGTCGTTTTGCCTTACCTCAAAATTATGCATTTGAATGTGCTCTTCGCTCGATAGATGTTTTCCTCCAGTCGATGGGTAAAACAGTTTATGACTTTAGCCTCGTTCCATTCAAGGCATGGGTTAGCACAAATGAAATGAATAACAAGGATTATGATGACGAGTTAAACATTTGTGTATCCTGCGCTCAGTTGATATGCTAAATTTAGACAAAAAGAAGCATTCGAGCGAATTATTGCATGCGTCTATGATCCAAATGGTAGAGCTTTTTTTATTAATGGCTCAGGGGGAACCAGGAAAACATTCCTTTATAAAGCCATACTTATTAATGAATTCCATACAAATCACTAACCAAGGCATTTCTGATAATCTAACAATAGTTACCTAAAACAGAATAATTTTTTTGGTTTAAAGCAATAAACCACAAACATCGAACACCAAATCGCTATCATTGACTTATCTATGAATTTTGATTAATATGTGTCAATCTTTAAGTTTCAAACACTAAACAATTTAAAGGCTCTTCATCTCGCTATAATTGAGTAAATATCGATATTTTTCAGTTTATAGTTTCAAACCTGAAAATTGGGCACATACTAAATTTAAAATTCAATGATCTCTCAACCAATTCCAAAATTGTAATTCTAAATGCAACAAATTTAAACAGTAAGACATTGATAAAAAAATCAATTTCAAAAAAATAACAGTAAAATCACCAGTGGAACAAATCGCAGAAAAAATTACTCTTATTTCATCGAATTTGTGAGAAATGAAGTTGGTTTACCAAATACAGTATAAAATAAAGTAGGATTACAAAAAACAATGATAAACATGTTGGGATCAAATTTTGGTCGGAAAAACGATAAATGGTTTCATGTACCTGCCGCTCCTGTTCACTGGTTTACTCGCCTATGATTCCGTGTAGGGTTCTGCATTTGGTGGCTTTAGATGAAGGGCTATCTCTTGTTCTCGTATTCTCTTCTTCTCCTGTTCCTGTTGAGTTTCGCTTTCATGGGACGATTTTCTTCGTTTTCTCCACTAAAGTCGTTTCTTCGATGGAACCCAGCAAATCTAAAGCAATAAAATCAAATGAAAGGTTAGACTTTAGAGGGAAGAAACTTCCTAACAATCGTGAAAAGGAACAAAAGGGAATAAAATGGTATGCAAAGAGAGGAAATCGGTTTCAAATGATGTTCGATTATTTTGATAATTCATTTTGATGTTTTTGCCCCATTGATAATAGACATCAAAATTATTTTGTTAGGGCAACATAATAATATAACATTGATTTACTTTTTACGGATCAATATAGTTTTAATAAGGTGTTTAGGTATTATAAGATAGTAAAGATATTACCGATAGTATTCGAATGGTATTTAATATCACAGATACGAAATCGCGTTTGTAGGCTTGTAGCCCAGCGGGACCTGCGAAAATTTTCGAAAATCCAAAACAAATTGACTTTCCCGCCCAATCAAAAGATCAAAGAAACCAAGTAGGCAAAATGCTTCCCCATCTCCACATCTAAATCAGCACACGGCACACATAGCAATTTCACCCCATAAACAATGTCTACGTCATCATCAGTTCGCCGGATGAAAGAACGGGGCGCCGGTGGCGGAAAAATTACTCCAGGTTCCGGAAGGTCTGTTTCCACTGGGAAGGAGAACTCTAGGCCTACATCCCGTATCCTGGCAGCAACTCAGAAGCCCAACATCAGGACGATGGCCCGGATTGATAAGTCGACGCTAACAGCGCCGCCTCCAGTGGAAGACCCACGGCCGGAACCGCGTTTCAGGCGGTCAACATCGTCAGTTCCCAGAGGTAGGAGCTGTAGCCCCTTTGATTCTACAAGAGCTTTATCTGATATCAGAAAAAGTTCTAATAGGGTTTCACTTGGCCCACATCAGATGAAAGTGAATCGTTCTAACTGTAGGGGTTTGAATGAGAAATCTGGGGAAAAGTCTGATCTTGAGAAAAGTGCTTCGAAAGATCTGGATAGAAATGGAGAAATTGTAGAAGGGCTAGAAGTTAATACTCAAGAAATTGGGAAGGTTATGGTTATGGTTCTGAATAACGGTGGTGATGAGGGAAATTTGAGCTTAATTTCAGGTAAAAGATCAGATCTTGATAATTTTATTGAAAAGTCTAGTGTAGAAAAAGTTATGCTGAAACGTCCTGGTGTTGAAGTTGAATATGGGTCTAGTTTGCGAGACTCGAAAATGGCTAATAAAGTAAGTAATTTCCCTGGGGTATCGAGAGAGAATAGTGTGAACAAAAATCCCAGCAAGCTTCGTGAAAAGCTTGCCTTTTTGGAAGGGAAAGTGAAAAGAATAGCATCAGATATAAAGCGCACGAAGGAGATGTTGGATATGAATAATCCAGAGTCGTCGAGGATGATGTTGTCTGATATTCAGGAAAAGATTTCAGGGATTGAGAGGGCTATGGTTCATGTTGTTCGTAATGACGGAGATACCAAAATGGGGTCGGTCAAAATTGGTGAAATTGAGGATAGGAAAGACAAGAAGGAAATGGTGGATGTGAAAAACTCGGTGAAGGGGTTGAATGTTGAAGAATTGGAAGCTCGGCTATTCCCTCATCATAAGTTGATCAGAGATAGAACGTTGTCAAGGACAACATCTGAAGGTTCCGAGGCCTGTGTGGTAAAGGCTGAGGAATCCACAGGTGTACTGAATTTGGAGGAGAAAGTAAGCACTTTAGATGGCGATACTGTTACTTCGGAATTCTTGGATTCTTTGAGTAGGAAGGAAACAAAGGTTGGTACAGAGGCAAGCGAAGTTCAAGAAACTGAGGAATCCGCAATTTCTGTAGTGGGAACTTCTTCCATCAATATGTTTAATGGTGAAGTTACCATAGATGCTATGCTGATGGCTGATGAAAAGCTTGATGAGTTTGATGACCAAGGGAGAGTGCCATCCTTGACATTTGAGGAGGAGATAGAAGACAGTTGTACGTTTAAGTTGAATGATATTGGTAGCAAGACCTCAACTGGAGGATGGTTCGTGTCAGAAGGAGAGTCTGTTCTTCTCGCTCATGACGATGGTTTTTGTTCATTCTACGATATCACAAACTGCGAGGTATGGATCTTACTTGAACTATTTCATATGCTCCTATGTTTTTCATTGTTATTGCTCATGTCTCTCTGTCAAAAATAAAACAGTGAACCATTATATTATGTTGTATGTGTTTGTTCATTAATGTATTAGTAGTGGATTTTTTAAAAGAAAAGAAGTGTAAAGTCATTAACTATGCTATAATTTTGTCTTTTTCAGGAGAAGGCCGAGTACAAACCTCCAGCTGGAATCTCACCAAACATATGGCAGGATTGTTGGCTGATCCGTGCCCCTAGCGCAGATGGGTGTTCTGGGAGATACGTCGTGGCAGCATCTGCTGGAAATTCTGCGGGTTCGGGTTTCTGCTCATGGGATTTTTACTCAAAAGTTATACGATCGTTTCACTTTGATGATGACTCCACTAATACAAGAACAGCCCTTGCTCCCTTGTCAAACAACACTATGTATAGAAGAAACACTTTGTCAATGTACACTGCTACTGAAAACCGACAATGGTGGTATAAACCTTGTGGACCACTAATTATATCAACAGCTAGTGGTCAAAGGATGGTGCAAATATACGACATACGTGATGGAGATCAAATAATGAAATGGGAGTTGCAGAAGCCTGTGTTGGCCATGGATTATGCAAGCCCTTTGCAATGGAGAAATCGAGAAAAAGTGGTAATAGCAGAGGCAGACTCTGTTTCTCTATTCGATGTGAGCTCTCTCAGTCCACAGGCATTGCTCTCGGTTTCTTCATCTGGTCGAAAAATTTCCGCTCTCCATGTGAATAACACCGATGCAGAATTAGGTGGAGGAGTTAGGCAGAGGTAACACTTTCATTTCTCCCTCAATTATCTTAATAATTCTTTAATTTGTTTTAAAACAATTTTCTTGTACTTGTGTGTACATTTTTTTGCAGAATTAGTTCATCGGAAGCAGAAGGAAATGATGGGGTATTCTGCACTCCTGATTCCATTAATGTTCTTGATTTTCGTCACCCATCCGGTATAGGTCTCAGGATTCCAAAAGTTGGGGTGGACGTTCAGTCAGCTTTTTCTTGTGGCGATTCAGTATACATCGGATGCATTAATTTAAGATCAATGGCTATAAAGCAATCCACCTCCCAGATCCAACGCTTCTCATTACGGAAGCCGAATCTTTTCAGCACCTACACATTACCAGAATCGAATGCTCACTCCCATTTCTCAGCATTGACACAAGTATGGGGAAATTCAAGTTTTGTTATGGGAGTTTGTGGGCTTGGTTTATTTATTTTTGAATCCTTAAAAGATGATGGATCTCAGTACCTCTCGACGAATTATAATAACATACAGAATGCGAAAGAAATTATTGGACCAGATGACATGCATTCTCCTTCCTTTGATTACTTGGCTTCAAGAGTTCTTTTGGTATCAAGAGATCGTCCTGCCAAATGGAGATACTTATCATAGATATTTATGTGAGTAAATTATATAAGTTATCAAGCTTGAAGATATATAAGGATTGTCCAATAACTTATTCTCTGTCCTGTTGCATTTGGCTTTTACATGTGTTGAATTCGATGTCATGAAATACTGTATGAGTGTTTTTTTCCAGAAACAAACTATGCTTGTGGCTACTATATTATAGGTTTCCTTGTTTAAACAAAATAAAATGAATCAAAGTCGAATATAATTCTCACTTTATGTAATTTTATTGAGTGTATTCAAAGTTTGGCTTGAAGCTTGAAATATGAATTGTAACAGTTCGAGCTAGAGATTGGTTCAAATTTGAGTTTGGTTTAAAGTTTAGTTTAACTTTGAGTTCGTTAGTAAACAAAATATCAGATCATGGTTTGAATTTTCAGTTTTAAATCACATATGTATGCATGCATTCATAAAATTTATTGAAGTTCGTAAAGAGTTTCTACTTTCTACTAGATGATTATAAAAACTTTGCAAATCAACTCAAACTCGTTTACAACTCTATACTAAACCATAAATATATTACTAATCAAAAGAGAACAACAAAGTCAAGGCATCGCCTTAAAAAACAAACAAGCATGATGGCCGAAGCCACCAAGAGCCGGTGACCAAAGCTACTGCACATCATCGCAAAACTAAAACTTTAATACGATAAAAATTATCGTCGATGGGTCATCCAACTTGCAACCTAACTTCATTTATTTACAATGTTGTCGTAAGAGAGACAAAATGACAATCATGCTCTTGTTTAGAGTATATGTAGTTGCTAGATGATCCGTCACTTGAATGATTGTATGCCGTTTTACGTAATGAAATGCCACAAATATTAAGTCAGTATCTGAGTTAAATCAAATTCTCTATCAACAAAATAAAAATTATGAACATTGACTTCAATTCCCTTTTCCAGTTTCAGAATACATTAATTGTAGCTAAAAACTATTAGGAAGATTTGGCAGTGAAACCCATTGATTTATTTACTTTAGATAGTAGTTCTCCTTCAATTGGAACAAAAAACCTCCTAATATAGAGCTCTAATTTAGTTATTTTAAAGAAAAATTTAAGTGAAATTAATACCAAGGATTTAAACACCCTACAAAATTATTGGACTGGAGATGATTTAGCGAAATTAATTGTTCGTTGTGCACGAACATCGTACTAATCCTTTGCTAAATTATTTCAGTTTAGTTCAAAACATGTGTTCCAAGTCTGGATTGTCATGCCCCGGGCTCAGGCTCGCGCAAACGCGACTGCACAATGGGCTCCTATAACAACTACTTTGTATCAGTCCCAACTCTACAAAACTGGTTAACCCAAGTTGCTATAATAGTTCATTGTAAGCCTTTATAAACCACTTTACATTTTCATCCACACCAATGTGGGACAAAGGGTATTACAATCACCCATCATTTTAGAACGCAATATCCTCATCGCGATCTAACTCATCGATCCACCGGCACCGGGAATCTAGAGGTGGCTCCTACAGGTTCAAGATGTGGTTCCCGTTATGTAGCACGTTGCCCCGCAGGTTCAAGAGGTGGCTCCCATGCACATAGAACATTGCCCTGAAGGTTCAAGAGGTGACCATGTCGTGTAGCACTTTGCCTCTTAGGCTCAAAAGGTGGCTCCCACACACGTAACACTTTACCCCGCATATCACTTATCTCCCGGTATTGCCTGCTAGTGACTGGCTCTGACACCATTCTGTCACGCCCCGGGACCAGGCCTGAGCAAGCGCGACTGCACAATGGGCTCATATAGCAACTACTTCGTAAAAATGGTTAACCCAAATTATTATAATAGTATATTGTAAGTCTTTATAAACCACTTTACATTTCCATCCACAACCAAAGTGGGACAATGGTATTACATGGATCATCATTAATCTAATATATAAAGAATGACTAATGCCTCTATTATTTTAAGCAAAATAATTTAGGTTTTGAGTAAAGGGATGCACTAATACTATCTCGTCATTCTCAAATGAAAATTTGTTAAATTTATACTAGAAATGTTTTTTTTTTTAAATATACTTATATGAATTAATCTACTTATAAGCTATGCAAGAAGATAAAGTACAAATATAATTGCCGAGATTGATCCATATAACTTATAACACATAAATATGGAGTAATAAATATATTTCCCATATAAATTGTACTGAATACCAACAAAATTATTGGTAAAAGCGTCACACAGCTTGCTTGCATTTTACTCGATTCCCACGCATACGCGTGCAAGTCCATGCACGCTTTACTATTGCATTGTTTCCATATATGTAATGAGTAATCCCATTCCTATTGTTCATTCTTTATTCAAAGAGTAAATCTATCGTCTCTCTCTCTTCTCTCGCTCTCTGTGTGTGTTTCATTGAAAAAATAGAACAATGTTGGAACTTTAGAAGCATGCTGATCTGGTAACCTATCTCTCTCTATCTTCACTCACCCCAACACACAAAATAACATCCAATGTGACGATACATTTGTACAAGTCCTAAAAAGATGATATTACCTGCAACTTTATGTGATGAATTATTTGAATAATCAAGCCAATTCCCTGCCCGATCAATTAAATGCACATATAATTTTTTGTTCAAAACTAAGATTAATCAAGAAATGACGTATTTTATTTTCCAACAACTGGGCAATTGAAATTATGCGAAGAATACGTAATATGAAGATCAAATTCATTATAAAATATTATCATCGCCAATCACGTTCCTCCACGTCACCCATCGTATGTACAAATTCTACATCTGAATCCAGCGGGCTAATTGGGTGGGGTTCACCACACCCGAAACATGGGCCCCGTCGCTCTTCAACAGGTTTGCCACCTCAGCGAAGGTAGTCGGCTCCAATTTCCCACTCGGCTGGCTCCGGCTATGAACTTTCTTATTCTTTGTGTCAACTGGCGTGGTCTCGAATCGAGCCGGGTCAAATTCCTGTCCCAATAATGTTCCTTTGGTTAAAAATTCGTAAGCCATGTAACCGGCTAAAACTCGGTTAGTAGACAGCGGCTGCGCCGCGGCTGCCTTAGATGGCGTCATTGCCGTAGTTGACCAGCTAATGGCCGTTTGTTTGACTAGCGGTTTTTGTGACGTGTCACCGTCAAATTGTTCCCTCTCTTTCCGCTTCCGGGACGCGCCAGGAGTCGGTATTCTTCGCGCGTGTGAGCTCATCTTCACCGTCCGTTTTTATATTCAAGAAAGGAAACAACAAAATGAAGATAAGGGTTCCACGTCACCAATATTCTTAAAGGACAAAAAAGTCGGTCGCTTAAAACGACAAGAAAAGAAAAGAAAAGAAAAGAAAAAGACCTAATCGGTAAAAATACCCAAAAAATATTTCTGAAAGGTGGACTTGAGAATCAAGGAGAACAGATTAGATTTCAGAAAATAGGATTTATTAGCAAATGGAAAATCTGGGCAGCGGTCAGGGCGGAGTAAGGGTGGCGCCACCGGGCAATAGAAAAGAGAGAATGAGGGGATAAAGGGTAGGGTGTGTGTCTGTAGCGTGAATTACCTATTTTATATTGCAACCGGACATTTCAGTTTTGCCCTGGGTTTTAAAGAAAATTACTTCAGCGCCATCGCAAATTGTTTCTAATTATAGATGCATCAAATACTAAGATACACGGACACGACGACACTAACACAACAAGATATGAATATGATGACACAAATTTTCAAAATTTTCAGGAGATGACACAACTGGAACACGCATATATATATATATATATATATATATATATATTACAAATACTAAAATTCATATTTTTTTAAATTCTAAAACTATATAAAATCAACAAAAATATTGTTGTCAAATTCAAGAAGCATATAAATAAATACATGTCACTGACATGACAAACGTTTCAATTCTCTAGGACAACTACAAATACGACGCACCTAATTGCAATGTTTTCATTTAATAATGGACATTTTTGTATTTATTTAGTTATATATATATATATATATATATTTATTTATATACCATATATATAAGTGGGGAAGAGGTTACTGTTCCAACGAACAGTAACCTCTTCCCCTTTTTCCATTTTTCTTTCTTTTTTTTGTTATTTTTTTTTTGTTATTTATTATTAATTCAATAGGTTATTGCCCTTCCATTTTTTCCATTTTTTTTGTTATTTTTACTTTTTTTTGTTATTTATTATTTGTTCAATAGGTTATTGTTCCTGTGATATTCGGCCGTCTTACCTTTGTTCAAATATTCCCTTAATGTATAAGGAGATTATATCAAAACCCTTGACCCAATAGTGCATCCCTCTTATCTCAATTTTTAAAATTTAAAATGTTTTCTTTTTTTTTTTATTTAGAAAAAGCCTTGTTGATTTTGTCAAGTATGAATTAAAAAAAACAGATAGTTTAAAATAGATTTTTGCCGTGGTAAACTTTAATAATACTTTTTTATGTGAACGTATTTATAAAAAAAAGAGTTAAAAATAAGTTTTCGTTGTGGCAAACTTTAATAATAATTTTTTATAAAATATTCGGCATAATGAATTTTTGGTAGATTATAGGTCGTTAGTTTTGCTTGTTTGTATACATTTTGAGTTTTGGCTTACCTACGACCCGTTGCTAATATGTGATTGTTCTCGGTTACCTTTGTTATGATGTTTGGCATCAAAATTTCCCTTAATGTACAAGGAGATTATATCAAAAAAAATTAGAAAATATTAAATTATGATGATTATATATTACTTGCTTGATAATAATTTGGGACGTCACATTTACATTCATTTTGTCAGAAAGTATATAAATAATTATAAAAGTAAGATGATTAATTAATCATGAGGCCATAGCAAGTAATATAAGAGCAATATCCTAAAATAACAATGCAACTACAACAATGAATATAAACTATAATTCCTCTTATGAGATGCTCGCTACTGCTATGAGAAACCGAACATATATCTGCATTATGAAATGAACCATCGTCATTTTGAAAACTCTTGCGAACAACTTTTGATTGTTTTTTTGGAGTTCATTGAGATTTACTTTTATTGTGATATCTGATGTCATCTAATACTGTTTCGTAGATGACTTTTGTTTAGAGAGTTTGTTGGGCCTTACAAGGATATCATATGACAACTATTGCTATGGTGTGCTGTTGGGGAAGACTTTTGTTTACTCCAACCTATTTGATTTTATACACGTACGATTTTGTATGTTCAATGCTTATGAACCATCTTTTTATTCTCTAGAACTGTTTGTTGAACTTGTGTCGACGCTTTATTGGACATATATACCAAATTATAAGCTCACTGGGCGTGGTGCCAAATTAACTAGTATATATATATATATATATATATATATATATATACTAGTTACCTTGGGCACCGCGCAAGGCGCGGTGCCAGTAGGCTAGTTGCAATATAGTATTATAGCCACTTCTCAGGTGTTAATCTTAAATAAGATTTGAAAGATATAAGCATATGCAACATTTTGAGAAAATCCTATTATGGTAAAGTTTCTAAACAAGTGAGGAACAAAAAATAGCTGACAAATCATTTGGCCAAGAGGTAGCACACGTGTTAAATGGAGGAAAAAATCACAAAGCATGCGAAAACCTAGATAGATCTGCAAAAACAACAGATGAAAAGGAAAAAAAACACTCAACCTAAACTCGACAAGTTGGAACTGCATACATAAGAAAATAAATGAGTAGCAAGAAGTCTCTACAAGTTATTTCTCAAAAAAAAAAAAAAAAGTCTCTACAAGTTGGAATTGAAGACATAAGGAAAAAACAGCAAGAAGTCTTGGGACTCAACAAATTGAAAATAAGGGCATGCAAGAACTTACAAAAAACTAATGGTTCATTTCGTGAAATTAAAATAAACACTATTTATATAACATTTCAATGATTATTATGTATAACCAGCAGTTATCTTTAAACTATGTCCATAACAATGGATACCCATTCATAGTAACAGGAACACCTCTAATGTCATTACAACGACAATAAAATATCAGCCTTTTCCACAAAACAATAGGGTAGGAACATCGAAGAAACACTGACCCCTTCTCACACCATTTGAGATGCTGTTTTATGGGAGCGATAACATCATAAGCTCATAACATAAAAATTAAAGGCAGAAGAAAAATCATATTGTTATTTTTAATGGAAGTTAAAAGCTTGGAGGTCAAGAATCAATAATGATTTCATTGAGATATGAGATTATCACATAAATAAAATAAAACATAGTAGATTAATGAAATATGAAGCATCATTACTTGAGCAAATGAGTATATGGCTCGTAAAATCCTAGCGTAATCAGTTCCGTGCACTCGAAGGACAACATCTGCCAGAAGATCACCTCACATAATACACAAGTTGAAAATGAATGCAAGAGATGAGACGTAAACAAACAAAAAATGTATGTTGTATGATATATTTTTTCTCATATATTCAGAATTTAACTAAAACTAACATTTATATATATATTTGTAGAGATACTCTATATGAACCTTCAAATGCTAAGTATACTGATTCCATGAATTCCAAACTATTCAGAAGCTTGATCCCCTATTTTGGTGATAACTTGTGCAGTCACAAACTCCCTTGCATCAAAAGGATTAAACTCCAAACTACCCTCTAAAAATATCTTGAAATATTTGCTTTTTACCACAACCTTCAAGAGTAATATACCTCTAAAAAACCAAGTATTGAGAGAAGATCCACAGAGGAAAAAAATTCCAAAACTCAAGAGAAACAACATTAAAGGCATACTAAACAGCATTAAAACCAACAAATTTAGCGAGAAAGTGAATGTCCAACCTTCTTCTGGTTCTATGACGTATGTGGCAGTCTCCTATTCTTGAGACATATATACTCCAAGTCTTGTGTCATATAACTATTTAACATGCAATAACAAAAGTGAAGAGGTCTCGAATTGTGTGCAACCCGGGAATCGGTTAAAAAAAGGTTGTATCGTTATTTTCAAACCTTATTTAGAAAGATTGTAACATTTTTTTATGCAGGAGAAAGAAAAATAACAATATCTTTTTAAGAAAGAAACTCACATATGAAGATTTCCTAGGAGATAAGTGTCATGACCTTTGTTCAGGATCTGGATTTCATTATTCACCAGTGAAGAATGATAATTACCCCTTATGGATTCGATGCATTGACGAGTTAAACCAATATCACCACCTACATAATTATTTGTTTTTAGCAAATTGCTAGCTAAATCAAAAAAGTAAATATACGACATCATATGATATAGTTTTCCTATGAATGTTCTTTCAAGATCCACAGACAATCTTAGCAAATTCCATCATGATTGAGTTTAAAGATAGAAAGTCAAGGCTTTAAGCTAACATATCACAAAGAATCCGCTAAAAATAAGTGAGAGACATAAATCTTAAACATGTTTAAGAATTTGTAGTGCTAATGAAACCAGCCTCTAGATCGGCTTAAATAACTAAAAGCCTAGATAAATAAGTAAAAAAATGTAGAAACAATGCTAAAGAATATAAAAAAAGTAAGCATGCAAGGTGATAATCATAAAAACCTACAGCATACCTTCCTTATTCTTTGAACTTATCTTCGTACAATGCAAGGGTGTGTTCCATGCTCCCCATCTGAGCACACTGCCAAGCAAGAAAAATATGGAATTTTTTTAGGAATTAGCAGGAATTGTGACATAAACAAAAAGTGAATCCTCCAAAGATAATGTCAATGTAAGAAAAGTTGTCAATAAATAACCAGTTCGTGTATATTGCGACAAAGAAGTGACAAGGAATTATGCAGATCTTCTGAATCCCAAATATTTTGTACATTAGCACTGAGATTTGTATTAGCATGAAAAGGTCCTTGTTGATTCTGCGTCACAGTAATCTCATTTTGATCGCACAAAACAAGCATGACAGTATTTAATTGCTCCCTAAACATTCTCATTCATTTCCAGAGTTTCAATATAACCGGATTCATTTGCATTATACAAAGAATCATGAAATGGCAAAGAATAATATAAAATGTGAAATACAACAGGAAATTTCTCAAAGCGAAAGATAAACCGCAAGATTATTGTCGTCCCTTCATCACTCTAAACCTTCCGCATGACCTCAGGAAATCTGCTTCACTGCCTCTTGGATACACCAGGAGATCTGAATCCAAGCGGGTAGCTCAAGAGTTAAAAAGGGCAGAAAAAATGACAAGCCAAGAAGCCCATTACAGTCTCGAGAATTAAAAAGGACAGCAAGCCCCTCCTTGGACCACATTTTCTAATGTCTCAAATGTAATCAAACTATAACTTACTACTCCCTCTTTGGTTTCATCCAATTGATTGTAGAGCCTTAGGACATAACGATTCTACAAAATAAACCATGTATCCACAGAGAAATCAGCTATATTCATTTATAACAAATTATTTTTACTTCAAGCAACGAAAAGAACAAAAAACAGAAGGTGATAAAAAAAGAACAAAAATGAGAACAAATGAAGTCAAGTGACACATCCATCAAAACAATAGCAAGAGTTTAAGATGCCATACACCATTGTTAAACTTTCGATGTCCCAGCTCCTCTATCATAAGCATATTCCCTTTGACACCCCTCTGAATGGGCTTCTGGAATATGCAGTCATCCCAAGATTTACGGAGGTTCTGAAATTATTTATGAGAATCTTTGTTTCTGTGACTCCACGCACTGCTAAAATGAATAAAATTGATGATATAAAGCAAGAGATCAATGATAAAAACCAAATGGGTCATAATGAACAGAACTTTGATCATTGACACAAGTGAATGGCTCAAACATAACTAAGCTAAACAATGAAGGGAAGATAACAGGCAAAGAGAATAAAAAAACCTCTTTTTTAACCCTCGCAAAAAAACCAAGAACCCCAAAGAACACACACTAAGCAAAATAAAAAAACAAGAAGTGAAAAAACAGAAAAATAAAAAACTTCAGTTCACATCAAAATCTAAAGCAATAAATCTGAGATGTCACAAAACAATCCATCATCACAAAGATCATCAGAACATCCTAAACACACAAAACAGAAAATAAAAACCCTAACAGACGACGAGTTTTTTTTGACAGAAAATAAAAGCCCTAAAATGCATTATCTAATGTACCAACAGTAACAAAAATCAGATTAAAATCATAGCACGAAACCAAAAACCAACCTAAAACAAATAGCAAGCGACGGAGCAGCAAACCCCACAACAACAGACGAAGAGAAAAAATGTTTTTCCTCAGACAGAATAATGAAGAAAGGGAAATAGTGTACCCCCAAATCCCCACCCCTGATTATAATATAAAATAAAAAATATAGAAGAAAAGGATGGAAGATTGCACCAAATCATCCATCGACGACGAGAAGGTATGATGATGTCCAGGATTCACGCGATCTCCTGCTGTCTTGATGGTAAAAATACACGTAAAAAAATTATAATACCTCCGATTTGCAATCCAGGGAGAGCAAAGTAAGAAGAGGCGGAGACCAAAATAACCTAAAAAATTAGAAGAGTCAGAGAGCAAAGAAGCCAAGAAGAATAAAAAAATGACAAAAGTAAAGAAAAGTTACTGTTCATTACTTTTAGAAAACAAGACACAGATCACTATTGAAGTCCTTCAACCCTTATTATATTGTCTAATATATATATACCCTCGAACGTTTTTTTTTTAGTGTTGGTCTGGATAAAAAAATTAAAAGGAAAATAAAAATATGATGTATAGAAAGTTTACTTGATCTTTTAATCAAAGAAGATAAGCAACAAAACATTACAGGTCCATCAAGTCTCACATGCACTCTCTCAGCCCATACGTTATCGACCCCATGATCAAGAAAGGCCATACGAAGATAGATACAAAATTATATGATAAGTAGACTCCGATGTAATTTGTTATTCAGTTACAACCAATTGTACAGAGCCTGTTATGATATGTTTAATAGCTTATAAAATAGTAGCTCAACCATTGCATTTAGTGAAGTGAATTGATATAGAAATGGAATCATTCGATCGTTCCACAATTCATTTCTTCATCCTTTAACTTTTCTAAGTTGGTATCAGTAGCCATTAATGGCGGAAGTTACTTCCCACACTGAGTCACATTTCTCAGCTCACTCTACTGGAGCTCCTGCTAACCAAAGATGTGGCTTCATTGGACATGTGGCAAGTAAATGTTATTATCGTTTCGTTAAGGAGTTTGTTTCTTACCAGCATCAGGCAGGCAACAACCAGTCCAATTATCAAAGTAGTAACAAAGGATCCCACCAATATGCAACTCAATATCCGCAAGTATCTCTAGCGACAGCTAAATCAGAAACCTCTGTCAATGATTGGTGATATCCCGACTCCGGTGCCACACATCATGTTACAAATGAGCTGGGCAATCTGTCTGTTGGCACAGTGTACTCTAGAAATGGTAAGATCCACATGAGAAATGGAGCAGGTGTGTTAATCTCTCATGTAGGACGTACTAAATTTCATTCCCCTCATCACTCTCGATCGTTTGTTCTAAATAATCTGTTGAGAGTTCCTCGCATAACTAAAAATCTTCTTTGTGTCAGTTCTTTTGCTCGAGATAACCACGTGTTTTTTTAATTTCACCCCATTTTTGCCTTGTAAAGGACATAGCAACACAAACAACACTCCTCAGAGGGAATGTGCATGATGGTCTCTACAAGTTCAGCTTTGGTCTTCCTTTAAAAGTCTCTAAACGTCCAGCAACCCGCCTTCATATTAATGCTTCCTCAAAAAACATCTCTACTGGTGGTCCTGAGTCCAACCAACGTTCTCAACAGTCTAGGAATAAATCTTCTCACTTGTTTGAACTATGGCACTCTAGGTTAGGTCATCTAATGTTTTCTGTTGTCAAACAAACTTTAAAGGTTTGCAATCTTTTCTTTCCCAGTAATGAAATGGCTAATTTTTGCACTGCATGTGAATTGGGAAAGAGTCATAGACTCCCTTTTCCTTTGTCTCAAACCACTTTTTTCGAACCACTTGAACTTGTTTATTCCGATGTTGGGGACCCTCAAACACTATTTCTCGTGAAAGATATTGGTATTATGTTAGTTTTGTTGATGCTTACAGCAGATATACCTGGATATACTTCATTAAATTAAAATCTGAAGTAAGTCATATTTTCACTTTGTTCAAAACACAAGTGGAAGTCCAATTCAACAAAAAAAATTAAAATCCTTCAAACTGATGAGGGAGGAGAATTTCGGGTTCTATCTCCCTTTCTTCAAACCCACAACATCATTCATAGAGTTTCATGTCCCTACACGTCTCAACAAAACGGTATTGTTGAACGTAAACATAGGACATCGTCGAAACAGGTCTTACATTGTTAGCCCATGCTTCTATGCCTCTCATCTTCTGGGCATACGCTTTTTCTACAGCTGTATTTCTTATTAATAGGCTCTCCACCACTGCTATTTCTTGTTATTTCTGGTGCCTCTTTTCAAACTATACAAGAATACTCCAGACTTTTCTCTCCTCAGAATCTTTGGTTGTTTGTGTTTTCCTTGCCTACGTCCCTACAATAATCATAAACTCAACTTTCGGTCCACCTCATGCACCTTTATAGGATATATTAATATTCATAAGGGTTTTAAATTAACCAATATAATAAGGCTCAAAGAGTATGAACAGTAACTTGAGTCTACATTTAACAAATCGATGAACAGTACCTTCACAATTGTTTTTTATTAATTATCTTTGTTGGGCTTGTGGGATGGGTTTTTTCCCTCCTTGACAATAGATGTTGGGCTTGTGGGAGTGTATTGGGCTTGTGGGAAAAAGTTGGGCTTTTTTTTTTTAATCTGGTTGGGTGAGGGATTGCTGATTGCGAGCCCTTCTCGATTTTCTCAGCGTCGCTCTCAGCGCCGCCAGGCGAGGAGGTCGTCGCCGTCGGTGGTTGGGGCCTGCAAATCGCCGCCTGTACGAGATGGACGTGTTGTCATAGGTTTATCAGATTACGTTCCTAGGTGATGGTTGTGGGCTTTCTTGCGGACAAGAGGGCGCCGTCTGTTATTACCCACCGGTCAATGTCGGTGACCGGATTTGCTTTCTTTTCCTTCCTTATCTCTTTTCGTTGCAGGTGTTTGAGTGATGGGGCGTGCCATCATTTCGTTTCGCCGGCGTTACCTCATCTTCTGGTTTGAGACCCATTTCTCTCCTTCTATAAATTATGTTGTTTCTTGTCGATTTTTGCGTGGCTTTTCTGATTTAGGGCTTCTGCTGTTTATTGCTCAGTCTTCGTTCTCAGGTCAGTTCCATTGCCCAGTTTTTTCTCCCTGGTTTCCCTGCTTGCTGTAAATTTGTTCCGCTTCTGGGTTTAGATGTGGCTTCCGGTTTTCAAGATATGCGTTCCGATTTCATTTTGGGTTTCATTGTGTGGTTTTCTCGGGTGTTGGGTATTTGATGTTTTCATTGTGGGGTTTTGGTTTTCTCGGCTGTTGGGTATGTGATGTTTTCATTGTGTACCTTGGACGGTGTTGTTTCCTTGCCTAGCATGTGTGTGCAGTTCTTGTGGTTGAAAGTTGGGCTTGTGTTCTAGGGTTTATCGCTACATTGATGACTTGATGTTCTCGGCCAAGCTTCGGGAGCTTCAGATTGCAGAATATTATTTGAGTTATTAGTCTTCTTCCATATGTATTTTGAACACTTAGATGGTTTTTTTTTATAAATGTTGTCTTCAGATCCCTGTTTTAAGGAAAACCAGCACTTTTATGTGTGGAGGTAGAATTATGGGGTCTTTGCTTTTGAGATTAGTTTTTGGTGGATTGCTCGATTTTTTTTCTTGATACTCTCAATTCAGTTTCTGAATATGGCTTTCAGGGTTGCTTATGAGTGTCTTAGAAGTTTTAGTTTAAAATGTTGTCTTCAGGTCCTTGTTTTAATGAGAAGAGAACTTTTATGTGTTGGGGCAGGATTTTGGGGTCCTTACTTTTGAGATTAGTTTTCGGTGGAATTATCGGATCTTTTTTTTAAAAAGCTCTCAATCCAGTTTATGAAAATGGCTTTCAAAGTTGCTTATGAGTATGATATGATGTGAATGTGTTAACTTCGAATTTCTTTTGGATCCTATGTTTCCATGGTGGATTGTTTTTTAAGTTGCTTGCTAATTAGTATGATATGGTATTTAAACGTGTTTTTAAATAGAGGGAACTTATGTTGAGTGCATGTTTTCTGTTGTCGGGTAATGTTTCACCATTTTTAAAATTCCTTATATGCTTTCCCTATGTCAGCAAGCCAAATGGTATTACTACCTCGCCCTTGGATTGGTTGATGTGGAAGCTAATTTTCTTGGTCAGTTTCACGAGTTTTAGAAACTTTGACATTGAAACATCAACAAACAATCTTCTTCTTTTTGCCATTGACCGAAAAGTGAATTTATAACGCATCACGGCAGTGTTGTAAAGTTGTGATTTTTTTACATTTTATGAGGCGTGATGCCTCGTCATCCTGCTAAACAAGGATCTAAAGGCTGTGCCAAGTAAGTAGCTGCAAGAGTTCTTCCACTTTCATGATTTACCCGGGGATCTTTAATAATCTCCAATTGGCGAAAAATGCGCACACAAATCTTGTATAGGGTATCTTATATTTTTTTTAAAAATATTTTGGTTACAAATTTGATGATTTGTCAAAGAATCAATTGTATTTATGCACCAAAGAGGCCACAATAATGTGCTTTTGCTCGATGTATGGTATAGAATATAGATATATGTTATGTGAATATTTAAGAAATTTATTTTATATTTCCAGAAATGTTAATTTGACTGATTGTGAATTGTCAAAAGTTACCTCTAGAAGCTATGATGGGAAACCAATAAGTGATGGTTTTTTTTTTGGTGATTCTCTGATTATTCCATAGCCCATCTGACTGTAGCAATTTTTTGTTATTATAGATTTCATGATTTTGTTTTTGGCTATTTTAATGTGAACTTTAGTTTTAAGTTTTTTCTTCCCGCAAAACCATAACTTTTCATGTGTGCCTTATCCTATCTGGTTTATATGAGTGAATTGTTAGCTATGCCGAGAATCTCTTCTAAATTATCTATGGCGCTTGTAAGATTCTATGATGTAATATTTTTGGCTACAAAATGTAATTTTCACAATAAACACGATAGTTGGAGGCATGCATCTTCATCATATTATACATCACAAAGCTTCAAAAGCTTTAATTAATCATGAGAATCATTAAACATTTTGATTGGACCAGCTCGAATTATGCGTTGTGTCGTGTTTACTGCACCTGCATAATATTTACCAACATTTTTACTTTATCAGTAAAGAATGTATTCTTTATTCTTATTTTCTGGAAACAATTGTTTGAAGAGAAATTGTGTTAAACAGACTCTCATGCTTTCTTTTGTAGGTGTAGTTGCTATGCTTTTATCTTTGCCTCTTGCTTTCTTCCATTTTGGTATTTCCAAGGCTCGCTTGAGGATTTCTTTGGATTTTGGGGTTCCTTATTTTTGGGTGATGTGGCTTTATTAGTTCCTCTCATTTTGTTGGTTGTTATGGCTGCAGGTTTGTTTAAAGGGGGACGTTGCTTGATCACTTCCTTGCCGCTTTTATTTATTTTGATGTTGCTACGCCAACGTGCTTGGCATTAACGACGCTCCATTATCGACAACTTTATTGAATTCATTTGGCACGCTTTGCAGGGCCTAATCTCGTTCTGATCTTACTACAACTCTTGCCGGTAACGTACAATTTGACTGCTTTGCGCGATTCATATAGGTAATCCTCGCTTATATTGATGCATATGCCTTTAGGTTATTAATGATGGACGATTCATTTTTCGTCTGAATATCATGAATCCATTGAAATGTGGAAAAATAGCCCCATATAAGGTTGAAATTATTGTTATCGGTCTCCCTTCTTCAATGTGATTTTTTTAAGGTCAACCAATATCTCCTTTTTGGCCCTACTAAAATAATGTCTTGGGCTTCTTGAGTTTATTGAGCGAACGAGCAACTTAATTTATTTGACCAATTATTTCTAAAATTGTTAAGCCCTTTATATTAAGATAAATTTACTTGGTTATTTAGGATTACGTTGTCATTGGCGTTTCGATAGATCGATCGGCATTAGCAAACTGTTTAATTTCATATGGGATTGGTGAAGTGTTACTTGACTTTTTTTTGTGAATAAACCAGCTTCCTAACTATGCGGGGGGAAATTATTGCAAACGAAGGAAAAATCTTTAATTATTTCAATTAAAAATTCCTCCAAGTTAATTGTTTAGTAATCCTAGCAACCAAACTACGATTACGTATGTTTGTCATTACATGCAATACTGAACCAGCTCCCTCAAATGTACCGCTCCTTGTCCCTGGAAACAAAGAACCTATGCCTCATGAGAAAAGGACCCAAATAATACAAAACAAGAAAACAAACAATTGGCTGCTCGTTTCTTCAAAGCCATCGGGAGACGAATTGAAATTAATTATAATAATAATAATGCTAATCAAAAGCATAGAAAGGTAAAACATAGGTGCTCAGTCGCTTGACAAGAATCATGTCATGTTTCACTCCGCCCCCACGCTTTCTTCTACGTGTCTCATGCCGATTTCCAGTTTTTGCCTCTTGCTCTACATGCATCCGTACTGACGCTCTCCTTTAATTTCGGGCTCGTTTTCCTCCCCACCTGCTGAGACGTTGTCCTCTCTACTTTGCCCGTCTCCCTCAGTACTTGGTCACCAATAGTGTTCTCATGTTTTCCTCCCCACTATGTCTCTTTAGGCCCCGCATAAAACAGTCGTTTGGCATCTTTGTTGTTGGTCGGGAATGTCAAAAGTTGGTCCAAGGGACATCCATGGCACCCAGGAAGGACGTGCTAACTCAACTCCCCGCCGCACGGGCCATACTCCGCCTTTGCTAGGTATATTCCTCTCACTTGGCTAATTAGTTTTATTGTCCTCCCGCTTTTTTCATCTCGTTATTTCAGGCTCGTCCGCGTCGCCCCGCACCCCAGCCCAGCTCCGGAGCAAGCGAGCTGCGCCATCCCCGTCAAGCTCTGTCCCCTACAAGTCTCGACGGTGCCCTTCTGCAGGTTCGACAACCTGGCCAAACTTCGTTGGCTCTTATACTTTGATTTTTCTCACACATTATTTTATACATGTTTATGCTTCTAACGCTAAGTTGCTAACTTTTCCTTCCTTCACCCTCAACTCTTGGACAGACGCCACCAATGATATGGTTTTAACCAGACGACAGCGCATTCTTAGGTATCTCGACAGGATTTGTCTTCTCCCGACCAAAGCGTGGAACCTGCCCACCGCTGCTGATTGCGAGCATTGCGGCGCCCGTCGCTTTTACAGGGAACCCCCAGGCTTCTGTTGCGCCAGTGGCAGTGTCAACCTTATCCCCACGCGGATGCCGTTGACCTTGTGGCAACTCTACACTACAACTTCGTCACATCTTGCCGACCATTTCCGACAACGTTGTCGGACATACAACAACTCTTCAGCCTTTACTTCCATTGGAATATATTACGATCATGAATTGTGCCGGGGGACCAAAGGGATCTACACCTTCAAAGTTCAGGGCGGCATTTACCATTTCATACGGGACCTGATTCCTGCAGAGGGGTGTGGCCGCCAACTGCAGCTATACTTTTACGGAACGGAGAATGAAATTGATAATAGGCTGTCCCAGTCGGGCGATTTGGACGCTAAGTTAATAGCATTCATCATTGAAATCATGAAACTCAACCCATATGCAAATTTCTTTAGGAGTTTGAGGGATCTGCCTGACCTAGCCTCATACAAGATTGTGCTACGTGCCGATCCTTCTTTAGATCATAGGGTATACAATTTGCCTGTTGTTGACCACATCGGGGCAATTTGGAATGAGTTAATTGATGCTCCTTCAGAGCGTCCACATGACGTACGTGTGTACACGAAATCAGATGGCACGCAATTCATTCACTACTATTATGGTTGTTACGACCCTCTTCAATATCCGTTGTTATTTCCATACGGAGAGCCTGGTTGGCACACTGGAATCCTAAAAGAACACTCCACTTCTCATGCATCCTACCCAGATCTATTGACGCCTGACGATGATCCATCTTCGCTCCTGCCATCACAACACATCTCCGGTTCGTCCCTGCTGGTCGCTGAGCAAGAAAGTAAGTCTTTCTTTATTCACCCATCCCCCTGCGCTTAACCTATTTTCATTCATGTTTGATTTTGTTATTTGGATTGTTCTAAACATCTTTCCCATTTCCCTTCCAGATTTGGATCGCAATCGGGATAATCGAAGAAATGTTGCCGCCCGGGAATTCTATTGTTACAGATTTCAACTACGGCGTGGAGACATCTGCAATATACTGCGCACGGGGCGTCTTATCCAGCAATATCAAATCGACATGTACGTAAAAATTGAAACCCAGCGTTTAGATTACTTCCGTAAAGCACAGGCGTAAAGCGATATCCGATCAGAGTCTTTTCAAGGTATTGTTGATAGCATGGCCTGTGATGGAATTTCCTATGGCAGGTCCATCGGGCTGCGCACAGTACTCCCAGCTTCGTTCATAGGCGGCCCCAGGGATCTCCGCCGGCGCTACATGAATGCACTTGCCTTAGTCACAACGTTTGGCCGGCCTGATTTTTTCATAACAATGACGTGCAACCCAAATTGGTTAGAAATACAAGATGAGCTACTACCTGGGGAACATGCACATAATCGCGCTGATCTACTTGCGAGGGTCTTCCGAGCAAAGAACGAAGAATTGAAGGACGAGATCGTTGATAAACAAATCTTTGGGAAAGTAGCTGCCTACTTGTATGTTGTCGAGTTTCAAAAAAGAGGTCTACCTCACGTGCATTGGCTCGTTATTTTGAAAAACAAATACAAAGTTACTTCCGTTGATGCCTATGATCGATTCGTCTCCGCCGAAATCCCCGACCCTTCAACTGATCCTCATCTTCACTCCTGCGTTTCCAAACTACATGCTGCATGGTCCTTGTGGGGAGTTAAACCCAACAAACGTCTGCATGAGGGGGGGATCTTGCAAAAACCACTAGCCAAGAGAATTCGTTCAGTCAACTTCACATCGTGCTGACTCTTACCCTGCGTACAAGCGCCGCGACAATAACCGGACAGTCCTCGCCCGGAGGAAACTATTGGACAATCGATGGGTGATTCCATACAATCCTTATCTTCTTGCAAAATTCGACAGCCACATTAATGTTGAGATATGTGCAGATGTCAAGGTCGTTAAGTACCTGTATAAATATGTGTGTAAAGGGAACGACAAAGTTGCTTACAATGTAGTTGCCACCGCTGCGCCGGACAACATGGACGAGATACATGACTTCCAATCTGCACGTTGGCTTTGTGCTCCAGAGGCTATGTGGCGCATTTATGGTTATACACTTTACGAAATGAGCCCCGCTGTTATTCAGCTTCATGTTCATCTCCCGAATTCTCATTATATCTTTTTTCATGCTGCACGTTCCTTAGAAAGCATCTTATCGAACCCCAACAATTCGAGAACCCAATTGACACAGTTCTTCTCGATGAATGCGACGCATCCAGACGTCCGCGCCATGGATCTGCTTTATCGTGAATTCCCTAAGCACTTTGTCTGGAAGTCTACACACAAAGAATGGTCTTATCGTAATCGTGGCACTGCCATTGGACGGCTTGTGACGGTGAGCCCCGTCGAGACCGAACGATACTATTTGAGGTTGTTGTTGAGTCATGTCAGGGCACCCACTTCATTTGAATATTTGAGGACCCACAGCGGTGTGCTCTTCCCAAACTTCCGGGAGGCTGCAATGCAACGTGGGCTACTTGATGCAGATAACGACATTCGAGCGTCCATAGAAGAAGCGTCGACTTATCAAGTCCCATATACATTGCGCCGTCTATTTGCAACTATCCTTGTTTACAACCTTCCTTCAAACCCTGCCACCCTTTGGGAAGAATTTAAACTACATCTTTCTGAGGATTTTTTATCGACTTGCGATCGACAGGAACATGATTGCATTCGATCGTGCTCTACGCTCAATTGATGTTTTCCTCCAATCAATGGGTAAAACCGTGGATGATTTCAATCTCGTGCCATTTAAGACTTGGGTTAGTGAGGTCGAGATGCGGAACAAGGATTACGAGAATGAGCTTAGCATCTCCGTTACTGAGGAAGAATTGAACGCTGTGCACAAGCTAAATTCAAGACAGCAAGAGGCCTTCGATTCTATCATAGCGTGTGTGGATGACCCAAATGGGGGTGCTTTTTTCATCGATGGGCCCGGTGGATCAGGGAAGACTTTCCTGTATCGCACACTGTTGGCTATTGTCAGAAAGACCCGTGGTGTAGCCCTAGCAGTTGCATCGTCAGGCGTCGCAGCATCACTCCTGCCTGGTGGGCGGACTGCCCATTCACGATTCAAACTTCCAGTCATAGTTGACCAATCAATCTCTTGCGCAATTAAAAAACAAAGCATCCATGCACAGCTTATTTTATCGGCAAAGCTAATTATTTGGGACGAGGCTTCAATGGCCAACCGAAGATGTATCGAAGCTTTGGATGTTTTATTGCGCGACCTTACGGATAATCAACAATTATTTGGAGGCAAGACAATTGTTTTTGGTGGAGATTTCAGGCAAACAATCCCAGTTGTAGTAGGTGGTTCTCGTGAGGATGCGGTCGATTCATGCCTTGTCAATTCCCCTTTGTGGCCTAAGGTTCAAAAAATCCACCTACTCCAGAATATGCGCGCCCGAGGAGACCCATTTTTTACAGAGCTCTTATTACGCATTGGCGATGGAACAGAACCACTAAATCTCAAAGACGAAATCACATTGCCAAAAAATATGTGCTTACCATACGTCGATTGCGACGAGCCGCTAGACTATCTCATCAGCGCGGTTTTTCCTTCCTTCGATGATTTTTACACGGATCCTTTCTCAGTTATCGATAGGGCTATACTAACACCCAAGAATGATTGCATGGAGCACATAAACAATGCCATGATTGACAAATTTCCCGGAGAACTTGCCGAATATATAAGCGTTGACATTACAAAGAACGTACACCAACAATGCCAATACCAAGATTTCTTAAATGGGGTCTCTGCACCAGGTTTGCCTCCTCACGTGCTTCGCTTGAAAAAAAATTGCCCTATCATGCTACTGCGCAATATTAATCCATCTGAAGGCCTATGCAATGGCACACGTCTCATCTGCCGTGAATTGGGCAAAAAAGTTATTGGCGCTGTCATAGCGTCTGGCGAGTACACCGGGAAATTTGTCTTCATCCCGAGGATACCATTGGAAACTTCGGATAATCTTAGATGTCCCATACCTTTTAAGAGACATCAATTCCCTATACGACTTTGTTTCGCAATGAGTATTAACAAAGCCCAAGGGCAAACACTTGATAAGGTTGGGATTTACTTGCCCCAACCTGTCTTCTCACATGGTCAACTATATGTCGCACTTTCTAGGGTCAGATGTGGTAGTTCCGTCAAAGTCCTGATCAAACCATCAACTGCAATCTTTACCACACACTGTCAAACTAAGAATGTTGTTTACAAAGAGATTCTAAATGCCGCCATGTGAAGATGAGTAGCTTACGCGCACAAAATTAACTCGATACATGCATGTTTCTTTTGGTCGGAAGGGGAGCGGGAGGGGGGAAGGGGATTCGCCAACCTTGATTTACAACTTATTTGGCCTTTACAGGTTTTTTACAAGCTTGCGCTTGCATTGTTTCGACTTATCTCATGTGCTGAGCATTACATATTTCTTGTGCTTTATGTCTTTGCCCCATTCAATATCGACAACCCTGTTTGTGTGGAAGAATTGCACCACCCATACACGATTGCTTCAGTCTTTTTTACCGACAGGCCGAAAATGGGTGAAAATGTAATGCCTATTAGATCAATAACTACCGAGACAGATAGATGGTCAGCGAAGGTACGCGTCGTTAGCAAGCTTGGGGTGAAAACCGCAATATTCTCGCCAACGAAATACCAAAAAATGATTCTTGCTGACGAAACGGTAATTCTTTCAAGTTATTAATGTCACTTTCCATGCGTATTGATTACAGTCATATATTTATTGCTTTGCCTGGTGTTTTGTAATAGGGTGACACGGTGGAGGCCATAATTTTCAAGACTGATATTGACTTATACAAATACTCTCTCGAAGAATCGAAGTCATATACGATCTCAAATGCTCAGGTCACAAAAGTAAAAGATATTTACAAGAACGACCTGGTCAGTAGTCCATACCAATGGACTATCACCTCAAATACTTCGGTCGTACCTGTTGTTGATGGCGTCATTTCTCCATCCTCGTTTCGCCCAAGTTTCATAGGGTCTGAACAGTTTGTTGCGCACTTGGAGTCAAAAAAACTGATTAGTAAGTAATTGACGTGTTTTCAGATGTGCCTTTTGGCCTACACAGCGATTAATAGTCATCTCCTCAAACCCCTCGACGATCGACCTCTTCTGCTCAGGTACCATCTGCGTGATAATTGCAAAAAGGGCCCCCAGGAAAATTACTACTCAAGCCCAGACACAAGTTCTGCATGAATATGCGGCAATTGATACACAGTACTTTTTTTATTTCAGTATAGGTTTTGCCCTTTTTTTTGCCGGCTCCCATGCATGTGTAGTTTATCGTCTTCATATCTTGCTAGATTTACCCCATTTGTCGTTACTCTGTGGGGAGACGCTGTCACTCCGCAACTGTTTGCCATTTTCGATGACTGTTACAAGCGACCAGCCCTCGCCCTCCTCAATTTTATGGTGAAGGGATACTACGGTTAACTCCCTACTATTTTATTTACGAACTTATAATTTATGTTGCGTCTTACGCTTGTTATTGCATTCCTTTACATAATCAATGGACTATCATTGGTAGGTTTGTCACTTAGCTCGACCTCATCTTCAGTTGTTCTTGAACAAATGGACAATAAATGCTTCTCTGACCTACAAACATGGTAATTATCCTGTCACCCATTTCTTACATATTACATTACAATAACACGCTTCTTGTGCTTATAATATATTAATTTCCCATTGGTCCATTTTATTTTCATAGGCGGACCAAGGAAAAACTTCTCATTGATGATGTCGTGGAAAGGGGTGGTTTTTTCGAGGAAAAGCTCAATGTCAAAGGAGGACAACCCTTACCGATCAACACTGTCTCCGAAGTTCTTCAAATTGAAAAGGTTTTAAAAAAACATCCAAGCTCTACGCCTAATCTCCTTTTGGTAAACTCAATGGACGTTCTTCTCTTACGGTTTCAATTTCTCAGCCGGGCAGATATAATATCAGGGTCAAAGCTTGCTTAGACGACGCGTCCCAAAACTTTGTTTACATGGGATGTGAAGAATGCCGTTGTGGAATTAACGCCGACTACAATTCTGTTTTCACTTGTAAGACATGCAATGCAAAAAAAATAGCAAAACCCAGGTACTAATTGCCGCCGAGGTTTTACCATCATATTTTTTCATGATATCATAGTCTTTCGGCGTTTTCATGTGTTTCTTTTTTACTTGTAGATTTCGGTTCTGCCTCAAAGTTTCTGATCGTACTGGCTCACTCGATGTTACGGTGTTTGGAAAAGAAGGAGACCTAATCATTGGAATGTCTGCGCAGGATTTCTACAACAAAACTTTGCAGGTAATATCAGTAGACCTTGCCACTCCTTTACTTTATCGAATCTTTCTGTAGAATATTGAATCATACAACATGTGCTTCGTTCCTCAGGACGGGACGCCTCCAGTTGCTCTTGTTAGACAGGGCTTGAAGGATCGCGAAGTATTCATGAAGATACGGTCGAGTCTATTTAGCGGACGCAATGCGAAAGAAATCATCGTGTATAGCTTACTAGCTCTGGAATATGTTGACAGTCTTGCAAGGCCTGCCCTACCGCCAACACCAAGCCCCATTAAATATTTGGCTGCTGCTATGGCTTCCACCCAAGAATTACAAGGTTCGTTTGTCTTGTTGGCCATTTATTCGATTAATGTTGGTCTCGTTCTATTCTACACAAAATATTTTATATGCTTTCCCAGAGGGCCCAAATACAGCCAAAAGGAAGCTCGATTTCGGATCGGCAATAACACCACCATCCAATGACCCTACAAGCGTTGACACGGGAAAAACAGCGGATGTCTGTGAGATAGGTTATCCTTTTAAACTATATAAAAAAAAAACTGCAGCATCCCAATATGTAATCGACGGGTTTATTAAATTTGCCTTGAATGTTATACATAGGGGCTGTTTCGGCTCGGAGACGCCTTATAAAAAAAGGAAAAACCAAGGTCGGGGAAGACAGTCCGCCATATGATCCAAGTTAGTGGTTGCTACCAAATTGTCTTGAATTTTATTATAGTGGCACTTCTTACTTGGACAAGTGGCTAGAAATAACTCATTGCAACAAAACGGTGTTCTGCATATATTACAGGTGTTGTGCCATTTGAGGACCCCGAGATGCCGAGCATCGATTTACATAACATTGTTTCTTCTGATGACGGTAAGCCTCTTTTAGATTACCACCTTTCAAATATTTGTCTTCCTTTAAAATTCAAACATACATAATGTTTGGTCACATATTACTTGGAAATATATTACAATGTTGTGTGTGTGTGTTTCTAGATCTCGTCCAGCCAAACAATGCTCGTGTCCTATTAAAAAATGCACATGTTCGACCCACAACTGGAGAAAATTTAGTCGACCGGACAAAAATCGACATGCCTCTACTCGTGAAGTCAGAAAAAGGTAATCCTCCTCACAATACAGCTGAATTTAGCTTCGTCATCACCAATAAATAACCTACTTAATTCTATGTTTATTTGGCATGAAAAGCTATTACGATGAAAAGTGTCCCTATCTATGTAACACAAAGAAATTCTGATGCAGGTGGGGGCGCCCACAAAAAACAAACACGGAAGAGGTTCTTGCATCGCGTCATCACTGATGATGACGACTCAGAAGACGACATCAAAGTTGGCCAGACACTCAACCAAGATGACAGTCCCATCAAAGGTTTTTTCATACTATCCATCTATCAAACATCAATTTGGTTTTTCCTGGGCTTTTCCTACAACCGTTAAAGGTTTTAATGTCCTGCCCAATGCAGATGCTGCCAATGAAGTGACCAATACAAAAAAGTCTGCAAGGGGAAGAATCATTAAAGCCAAGAAATTTGACTAGCTATGCAATGTCATCTCCTACCATGACATACCGAACACATGTTTGCTCTATAATGAACCATTATCGTTTTGAAAACTCTTGAAGCCGACTTTTGTTTAGTTTTGTGGTCTGTTAGGGTAAACCTTTTGATGCGCTATCGGATGTCGTCTATTGCGATGATGCACTTTTTATCATAATTTCTTTTTGGGATATCTTGCCCCCTGCTAAGAACTAACAATCTTATGTCTACATGCTATTTTTTGTTTGTAATTACAGTCATTGCTATAATACTTTAATATATGATCCAGAGTTATTTTAATACTTGAACTTGCATGGGCAACTTCTAGGCCATTATATTTTGGTTAAAGGTTTGATTGAATTGTTGTCCAAGTTGGAGAAGGACCCTCAGCTCAACCTACTGCTAGGTTAGCATGCCCATTTTCGTTTTTTATCGTTGCAATCGAGTATTATTTTATTACGTGACGAAGGTGCTTGTTCATAGATTTGTATACATAGTAATGTTTCTCTTTGAGAATATCCATAAAAAAAACATCAGGAATCTATCTTTTGCATGCCGTCATATACATGATTTTTAGTCGTATCGTGCTTTTTACGAGGTGCTTGTCATAAGATATTTCGCGGATTTATCTTGCGAAGAGTCTTTTTATTTGTTTCTTTGTACATATTCTTTCAACAAACCTACAAAATACTGATTTAGTTAAATACATACCTTTGCCCAGTAATCTTGCCCCTGGCACCGTGCCTTGCACGGTGCCAAGATACACTAGTGTATTAATAAATATGGAAGAGTTTACATCTCGCAACATGTTAAGTTCAATGAATTCTCCTTCCCTTTTGCACATATAATCACATCCAACCCAATTCCTATTCCTGATGAGAGGAATTCTTCCTCATTTTTCTATATTCCACACACATATTCTTACCAATCTCCTGGAAGTAATCCTATTTCCTCATCTCCTTCTTCATCACCGTCCGACTCTAACCATACCTCAATACCAAATATTTCTTCTCCTACGTCGTCCCCTATTCTTGAATCATCTGTCCATGTTGAGTCTTGTAGTACTCCTAATGTAGGTGAACACCCTGCTCCTGCTCCTGCTCCTAGGGGTGCTTAACGGGTCGGTTCTATCGTTCTGGAATCGGTATCTTACCTGTTCCGAACTAAACGGATCCGATTCCGGGCTGAACCGGAACCAGATCCGTTATTTTAAAAAAATTAATTTTTTTTTGTAAATTTAGATAAATACATTTGAGGTTAGTTTACAAACACAGATGCCCATTAGCTCAATTGATTAGAGTTGTAGAGTAGAAGATGATGATCGCGTGTTCGAATCCTCCAAGCAACAATTTTCCTTAATTTTTTTTAAAAAATTAATTAAAAAAAACAAGTTCCGGGTTGGAACCGGTCCAACCCGGAACAGGTAGCCCCGGAACCAGATCTGATCCGGTTCCTTATCGGATTGCACTGGTTTCAGAATTAGTGGATCCGGAACCGGCCGGTTCCGGTCTGGATCGGGTTGGATTGACCCGTTAAGCACCCCTACCTGCTCTTGGCAACATTCATCCAATGGTAACACGCTCTAAAACAGGGATCTTCAGGCCTAAAGCTTTAACCATTACTACGTTTCAAGAACCACAGACAATATGGGAAGCAAAACAGGACAAGAATTGGTGTGAAGCTATGGACTCTGAGTACAATGCTCTTATTTGTAATAAAACTTGGTCCTTCGTGCCTCAACCTCCTAATACATCCGTCATTGTGTGTAAATGGGTTTTCAAACTTAAAACTCATCTGGATGGTTCTCTAGCACGACACAAGGCAAGGCTCGTGGCTAAAGGATACTCTCGAAAACCTGGATTTGATTATACTGAGACGTTTAGTCCAGTTGTGAAACCCACTACCATCCGCGTAGTGCTGACCATTGCCGTCTCAAGATGCTGGTATATTCTACAACTTGATGTCAACAATGCATTTCTCAATGGAACTCTAGAAGAAGTTGTTTACATGAAACAACATCCAGGTTATGAAACTAAAAATGATACTGCTCCTCTTGTGTGTCGGCTGCACAAAGCTATTTATGGGCTTAAACAAGCTCCACGCGACTGGTTCGACAAACTCCGCAATGCTCTTCAACTTATGGGATTCATTATGTCACGAGCCGATGCATCATTATTTGTTCGATTTAGCTCTACCTCTGTTATTTATCTTCTCATTTACGTTGATGATATAGTTATAATAGGTAGTGATCGTGTTCAGATTGACGAGATTATTCGACTATTGAATGCTCAATTCTCCCTTAAAAATCTTGGAGAACTATCTCATTTCCTGGGCATAGAGGTATAACACTCACCTGATCAATCATTATTTCTTACTCAGTCTAAATATATCAGGGAACTCCTTCTAAAGACTAAAATGAACCAAGCCAAGCCGCTGCCTACTCCTATGTCCACGGGAGTAAAACTTTCTGCTCGAGACGGTGACTCCTTTGAAGATGTCACACTTTATAGGAGCACCTGTAGGTGCCCTTCAGTATTTAACGATCACAAGACCCGACATTGCCTACAGTGTCAATCGTGTTTGTCAATTCATGCAAACTCCTCTCTACACTAATTGGAAAGCTGTCAAAAGGATATTACGCTATCTAAGTGGCACAGTTCATTTTGATATTCGTCTTAGTGATGCTCCCTCTCTTTCTCTCCATGGATTTCGTGATGCTGATTGGGGGAATGATATTGATGATCGTCGTTCAATTTCGGGTTTTCGCTGGTTCCTTGGACAATCCCCAATATCCTGGAGATCAAAGAAACAGACCGTGGTTTCCAGGTCTAGCACTGAAGCTGAATATAGGAGTATCGCTAATGCAACTGCCGAAATGTCGTGGATTCAGTCTCTGTTGCATGAATTACATATTCATCATCAAGGTGTTCCTACTCTTTGGTGTGATAATATCAGCATTATTGCCTTGAGTTCTAATCCGATTCTTCATTCCAAAACTAAGCATTTTGAATTGGATTTACATTTCGTGCGAGAGAAAGTTTTAGCCAAAATGTTAGTGTTAGACACGTTCCATCGTACGATCAAACGAATATTCTTACCAAACCGTTATCAATCTATTGGGTTATGTGGATGGTAGTTTTCTCCATTTCCGGTGCAATATTTATGTGATGATGACCCTGGTCGCGGAACTGAGACACGGTCCCTACTCCCGATGGGAGGCAGCAGTGAGGAATCTTCGGTAATGGGGAAACCTTGACCGAGTGAAAAAGGAAGGAGGAAGGTCTAGGCAGATAGGCAGGGATAGGAATCGTTTGGCTTGTTTCGTTTCGGGTCAATCCCTTGGTTTCGGGGTCTTGTCAACATGGGCACCACGCACCCTTTGCGCTTATTGATAGAGATAGTGGCGATACATACGGCTTTTTGGCCTATGCTGACTTCGTAAGAAATACACGAATCCACGCTAACGTACATCCTGCTAACTACACACTACTATAAGAAAGAACTTGTTGGCAGGGACATGAAAGAACATTTAGGAATGATCTTTTCCACATGGCACGAAGGCAGCTATGCATCGATTGCAGCCGAAGAGCCTACTACCTAATAGCGCCCCCTCTGTTGAAAAGTCAGGACTTGTTGTCTCTGTTGCCTTTCTTTCGGCTTATGGTTATATACCCTTTCAAGCTAATTTAAAGGGAATCCGCATCGGTATTAGTGTCCCATAAGAGTTGGTTCAATTCCCCTATCAACAAACCTATTCATCTGGAAGTGTTTCTCATATACAAGGAAATGTTGGGTTTAATCGTCTTCGCAGCAAGCTTCAGGTTGTTTCTAAACTCCCACTTAGCTTGAGGGAGGAAGATAAGCAACAAAACATTACAGGTCCATCAAGTCTCACATGCACTCTCTCAGCCCATACATTATAGACCCATGATCAAGAAAGCCCATATGAAGATAGATACAAAATTATATGATAATTAGATTCTCTGATGTAATTTGTTATTCAGTTACAACCAATTGTACAGAGTATGTTTTGATAGGTTTAGTAGCTTATATAACAGTAGCTCAACCATTGTATTTAATGAAGTGAATTGATATAGAAATGGAATCATTCGATAGTTCCACAATTCGTTTCTTCATTCTTTCACGTTTCTAAGTAAAGAAAGTTGTTTGAAGACGGTGAAATTAATTACATTCCATTAGTACTAAATTTTTCGTCGAGCTACTTCTAAAATGAAGTGAAATGATTAATTTATTTAATAACATTTTTACTTTGATTAATTTCTTATTTATTTATCTATTGGTGTACAATATATATACAATTATGAGATATTTATCATTGTATCAAACTCTACATAATTTGATATTAAATAATGTATAGCTATTAAGTATTTTTGGAAGCATGATGGATCAGTAAATATGAAACCGAAGAATATATATGTCTTGTTTATGGGAAGTTCGAACCGGGAGTCAGAGCAATGGCCCCAAATGTTTTGGGGCTATTGAATCCACCATTAAGTAAAGCCCCAAGAGTAGGTTCGAACTTCCCGTTGTTTATATAATGACTCAAAACTTAAAGATTTTGATCCACACTCACGTACATTATAGTCCTCTTGGAATGTTTTACTCACTCAGTGTAAAGACTTTAATGCTATACGAAACATGTGCAGAAATTCATGCACTTCCAGTAGTTAATTGAATCACGTATAATGCCAGCAATGCAGTTCATTTGCAATGCACAAAAACATAAGAATAGAAAGAACGACATAAGACTTTTTAGTTGGGTTCAGCCACAAGAAAACGACCTACATTCACCCGAGCACTATTATATGATCATTGTACAAATCAGAATGTTTACAGAAATATTCAAGCTTCTTGAAATGAATTCACTCTTATTTTCTTTCAATCTCACATACAAGAAATTCTTTTGAATTCACTCAACAAGTACACTTTTTTTTTTCTCCTCTTTCTTTTCTTCTTCTGCTTTTATCAGTCAGTAGCTGGCTATTTATCCCCAAGCTCGGTAACTATTTCTTGATTATGTCAACAACTCCAACTTCCTTCTCCAAGTATGCAGTGAAATGCTTCGGTATATTACATTCAATAACTAACTTTATGTTAGTTGTTTAGCTCATGTACCAGATACTCATATACATATTTTGACCTGCATTGGATTGGCAGTACTTAGACCACAATGTGAAAATTCTTAGAGAACATTGTATTTTATTTAATACTCCATTATCTCTATTGTTCTCTGTACAGTATAATGATTTGTCTAAGTTACTATGTCTATAGACTTAAACCTATTCTTGCCAGAACTCCAACACTAGAAATTAAATTCTAATATATAAATAAGAATCATAATTCTAATATAAATAGGAAAATCTAAACTATATCCAACAATAATTAACAATATTTTTTTTTATCGGTAAAGAGAAAATATTATTAAGCTTACACAAAGCACCAACCCTTAACATGAACACATGAACTAACTCTTTTACATACTACTAAAGGAAATCCAAAACATCGACAACAATACCTCCTAAGTTCAGCAAAAACTGCTAACAAGAAGTTACGCCGACTAGTTAAAACAATCTGCAAGAGAGACCATGAAAACAATTATTAACAATAATGATATACTTAGAGTAATGGTTCAGTTTCTTTATTGTTGGGTATGTGGCCCAATAATGTTGAGCCCATTAAGGCTTTAACCCTTTATTAACCTACCATAATCCTGATTGTGGTAATCCCCCCACTTAACCCTAAGTCTGATAAATTTACTCGCCTCCTTAGTAATTTTCACTCACTCAGAATCGTCGGCCTCCCTACTCCTCTAATTTCAGTTCGTCTGCCTCCCAAATCTTCTCGACCAGTACGTGTGTCTCATCTTCTCTCTTTGAGAATTCAAGCTCTTCCTTTGTGGTTCAGTGTGTTGAGAGTGTTAGTTGTCTTGTACGGTTGCTTTGTGCTCGGTGGATAGCGACGGAGTACTGGCCAAGTGATTTGTGCGTTGAGTGGTTCTATTTTCTTGAGTGCTTTGTGCGCTGAGTGGCTCTGTTTGTGGGAGGCAGATTCATGTTCCTTGTTCAGTGGTCTTTCTGAGTGGTGGTTCTGGCCGTGACCACCTTGCTGTGTCATTTGTGTTCTCGGTGCTTTGCTTTGTGCATCTGGTGGGTTTGACAGATATTGAGGTCTTTTCCTTCCGGTCTTTACCAAGGTTTCTCTCCGTGACGTAGATTGGAAAAACAGCAGATCTGAGCCTGACTCGATATCCTTTTGAGTTTAATATTCTATTTGCATATTGTGTATTTGCATTTGCACCTGTCTTTGTTTTGCAGGTACACATGGCGATGTCAAGGCGGATACCCTCCTAACAGTGGTATCAGAGCGGCTATCCGCGCCTGGTGGGTGAACAGCGACGCTCGGGCAGCGGCTGTTCGACAGCTCAGTTCCTGCGCCAGTTCGGCTTTTCGGTGGAAAAACCCCATAGCGTTGGCCTCTGGGTTGTAAGTGATTGGCTTGAACCCTAAAACTTTTACTGCTTTGTTGAACGTCTAGATCATAGGTTCTTAGGCTTGCTTGCTGTAGAAACTAGGAATTTGTGTGATTCTGTGTTTTCTGTGTTTTTCAGTGTGGCTCACTGAAATTTTAAAATTGTCTAAAAACTTTCAGTTTTTTCATTATCTGTGCATATTTTGTGTGGTCCTACTTCTGTTGTTTACTTTGTGTAATTTGTTAGCCTGTGATTTAGTGTGCCTTATTTTGCTTGTGTGCGATGACTTCTATTTCTGGCTATAATATGGAACCATTTAATGGAAAATCGGATTTTTCTATTTGGTAACATAAAATGAAAGGAATTTAATGAACATGAAGATTTGCATAATTTTCAATTGACCAGAGATAGGGCTAGGAGAAACATAAGACAACCTGCTAAGATAAGTGACTTTGACCTTGCTTCTTATGTGTCCAATGTGTTTGAATCAATTGATAACTGTGAACCTAAAACCTACAATGAAGCTTTGAAATCCAAAAATGCTAATGACTGTCTGTGTGCTATGAAAGAGGAAATGCATTCTTTGATTGTGAATCATACTTGTATTCTTGTTCCTAAACATGTTAATTGCTATGTTGACTGCAAATGGTTGTTTAAGGTTAAGAATGAAAATGATTCTGTTAGGTTCAAAGCTAGGATTGTAGCTAAAGGTTTTACTGAAAAAGAAGGTGTAGATTTCACTGATGCTAAGCCTGTTAATGTGCCATTAGCTGCTCATTTTGTGTTGAGTAAAGATCAATGTCCTAAATCTGTTTTTGACTTTGATTCTATGAAGAATGTGCCTTATTCAAATGATATAAGATATGTTATGTATTTGATGGTTACTACTTGACATGCTATATCTTATGCTGTTAGTTGCTTAAGTAGGTATGTGTCTAACCCTGGCATGTTGCATTGGAATGCTTTTAAATGGTTGTTGTCTGTAGTTGTTAAACTCAAAGGTTATGTGTTTAATCATGCTGATATGTGTACTAAGTGTTTGTCCCTTAGTAAGTTTCAATCATATTTAAAAATTTTAAAATTTGATACTGGTGATTGATGCATGTTTAGTCCCTTGGTTAGTGTTTTATAACCTGTTGTGTGCTCGTTATAAAACTGTTACCATGGTTACTTTCCCACTTTAACTTGTTGTGTGCTTGTTATTGTTTTTTCCTTGTCTTTACTTTGTGTTTTGACAGGAACTTGGTCCACACAATTACTTTGTGTATTGTGGGACCTTAAGGCGATGATGATGTCTGCTTGTATGTTTTCCCTACGTCTGAAGAGAAACCGGTATTGGGCCAATGTGGAGATTTGTTGGGTTTGTGGCCCAATTGTTAAGCCTCATTTAGTAAAGCCCATTAATTCCTTACTTAACCCTAAACCTAAGTCTGATTATAAAGTGAAATCAAAAAGCTGCCTCCTTGACCATCGAAGAAAGTCTGATAAGCGCCCCTTTTCATTCTTCAAGTCCGCAGCCTCCTTCACTTTGATATCAGAAATGCGCCTCACAATTCCTTAACCAAAAATCGTCCGCCTCATTCATTCTGGAAAAGTGATAGACGTGTGCACCATCTCCTTCACCACTCTTCTCTCTGGTTTTTTCTTCCTGCACCAGTTCGAGTGTGCGTGGCCGAGTGGTTGCGTGGCTTTGTGCTGTGCGTTGGAGTGGTTGTGCGTTTCGCGTTTGAGTGGTGGTCGTTGGCTGTGTGTCCTGTGGTGGTTCTGGTCGTGAGCTTTGTGCTTCTGGTGTGAGTGGTGTGCGTGAGTGGTGCTGTCCGTTAGGTGGCGGGTTGAGGCTCCTGTCCGTTGCTGTGTGCTTTGGTCGGGCAGTGCTAGGGCTGTAGTGTGACGTTTGGGTGTTGTCTCACCTTTAGGTCTTTGCCGAGGTTTCTCTCTGTGACGTAGATTGGGGAATAACAGATCTGAGCCGGAATCTATATCCTTTTGGATTTAGTATTATATTCGTATATTGTGTGTATTTGTATTTGCATTTGTCTTTGTTTTGCAGGTATACACGGCGATGCCAAAGTGTCACGCCCCGAAACCGGAGCGCATGACACCGGCGTTGAATCCAAATATAAAATTCGAATACAACAAGCCTCGTGTACAGATCTTTGATAAAACCAGTCTATTTATTCCAAAATCAATAAATTGTCCTTACAATTGCTATTACAAAATACTATTCTCTATGATTAAATCAAATACGCGGAAGCGTAGGTAAAACTAATAAATTTCCTTGAAGGTTCTCCGTAGATCATCCTCTCCAAAGATTATTCTTGTTCTTCTTCCTCGATCTCTTCTTTTCGTCTTTGTCTGGGAGGGGAGGTAAGGGGTGAGCGTTTGGGAAAACACTCAGCAAGTAGGGGCCGATTGAACATAGTAAAAATATACATATAATCATACACTTATAATCATAGCAAAAATCCTTTAATATTTCTTTGTCAAATCACATAGATCTTGGCACATAAACACATATGTTACACATAAACACATATCTTGCACATATCCACATAACGAGTTTAAAAACATACTTTTCATAGGGTTGTTCAATCGAGATTTAAAACATACATATAGTTTTGAAAACGAAATGAAGTTGTAGCAAAAACCCACTTACTTTCGAAGCGTGATTGAACGAATTACATGTTGTAGAAAATAGCACAAAATCTCCTCCTCCTTTGCCTTGAAGGTTTCGAATTCTTGTGGTTGTGAGTATGCCAATTTTCGAAAATTGGAGAGTGTAGAATAATCTTTTCTTGGCATGGTGTATTGTGGTTTTAAAGTGAGGAGTGATGGTCCAATGTAGATCCACCAATTTGGCTCATAATGGCAAGACTCAAGGTAGGTCAAATGTAATATTTTAAATGGATGATATTAATTGTATATTCATTTCTTTAGCCTTCTAATCACAAGATTGGAGCTAAATATTAATTGGATGGATGTATAGTGTTAATGTGATTGGGAGCAAATAAATGGGATTGAGTGAGGTGAGTTTAAAGTATGAGGAATAATGGGGACTCCTAGACTTTTGCCATTTAGTGTCATGTTTGAGTAATGCAATTGAATGATTAATGACAAGATTTGGGAAGTCAAATGAATTGGTTAATTCCATTGGGCAATTGAATATAGGACTTTTATTATTTATTGTAGGAGAATTAATTGATCAATTCATAAACCTTGGCATGTCTAATATCATGATGATAGCAAGGTAATGATAACATGATTTGGTAAGGTTCCCAAACTTTGGCCATTACAATTGAATGTCTAATGTCATGATTTTAGCAAACCATTAATATCATTATATGGGATTGAATGAACTTGAATGGTGGAATGGTGGCAAGGTTTGGGTTAAGCACTTAAATGCCATTGAATTACTAATGATAAGAATTGGGCAAGTCCATTGAATGGTTTAATTATGTACTTTCAAAAATGTAGGATTAGTGTAGGAATTATAGTCCATAAACTTTTATCTATTCATTGCAAGATTTAAGATTGATTATTATTATTAATATTATTTTCAATGATTTCTTAATTAACTACAACTTTAAATTATTCAAAAGTTTATAAGCTAAAATCATATAACCTATGTATTATCTCTTACACAACTCTAATAAGTTATAAACTTAAATATGTGATTAAAAGTCCACAAGATTGAATAATATAGTTAAATCAATCCATAATGTAAATCTATTATTTTTATTTATTTTTTAATGTTATCTCGGTATCACGTAATTTGTTTGACCAAAATTTCGGGTCTTCACATCCCTCCCTCCTTATTGGAAGTTTCGTCCTCGAAACTTGAGTCGGCTTCAGAAATACATCACATAAGCACGTAACACATATCACATAGTGGCTTCTTTGGGTTCAAGAGGTGGCTCCCATGTGCATAGCACTTTGCTCATTGGATTCAAGAGGTGGCCCCCGTTATGTGTAGCACTTTGCCCCGTCGGTTCAAGAGGTGGCTCCCACATAACGTGGCACTTTGCTCCTTCGATTCAAGTGGTGGCTCCTACACACGTAGCACTTTGCCCCGCCCAGCCTTTACTAGTACATTTACACAAAAACTCACAATGACTTATTGGATTCAAGAGGTGCTCCCATGCGCATAGCACTTTGCTCTTAAGGATCAAGAGGTGGCTCCCATGCATGTGGCACGCCCACATCATGTAGCACTTTGCCCCGCCGAATCAAGTGGTGGCTCCTACACATGTAGCACTTTGCTCCGCCAAGTCCTTACTTTTACATAAACATATGACAACTTATTGGATTCAAGAGGTGGCTCACGAGTGCATAGCACTTTGCTCTTAAGGATCAAGAGGTGGCTCCCATGCATGTGGCACGCCCACATCATGTAGCACTTTGCCCCGCCGAATCAAGTGGTGGCTCCTACACACGTAGCACTTTGCTCCGCACCTTCACATACACATATTACAACTTATTGGATTCAAGAGGTGGCCCCCATTATGTGTAGCACTTTGCCCCGTCGGTTCAAGAGGTGGCTCCCACATAACGTGGCACTTTGCTCCGCCAAGCGTGCTTTCACATACACATATTACAACTTATTGGATTCAAGAGGTGGCCCCCATTATGTGTAGCACTTTGCCCCGTCGGTTCAAGAGGTGGCTCCCACATAACGTGGCACTTTGCTCCGCCAAGCGTACTTTCACTTACACATATTACAACTTATTGGATTCAAGAGGTGGCCCCCATTATGTGTAGCACTTTGCCCCGTCGGTTCAAGAGGTGGCTCCCACATAATGTGGCACTTTGCTCCGCCAAGCGTACTTTCACATACACATATCTCTTAATTTTTCAGTTTAAAACATACTAAAACTTTTTTTTTTTTTTTTTTTTTTGAATTCTAACCACACACATACTTTCCATATTCGTGTGAATCTTTAAAGCATACAAGTTGATTTCGAAAACAAAGAATGATTTATCTTAACTTTAGAAAAGTGAGCAAATAGTGTTCCGAGTTTCCACTTGGAATGAAGGTTTAAAGTTGTTGCATAGGAGTGTAACCATGGATAACGCAATTCCAGATACATTCGAAGAGAAAATTAAAATTTTTCTAATTAAACTGAAAGGTTCACCACGAAATCCTAAACAAAGAAAATCATCACTATGATACCCAAGATTTATTCTTTATTATCCTTAAGATATTGCATACTAGAAAAACTAGTCTATTGTTTCTCCGTCTCCTAAATCCCCTTCAACATCTTCCAGAACCATATGATCTTCATCTTCCATTAGGAAATTTATCATAGACTGCTTGTAAGCGACTTCTTGTGCCAATTCATTCCTCTCATTTATGAGGGCTTGAATTTGAGTCCACATGTTCTCCCGATGCTCATTGAACTCCTGCTCGAAGCGTTCTAACTGTTGGCACTTATTAATGTGGACTTTCATAAGTGTTTTGTTGTCCTCTATCGCTTTTGTAAGTCGCTCTTCGGCACGATGATGGTGGTAGGTCATCCTTTGGGCCTTGTAATGGTAGTAATTGATTATCTCCAACAACTCTGTCTTGTCTCGCATCTCCTTGTCTTGGAATATTTTAAATTCGGTTATCTCATGCTCCTTCTTTTGGATCGAACTGTTTTGAGCATGTGTCATCGCAGCCTACGTCGTATCGAAAAATGTTATGGTGGATGAGGAATTGAAGGATGAGATTTTGTGAGTTAGAATTCTTTGAGGAGAAAAATTAGATCATCAATTGGTTCCGTTTCGGTTGCTGAATTTTGAAATTGACAAATGATTTTTCTTAGAAATGATGTGAGGGTAAATAATATGATTCGGATTGGAATAATCTGCTTCGGTGGTTCAAAAATCGAGGGCAAGAATTTGAGAGATTAGGATTTAAAAGGTGTGGATTGGGGCTTCAAGAATTCGATCACTCAAGGTTTGGAATTTCAAAATTGTTTGAGGGCTATTAATATACATGTTATGAGGATTCATAACCCAAATTTAATTTGAATTTGGTGTTCCGAGTTGTGTGAAATCGATGCCCAAAGTTTCGCAGATTAGGGTTCTAGGGGCGAGAATCTCGATCCGAAATTGAGTATCTTTCCTTGTTTGTGATTTCGATTGGATATAGGGCTTTTGTTCGACATGATATAAAGATCATAAACCCAGAATTAATTTGAGATTGGTGTTCGGATTAAGGAGAAATCATTGGTCGAAATTTTTTTGCCATTTAGGGTTTATAGTGCGTGAATTGCGGCTCGAAATTGATCTCCTTTCCTCGTTTATAATTCGAAATCAGTAAGGGGCTTTTAATGAGGATGATATTAATATTCATACTCCCAATTTAATTCGGATTTTATGTTGAGAAATCGATTAAGGAAATTCTCGAATTTTTAGGGTTCATAGGCGTGAAGTATGGTTCAAATTTGAGTACTCTCCGACGTTATGGGAGACGATCTGGCATAGGGTTTTTATTACCCATACCAAGAATGGTAATCCATTGAATTTAATTTGATTTTTATGTTCGGATTTGAGAGAATTTTAGGTTTAAAATTTCGGCTAGGGTTCCTTATTAGGGTCGAAATTTCGATCGAAAATTAAGCAATTTCCTTTGATTGTGAGTTAATCGTGATTGAGGGGTTTGTTAATCATGTATAGACAATTATACACACGGATTTGATTTGAATTTGGTGTTCAACGTCATGGGTAATTTGATTTTTGAAATTTTAGCACTTTACAATTTTAGGGTTCATATGTGTAAAATTTTAGATCCGAAATTACTTACTTTCCTTAATTTCTTAATCCAATTGGTTAGAGGGCTTTGGTTCGAAATATTTCAAGGAACAGAAACCCAGATTTAATTCGGAAATCACATTAGAATGGGTGGGAAAATCGAAGGCTAAATATTTGAACAATTTAGGGTTCTTGAGTTCGAAATTTGAATCTGCAATTGGTCATCAATCGTTGAACGGTTAATGTAATTGGGAGAGGGCTTTTTCTCGTCTGCTACAGTCGATCATGGTGATCAGTCGAATTTCCGACGAACAGCAGCGGCGGCGCGGCGGTGTTGGTGATGGAAATCCGATTTTTTTATTACTTTTGTTTTTTTTTTTTTTTTTTTTTTAAAATTTCATCTTCAGATTTTTTTTTTTTGATTCCCAACTGAATTAGGATTTATGCAGTTGGTCTAATAGATCCGGGAATTATAATCTGGTATTTTTATCAACCAGAAATCTTTTCCCAACGGGATCATGGAACCTGGTTTTGCTCTGATACCACTAAAATGTCACGCCCCGAAACCGGAGCGCATGACACCGGCGTTGAATCCAAATATAAAATTCGAATACAACAAGCCTCGTGTACAGATCTTTGATAAAACCAGTCTATTTATTCCAAAATCAATAAATTGTCCTTACAATTGCTATTACAAAATACTATTCTCTATGATTAAATCAAATACGCGGAAGCGTAGGTAAAACTAATAAATTTCCTTGAAGGTTCTCCGTAGATCATCCTCTCCAAAGATTATTCTTGTTCTTCTTCCTCGATCTCTTCTTTTCGTCTTTGTCTGGGAGGGGAGGTAAGGGGTGAGCGTTTGGGAAAACACTCAGCAAGTAGGGGCCGATTGAACATAGTAAAAATATACATATAATCATACACTTATAATCATAGCAAAAATCCTTTAATATTTCTTTGTCAAATCACATAGATCTTGGCACATAAACACATATGTTACACATAAACACATATCTTGCACATATCCACATAACGAGTTTAAAAACATACTTTTCATAGGGTTGTTCAATCGAGATTTAAAACATACATATAGTTTTGAAAACGAAATGAAGTTGTAGCAAAAACCCACTTACTTTCGAAGCGTGATTGAACGAATTACATGTTGTAGAAAATAGCACAAAATCTCCTCCTCCTTTGCCTTGAAGGTTTCGAATTCTTGTGGTTGTGAGTATGCCAATTTTCGAAAATTGGAGAGTGTAGAATAATCTTTTCTTGGCATGGTGTATTGTGGTTTTAAAGTGAGGAGTGATGGTCCAATGTAGATCCACCAATTTGGCTCATAATGGCAAGACTCAAGGTAGGTCAAATGTAATATTTTAAATGGATGATATTAATTGTATATTCATTTCTTTAGCCTTCTAATCACAAGATTGGAGCTAAATATTAATTGGATGGATGTATAGTGTTAATGTGATTGGGAGCAAATAAATGGGATTGAGTGAGGTGAGTTTAAAGTATGAGGAATAATGGGGACTCCTAGACTTTTGCCATTTAGTGTCATGTTTGAGTAATGCAATTGAATGATTAATGACAAGATTTGGGAAGTCAAATGAATTGGTTAATTCCATTGGGCAATTGAATATAGGACTTTTATTATTTATTGTAGGAGAATTAATTGATCAATTCATAAACCTTGGCATGTCTAATATCATGATGATAGCAAGGTAATGATAACATGATTTGGTAAGGTTCCCAAACTTTGGCCATTACAATTGAATGTCTAATGTCATGATTTTAGCAAACCATTAATATCATTATATGGGATTGAATGAACTTGAATGTGGAATGGTGGCAAGGTTTGGGTTAAGCACTTAAATGCCATTGAATTACTAATGATAAGAATTGGGCAAGTCCATTGAATGGTTTAATTATGTACTTTCAAAAATGTAGGATTAGTGTAGGAATTATAGTCCATAAACTTTTATCTATTCATTGCAAGATTTAAGATTGATTATTATTATTAATATTATTTTCAATGATTTCTTAATTAACTACAACTTTAAATTATTCAAAAGTTTATAAGCTAAAATCATATAACCTATGTATTATCTCTTACACAACTCTAATAAGTTATAAACTTAAATATGTGATTAAAAGTCCACAAGATTGAATAATATAGTTAAATCAATCCATAATGTAAATCTATTATTTTTATTTATTTTTTAATGTTATCTCGGTATCACGTAATTTGTTTGACCAAAATTTCGGGTCTTCACACAAGGCGGATACCCTCCTAACAGTTTTTGATATATTAGAAATTGTTGCTTTGTTATTTTCCATATGTATGATATTTTTATTGAATTTATATATTATATTCATTTATTTTTTGTATATTTTAAAAACTATATATGATACCAAATCTGGATAATATCATATTGCTGTAAAATACGATTGTGTCTCAATAAATAGCTGACTTTTTTAGTTTCATGCTAATTATAATGGCAGCTTAAACAACTACTTTATACAATGTAAATAACATAAAGTTAATGCATCTTTCCATAATGTAACGATGGATGATTAGTGATGGGGAGCCTCCTTTTTACATATATCTCAACCATTAAAGTGGGCGGTCATTCGTCAAGCGATCACGTTCTGTTGTCAAAGTTGGAAGACAGTTGATTGCTGAAGTCATTTAATGCAACTTCTGTATATAAACGTCCCCAACTCATGGGTTTCTTCATTCAAAATATATCGATTCAAACATTTTACATCGGTTTATATTGATTCTTTGAAATGGTGCGTGGGGTTTTATCTTTGCTTTGTGTTCCTGTTCTTGTGGCGAGTTTGGTGGCTTCTAGAGATATCGCAAACGGCGATGAGAAGTTTCTGATCGCAAAGGGTGTCTGGATCGGGAAGGGTGTCGGGTTGGGTGGCGGAGTTGGAAAAGATGTCGGGTTTGGTGGTGGAGCAGGCGGAGGTTTAGGTAAAGTATGGGGTAAAGGCGGTGGTATCAGTAAAGGCGCCGGCGTAGGTTTTTGGAGAGGGGGTGACATTGGTGGAAGATTTGGTAAGGGTATTTATTGGTGGAGGTATTTCGAAAGGGGGTGTCATTGGTGGAGGTTTTAGCAAAGGATTTGGTGTAGGAGGAGAACTAGGAAAAGGTGGCATAATTGACGGCGGCTTTGGGAAAGACGTGAGAGTGGGCGATGGATTTGTTGGTGGCGCTGGCGGAGGTGGTGTAGTTGTTGGGCATCATTGATTCTTTATTATGCATGCATGCATGCAAGGAGATGGTCTTATCTAAGTTGTCTGCCTATCCATCATTTTACATTATGTTTCGTCTCAATTATTACTTAATAGTACAATTTTATGCTATGTTCTACTCTTGTATCAATAATTACTTTTGCAATAATTGAGTTTTAAGTACAAAAAGAAATAACTTGTACCCAAACTACATTGTGAGTGAGCTAATTTCAGGTTTATGAAGTTAAAGATGAATCATGCAAGCAACTTCTTAACTAACTAATATCAATTTTCATACTTGATTCCAAACTTCATTATGGGTCCAAAATACCAATAAAAATAAATTTATTGAAGTTTATGGTTGAATATTGAATTTGGAGTTTGAGCTCATCTCCAACAAATTCTTGGTTACTCGCATAAAAACATACCTACATTTTACAAGTATTCATTTGAACTTGAAATCATGTACCATTTATAATTGCCAAGATATTTTAAATCTTGCAAAGAAAAAATTGTCGAAATATGTAATTACTCAATTAGTTAAATTTTTTTTAAAATATGATATCATATTTAGATATTTTAACTACTTTGTCACAAACAACATTTCAAATATTTTTGAATATTCCAAAATCATTGATAATTTTGACGAATAGCTTCACATATCATAACTCTTTTCTCTCATATGCTTCATTCTTTTTCATAAATCAAACGATTTAAGTTTTACATCTATTATATTAATAATAAAAAATATATTTTAAATTGATAAAGTTTATTAATGTTCGGTTGCTATTTCAATAAAAATAAAATAAAGACACAATTATAAGTTACAAAATCCAAAGAATTCTGTAAAAAAGTTTGTAAATATTTATAAAAATCTTACAAAGTAAAACCTACAATGAGTTATGAAAATAGAATTTTTTTGCAAGTCCACAAAAGTCGATCATTAATATTAAAATCCAGTCAAACAATTGAGAACGTGAGCCGTAAAAAAAATACACCAGGATAATGTGCCACCTAAAGGGTGGCACATTATCTGGGTGTACGTGTGTTTTGCCAATTCGTAAAATATCTCAAAGGAGAAAGGCTAATAAATCAAGAACAAGAAACAATTAAAATCACTCTTCTTAAAATCACTCTTCTATCTCAATTTCAATACCCTCCACAATATCAGAACATGAAAACTATACCAACTGCCCTACAAAATCAACATACCAAAGTCGATGGCTGCCTGTCTCGAGAGATTCCTTTCATGGATTCAGGGCCTGTTTTGGCTCAACATAACTCAACCCAGTCACAGCCACCCTTTGACACGCTTGTGTTTGTCTCAAGGTGGCCATTCACGGACTTCATGAAATATTCTCGACTCCTGTACAATACAAAAGGCCAAAAAAAGGGGGAAAGATTATGCCAACGGCAAAATTTATCCATCAGTAGATTTACCGCTATTCATTATCACTACCACTACCCATTATTTGCTATCTATCCACTATGCACTACAAGTCTAATGTGATAATGTTAAACTTCCAAAAAGAACACGACTCAAATGGTACACTAACTACAGCCACGATCTTCACTACCTCCAAAATAGAAAGACTTAAAAAAGATAGGGATAAAGAAACTCAGTCCATAAAAGGTTTGCCAAGGGAATCAGTTCAAATGATACTCTATATTCAAGACACAAAGTTTAGTTTCGGCCAAACGATGGGATATGAATCATATGGCCGCATCAAAAAACTATAGACGAGAAAATTCCATACCACAAATTCTGCTCATAGGGCTGCAAGCCAAACCCAAACAATTAGCCATTCATTAACTCAGATACAGCTCTATAGACGCTAAAATATCTCAAACCGTCAAAATATTATAGCAAGTGAAGACACTGAGCAAACCGAATTTAAAACTAAAATTTAGGCAAAGATATCGAAGACAACTTTACTCCTGAACAAGTATCAAATAGTCCGATGGATAAAAAAAAGTATCATTGGTCGGCTTAGAATCTAGATGAGAAAATTCGAGAGACCAATTCTATTCTATCTCGATTGCTCCACAATATCGTAACATGAAACCAGCCCAACAGTTCTACAGAACCAACATACCAAAATCCGTGGCTGTGAATCTTCATCCCACAAAAACCCAAGGAGATCGAAGAATTCCATTTCAACAGCTTCAGGGGACTGCTTCAGCTCAAGATAAGTCGCCATGTCACCCCGGTCACAGCCACCACCACCTCTAAAATCTCATTCCATGCTAAACCGACCATCCAATACGCTCGTAGTTAGCTTGCTTGGAAATTTGAACAAACTTTTTAGGCAAGCACCTCCACTCCTGTACAACACAAGGCCAAATGCAGGAGGAGATTATACCATTGCTAAAATGTATCTACCAGTAGTTACCGCTATCCGTTATGACTATTCTTCCCATTACTGCTATCTATCACTGAAATCAATTACGAACTAATTTATCTGATGCAGTAATGCTGAACTTCTAACAAAAAATACAATTCTATGGAACAAGAACCAGTGCTAATATCTTCACTCCATTATTGAGAGAGTAAGATAATACAGAAATGAACTCCTGCCACTAGAGGTCACCAAATTAATGCGTAAATGGTATTGATGTAAAACAAACTTCATCAAGAATTTGGTAAGCCGCATTCAACAGATGGAGAATTAATGAAATATCACCACCATAATGGACATGAAGATTCCACAGCACATAAACCTTTTTACTAGGGTTATAGGTCAAACACTACTAGCCCACCAGCAATTAACTCACATAAGGTTCAATTGAAGCAAGCATATTTCAAATATTACACAAAACGAAATCAAAACTACAATTTAAAGCAAAGAAAATTGCAAGACGACTACTCTTGAAGAAGTATGACTTACAAGAAACTAGCATGATAGTAAAACCAACAAATAGATCAAGCAAACTTAAGAAATCCAACAAGTCCGAATAGGTGACATCTGGCAAGAGCCACCTACTTGGCGCCAGAGAGGATAGTTTGTAAACTGTAAGAGCTCCTCGAAAGAGAATAGATTGAATCAAACAACAAATTACTGCTGCTGACCCTGTCGATTTGAAGCACTACCGTATCCGCTTCCATAGCCAACTTGGCCACCATGTGGCCCCATTGATGATGGATCAGATAGCCATCCAGCATTTCCATAGCCTATGTTACCGCTTCCATCACCATAACCACCTCCCATATAGCTGCCAGAACCAGGTTGAATATCTCCTCCAGGAGCACTACCATTTTGGCCGGTTGCCGAACGCACACCAACAGCTCCATAAGCCGCTTGATTTCCATAACCTCCATCATTTCCACCATAACCATAACCTTGATTCCCGAATCCAGAAGAACCACCTGGAGATTGACCGGTAGTAAGCACATTGTTACCTGGTCCACCACCACCAGGAGTACCCCACTGAGAGCTTCCATAGCCATATCCAGCTGGAGCTTGTGAACCCCATGAACTTCTAGGAGCATTTGGAGGACCAACACCATATCCAGTATTAGGATTTGCATAGCCTCCACCAGCAGGACCACTATATCCTGGATTGGCACCACCATAGTTCCCGTAGCCATAGCCCATACCATTGCCATACCCATAACCAGGGGCATTGTACCCAGATGAACCATACGAAGGATAACCACCACCAGCATTTTGTGAATGCATGTATTTTGATTCCATACGCCCATCATAAGAGCTTGAATTACCACCAGAAGATCCATAACCCTGATACCCTCCACTGTTACCACCCGCGCCACCACCCATAGATCGGCTGCCGCCACCAATATTGGTATCTTTAGGAAGAGCACGCTTCACCTCCACTTGCTTGCCATTTAGGTCATGGTATGTCTTGTGCAAAACCCTATCCACTGCTTCCTCAGCATCAAACGAAATGAAGCCAAATCCACGAGGACGGTTTGTTTGCTGATCATACATAATTACTACATCGGTTACCATACCATAAGTTTCAAAATACTGCCGAAATTCATCCTCACTCAAAGTTGCTGGCAAACCCCCAACAAATATCTTCTTTGTTCTGGTACTTCCACCGCCTCCAAAATTTCTTGCGCCACCAGGGTTTCCACCTTTAGAAACTTGCTGTTCCTCTCTTGATAAAGCTCTTTTAGCCTCAACCTATCAGGTATAACAATAGAAATATCATCATTGCTCGAACAAAAAACCATCACATAAAAAGACCGCAAAATTCAAGTGTGTTTGCTGCCTTGAGTTAGAAGAAGGAAATACATAGGTAATCCATACAAGCTATGTTGTATATAGATTCTCACTGAACATGAAATTTGAAAACTGAAAGCATCCTAGCTGATCGATTTACTGACTAGAGTACATTTCAGAGGATAGTACCTTTATTTCCCTCAACTCTCAAGTTTTTCTTTCCTTTACACTCATTTTAAACTCCCAGACCCACAAATACTGCTCCCAAAGGAAAAAAGAAACAATTCACAAAATATAGAATTATTTCCAAAGTATAGAACCATAAAAATATGTATGTAATAAGAAGTCAAGGAGAAGTAAAAAAACATAAATATATGATGTACATATGTAGACAGACAGAGACATCATAAGGATACAACTTTTTCTATCTCAAACACTGAGAATCACTAAAGAAAAATTATTCAAACAGCAAACAACCAAACTCACACCTAGTGAAACAAAATAGAATGAAAGAAGCAGAGCATGAGAATGCTATGTGGGTAAGATACACAGTTTCTGTATTATCCAGGCACACGTAGAAAATCTAATGGATGACCCATTCCCCAAATCTTGTTCATATCATTTCACTAAGAAAGTTACTGGATCATATAAAAAATAAGTAGATTTCTCTGGATTTGTTAACTATTTCTATTTTCCTAGATACATAAATAAACCATACATCAAATTTATGAGCAGAATAGTACCAAGATACCTATTAGTAGTACGGTACTGTATCTGCCATTAGAAGATGCCTATGAATCGATAATCAAACAACATTGAACAGTCAATCAGGAACCATCACGTGTTGATAACTACGGTTTTAAGAATTGGCAGGTGAGTTGCGCAAAACCCGTGCATACATACATGAGTAAATGCTAAACGTTAAGACGAGCAAAGAACACAACATGGCATGAGAAATTCTCAACAATGATGAAAAAAACACATGCAATGTCTTTTTCTAACTCAAGGATCCAAACATAACAACCCATCAGGAAACAGGATGACTGTTAGCTAAAAATGTGTCCAATGAAGCAATCACAAAGCCAGATGATGGTTAATGTCACGAACTGGTTTCAAAAACCGAGAATATAGCAAAAACACAAAAAAAAAAACAACAACATGAAAATGCAAGATATAAATGCTTTCTTTGGGCTATATCCTTTGAAAGAGTCTTAAAACTTGTTATGCAGATGGAAGAATTGTAGATGCACATGAACTCAGCACGACTAGAAACAAGAAAACTGGAAACAAAGGTCTCAACAAAACCAAATTCAAAACGACCCCAAATTCAAACATTAGGTTCCAAAAGAACATCAAACATCTCACTGGAACTAGCTAGACAAAATAGATATTAAAAAAAGGTAAATTGACACAAACCCAGATGCTAAAATAAACCAATAAAAACCCAAATATCGAACACAGGTATTTCGCGAAGCAAAAAATGAAAATCAACAAAATAAAAAACCTTATCTCCATAATTCACACGAATCTTACCGTGCGGCCATCAATAACATGCCTATCCTGAAGAACCGTATCAAGAATGCTTGGATCTGAAAACACGACAAAACCGAATCCCCTTGGCTTTCCAGAAATCTTGTCTCTCATCACCGCAGTCTGCAATACTTCTCCATAGCCTTGAAAGTACTCTTTCAGCTTATCTTCATCTGTTTCCCATGAAATCCCTCCTATAAAAAGCTTCCCTTGATCCGAATCCATGATTATTTCCGATGAATCTGTGTAGAGTGAGTTTGAGGGAGAAGGATTTGGGGTTAGCTGCGTGAACTCAGCCGACTCTTGAAGGGAGAAGCAAAGAGAAGAGAGGTTAGTATATATCAAGGGTGAGATCAGACGAGGGTTCCAGGTTTAAGGACCGAGATTCGAAGTTAGATATTCTTCTTTGAGCGAACGTTCTTTTTATTTGTCATTTATTATTATTATTATTGGTGGCAGAGGTAAAACGGGGAGACATTTTTTGTTTGAAACATATAATTTAATTTTAAAAAAAAATACTTTACTTTACTTTAGGAAAATACTATTAAGAGAAAACTAAAAAAAAATCCCTATTGTCAAACTTAATTATGGAATCAGTCCCTATGTCAGAAAAAATTAATTTAAACTCCCTACTGCAACTTAAACTTTTGTTCCAACTCACTATTTTATTAAAATGACTATAATATCCCTCAACTAAAAGTTAAACTTTTAATTTGAGAAATCATTACAGTCAGTACGAAGCCTATACAATTTTGGTACACGTTACAAATAAAATCGGTATGAAATTTATACAATTTTGGTACAAGTTATACATGAAATTGGTATGAAACATATACTATTTTGGGTATTTATTACACGTAAAGTTGATATGAAACATATACAATTTTGGTACTAGTTACACATGAAGTTGGTATGAAACCAATACCATTTTGGTACTAGTTACACATGAAATTTGTATAAAACTTATACTATATTCGGTACTTATTACACGTGAAGTTGTTATGAAACCTATACAATTTCGGTACTAAATATACATAAAATTGGTATGAAATCTATATAATTTTGGTACTAATTACGAATAAAATTGGTACGAAACTTAGACTATTTTCAGTACTTGTTACATATGAAATTGGTATGAAATCTTTACAATTTTGGTACTAGTTACACATGAAATTTGTATGAAACCTATACAATTTTGGTACAAGTTACACATGAAATTGGTACGAAACCTATACTTTTTTCGGTACTTATTACACATGAAGTTTGTATGAAACATATACAATTTTGGTACTTATTACACTTGAATTTGATATGAAACATATACAATTTTGGTACTAATTACATGTGAAGTTGGTATAAAACCTATGCTATATTCGAAACTTATTACACGTAAAGTTGGTATGAAACCTATACAATTTTGGTACCAGATATGCATAAAATTGATATTAAACACATATAATTTTGGTACTAATTACGAATAAAATTGGTACGAAACCTATTATATTTTTAGTAATTATTACAAATGAAATTGGTATGAAATCTTTACAATTTTGGTACTACTTTCACATGAAATTGATATGAAACATATACAATTATGGTACAGTTATACATGAAATTAGTATGCAACCTATACTTTCCCGGTACTTATTACACATGAAGTTGGTATGAAACATATAGAATTTTGGTAATTATCACACTTGAAGTTAGTATGAAACATATACAATTTTGGTACTAGTTAGACGTGAAGTTGGTATGAAACATATACTATATTTGAAACTTATTACACGCAAAGTTAGTATGAAATCTATATAATTTCGGTACTAAGTATACATAAATTTGGTATGAAATCTATATAACTTTGGTACTAGTTACACGTGAAGTTTGTATGGAACATATACTATATTCGAAACTTATTACACGTAAAGTTAGTATGAAACCTATACAATTTTGGTACTTAGTATACATAAAATTGATACGAACATATTCTATTTTCGGTACTTAATACATTACATTAGTATGAAATTTTTACAATTTTGTTACTAATTACACAAGAAATTGGTATGAAACTTATACAATTTTGGTACAAGTTACACGTGAAATTGGCATGAAACCTATATTAGTTTCGGTACTTATTACACGTGAAGTTAGTATGAAAGATATACAAATTTGGTACTAATTACACATGAAGTTGGTATGAAACCTATACAATTTTCGTACTAGTTACACATGAAATTGGTATATATACTATATTCGGTACTTATCACGTGTGAAGTTGGTATGAAATCTATACAATTTCGGTACCAGTTATATATGAAATTGGTATTAAACATATATCATCTTGGTACAGTTACACATGAAATTGATATTAAATCTATACAATTTTGGTACTAGTTACTCATGAAATTAGTATTAAACTTACAATTTTGGTACTAGTTGTACATGAAATTGGTATTAAACGTATACAATTCCGGTACTAATTACACATCAATATTGATGTTAAATTTATATATCGAATAAACAAACAATATCAAATTCAAACAACAATAACAACATTTCTATAGAATCTTTTATATTAATATTCTATATCGAACAAACAAAAATATCAATTTCAAATAACATCAATTTCAAACTTTACAAACAATATTTGTTTGTTCTGGTACTAGTTACACATGAAATTTGTATGAAACATATACTATTTTCGGCATTTATTACACGTGAAGTTGGTCTGAAACCTATACTAGTTACACATGAGATATGTGTGTATGAGTTGTATAAATGTCATTGACATTACTCTTTTCAATTGGGTATTGCATGCAACGGGTTTAAGAGTAAACGTGCATGATGAATCGAGAATATGATTAGTGCATTATAATGGATTATTTCAAATTGTGCTTTATTTCTACTTAACACTCGGAAGAGGCAATATAATAACCTATGATTTTTTGGCTAATAAACTGAAGAACACAAGATAGTTGATAGTTGGGTGAAGTCGAATCTCTAGAATCCGTTCTCATTGATTTTCTCCACTTAAATATTCATCATCTTGTTAGTTTATTTTAGTTATTTAATTAATTCTCCCATTAATTCGATTCATCAAGCACCTTTACTTTTAAACCCATTGCATGCAATGCCCAATTGAAAGGCGTTATGCCAATGACATTTATACAACTTATATATAACATATCTCTATGCTCACATACTAGCATATAATTTGTATTAATTCGTATCATGTGTAACTATGACCAAATTATATAAGTTTAATACAAATTTCAATTGTATAGGTTTAATAGTACGGATATTACATAGGTTCCATAATTCATACCAATTTTATGTATACATAGTACGGAAATCGTATAGGTTTCACACCAACTTCACGTGTAATAAGGACCGAATATAGTATATGTTTCATACAAACTTCATGTGTAACTAGTACCAAAACTGTATAGGTTTCATACCAACTTCATGTGTAACTAGTACCAAAATTGTATGTGTTTCATACTAATTTTACGTGTAATAAGTACCGAAACTAGTATAAGTTTCATACAAATTTCACGTGTAACTTGTACCAAAATTGTATAGGTTTCATACCAATTTCATGTGTAATTAGTACCAGACTTGTAAAAATTTCATACTAATTTAATATGTATTAAGTACCGAAAATAGTATAGGTATCGTACCAATTTCATTCATAATTAGTACCAAAATTATATAGGTTTCGTACCAATTTTATGTATAATAAGTACCGAAATTGTATAGGTTTCATACCAACTTTACGTGTAATAAGTTTCGAATATAATATATGTTTCATACCAACTTCACGTGTAACTATTACAAAATTTATATAGATTTCATACAAATTTTATGTATACTTGGTACCGAAATTGTATATGTTTCATACAAACTTTACGTGTAATAAATTTCGAATATAGTATATGTTCCATACCAACTTCACGTGTAACTAGTACCAAAATTGTATATGTTTCATATCAGCTTCAAGTGTAATAAGTACCAAAATTGTATATGTTTCATACCAACTTCATGTGTAATAAGTACCGAAAAAGTATAGGTCTCATACCAATTTCATGTATAACTGTACCAAAATTGTATATGTTTCATATCAATTTCATGTGTAATTAGTACCAAAATTGTAAAGATTTCATACCAATTTCATTTGTAATAAGTACCGAAAATAGAATAGGTTTCGTACCAAGTTTATTCGTAATTAGTACCAAAATTATATGGGTTTCACACCAATTTTATGCATAGTTGGTACCGAAATTGTATGTGTTTCATACCAACTTTACGTGTAATAAGTTTCGAATATAGTATAGGTTTCATACCAACTTCACGTGTAACTAGTACCAAAATTGTATATGTTTAATACCAAATTCAAGTGTAATAAGTACCAAAATTGTATATGTTCATACCAACTTCATGTGTAATAAGTACCGAAAAAAGTATAGGTTTCGTACCAATTTCATGTGTAACTTGTACCAAAATTGTATAGGTTTTCTACCAATTTCATGTGTAACTAGTACAAAAATTGTAAAGATTTCATACCAATTTCATATGTAACAAGTACCGAAAATAAGTTTCGTACCAGTTTTATTCGTAATTAGTACCAAAATTGTATAGGTTTCATACAAATTTTATTTATATTTAGTAGCGAAATTGTATAGGTTTCATACCAACTTCAAGTATAATAAGTATCGGATATAGTATAGGTGTTGGAATCGAAGAGGGGGGGTGAATGAGATTCCTTGGCTACTTTAGTTTTTTAAAATGAGTTTGCAAAATAAAAGAGTTTGCACTTGCGGAAGGCTTAAGTCAATCGATAAATAAATAAAATAAAGAAGTAAATAAATAAATCAATGCGTAATGTAATAAAGCGGTAAATGACAAGGATATTTGTTATAGAAGTTCGGCGATGAATCGCCTACGTCTCCTCTTCCCGGTTAGATAACCACCAATCGAGGTTCCACTAGAACGAAAAAGATCTTGGCCTTGAGGGCTCCAAATTAGCCACAACACACTCTTCCCGAGTACACAAAGCTCTTCACGAGCACAACACTCTTCACGAGTACACAAAGCTCTTCACGAGCTACCAACACTCTTCACGAGTCTTCTTGGCCTTAAGGGCTCCAAGGATAGCCACAACACATGCACCAACTATACTTGTTGATGACTTTACAATTTCCAACTTGCTTTGGTGTTGGAGGACCTTACAATAACTCAACAAACACCTTCACGGTGTACCAACACGAAGAACACAAGACTCTAACGAAAAGAATGAATTACAAACTCCAATACAACAACAATATTTGAATGAGCAAAGCTTCGTAGAAGTTTGTAGGCTTGTTTCTTGTCTTCAAAATGCTCCAAAGCATCAATATTTATAGTGTAGGAGGCCTCCTAGGCTCCTACTAGCCTTTGCTACACAAAAGGCTGAAATCACTCCTCGATCGCCTCAGCCATCGCCTCAGGCGATCACCATCGCCGCGCCCCAACGGTCAGCATAATTCACGCATCGCCTCAGGCGATCTAGACGAAAATCCAATGCCGTAGCCTCAGCTGCTCAAAATAATCCATCGCCTCAGGCGAAGTCTTCATCGCCTCAGGTGTTCAATGCATCGCCTCAGGCGATCAGCCCATCGCCTCGGGCGAACTCCCCCTGCGCGCGAGCCTCGGCGTCGCCTCTGTCAATGTGCGTGGCGATGCCTCGCCTGGCTGCCATCGCCTGGGGCGATGATCACCATCGCTTGGGGCGATCCAGTCCACATTTTGCACATTCGATTTTCTTCATTTAATCCACTTTTTAATCAATTAATCTGCACACTAAGTGGACACATTAGTATAACAAACACAAGTTTTGTTGATCATCAAAACTCAAAAATAATCCGGAGATAAATTAAAGCATTAAACACAACCATGTGTTTAAGGCTCAACAATCTCCCCCTTTTTGATGATCACAAAACTTGATAAACTTGAATATGTAATATGCATGAAATGTGAGTAAACATGACTCCCCCTTAACAATTGCATATCAAATACAAGATTACCAAGTAAAGCATAAAGCAAATAACTCTCCCCCTCAAACCATGCATACAAAAGCTCTCCCCCTTAAACTATGCATGTATTAAGCTTCAAGTTTATCACAAAATTCTCCCCCCTTTTGTGATAATCAAAAAGCACAAAATTTAAATAAACATAGCATAAATATGTTGACACATATCCATATTTTAACAATTTACACATGTTCCTCATCAAACATATAATAGCTATAACAAGCATTAGATTAAATCATTTAGAGGAATACAAACATGCGTTTAAGGCAATCAATCAATGAATTCTAAACATTGCAAAGTGTGCATATGTTCTACCAAGAGTTCACGCACTTATGCCCAATAAACATTATAATTCTCAATGCATCATTAGATAAGATTAATAAAATTATTAATCACATAACTGCACATTTCCACATTGCATATTCAAATTTGAATATCAACATACTTACTATAAAAGGATACGCATACATCATGCATTAAAACAATTTATATGTGCATATGCTAAGGGGTTATCATTTTACTACCAATGAATATTGAGCTTCATTATTTAGTGGTCACAATTAATTTGTGCCAATTAAATTTTGAATTGCTCTTTTTAAATGTATAAAATAAATTTTACATCTGATGACAAGAGTGCTTTCTTGTCATTGGTCATATGCCTCGTGCTTCCTCTATTGAGGTGAATGAGATAATCTCCTCCTTTGAGTTACTTGTGCCTTCATCCTCCATTCCATTGTTGTTCCAACAAAACAAATTAACAATATGAGGATCTTTGGTATCCTCAAGCAATTTCTACTATGGGAATGCCTATGGAACAATTGAGTGGGGTGATTGCAAAAACTGTAGGGGATGTCATGAAGCAATAGATGACCCCGCCCCACAAGAAAGAACAAGCAAGGAAGAAGATATGGCTTTTTCAGAAGGGCAGGTAGAGGATACAAAGGAGGTTAATGACATTTCCAGTCAGATAGGAGAAGAGTAATAAAACTTTGCAGCATCAGACAGAGGATCTGAAAGATGAGTTGCAGCAGATGTACAAAAAGATGGAGGGGTGTATCTGTACAGTACGGAGGAGCACACCATTTGCTCATGAGGTTATCGATGATCCTTGCCATCTAACTTCTGAACTTGAATGTGGGAAACTATGATGGCAGCGCAAATCCTGAGGAGTATTTGTCACGGTTTGAGAATGTTTCGCTCCTTCACCAACTTACAGATGGAGTGAAGTGTAGGGTTTTTATTACTACCCTAGTAGGAGCTGCTCAATATTGGTTTAATCAATTGACATCGGTGATCATAGATACATTCCCAATGTCAGCTCGTTGTTCTTAGATCAATTCACGAGCAGCAGAAGTTGCAAGAGAACAACCCTCAGCTTGTTCAGACTTAAACAGATGGAAAAGGAGTCTCTTTGGGACTTCCTGAAAAGATTCAATCAAGCATGACTCGATGTTCCTCACATCACATCAGGATATTCTCATCAGCGCCTTTACTCAAGGGCTACAAGAAGGATATTTGTTCAGATCACTAGCCAAAAAACCACCCTATGATTACGACGAGTTACTGGGAAGAGCTTCTAAGTATATCAACTTAGAAGAAGCCATATGATGAAACAAAGTGATAAGTGCACTTAATTTGCTATTAGATTAGGGGCGTTGTTGTAGTAATTCCTGGACAATATTACGTATTTTTGGTATATGTTTGTATATTTCAGGAATCTAGGTCCAAATGCATAAAAGTGGAGGAAATAAGCTAAAAATGATGAAAAATGACCAAATCGAGCAAACAGGTTGAAAGGAAGGACTAAATCGCAAAAGTTGACATTCAAGCTCTCGTTATCGATCGGAATTTTCTGGCGATCGATCGCGCCATGGTCCAGAAGATTCTCGTGATCGATCGGCAACTGAGGGCGATCGATCGCCAGTGTCCAGATTTTGAAAAATAAAAACAGTAACGATCGATCGGCAGGATGTCGCGATCGATCGCCGAACCCCAAAAAAGCAAGATTTTGTTTCCTTCTTGGGTATTTTGTGACCAAAATAAATGAAACTCTTCCAACATTATAAAGAGGATAACTTGAATGTTTTGAGGGACTTTTGACTCATATTCTACCCTACAATTTCAGCCTTCATCACTCTTCATCAACCAACCTTCATCCATACCACATAAGCCATTGAAGAAGAAGACGCATCGGAAGAGACGGGACGACAGAGCAACGCAAGGAGTCAACGCCTATCGTTACTTTCGTATTTCTAACTTTTGTTCTATATTTTTATCGAATTTTGATGTTTAGAATGTTGCAAAACAATTATGCATTATTATTTGATGACAATTGTTGGCTAAGTTTGTTGTCGAGACTTAGAGGATCCTTTGTATGAACCCATAATTCAATTTAAGGTTTTTGATTGATTTTTACATATCTTAGTGCATAAATTATTGTGATTCATGCTTTTGAAGGATTGATCTCCTTTGAATGATAATTTATTGTGATTGAATTGACCATATGATATTGCAATACGATATAGTACTATATGTCGTGGATTTCAGAATGAGATCGAAAAGTCAAATAAAAGTGTGATAGCAATAGACTTACAAAAATCGAAAGCTAGAAGTTTTCACAAAGGTTCATTCAATATTGAGTTGTTAAATAAGTACACGATAGTGACTTACTGCAATTTGATATTAGGTTTAATACATCTTGAGATAGTATATTAGATAAATTCGGAGAACTCGTCACCTTAGAACGTTTGAATTTGATTCTTAACTAATAGGCGAATTATGAGGGATTACATGGATGGACCGAAGTTTGATAATTGTCTCTACTGATTTATCTTCTCTTTACTACGTGTTGGGTTGAATTTTGCGTTATTAGTCAAATTAGTCTAATAATCATCACTAATTTTCATAGGCTAAGTTAAATTAATTGAGTTTGGTAATCTATTATACTAAAACTTGACACCATGCAATTGCGATATAATCGCTACACTGGAATTTTTTGTTTAAAATAATAGCGATCAAGTTTTTGGCGTCGTTGCCGTGGACTAGTTTAAAGTAACATCAGACGATATTAGTTGACTGTAATTTAGCCATATATTTTTTAATTTTTTTTTTGATTTTTTTCTTCTCTATTACTATACTACTGCCATTTTTTTGGTTGGATTGTTGCAGGTAATTATTCCCTAGTGCATGCTAAGGAGTAAACGACCGACACTCAAGCCTTTTGACCCTGAAATTGAAAGAACTCTTCTTAAGACTAAGAGAAGTTCTAACGATGGCTGAAAACAATGAAAGGGGAGATGGAAGAGATGAAAGATGGAACGAAAAGGTGCCTAATAGACGATCACTCATGGACTATGCACATCCTTCATTCCATGGATCACTGTCTAGTATCACGAGACCAAGCATCCAGGCTAACAATTTCGAGATCAAGCCTGCTATGATACAGATGATCCAACACTCAGTTTAGTTTGGGGGAGCGGCTACTGATGATCCAAATGCCCACATCTCTAACTTCTTGGAGATTTGTAATACCTTCAAGCACAATGATGTTACTGACGACGCCATTAGGTTACATTTATTTCCATTCTCTTTACTTGATAAAGCTAAATCTAAGTTGCAATTGTTGCCTACAGGCCAAGATGCGCAAGGATATCACAACTTTTGCCCAACATGACCCAGAGACAGTGTACGAGGCTTGGGAGCGCTTTAGGGATTCACTGCGGAGATGCCAACATCATGGCCTCCCTATTGGCTGCAGGTATAAACTTTTTATAACGGTTTATTTTCTGATAACCGTTCTATGATTGAGGTAACGTAGGAGGTACTGTTATGATGAAGACGCCCGATGAGGCTTATACACTATTGGAGGAGATGACTGCTAATAGCTGTCAATGGCAGTCCGAAAGGAACATGCCGAAGAAGCAAGCTTGGACGCATCAAGTGAGTGAAGTCACAGCCCTAGCTGCCTAGTTGGAACCACTGAACGATAAAATCGACAGCTTGAGCATGCATGCAATGCAAGTTCAAGTCGTAACATGCGAGATTTGCCAAGGAGGACATCCAAGCACTGAATGCCAAGCATGTAATCATTTTGTTAAATCTGTTGAGAATGCTAACTTTGGAGGGAATCTGTAAGACCCTCACTGTCTTAAACCCTTATCGTGATAATATAATCATATTCATATTATGTACTATAGAGTTGAGTCGATTCACATTACAACCAGTTGTATTCATTCATTACATGTCATATCTAAAAATACAACACAAAATACTTCTCTAATCGACTACTCTATCATAATCAGGGCAGCAAAATGGACCCACCTGGCTTCCCTCGCCCAATATGAAAATCCCTACAGAAACAACCCACAAAACCATAAACACAACCGAGATATATAACATATACCAACAACACATACAAAATAAGTATCTATACACACAGTAATTATAAATACTTCCTATCTTTTAGTCATATCTCATATTCTTTGGGTCGTTCCTGTACAATACTCAAATCATAATATAATTTCTTCAATTATATTAAATGCATATGTCATGACATGTAATCAGCTCATCTCAATCTCACACTCATAACAATCTCATGCCAGTGAATACCATTTTCTCATCACATTACATTGGCTGCGTATAATATTATTACTCCGTATATGAGTAGCATATATATCATTGCTATTACACTTCATATGATCCCATCATATGAGTAGCCAATGTATATTGCATTTCGATTCCATATACGAGTCTCTGATATTATATTACTGCAAGCCTCTCATCAATACACAATCACGCCTCAATGAGTTGGTATTCACCAAATCCACTTCATACATAAACACACATATGTATGAATGTAACATAATAGTGTTTGGACGTTCCACGTACCTGATAATATCCAAAAGAGGTAGAGCGACCACCAGTATTAAACCTTCACCATATTCGATGTCCAGTCTTATGTGACGGCACTACACACATATAAGATATTAGAATCATGTTATATTTTCCTTATCATCAACATTCATTATCATATTTATAAGGAACATATACCATATCCTATATGTAACAATAAAATAAATCGAAAATAACAAGAAATGGGAAAACATTTTTTTACACCCACCGATCGATCGCCAAGCACTCGTCGATCGATCGCCCAACATGCTCGATCGATCGACTGATGCAGAAAATTTGTTTCCTCTCGACCGATCGATCGGCGCAATGTACCGATTGATCGGTGCATCCTGTAACTCGAAATTCTCCACGTTTTTACCATCCTTCCACCTTCAACCACAAAAACTCCATCACCTCTTCATTCAATTCAACAAAACATCATCAAACATATATATGTTTCATATATCACAAGTTATTCAACATAGTTCTTCCTAATTCAAACTCATCAACACCAACAACCATCCCACACAATTGATTTCCATTAAGTCTTTGATATTCAACAAAAAACAAGCATAAAAGAACAAATTCACTTACCCAAAGATGATCTAAAACTTTCCAATCACAATTTGAATATGAAATTTCCAAGTGAAGAAGTCAAGAATTTGATAGAAGGAGATTTCTGATTTTAATTGTTATCCCCGATTCCCAATCTGATATATATGATTTCTTTGCACTTAAGTCTCCCATGTTTCTTCCTTTCCTCAATTTCACCTCACCTTCATTGCAAATTACTCCTTTCACTTTTCCCATTTGTAAATGAGTCCTTAAGTCTAAGCTAATTCACTTTGTTACTTGTTTCATTCATTTTGTTATTCATATCATGTCCTACATAACTAAAACGTCTTTCATATGTTAATTAAGCATGATGTCATATGGGATATCACAAAATCGACCACCACCAAACTACCCCTACCCAAATACATACAATACGGGGCCGAGGAACTATACCCAACCACCACCAATGTATGCACCAAAGACAAGCATGGAAGAGCTATTAACCAAGTTCATATCACCGGCTGAAACAAGGATGAACAATCACGAGGCGTCGATAAAGAACTTGGAAGTTCAAGTGGGACAATTAGCAACAATCCTACACGGGCGAGCATAAGGCTCACTACCTAGTGACCCGGAAAAGAACCCTAGGGAGCAAGTTCATGCCATCACATTGAGGAGTGGAAAGGAGGTCGCTGAGAAGAAGGATGCACATGTTGAGCGTAAGGGCGATGCGGACATCAAGCAAGAAGAGGACCAAACACGTGACAAAGGTAAGTCTACTAAGACCACTACACCCATCACACATGCTAAGGTAGATATCCCACTCCCATTTCCCGCTGCATATAAGAGAGCAAAAATAGATGCTAAATTTGCTAAGTTTCTAGATTTGATTAAGAATCTTCACATTGATATGCCTTTCATTGATGCTATCCGGCAGATGCTGAACTATGCTAAGTTTTTTAAGGAGATACTATAAAAAAAGTGGAAATTGGGAGAGCATGAGACGATAAACTTAACTGAGGAGTGTTATGCTATCATTCAAAATGATTCACCTCCAAAGTTAAAGGATCCATGGAGTTTCACTATACCTTACAAAATCAACTCTATGTCTTTTAAGAAATCTTTATGTGATTTGGGTGCAAGTGTCAATTTAATGCATTTGTCTGTTAAGAGGAAGCTGGGCTTAGGAGAGCTCAAACCGATCAATATGTCACTGTAGATAGCGGACAAGTCCATCAAGTACCCTCAAGGGATAGTTGAGGTTGTACCACTCAAAGTCGACAAATTCACCATTCCGGTGAATTTTATAGTGTTGGACATAAAGGAAGATACAGACATGCCATTGATTCTAGGAAGACCGCTCCTACCAACTTGAAGGACATTAATCGATGTCCAAGAAGGGAAGTTGATCATCCGAGTGGGGGGATCAATATTTTTGATATGTTCAAAGCTTTGAACATTACACACATTGAGTACCGATGTTTCCATATCAATGTAATTGATCCATTATCTGTTAATGTGACGCAAATATCGAGGAAGGAGAAGAAAATGATGGTCACTTTGAATGCCCATCAAAAAGGAGGAAAAATTTGTGAGAGAGACTTGGTTCTAATGAATAGAGCTAAAATGCGACTATTTCCATGGAAGTCGGACTCACCATGGGCTGGACCTTTCAAAGTGGTTGATGTTCTACCATGCGACACCATCAATTTGAGAGATGACCAAGGGGCACTGTTCACCGTAAAAGAGAAGTGGTTACTACACTACCACAAGGATGAGGGAAAATCATCCCACACTGGCCCTTGCGGCACTTGAGCGTACATGGTAAAAAGTCCAGCTTGGGACTATAAATCAAGAACTTTTTCTTATCCTTAGCTTTGTTTTTGATTTCTTTTTGTTTTTGTTTTTGTTTTTGATTTTGAGTTTGGTGGGAGACTCCATGCGTGTTGTGATATGTTCCAACAAGATACCCCACGAGCTAATGAGGAATTGGACGATGATTACTGACGGTCATCGTAAAAGGTAAATGCTTTGTCTTATTTTCCATGCCCATTACATTGAGGACAATGCATGAATTAAGTTTGGGGGAGTGCATTACTGTGTCATGCTTTTTCTTTGGATTGTATCGTTTTTTGAGCATCAACAAAAAATTTTCTTGAAAATGAGTTCAATTAGTGAGAAAAGAATGAATCAAGTAGTGGTCTCTATTCCATGATGATATTAATCTCACTATGCATGTCGACTTGAGTTTTGATGATTGTAAGACTTGTTGTGAATATCTTGTTTTGAGTTAGTATGTCAAAGATGAGGACTATATTGAGCATATTTGAGTTATAATCTTGTGAATTACATTTAAAATCTTTGTGAACTTGATGAATTATTTTTGAGTATCTTAGAGTATCTTAGAAACTATTTGATGATGACACTTCACGGTGAAATTTATAGTCCTGGACTTTATTTGGAGATGATCTAGGCGATCTTTGGACTGTTTTGAGCCTTTCAAGCTTAACATGTATACATCAATCCCTAGTGTCAACTTTTGAGCCTAATTGAAAACTAATGGTGTATGTTTAACATATTATTAGCCGCATTCAACATTTTTGGCAACTCATTATATCCACCTATTTTGAGCCTAAATTGAATACTTATCCACACCCTAAAGGAGTATAATGAATCTCATTAGATGCACATGAATTGCTCTATTTTGATGAGCTTATTGTTGAAAAAATTGATGAATGAGAACAGGAAAGAATAGAAAAAGCCTTGAGAAAAGTATCTAAATAAGACCCAAAATGATCAAGGCTACAAAAGAAAAAGAAGGGAAGCTCAAATTTGTGCTAAATTATGAACATTACATGATTATACTCTCTTCTTTGTGCTATCCTATCTTTTCTTTGAAGCCAACACTTAGGCCTAACTTTACAAGCTTAAAAAGACCTTTTGATCCAGGTCTAGGGAGTGACTACATTAGTGGAGAAGTGTTTGAAAATAGGACTATGGGGTGCTCAACGATAATCTTAACGTTCATTGACTAACATGATTTGATCTATGAAATTTGCATGAAACTTGAAAGTAGCACATACGCACGTTCTGATTTGGAGACATGTTGCTTGATCTAGGAGAAAACACGACTTGTTAATCTTTCTGATTGACTCTTGTTTGTTTTTAAGTGGGATGTCTGAGCGACGTGATTGACTGCGAATTGGTTCATTTGAATCTTCAATATTGAACTCTACTTTTTGATTTTATTTCTTGCTTGAGACGGTCAAGTCTAAGTTTGGAAGTGTGATTTTTACACTTAATTTGCTATGAGATTAGGAGCGTTGTTGTAGTAATTCCTGAACAATATTACGCGTTTTTGGTATATGTTTGTATATTTCAGGAATCTAGGTCCAAATGCATAAAAGTGGAGGAAATAAGTTAAAAATGATGAAAAAGACCAAACCGAGCAAACTGGTTGAAGGAAGGACTAAATCGCAAAAGTTGAAATTCAAGCTCTCGCCATTAGTCGAAATTTTCTGGCGATCGATCGTCGTGGTCTAGAAGATTCTCGCGATCGATCGGAAATTGAGGGCGATCGATCGCTAGTGTGCATATTTTGAAAAATAAAAAACAGTGTGTTTTGGCGATCGATCGGCAGGATGTCGTGATCGATCACCGAACCCGAAAAAATCGAGAAGATTTTGTTTCCTTCTTGGGTATTTTGTGTCCAAAATACATGAAACTCTTCCAACATTATAAAGAGGATAACTTGGACGTTTTGAGGAACTTTTGGCTCATATTCTACCCTACAATTTCAGCCTCCATCACTCTTCATCAACCAACCTTCATCCATACCACATAGCCATTGAAGAAGAAGGCACATCGGAAGAGACGGGACGACGGAGCAATGCAGTGAGTTAACGTTTATCATTACTTTCGTATTTCTAACTTTTGTTCTATATTTTATCATATTTTGATGTTTAGAATGTTGCAAAACAATTTTATGCATTATTATTGATGACAATTGTTGGCTAAATTTGTTGTCAGGACTTAGAGGATCCCTTGTATGAACCCATAATTCAATTTAAGGTTTTTGATTGATTTTTACATATCTTTGTGCATACATTATTGTGATTCATGCTTTTGAAGAATTGATCACCTTTGAATGATAATACGGTTGAATTGACCATAGGATATTGCAATACGATATAGTATTTCAGACTGAGATCGATAGATAAAGTCAAATACACGTGTAATAACAATAGATTTACAAAAATGAAAGCTAGAAGTTTCACAAAGGTTCATTCAATATTGAGTTGTTAAATAAGTTCACAAGAGTGACTTACTGCAATTTGATATTATGTTAAATATATCTTGAGAGAGTATATTAGATAAATTCGGAGAACTCGTCACCTTAGAACGTTTGAATTCGATTCTTAACTAATAGGCGAATTATGGGGGATTACATGGGTGAACCGAAGTCTTGATAATTGTCTCTACTGATTTATCTTCTCTTTACTATGTGTTGGGTTGAATTTTGAGTTATTAGTCAAATTAGTATAATAATCATCACTAACTTTCGTAGGCTATATATAGTTAAATTAATTGAGTTTAGTAATTATTTTCTAGTCCCTGTGGGTTCGACAACATTTTCTTGAAATCTACTTTCCTAAAACTTGACACCGTGCACTTGCGGTATAGTCGCTACACTGGAATTTTCTGTTTAAAATAATAGTGATCACAAAGAAAAATGTGAAACCAGGAAATGATCCAAATCGGATGGATAAACACCTGAAACAGCCGAAAATGAGTTTTGAGCAGTACCTCCTGATGAGACCTCCCCGAGAGGTGACCATTAATCAAATAGGGCCGAAGAGAGGTCGAGGAGGACATTTCCGAGGAGGACCATCCCGATGAGGATATTTCGAGGAGTAAACAGATCTTGGGGAAGGCAAGAACCCCATGATGGACCAGTTTTCAATAATCCCCCCCTTTGCATAATGCAAATCTCGGAAGGGGAGCGTCCAATCCGGTACCATGGGTGAACAGAGGAGAAAGACAAGAAGAAAATGACGTCCAACCAGTAGGTGGACCCGCCCCAGTTAACATTCCAAACCGAGGGATCATACATATGATCTCTGGGGGTGTCAGGAGGAGATTCTAATCCAGCAGGAAAGAGCTATGCTCGGAAATTGCAGGTTATGTCAATCACACCGGAGAACGCTCCAGCAGGGTCGTCCATTGTCTTTGGACGCTATGATCTACTGGGGTGCAATTTCCACATGATGATGCACTAGTTATATCAGCCACAATAGCTAATTATAACGTGCAATGAATTTTTATCGATACTGGAAGTTCTGCCGATGTGATTTTCTTAAACACGTTGGCACATATGGAGCTAGGAGCGTACCTATGCAAAGGGCAAATACTTATTTGCATGAAGTTATTGGATAAGTCATAAGTCCGGTGGGCAAGTCTTGCCAGTCACGATGAGAAAAGAACTGAGGGCGAAGACAAAGATGATTAATTTTCTGGTGGTGGACGCTCCTTCTTCATATAACATAATTTTGGGTCGATCAGCCCTGAGCGCGTTTCAAGCAGTGGCGTCCACTTATCATTTGACAAAGAAATTCCCTGTGGGTGAGGAGGTCGGACAAGTTCGAGGAATTCAGACTTCCTCGATGAAGTGTTATGTTCAGGAGCTGAAGCATGAAAAGTTAAAAAAGAAGGAGGAGGAGAGCCTTGGAGCACGTGGTAAAAGAAGGAGAGGGAGGATGAAATGGTCGTGGAGAGAATAGCTCCAGTGGAGGAGTTCCTTACTATTGAACTGAGTCACCCGACTAAAACCACAAGAGTGGGTTCCCAACTAGAACCAGAGTTAATAGAAAAAGTGATTGAATGTTTGAACATGAATGTGAACGTGTTCGCATGGAGTACCATCGACTTGACTTGTGAGGTCCTCGTTACTTAATCCATTATGTATCAAATATTTATACATAGTTGAGTAGGATTTAAGTAATACAACATACTGATTAAGAGTTTTACTATGTCATTTACGTCAGTTATTACAACATTTTCACAACCCTGACATAATATACCTCACATGTACATAAAAACAACCTAAAGAAATTCAACTCATAAGCAGTGGTTCAGCTTGCAGCAGAAATCGACTCACAATCCCGTCCTCCGACGTCTATGAGTTCCTACAGAAACAATCACACAACATGAGTATGGATAAAAAACCATCTCAGTTTTATATCAATAAGACAACATAGAGTACGATATATCATCATCGTAAAATCTCAACGGTTAGGGGTGAGCAATCGGTCAGAACCGAACCGACCGAACCGAATTCTCCAAAAATCAAACCGACCGAATTGTTTTCGTCTAACCGAACCGACCGAATTATACTTTCAAAACCGAACCGACCGAACCGATAAAAAATCGGTTATTTCGGTCGGTAACTGAATTAACCGAAATTTTTTTTAAAAAAATATAAAAATTAGATAATTGGATTAAAAATTTAAAAAATTAAAATTTGGTTTTAAAAATTTAAATGTAATATTTAAATAAAGAATGATAATAAATGATTTTTTTTAAAAAAAAAATTTTGTTTTTTTCATTTTTTAAAAAAATATTAAAAAATTAAAAACTTCGGTTTATTCGGTTAATTAATATTTTTAAAATAAAAACCGAAACCGAACCGAATTAACCAATTTTTTTTAAAAATAAAACGAATTTCGAAATAACCGAACCGATTTTCCAAATTAGTTCGGTTTGTTCGGTTTAACCGAACTTTTACTCACCCATTTCAACTGTGATTGTTCTGTATCATGTACCACAAAATAGAAATATGTCATGACATGCCTCACTCCTCATCCTGTTATAACGGGACATATATGATATGCCTCCCAGCTCAATATGTCAGTGGCTCAGCCTTTGTAAGGACCTCGTGCCATTAACCCGTTATTAGTGTATTAATCCATGTCATATCATATAATCATGGGAAGGAACCACATGCAAGCATCAGCATATACCATCTATAAAATTTCTCGCATTAGAACCCCATAATGTTCAACTTCCCAAACCAAAACCACTAAATAGTATGCACCCTAATAACACACTAACATACTCTCAGTTCATTTAGCAATTCCGTATTTAATTGCATGCAGACAATAAATGAAGAGAGAAAAGTCATGATCATTTATACATTCCATATACACGTAAAAACGTGCTCACGTGAGAGCACCCAATGAATAAACGTGTATCTAATGTATAAGATACTCTACCGAATGCGGTTATTGGTACTTCGATCCTGGAAGCACCTCTCATGCATAGTTCGATCCCAACTCTGGATCCACGTACTCATTCAACCAGCTCTGGTACCTCAATCCTGGAAGTACCTCAAATCGACAGCCCGAGCTCAACTCCAAAGCTACCGCGGCACCTGTATCACCTGCCCCAACAGAGACAGCCCCCACACGGAGTGAGCATACCAATACCACCAATCCAATAATCATAATATTACAGTTCATAATTTACAGAATGTAAATGCCATGAATTTAAATGATACTCCCTGGATGGTATCATCCTCATCCGGGATCCCCTGTATTGTCCACGTTCTCAAAATAACCAAACCATTAAATTCTCAAAAGCCAGTTGATCATCTCATTGATCAAACCATTCTTGCTATAACAGTTCCATAATCAAATATGATTAAATCATCAAATAGAGTACTACAAATATCACATGCATCTAGCCAATGACTCCATATTTCTATTTCATAGCTCGCTCTACAATAGCGGCAATTTAACCCCACACACGCTCAACAATAGCGGCGTCATAACCGATGGTCGCTCAACGGCGACAACATCCCAATCGTTGCTCGTTCAAAGCAGCACCATACAATTCCCAACGTATTTCCATATATCGCAATTACCATATACTATACATTTCACTATCCAATTATTACAAGTATCATATACTATGCATTTCAACATCCATTTATTGCAATTACCACATACCATGGGCTATGCTCGTACGTTATACGTACCTTGTAATTCTGTAGTTCGAGTCCAACCTCGACTGAGTCCCAAGACCCGATGACTTATGTACTAACACATAAATAACTCACAATTAAACAAAAGCATGCAACCACGTGCCCAAGCACATTCGTAACCCCCAAACCTATCGTCAATCCATGAGGATTACCAAAATAAAAGCCCCCGGCTAAGCATGCATAATACCAAAACATACCATTTTACAAGTTTAAATGATAGTCAAAAACTCAACCGAGAATTCCATTTTATTAAATTTTGGCTCCAACCAATCCATTTAAAAGTATAGCATTCCCATTGGAATGTTGACATTGCCCCGGAAATGGGCCACTTAAACCTCGATTCAAAAAAACCCGACATTTTTCCAAAATTTGAAAAAACAACATTCTGTGAGCGGCAATCGATCGCCGATTTCATCGCGATCAATCGCCCCCATCCAGTAGCCAAACAGCGCCTCTTCGCGATCGATCGCCAATCCTTGCGATCGATCGCCAACCCGCTCGCGATCGATCTCCGAGACCTTGCGATCGATCGCCCGCACTGTTCATCTTCACCAAAATTTCAGCTGCACGTCGCGATTGATCGGCGCCCCTCAACGATCCACCTGCGATTTTCTGAAAAACTCGAGCTTCCATGGTGTTTTTCACACCCAAACTCAAAATCAATACCCCATACACCATTTACACCTCAAATACACCAATAAGGACCAATAAAAACTATAAAAACTCAACTTTGGATTTTAACCAAAAATCCCCAAATTCCATAACCAACTCAAAACTCATCTAAACTCTACAATACTACTACCAAATCGAAGACAAGGACGAGGGGAAGATTAATACCTGATTATCTTCGAGAAAACCGGCTCCCGAGCTAAGCTACCAACGATTCTTCCACCAAGGGAAAAAGAGGGGAAATGGGGGAAGGGTTAGGCGTAGAGAGATGATCGCTTATTTTTTAAACAATTATTTCTCAGTATAGCGATTCTACCGCAAGTGCACGGTGTCAAGTTTTAGTATAGTGATATTATAAGTAAGGATGTCGAACCCACATGGACTAATGTATAAGTACCAAATAAAATTAGTTAAATTATATTTAGCCTACGAAAAAAATGATTAATTAACGAATTAAACTACAGAATTAAAAACTCAAAACTAACACAATTCCTTTGAAGATGCGAAGGAATTCCGCTCGAGATATCTATCAAGATGTTCGTTCAATTATGTATCGTCAATGATTGGTTTGTTAAAACAACTTCTTAACAATCAATTCTTAAGGTGACGGGTTTCTGAATATAATCAATACACTCTCTCGAGCTGTGTTGAAACTAGCAGTAAATTGACACTAGTAACTCTCGTTCACTAATACCAATTTAATACCGAATAAATCTCTATGAAAACCGTTATTCTTTAAATCGTTCAATTTAAAGTGACCACGTATGTGATTTAATCTCTCGATCTAAATCTTAAACATACAACATGAATTATTTGAGCGTATTACAATTTTATCTCTCGATCTCAATTGCAATTCACAAGTTCAATCAAAGGTAGCTAGGCTTTGATAGCATGGAGAATATAATTCATGAACAAATGATATTGATTCACTTAAACACAACCAAATCAAAGAATCAAACACAAAATCACTTAAAATTGATAGAATAAACCAGATTAAATTCAAATCAAATTCAAATAGATGTTCAATCGTTTCTCAACCTCAAAAACATCAACTAAATATGAAAATCAAATTAATCTAGAGTTTAGAAATACGATAAACGTAGGAGGACTCCATGCGTTGAACGATCTTTCTTATCTCGCTTCCTTCCTTGCACTTCAAAGGATTCTTCGACCTTCTCTTGTTCCGGGAGGATGAAAGGCGGCTAAGAATAATTTAGGTCTGATTATTCTTCAGAATATATGGGGTACAATTTTCGTGCCTCTTTTCCTTATTTATAGAGGAGGGGAGATATGGAATTGTTTCCATAAAATCAGACCAAATCAAGAGTTTTATTTTCTGAAAAATCTCCGTCTCGATCGATCGAGCCTTACGTCTCGATCGATCGAGCGTCTTCAGCATCCGAGTCTTCAATTCTCTGCCTCTCTCGATCGATCGAGAAGGATGTTCCGATCGATCGAGATTTCTTCTTCGTTTATTTTTAACTCTCTGCCAGTGTCGATCGATCGAGATGATTTTTCCGATCGATCGAGAATTCAAATCCGTTGTTGGCCAGAACCTCTGCCTCGCTCGATCGATCGAGAAGCTTGTTCTGATCGATCGAGATTTCCAGAAATCAAAATCTTCATTTATTGGCTTGATTTGATCCGTTTTCTTCCTTGTAGCTCAATTCTTTCATATTCCACCTAGATTCCTGAAACAAGCAAATAAATACCAAAAAGCATAACATCTTCACGGAATCTACACGAATATATATACAAATCAAGACCTAAATACGCGTAATAATCAACCCTATCAACTCTCCAAAACTTAGATTTGATCGTCCTCGAGCAAACATTAAGATCAAAATGTAAAGTTCATCATCAATACTTTGAATGAATTAGTCATTGCAACTCAATTGTAAAAGCTCAGAAATCCCACTAACACATCAACCATAAATCAATCCAAAACTCAACAAGAAGTGTTTCCCCCTAAGTTAAGCAATAAATCGCAAAAGCGGAACGTGTGTGTGTGTGTGTGTTAATGTCAATCATGAGTTTCATATATACTTTTAGGATCAAATAGTGCTATTAAACTCAAAATCAAGATTTTCTTTTAAACACTTCATACGCCTACTTTTCAAACACTTCTCCACTAATGTAGTTATTCCCTAGACTTGGATTAATAGGTCTTTTAAAGCTTGTAATGTTTGGCATAGTTGTTGGCTTCAAAGAAAAGATAGGGAAATACAAAGAAGAGAGTATAATCTTTGAAGATTCAAAATTTTAGCACACTTTAAGCTTCTCTTCTTTTTCTTTATAGCCTTGGTCACTTTGGGTCTTATTTATTCATTTTTTTCTCAAGGCTTTTTCTATCTTTTTCTTTTCTCATTCTTCAAATTTTTTTTCAATAAGCTCATCAAAGTTTAGCAATTCAAGTGCATCTAATGAGAATCATTATACTCCCTTTTGGGTCAAGATAAAAATCTTCCATTTAGGCTCAAGGAGGTGGGTATAATGAGGTTGCCAAAGAATGTTGAATGTGGCTAATAGTATGTCAAACATACTCCATTCTTTTATCATTTAGGCTCAAATTAGGGACTAGAGATTGATATAACATGGTAAGCTTGAAAGGCTCAAACGGTCCAAAGATCGCCTAAATCATTTCCATGTCTAGTTCCTAACTATAAAATTCACCTCAAAGTGCTCTAAAGTAGGTTCTAAAGTGTTTCAAGATCCTCAAGACAAATCATAGTTAACACAATTGTTCCAATATACAATTCACTCAATCATGAGCCAAAAGTGCTCAAAATATTCCTCAATTTTGAAATATTAACTTAACCTAAGATATTCACAAACAAGTCAAAATCTTCAAGACTTAAGTTGAGATGAGGATTAATATCATCATGTAAAACCATTGCAGATCTAATTCATTATTTCTAAATGATGAACTTATTTTCAAGAAATTTTTTATATGCTCAAAAACGATCTAATCTCATGCATAATCATGCTAGATTAGTCATGCAAGGAAGTAACGCAAGTCAATAGCAGAAACCAATACACACACCCCAAACTTAGTACATGCATTGCCCTCAATGTATGGTAAACAATAAAGGCAAAGGCAAGGCTCATACCTCGACGACGATCGTCAGTAATCGTCGTCCTCATCATGCTCTGGAGGTGGTACTGGGTAAGACGGCTCCTCAGGCTGGTATGGAGGGTGTGGTGGATATTCCGGTGGCGGTGGATGATGGTATGGCGGGAATGGTCGAAATTGCGGCTCAGGCGGGAACTGTATATATGGGAAGCCTTGGGCCAAGGCGTTATTCCATGCACATTGGTATTGCAGGTGCTCACTTATCTGTGCTTGGCCCCACTGTAGTTCCCGTTGCAAGTTGTGGATGCCTTGCTGCTCCAGGCGGAGTTCTTGGAGATCCCTGTGAAGGGAGTCCAAGGTAATCGATGTATGCTCTGCAGCGGAAGAGGATGATGCCCCAGCATGTCTGCTGCTCGAGGGTCGTGGCTCGGCCCTTTGTCGGCCTGTAGGAGGTGGTGGCCCATCAACCACAATTGGTCCTTTAGGTGGTAGGAGCTCCTCATCGGTGTCCCACTTCACTCCACCTCTCTTGCAGAGCTTTGTGATAGTCGAAGGAAAAGGCAATGCAGAGGTGGGTGGATTCCTACCGATGTCACATATATGTTCATTGATAATATGCCCCAAATCCACCGATTGCCCTATAAGTATGGCATATACCAAGGCAGCTCTCTCCTTAGTAACCTCCGAAGTGTGGGTCGATGGCATGACCCGGGCGGCTATAAAAGAGAACCAAGCTTATGCCTCTGGCTTAAGGTGTTTCTTCAGGACCACTTGAGGCTCTCCATTGCTATTTCTTTGCCAATCAACCCCTTATATACCGATTACAGAAAGTACATCGTCATAGTTTATGTGACTTGTTTTGAACACTTGGTAATCGCTGTTCTTTATAGACGGCATCCTAAAAATGGCATTCAACTTGAATCGATCATATTCAATATCCTGACCCTGGACAAATACAACCTCCCTTGAATTGGGGTGGACCGTCCTCAAATTAGCATAAAACTCCCTTACTACCGGGACCACCGCATCAATAGGTTGTTGGATAAATTCAAACCACCCCCGTCGCCTAGCTTCTTAAATGACCGGGCATTCAAGCTTATCCAAACTCATTCCCCTTTCGCGACTGAGGGGTTTGCGATGATAGCTAGGGTACAATTCCGCCGCTACGGAATTCACAAAGCGCTTCTCATCATAATCGGCAGTCGAAGTAGTGGCTTCGACTTTCTTTTGCTTCCTCTTTGGCGCCATTTGATCAATTTACAAATCTTACTTTGTCACTCCCAACCACAACAACAATCACCAATATCACCACAACAAGAATATATAAATCTTACCAACCAACCTTTCATTTCCCCCAAAATTCAACTACTTAATTTCCAAAATCACCCTAAACGTCAACCTATATATCCAAACACAAATAATCCGTAAATCCTGGATATAGATAAGAATTGAAAGTAGGTACCAAGTAAATCTAGGTGATAATGTGCTTGAATTCCTCCTTGTTGATGCAATCTCCAAATTCCAGTTGTAAATCTTCAAATCTGTAGCAAAAACTATGATTAGATGAAGCGTGGAAGCTTAAATTGCAAGATTTGTGCATGTATTGGAAGATTAGAAGGAGAAATTTGGGAATTAGGTTAAAAAGGGCCGATTTTTCTGTGTAGGATTTGGAAAATTATGTCTGTTTTCTGATGGAGTCGAGTTTTAAAAACAAAATTATCTCTCGCTCGATCGATCGGCAATACTTGCTCGATCGATCGAGAGAGACAGAACATTTTCTCCTTATTTTAAAACCTTCCTCGATCGATCGAGACGAGTTACTCGATCGATCGGCGACTCCAGAAAAAAAAAATTATTTTTGCAACTCCTGGTCGATCGATCAAGATTATGTCTCCGATCGCTCGACCCTTCCAAACCAAAAATTTGTTCCAAAAAATTTTCAATGGTCGATTTGCCCCATCAGTTGGACTCATTCCACTTGTTCTGCATTTGAAAATTAACGCACGGAGTTAGGCTCTAAAAATAACCAAAATAAAAATAAAACAATTAGACTAAAAAAATATGAAAAACAAACAAGGGATAGAGGAAAGTTCTTAATTTATAGTCCCAAGCTGGACTGTCACCTCCGTCTCAGTGGTCCGTTTTCGCTTGCTCCTTCGGGTTCTTTACCGTATCAGTAGGTAGTGTCCCCTGAGCTCGTCCATGAATTATGGCTGCTAGTTGCCCCACTTGAACCTCCAAGTTCTTAATAGATGCATCCTGATTTTGCATCCTTGTTTCAGTCGATGAAATTAACTTGGTCAAGAGTTCTTCCATGCTCGGCTTAGGTGTACTTCCCGGTTGTTGTTGTGGGTTCAACACATTGTTTTGGTTGGACCATTGCAAGTTCGGATGATTTCTCCACCCCGGGTTGTACGTGTTGGAGTACTGGTTGTTGGGCTGCCTGTTTCCTACATAATTCACAGACTCGTTAGATTGAATAAATGGATTACCTGCCTGGCACTCATTGCTCGGATGATTGCTTCCACATAGCTCGCAAGTGATAACTTGAGCCTGCATTGCTGTCATGCTCATGCCATCTATCTTCTTATTCAGCGCATCCAGCTGTGCCGAAAGAGCAGTGATGTCGTCAACTTGATGAACTCCAGCCGGTTTCTTTGGCACGTTCCTCTCCGATTGACATTGATAGCTATTAGAAGCCATCTCTTCTAAGAGTTCATATGCTGCTTCCGGTGTTTTGCGCATTATGGAACCTCATGTGGCTGCATCTATCATAGAACGGTTAGATGAAAACAAACCGTTGTAAAAAGTTTGTACCTGAAGCCATATAGGAAGTCCGTGGTGTGGGCATCTCCTCAGCAAATCTTTGAAACGATCACACGCCTCATATAGTGTTTCAGGGTCGTATTGCCCGAATGTGGTGATATCGTTCCTCATCTTTGCCGTCTTGGAAGGAGGAAAGTATTTGGACAGAAACGCTTGCGTCATCCCCTCCCAAGTTATTATTGAACCTGCAGGTAAAGAGTTCAACCACGCTTTAGCTTTATCCTTTAGTGAGAAAGGAAATAACATTAACCTGATGGCATCGTCAGAAATGCCATTATGTTTAAATGTGTCACAGATCTCCAAGAAGTTGGATATGTGAGCGTTCAGATCATCAGTGGCTACTTCTCCAAACATCACTGAATGTTGGATCATCTGTATTATCGCCGGCTTTATTTCAAAGTTCTTTGCTTGAATGGTTGGCCTTGTAATGCTAGATAATGATCCATGAAAAGCCGGTTGAGCATAATACATCATCGATCTGGGATTCAATGCTTCATTGTTATCTCCCCCTTCTTGATTATGTTCAGCCATTGCTCGAGCTTCTCTAATTCTTCGTAGACACGTACGCTCGATTTCTGGGTCAATTGGCTCGAGTGTGGGGTTGCTACTCCTTAGCATGCACCACGATAATAAATACCTGTAAAAATTAATCCAAAAGGAGAAGATGCGACTGTATTAAATTTGACGGTCAAAAGTGACAAAACAAAACAAAACAAAAATTTAATGGCTAAATTACAATTAACTAATCTCGTATGATATTATACAGATTAGTCCCCGGCAACGGCGCCAAAAACTTGATCGCTTATTTTTTACACAATTATTTCTCAGTGTAGCGATTCTACCGCAAGTGCACGGTGTCAAGTTTTAGTATAGTGATATTATAAGTAAGGATGTCGAACCCACATGGACTAATGTATAAGTACCAAATAAAATTAGTTAAATTAATATTTAGCCTACGAAAAAGATGATTAATTAACGAATTAAACTAAAGAATTAAAAACTCAAAACTAACACAATTCCTTTGAAGATGCGAAGGAATTCCGCTCGAGAAATCTATCAAGATGTTCGTTCAATTATGTATCGTCAATGATTGGTTTGTTAAAACAACTTCTTAACAATCAATTCTTAAGGTGACGGGTTTCTGAATATAATCAATACACTCTCTCGAGCTGTGTTGAAACTAGCAGTAAATTGACACTAGTAACTTTCGTTCACTAATATCAATTTAATACCGAATAAATCTATATGAAAATCGTTATTCTTTAAATCATTCAATTTAAAGTGACCACGTATGTGATTTAATCTCTCGATCTAAATCTTAAACATACAACATGAATTATTTGAGCGTATTACAATTTTATCTCTCGATCTCAATTGCAATTCACAAGTTCAATCAAAGGTAGCTAGGCTTTGATAGCATGGAGAATATAATTCATGAACAAATGATATTGATTCACTTAAACACAACCAAATCAAAGAATCAAACACAAAATCACTTAAAATTGATAGAATAAACCAGATTAAATTCAAATCAAATTCAAATAGATGTTCAATCATTTCTCAACCTCAAAAACATCAACTAAATATGAAAATCAAATTAATCTAGAGTTTAGAAATACGATAAACGTAGGAGGACTCCGTGCGTTGAACGATCTTTCTTCTCTCGCTTCCTTCCTTGCACTTCAAAGGATTCTTCGACCTTCTCTTGTTCCGGGAGGATGAAAGGCGGCTAAGAATAATTTAGGTCTGATTATTCTTCAGAATATATGGGGCACAATTTTCGTGCCTCTTTTCCTTATTTATTGAGGAGTGGAGATATGGAATTGTTTCCATAAAATCAGACCAAATCAAGAGTTTTATTTTCTGAAAAATCTCCGTCTCGATCGATCGAGCCTTACGTCTCGATCGATCGAGCGTCTTCAGCATCCGAGTCTTCAATTCTATGCCTCTCTCGATCGATCGAGAAAGATGTTCCGATCGATCGAGATTTCTTCTTCGTTTCTTTTTAACTCTCTGCCAGTGTCGATCAATCGAGATGATTTTTCCGATCGATCGAGAATTCAAATCCGTTGTTGGCCAGAACCTCTGCCTCGCTCGATCGATCGAGAAGCTTGTTCCTATCGATCGAGATTTCCAGAAATCAAAATCTTCATTTATTGGCTTGATTTTATCCGTTTTCTTCCTTGTAGATCAATTCTTCCATATTCCACCTAGATTCCTAAAACAAGCAAATAAATACCAAAAAGCATAACATCTTCACGGAATCTTCACGAATATATATACAAATCAAGACCTAAATACGCGCAATAATCAACCCTATCAAGAGAGAGGAGAGAGGGAAGGGTTCCGTGCCAAATGACGGAATATCGAGTCTACTTGGTATATATAGTACCAAACTCGAAAATACCAATCCTTCCACAAATACATCATGACTCATTAAAAATCATCTGTTTTCAATAATTACCTCACAATCTCAAATTCCTTACTAGCCCCAGTACAAAGTACTCCGGACCCCAAATCCCATCAAGGACCAAATTCCAAGGTTATCACCACGACGAGAATACAATCTCATCCATTGGATCCATGACTCCAAATACCGGATTTAAAATCCCTGGAGTCCCAAAACCGCAATTAATCCATAATTGCCACAATTAAAATCCATTAAAGATCATTACCACACCGGGATTAACACCATAAATTCCCGGGCATCACAATTATCCCCCACTAATAAAATTTCGTCCTCGAAATTTGCACGGCGTACTCCACGTAACGCCGAGACCACGCAATCCAAACGGATCCACAATGTCGAATCATGAACATGACATGAACGACACACCAACCGCGAGGATACTGACCTCGCACCAAAAAGCTGGAATGGAGTAACCCCCCAAACCGACACAAATCCACGAAAGACATCAGCATTCCCCGATGCTAATCATCTCAAAAGCAGTCAGCCAAACATAACTGCAAATCAAACAAATCATTCGTGATTCCCAAAATAAATATCGTCTCGATGATATCTCAACGATTTAGCCTACGATGTTAGCCATACATCGTTACCAAGGAAACTACCAATACACTATAGTGCACTTATACAAAATCCGGTTCCCATTCTCCAATTATACCTCCATCAAAGGAGCAGTTGCACCACTTTGCAACACGGATCGGGCAATTCACCGCTACCGATCAACACCCAAAACACATCTTTAAGATGTCTACGTCCATAAGTTCCAAGAAATCACATCTTGGTCCAACACATCAACGAGACTCCACAAGGTCTCAAATTCCCGAAAGGACATGCAAGAACAATCAATTGCATTCCCGCCACACGTGTCAACCGCGACACCTAACAAATCCAAAACATGGCCATCCCTCGCTTACCCTAGGATTCAACGATCCTAACACAGGTATGTTATCAAATTACTCAGAAATGAATTACCATGGCCTAAGATACGGCAATCCCTCCTCAGGGGAAGTCAATCAACCTTCACGATCATTCCTCATAATGCATCGTGCCATCGAGATTTACCAATCTCAAGATGCCACAATCTCTCACCAGAGATTTGCCAAACCAAGCGTACTAGTCCGATGCTCGACGAGCATTAAGAAGAGTTGGCATTCGTATACATACACCGGTACACATGCCTAAGTACCAATACAACCTGCATACACAATGCGATCGACTCGGGTATCACCAATCATACCCAAAGTCCTAAAACCAAATGTCAATCCCTAGCTATTCTCACCTCGCGGAGAATGAATGATTGACAGACCAACTACCAATGGTGTGATTCCAACATCAACACCACACAACCCGACTCATTGAATCTCCCAAAGATTCCCAATCGGTAGGTATATCAATACCGCCTCCCTCACAAGGAAAATGTCATGAACTCATGACCCTCCAACCTCGAACTGCCGTTCAGAAAGCCTGGATATACTTATACCAAAACATATCCCAGAACCAATAAATTACACAACTGGTCCAGTATAGTGCATCCATGCCACTATTATCAAAACGAAATCCGCATATACAATGTATACTCATTCTAACAATGCTCTGTACTAATACCATAGCACTACACAATCTCGAGCATTCCCCGGAGACGTCTCCTCGAATGTCTCACCGAAAGGTAAGTAATCCATTACTCGGTCCAACACCAGTAATGCTTACCATGGCTGATTTACAATCAACCTCCGACCGATACCAGCTGTCTCCATGACAGTACAATCCAAATCTCTCCAAGAGATAAAATCAATATAGTAGTGTTACCCCACTAACTATATCCCACAATTCCAATTGTGACTCCCGTTGCATTACACATGCAAAGATGTTCAACTAGAGCTAACAACGACTTGTCGACACTCACGTTGGTACTCCCAACAGAATTGATTTGTCCCAGAACAAGTCCCTCAAAATATTTGACGTATAAACGCCCCTGTGAGGTACTCCCTGCCTCAAGCATCATGCCACATAGAGACTACAAGAGTCTACCATAAACCCTCATCGTATCACCGGACGATTCACCAAACTCGATCCCAACGTGCAGTATAATGGCTCCAACAAGCACACTATATCACTGCCACGATATCTGGCTAGCAAAGCGCTGCCTCCACAGGCTTACATCAAGCCTACCAACGTATCATACGTTCTACTCGGTATACCATACCGTAACATCCATTTAGAGTATTGGGTCATCACCCAATGTTTCTCTAAAACACCAAAGCATAATGGACATCCTGGTGTCCTTGCTCAACCACGGTGCAATCCTAATCCATTAGGACTCATTCCACACCCTCAGGGTGGGTGTAACCATGTCTACCACACATCACAATGACAAGCGAGTAGTTTCCTCAATGACTACTCTTACCACTAATCACTTGGCCTTAGCCATTCCAGCGAGTATACCCAAAGGTATCACTACTCGAAAATATTTACCTCTATTACATGATGCGGTACACTCACCGGTACAATGCATCCAATAATCCATCGAGTAATCCTGCTCGGCGTAACAGTCTCGTCAACCAGTGACGGTACATGTCAAAACCTGACATTCACAATCTCACCGTCAAACACGTGACGGTATATGTCGATACACGGCATCCATAATCCCATCATCAAACACATGACGGTATATTACAACGTATGGTATCCACAATAATGCTAATAAAACAGTAATACACCATACCTCATCGCTAACAAGATATCGGCATACCTGTATCCATCGTCTACCAGTGGTATGCAAGTAGCACCCATCGCTCGTAGGTGGCGTAATCCAGTGCTACGTACATAACGGTATAACCCATCGCTATAGAATCAGCGGCATGATCCCTCGCCATAGAGTCAGCGGCATAAAACATCGCTATAAATATCCGGTGGTATGAACCATCGCCCAAGAGGTAGCGTAATGATCCATCGCTATATAACACCCGGCGATATGAACCATCGCCAATAGAATAGAGGAATGTACCATCGCTATGAATACCCAGCGGTATAAACCATCGCCAATAGAATAGCGGAATGTACCATGGCTATGAATACCCGGCGGCATAAACCACGCCACTAGAATAGCGGAATGAACCATCGCTATGAATATCTGGCGGTAAGAACCATCGCCATACAATCAGCGGCATAAACCATCGCTATACAATCAGCGACATAAACCATCGCTATACAATCGGCGGCAAGAACCATCGCCATACAATCAGCGGCATAATCGTGGACTCAAGAGGTACTCACATTCATGTAGCACTTTGTTCCTTTCGGACCCAAGAGGTGGCTTACATTAAATACATCACTTTGTTCCCGATCGCATCACTACGTCATGACAGCGGCATCATCGCTTCGACGTGACAGCGGCATGTATCATTGCTTCGACACGACAGCGACATCATCGCTTCGACATGACGGTGGTATCATGGCTTCGACGTGACAGTGGCATGTATCATCGCTTCGACATGAAAGCGGCATAATCAGAAATGTATCGCCTTGTTCCGCAGGCCCAAGATGCCCTCCCGTGCACGTGCCACATGCCCTATAGGCGCAAGATGTGACCCCGTACAATGCACGTGCCACATGCCCCGTAGGCGCAAGAGGTGACCCCATACAATGCACGTGCCACATGCTCCGTAGGCGCAAGAGGTGACCCCGTACAATGCACATTGCCCTTTGGACTCAAGAAGTGATGCCCATTCCGTATAATCTCATCGATATTTCCATACACCTGCATCAAGGTTAGCACAACACAAATCCTACTACGTTATATCGGCGGCTCAATAATATCCCTCGCTATGATATGATAGCGGCATTAACCATCGCTTCGACATATGAGCGGCAAATATTATGATCCATCGCTGGTGATATACCCGTAGTAGGACTCTAATTGCAATATATTTGCATGCTCAATATCAATTGAAATCTCATAATCATATGGAAATCATACCCGAATATTCCACTGTCTGTTATCCACCATTCCTATCCTCAGACAGCGTATAATGTTTCTTATTTCCTGATTTTTCCTACAGCATCAAATTCTTAAAACACTTTCATATCAAGTGCAATCTGTTCCCATCATTCTCATCTCATCGTATTCCATATGATCCTGCAACCACCATGGTTAGCAATACCACATCCCATTATCATAAAAGCACATAAGCAAATAGCTGTGTCGCACAACACTAACTACCATCATGCATAAATATGTGCTACTCATTCCTATCAGCATGTTCCAGGCCCTCAACAGCCCCAAAGAGCAAACCACTGCTCTGATACCACTAATGTAAGGACCCCCGTTCCCTTAACCCGTTATTAGTGTATTAATCCATGTCATATCATATAATCATGGGAAGGAACCACACGCAAGCATCACATCATATACCATCTATAAAATTTCTCGCATTAGAACCCCATAATGTTCAACTTCCCAAACCAAAACCACTAAATAGTATGCACCCTAATAACACACTAACATACTCTCAGTTCATTTAGCAATTCCATGTTTAATTGCATGCAGACAATAAATGAAGAGAGAAAAGTCATGACCATTTATACATTCCATATACACGTAAAAACATGCTCACATGAGAGCACCCAATGAATAAACGTGTATCTAATGTATAAGATACCCTACCGAATGCGGTTATTGGTACTTCGATCCTGGAAGCACCTCACATTCATAGTTCGATCCCAACTCTGGATCCACGTACTCATTCAACCAGCTCTGGTACCTCAATCCTGGAAGTACCTCAAATCGATAGCCCGAGCTCAACTCCAAAGCTACCGCGGCACCTGTATCACCTGCCCCAACAGAGACATGCCCCACACGGGGTGAACATACCAATACCACCAATCCAATAATCATAATATTACAGTTCATAATTTACAGAATGTAAATGCCATGAATTTAAATGATACTCCCTGGATGGTATCATCCTCATCCGGATCCCCCGTATTGTCCATGTTCTCAAAATAACAAAACCATTAAATTCTCAAAAGCCAGTTGATCATCTCATTGATCAACTAAAACCATTCCTGCTATACCAGTTCCATAATCAAATATGATTAAATCATCAAATAGAGTACTACAGATATCACATGTATCTAGCCAATGACTCCATATTTCTATTTCATAGCTCGCTCTACAATAGCGGCAATTTAACCCCACGCACGCTCAACAATAGCGGCGTCATAACCGATGGTCGCTCAACGGCGACAACATCCCAATCGTTGCTCGCTCAAAGCGGCACCATACAATTCCCAACGTATTTCCATTTATCGCAATTACCATATACTATACATTTCAATATCCAATTATTACAAGTACCATATACTATGCATTTCAACATCCATTTATTGCAATTACCACATACCATGCATTTCAAAGTTGCAATATTATAACAGGCTATGCTCGTACGTTATACGTACCTTGTAATTCCGTAGTTCGAGTCCAACCTTGCCTGAGTCCCACGACCCGATGAATTATGTGCTAACACATAAATAACTCCCAATTAAACACAAGCATGCAACCACGTGCCCAAGCACGTTCGTAACCCCCAAACCTGTCATCAATCCATGACGATTACTAAAATAAAAGCCCCCCGGCTAAGCATGCATAATACCCAAAATTTACCATTTTACAAGTTTAAATGATAGTCAAAAACTCAACCGAGAATTCCATTTATTAAATTTTGGCTCCAACCAATCCATTTAAAAGTATAGCATTCTCATTGGAATGTAGACATTGCCCCGGAAATGGGCCACTTAAACCTCGATTCAAAAAAACCTGACATTTTTCCAAAATTTTGAAAAAACAACATTCTGTGAGCGGCGATCGATCGCCGATTTCATCGCGATCGATCGCCCCCATCCAGTAGCCACACATCGCCTCTTCACGATCGCTCGCCAATCCTTGCGATCGATCTCCGAGACCTCGCGATAGATCGCCCGCACTGTTCATCTTCACCAAAATTTTAGCTGCACGTCGCGATCGATTGGCGCCCCTCGACGATCGATCGCCACCTGTGATTTTTCAAAAAACTCGAGCTTCCATGGTGTTTTTCACACCCAAACTCAAAACCAATACCCCATACACCATTTACACCTCAAATACACCAATAAGGACCAATAAAAATTATAAAAACTCAACTTTGGATTTTAACCAAAAATCCCCAAATTCCATAACCAACTCAAAACTCATCCAAACTCTACAATACTACTACCAAATCGAAGACAAGGACGAGGGGAAGATTAATATCTGATTATCTTTGAGAAAACCGGCTCCTGAGCCAAGCTACCAACGATTCTTCCACCAAGGGAAAAAGAGGGGAAATGGGGGAAGGGTTAGGCGTAGAGAGAGAGGAGAGATGGAAGGGTTCCGTGCCAAATGACGGAATACCGAGTCTACTTGGTATATATAGTACCAAACTCAAAAATACCAATCCTTCCACAAATCATCATGACTCATTAAAAATCATCTGGTTTCAATAATTACCTCACAATCTCAAATTCTCTTACTAGCCCCAGTACAAAGTACTCCGGACCCCAAATCCCACCAAGGACCAAATTCCAAGGTTATCACCACGACGAGAATACAATGTCATCCCTTGGATCCAATGACTCCAAATACCGGATTTAAAATCCCCAGGAGTCCCAAAACCGCAATTAATCCATAATTGCCACAATTAAAATCCATTAAAGATCATTACCACACCGGGATTAACACCATAAATTCCTGGGCATCACAGCCTTCAAGTATCATATTAGCAGCACATATCATATTTTCATCATCACACATTATAACAACCAAAACATATACTCAACAAGAGCGTACATCTCATACCAAAGCATATGCCTAACAGTAGCATACCTCTCATGGCATCAACATGATTCCAACAATCATATAATCTCAACATAGAGAAGCAACATCATATAAATCAGTAATCAATACTCGTACGTCAACACGTACCTGTCGTGCGATACAAATTATAGAAATTCAGGCGTCAATGTTTAACCGCCTCGTTGTCCTGTCCCTTGTGATGATGCTAGATGAATACCAACAATGTATCATGTTATAATCGACTTAATATCAAATTCCACCAATATATAACAATTTTCAACATTTTAAGTCTAGCGATCGATCGGTCATTCTAGCGATCGATTGCTTCAATGATGTTACCCTAGCGATCGATCGGTCCAAAGCTAGCGATCGATCGCTATTAAAGTCTAATTTATACATTATGCTACGGCCTTCTAGCTATCGATCGTTACTTCTTTAGCGATTGATCGCTACAACTCGCGATCGATCAGTCATAGGCAGCGATCGATCACTACACGCTTTCACCGCCTTTAAAGTTTACTCTGTTTCAGCGATCGATTGGTACAAGGCTAGCGACCGATTGCTGATGTCTGAACTTTTCAAAACATTGCGATTTTCAAGTTTATCCCCATGGTTCTTGATAGGGTTGAATATTACGCATTTTTATGCTATGATATGTATATGTTTTCGTGTTGATTCTTGGATTATTTTACGGTTTATGGTATATATTTCTCTATTTCAAGAATCAATGTTGAAATGTAGGGAAAGGTGAAGAAAAGAGGAAAAAACCGGAATCCAAGACACATGTTGCTCCTTTCTCCTCGAATTACTATATGTTCGAGCCAAGTTTTGGAAAGGTAGTCCATATAAAAGTTGTAGAACTTTCTCTTATCTCGTGTGGACAGCTGATTCATCAAATTCGGAGTTCATATGAGAACGTTACGGCCAAAATACAAAACTCGCCAGAAGCTGAAAAAGGCGAAGAAAACATTCTGGTCTTGCCGATCGATCGAGCAAGCATTGCCGATCGATCGAGCAAGGCTGAAAAAGCCACGAAATTCTTACTGTGAAGCTCGATCGATCGGCCGCTTTGTCCCGATCGATCGGCCGAAGGAATTTTTAGAAAAATAAATTCCTTGTAGAGTTTGGGTCCAACAAGGAAGTGCTTGATTCTTTCCCCTATATATATTGACACGAAAATAACAACCAACATCAGACTTTGAACTCTAGGAATAGCCTCCACACCTCCATACTCCATATCACCTTCATCCATCTTCACCTATTCATCCTAGGAATTGGAACAACCCAACAAGGCGATTAAAGAGACGATCGAGAAGGAAGCAAGAGAAGGAGCGAAGATCTACAACCGGAGTCGACGCTGGGAGTTTTTCTTTGTCTTTAATTCTTAGTTTTGTTGTGTTTTGATTTATTATGAGGAACTAATTTTATTTATCGAGGCTAGGCGAATCCTTTGTTATGAACCTTCAATTTGATGATTTAATGATTGAATTCTTATAGTTCTTTGGTATGTTTTATGTTCTTCATGCTTTTAGAGGATTGATCACCTTTGAATGATGTTAGTATCATAATTGAGATCGAGAGATGATTTTATGATACTGAATTAATAACTCATACCATGGATTTCAGACCGAGATCGAGAGATGACGTCAAATACATGCGTGATAGCCATATATATCTAGTAATTGAAAGCTAGGAGTTTTCATGGATATTATGCAACATTGAATTGTTAAATAAGTGAACGAGAGTTACTTACTGCAATTCGGTGTTAGGTTTAATATAGCTCGAGAGAGTGTATTAGATAAATTGGGAGAACTCGTCACCTTAGAAATATTTAAATATTCAATCGAGAATTGTAGGGAATTGCATTGTTGAGCCAAAGTCTCGATAATCTTCTCTAGTGGATTTTTCTCGTTTACTTTTATTGACTTGGTTGGATTAGTAGTTTATATTAATTAATTAGTCGTTAATTATAAATTAATTATCGTATGTTAAATATAGTTAAAAGACATCTTATTTGGTACTTGCTTGTTAGTCCCTGTGGGTTCGACAATCCGTATTCTTCCTATCTATACTAAAACTTGACACCGTGCACTTGTGGTCTAAAATCGTTACACTGAGAAATTTTCTGTTTAAAAAATAAGCGATCAAGTTTTTGGCGCCGTTGTCGGGGACTAACTTTAGTAATATCATACTTGGTTCTTTGACTGTAATTTAACCATTTTTGTTTTTTTTATTTCGAAAACAAATAATAATAATAATTATATATATTTATTTTGTTTTTGTTTTGTTTGTCTTGTGAGGTACTTGGAGATGCTACATCAACTAGCCTTCACAAGCTTTTCCCAACAACGTTCTGAGCCGTTCTACGCTGTTTGGGAGAGATTCAATGAATTGGCCAACACATTCCGGTATCACAACTTTTCGAACTATACTCTCCTGCAATATTTCTTCAAAGGGTTGGATGCACAGACACGAGAATGGGTATTGAGCGGAGCACTGGCAACTGGAAGTCCTTTGGTTGAAAGAGATGAAGACAGCGTATTGCACCTGTTCAATGATATGGCGGATTTCGATCATCACTGGCATTGTGATCCTTCACTACAAGGATGTAGTCACCAATACCCACCGGAGCCTCACTACCCTATTGATACGCCACAACCATTTGAACATCGCGAAGAGAGGAGAAATAGTTCTGCAGATGTCACAACTCAGTTAGAGAAGTGAGATTCATGGCATCAACTGAGAACAATTTGGAGTGCCAAACCAACTCTATGTGTCACCTGGAGCAGCAAATAGCGGTCCTCATGGAAACAATTTCAACTAGCTGCCAGGAGGAAGAGATGAGAGCTACAAATCAAGAGGCGATGAATCGAGTTTGGTTATATGAGGATGACCACTCAACCAACCAAGTTTGGGGGAGTGATCCTCCTAGTGTGGAAAATTCAAAGGAACTTGAGCCTCTTCAAGAGATTGATCCTACTTCAGAGATGTTATCCGAGGAGTTCCCATATGAAGATGAGTCGAATGTGATGTTGGAGAAGGAAGAGACTTGCGAAGATTCCGATTTGAGTCCATCGATGGAGACATGTTCTATATTGTGGATCCGTATTTTCCATCGATGCCAACTTCACCGCACTACATCCTCCAAGATTTGAAGCCAAGTCAAGAATCATTCTCCCATGCCTACCAATTCAAGAATGTTGTTGGAGCGATGAGCTTACACTGCTACAATCTTGCCAATCTTGAGGGCATACTGAATGAAGACCCCTTAGTGGTATCATACGATACTTACTATGGGCGGCAGCCGCTCTTTGATGGTTGCTTCTGATGGTCAAGCCGAAGACCAAAAATCAGCGCTTCTTGGGAGGCAACCCAAGCGTATCCTTTTGTTATTTAGTTTTGTTTTATTTTTCAGTTTTCATTTTAGTTTTATTTATCTCTCAAGTCAAATATTTTACCATATGCGTTCTTCTCTTGCTAGGTACTTGGTTGGAGCGATGAACCCCTACAACAGTGGAGCTTCCAAAAGCAAATCTTCTTCAACCCTCATGCAAGCGTCTTGATCAGGGGAGTTCACTTTTTCCCTTTTGATTCTTTTAAACATTGAGGGCAATGTTTGATTTAAGTTTGGGGGAGTAGTAGCTTGCATGTTTTACTTGTTTTAACCACATGTTGTGTGCTTAAATGACACTTGAATCGTCCGATTATTGTGAGCTAAAAAAAAAAAATTATGAGTTCAAACTTGAGAAAAGAATGAATTATAGTAGTGACTATTCAATGAGGATTTTGATCTCACTATGCATATGAACTTGATTTGTGATGATTATTGGACTTGTACATGAATATCCTAATTTGAGTTATCATGTCAAGAATGAGGAATATTTTTGAGCACATTGAGTCATGATCTTGTGGATTGTATGTTGAATAGTGATGATTGTTGTGAACTTGATGATTTGTCTTGAGCATCTTAGAGTTATCCTAGAACCTATTTGGTGATGACACTTTGAAGCGAAATTTTATAGTTACAAACTTGACTTGGAAATGATCTAGGCGATCTTTGAAACGTTTGAGCCTTTCAAGCTTGCCATGATTCATATCAATCCCTAGTGTCCCATTTGAGCTTTATTGAAAAAAGAATGGTATATGCATTGCATATAATTAGACCACATTCGACATTCTTGGCAAACTCATTATACTTACCCTTATTTGAGCCTAAATGAAAAAAATTATCCTTACCCTAAGGGAGTATAATGAATATCATTCGATGCACTTGAATTGTTATATCTTGATGAGCTTATTGAGAAAAAAATTGATGAATGAGAAAAGAAAAAGATAGACAAAAAGCCTTGAGGAAAAGATTGACTAAATAAGACCCAAAGTGGCCAAGGCTATAAAAGAAAAAGAAGAGAAGCTCGATGTGTGCGAAAAATTTGAATTGTAAATGATTATACTCTCTTCTTTGCGCTTATCCTATCTTTTCTTTGAAGCCAACACCAAAGGCCTTACATTACAAGCTTAAAAAGCCCTTTTGATCCAAGTCTAAGGAGTAACTATCATTAGTGGAGAAGTTGTTTGAAAATAGGCTTATGGGGTGCTTGATGATAATCTCGACTTTGAGTTGATTAACATGATTTGATCTTGAATATGTGCATGAAACTTAAGATTGACTATAGCACACACACACGTTCCGTTTTTGAGATGTGTTACTTGATTTAGGAGAAAACATGTCTTGTCAACTTTTGTATATGTGCATGAGATTTCTGAGAATAAAATAAGTCATGAAATAATTGTTTCAAGTATAAAGAATGAACTCTACCTTGTGATTTTAATGCTTAATCGAGGACGATTAAGTGATAAGTTTGGGGGAGTTGATAGGGTTGAATATTACGCGTTTTTATGCTATGATATGTATATGTTTTCGTGTTGATTCTTGGATTACTTTACGGTTTATGGTATATATTTCTTTATTTCAGGAATCAATGTTGAAATGTAGGGAAAGGTGAAGAAATCAAGCTAAAATGATGAAAGAATGAATAAAGTTGAAGAAAAGAGGAAAAAACCGGAATCCAAGACACATGTTGCTCCTTTCTCCTCAAATAACTATATGTTCGAGCCAAGGTTTGGAAAGGTAGTCCATATAAAAGTTGTAGAACTTTCTCTTATCTTCGCGTGGACAGCTGATTCATCAAATTCGGAGTTCGTATGAGAAGGTTACGGCCAAAATACAAAACTCGCCAGAAGTTGAAAAAGGCGAAGAAAACATTCTGGTCTTGCCGATCGATCGAGCAATAATTGCCGATCGATCGAGCAAGGCTGAAAAAGCCACGAAATTCTTACTGTGAAGCTCGATCGATCGGCCGCTTTGTCCCGATCGATCGGCCGAAGGAATTTTCAGAAAAATAAATTCCTTGTAGAGTTTGGGTCCAACAAGGAAGTGCTTGATTCTTTCCCCTATATATATTGACACGAAAATAACAACCAACATCAGACTTTGAACTCGAGGAATAGCCTCCACACCTCCATACTCCATATCACCTTCATCCATCTTCACCTATTCATCCTAGGAATTGGAACAACCCAACAAGGCGATTAAAGAGACGATCGAGAAGGAAGCAAGAGAAGGAGCGAAGATCTACAACCGGAGTCGACGCTGGGAGTTTTTCTTTTTCTTTAATTCTTAGTTTTGTTGTGTTTTGATTTATTATGAGGAACTAATTTTATTTATCGAGGCTAGGCGAATCCTTTTGTTAGGATCGGGGTAGTGTTTAGAAGGGGGGTTGAATAAACAATAGATTCAATTTAGATTTCTTTTCTTAGTTAACTGTAAACTGTTAAGTATTACAATTGCTTCTCATTATCAGGCAAGTCAGCAGACACTTATTATAGTGCGGAAGACGTCTGCTTAATTTGTGAGGAATAAAACTGAGGTAAATAAGCAATAACAAATGACACAAGAATTGTTTCTGAAAGTTCGAAGCACAACGCTTCTACGTCTCCCCTTCTTCCTTTGCAGGAAGGATTCACTAGAAGACTTGGTTTACACTTTACAGTATACAACCTTCTTAGGCACTCACATAGCTTGGTCTAAACTTCTAGAAATCACAACTACTTGATTTGGTTACATAAGATTCTAAGACACTCTTTATAGAATACACGTTTAGCTTTGAGTGTTCTTGATCAGCAGACTTCAGTTGGAATAATCTATCACAGATTCAGTTGCACTGCTTGTCTGCTCTTTGCTGAACTATTGGAATATCAGTTAGTTGATTTTCTTGTTTGCTTTGAAGTGTTTTTGTTTTGTTGAAAATCGCTCAGCACATCTTCATTCTTTGCTTGCACGTATTTATAGGTTTGGTTGTCCAACGGTAGCTTTTCTGTATATGGAAGAGATTAGCCTTCCAAATTCATATTGTCTTCTTTCCTATTTTGTTAAGCAACGGCTCTTTTAACCCTGACGGTAATGGTGGCGGAGATATAACAGGGTGCGCCGCTCTGTTGTACCTTTGTCAGAGAATGTTGTACTTATTTTGTCTCGTTGCTTAGTGCTCTTACTGGAAGTTTAGACTTCTGCTGGTTTTCTTCGTTCAACTGGTCGTTCATCCTCTTATGACCAGTTGATGTCTTTGTTCAGTGTGAGACTATCCGGTTGATAGTTGTCCAGTAGATGTCCATCCAGTTTATGTTTATCCGGTTGATGGTTGTCCAGTAGATGTCTGTCCAGTTGGTGGCCATCTAGTTGATGTCTTGTCCAGTTGATGTCTATCCAGTTGGTAGCCATCCAGTTGATGTCTTGTCCAGTTGATGTCTATCCAGTTGGTTGGTGTCTTCACCCGGTAGGTGTTCATCCAGTTGATCTTTATCACCCGGTAAGACTTCAATATCCGGTAGGTGTTTATCACCCGGTAGGACTTTATCCAGTAGGTGTCTTCATCCAGTTGGTCTTTATCACCCGGTAGGACTTCATCCAGTAGGTGTTTAACATCCGGTAGGAGTCTTCATCCAGTTGGTCTTTATCACCCGGTAGGACTTTATCCAGTAGGTGTTTGTAATCAATAAAACTTAGAAATCGTTTCCCCACAATTTCCCCCTTTTTGGTGATGACAAAACTAAGCAATAACGATTTCAACTCGAATATTTGAGTTGTGAATCCTGAAAATACTTGAAGACATAATGGAAAAGAAATTTTCATTTGTTATAAATATAAGCAGATTACAAGTTGTAATCAAACTGGACAATTGAGAGAGATTCATCTTTATTTAAGATGAATTCTAATAACTTGAATAGAATCTAAGACAAATCTATTTTTACACAATATAGCTGATACATGACAGATTTTTAAACAAGCAATGTAGACCGGAGAGCTTCGATCCACCTAATTTCAGAGAGGAAGAGCTCGATCCACCTTGTTTCAGAGAGGAAGAGCTCGATCCACCTTGTTTCAGAGAGGAAGTCGGGAAGATTTAAATGTATATTCATCTGGCCTCCATGACTCTGTCTTCCGGTCTACCTTGTTTCAGAGAGGAAGTCGGGAAGAGTTCAAATGTATATACATCAGGCCTCCATGGTTTATGGATTCACCTAATGAAAATACTCTATCTCTGTTGAGAATACTCTATCTCTGTCTTCCCCCCTTTTGTCATCAGCACCCAGATAACTCCTGGTTGCAGTTCCTGACTGATGATGAGCATCAGAGCAGGATCCAAACGCTGAAGCTTAACGGAGCTGGGTTAGATCAGTAATCAACCCATGAGGGGTCGATTTAGATAAGTAATAAACCCATGAAACTGAACAATTGTAAAAAGGAAACCAAGGAATTTTCAAAGAATTGAAAAGAATCATGATTAGTGAATGTGAGTTATGAAAGCAAACATGAGTCTCTATTTATAGAAGAAATTTATTTAGTGTGAACACATTAATGTTGTTACGATAAATGCGAAGAAAAAGTCAACTAAAAACAGTAAATAGATAAGAGTAATTAAAGAGGGATCAGAAAATGATACTATTTTCTCCCGAACCAATGTTGGGAATAGTCGCGCTTTTCGGTAGGCGGTTGGCGCGAACTTTGATATCTTTGTTGAGTAGAAGATCTGGACTGATGGGATACTCCAGCTGTAGTAGATGAACGATTTGCTGGAGTCGGGTCTCGCTGGGGCGGAGGAGCAGTTCTGCTGGGCTCAGGCAGTCTTCGGATTATTTGTGGAGCAGCAGGCAGGCTGTTGCATATATCTTGAATTTGGGACGCGAATGTTGCCTGCATGGTGGCCAATTGATCGGTCAAGACTTTCTTGGCGTCTTCAATCTTATCTCCAAGAGCCAGAGATGTGGCAGCATGAAGTGATTCATTTTGTTGAGTGATCTGAAGACGAGCCTGGCCAATTCGAGAAAATGCGTCCGCAACTGCATTCTCAGCAAAGGTCTGAAGTCTGGTGACAGTAGTCGTTAGACTATTTAAGTCCCTGTAGACTTGCTGGAACTGAGAGTCCGCGTGCTGCTGATGGGTTCCAAGAATAAGAGTCGCAGTGCGCTCTTCCTGCTTGAGTTTATTGACATCGCTGGCTAGTGCTGAAATTGCATTGGATAGATTTGCTAGTTGTGCAGCGATGTTTGGTGGCTCGTCCAGAGGGTTTGAAGTTGGAAAGTCAAAGAAATCCTCGGAAAGTTCTTGAACCATGGACGGATCTAAGGCAATTATTTGAGGATCAGCAGTAGGAACAAGAGCACCGGGATGAGCATCTACAACTGCAGTGGATAGTAAACCAGAGGTGTCAACATGTGGGGCAGCTGTTGAGTCTGAGATAGTAACAGCCATAGTAGCAGTGTCTTCAATCAGTGGGGCAGCCATATCAGCAGTGTCTTCAATAAGTGGGGCAGCCATATCAGCAGTGGCTTGGACACCCGCAGCAACAGACGACTGGGTGTTATCATTGGAGTGTGAGGACTCACTAGGTTCATGGTTGCCAGAGGATATGGTAACTTGCTGAACCACCGTCTGAATTACTGTGTCCACATTGGTGTGATCAACAACCATCGGTTGGGGCGGTTGATCATTATAAGAGCTGGGAGCAGAGGAGACGAGGGGAGCAGTTGGAGAGGAGAGTTCTTTAACAGAAGAGGCTGCCTCCAAGGCAGTTGATGCTGTCTCCGCTCCAGTGGGAGTGGTCTCCAGGGCAGTCGAAGTAATCTCCACATGGGTAGTAGCAATCTCCAGATCAGTAGTGGCTATCTGTAAATCAGGCTGATCGGGACTTGCAATATTTGCAGCAGTAGAACATGAGTGAATACCAGTTGAGATGCGAAGATCATGAAGAGCTAGCTCGACCATTTCCAGCTTTGGTCCAAGAGCATTTAGAACTGCTCTATCATGATTCGCAGTGCCTGAATCACCATTGAAATGCTGAAGACGTGTTTCAACAAGGGCTTGAAGTTCGCCCACATCGTTCATCATACGGAATATATCTCTCAGCTTCAGGCTCTTCTCAGGGTCTGTGATTTGTAGATAAGCCAAAATTTGGTTCTCATCTTCCCTTGCCTGATCCAGAATAGGATCGAAATCATCAAATCGGACTTTCACTCGAGCCTTTACCCATCGATCAAAAATGTCTAGCTGTGGCTGCAGATTAGCTTCAACTGTATCCATGACCATTTGTATCTCGAAGGCAACAGGAGTGGTCACTGGAGCCATAAGAGTTTTGCCTTTACCAGCGGTAGTGGTCTTTGGATGACAGTAAGGACACAAGGACTTGGGTGTCCTAAAGCTGATAGAGCCTGGAGCTTGCTGAGAGCTCACCATTGCGGAAGAATTGTCAGCGGGAGCTACTGAGGTAGCGATTACCATGGCCAATGAAGCAGTTGGTTCCTCAGGTGGAGGATTTTCAGGGCTGGGTTCTCGTGCTGGGATATTTTCTGTAGGGCCGGCGGAGGAGATGGTATCAGAAGCTGCAATGACTTTCTGTCGGACAGCCGGAGGAGCAGCTTTTCTTGTTTTGGGCTTCTTAGGAGGGGGAGGAGGAGGAGAAGACTCAGCGGATTCCGATATGGTTTGTTCAGAGTCACTGATAACTTGAGTTGATCGGCGCTTCGTCATCCCAACTTCTCTGCCACTTCGCTGTCTGTGAAGCTGAAGATACTTGGCAGTGATAAGTCTCCCTGGATGGAGTTTGGTGAGATCCCCTGTCTTAATATGTTTGCTGTCAAAGAGGCTGCTGAGTGGTAGGGCGAAGCCTGATTGACCTTTGCCAGAAACTACGAGACCAGTCAGAACTTGAAATAATACAACTGGCCAGTTAATCTCCAAGCCTTTGCAGATGGCGCTGATAACATCAAATTTTTCTGGGGTGATGATATCAAATGACCCAGCTTTACGTAGTAGCCCCTTTGAAACAATATCTGCCAGTTGTCGAAAATGACTCTTCATTAATACTTTCCGGAACGGAGGACGTTGAAGGCGATGAGCAGAGTCAGAAGCTGTGAGGCACATCTCTTCTCGTAGGTCCACTGGAATAGTGGAAAAATCAGTAAGTCCGGTGGAGGGAAGGCAAAGGTGTGTTGCAAATTCAAGTTGGGTGATTGTAACCAACTGTCAAGATACGGATGCCACCATGGTGTCATCAACGACTTTTGCAGAAGCAAAGAACTCGTGTAACTCGTCCTTGTAGAATGAGGGGGCCTGGCTCAGGATTACCAAGAGACCGGAGGTATCCAGCTTGTGAATCAGTTCCTTTGTCGCTTCATCAGAAGATGTGTAGATAGAATGAAAATCCACGTGAACAACATTGGTGATGAAACTTGGCTGTGTATTCTTTGACATTTTGAATGATTTAGCGGAAGAAACAGCATCAATCCTGTTGAGAAATTTTCTGGAAGAAAAGTCAGTCGCAGTGAATTGTTGGAGAAGATGAAGAATAATGAAATTAAGGGCGGTGAAAAATAAAAGGATATGTAACGTCGTACTGTAGATGAGCGGACACATGTATACGTGGCGATCATCTAACGATTAAAAAAAATTTAACCAATAAATGAAAGGACAGGATTTAGGCGGGAGTGAAATAATTTATTTTACAAAAAAATAATTTTGAATTCCGACGTTCCATTAGGCTAATGAGTATCGAGGGTTATTTTTGTCAAAGCATATTTGGTAAAGTCTGCTGGTATGTAGGGTCCGACTGGTAAGAGAGCATCTACTGGATGTAGGTCCTACTGGTACGTAAACACCTACTGCAGCTGACCATTGTATTACCAACTGAGCTTAAATAACCAAGATAAGATTTTAATGGAAATTCCCCCTAAATATATGCGAATAACCTAAAATAATTCCCCCTGAATTTATTATCAAAACAAAAATAATCAAAGAGTAATTTCAATTAAACCAAGAATATTTCGAAAGTAGGAAAACTTAGCGTCCGGTAGAGGTTTTGTGAAAATGTCTGCTGCCTGTTGTTCGGTAGAAATATACTCCAGCCGAATTTCTTTCTTCATAACATGATCTCTGATAAAATGATGACGGATGTCAATATGTTTAGTACGAGTATGAAGAACTGGATTGTATGTTATAGCAATGGCAGACGTATTGTCACAAAATATGGGAGCCTCTGTGGACTCAATTCCATAATCTCTGAGTTGTTGCTGAATCCAGAGCAGTTGAGCACAGCAGCTTCCAGCAGCAAGGTACTCTGCCTCTGCAGTGGAAGTTGCTATGGATGTCTGTTTCTTGCATCCCCATGATATCAATCGATCACCAAGGAATTGACAATACCCACTGGTGCTTTTTCTGTCAATTTTGCATCCAGCATAGTCAGCATCTGAGTATCCAATAAGATGTGAGTCTCTTGGATACCATAGACCAACATTCTCAGTGCCTTTCAAATATTTGAGGATCCTTTTGACAGCAGTGAAGTGCGACTGCTTGGGATTTGCTTGAAACCGGGCGCACATACACACTGCAAACATAATATCTGGTCGGCTGGCTGTCAAATATAGTAAAGATCCGATAATGCCTCGATACATTGTAACTTCGACTGGTATTCCTGATTATCCAAGTCGAGTTTGGCAGATGAGCTCATTGGTGTAGCAGCAGCTGAGCTGACTCATTCCATATTTCTTCAGCAGCTCTTTAGTGTATTTAGACTGATTTATCAAGATTCCTTCACTAGATTGCTTGACTTGCAATCCTAAGAAAAATGATAATTCTCCCATCATGCTCATCTCAAATTGATCCTGCATAATTTTAGAAAGTCTATGACCTGCTCAGGAGGATGATTCTTCATCCACCGAAGCGGAGGTCCAAGAGGGTTGAGTTCTTCAGTTGACTGGATGTGAGTGGGTAATTCAGAAGTTCTGATTGTCGCATCTTTTTCACTTGCTCCCTCAACTGCAGCAGGAGTATAGGCAATAGTGTCATTGTCAGCTGGAGGTGGTTCTTGTTGACCAGCAGACTCCTCTGTTTGAGCTTCAGGAACTTCTGGTTCTAAGGAGCAGTCAGTCCTGCTTCTGTAATTTATCTCATCATCAACATTTTCATCAATGTAAGTGCTTTCCAGTCGATTGCTCAAGTTGTTGATTTGTATATCAGATAGTGTACAGTCAGTAGGTTCATCAAATTTTACATGCACTGATTCTTCTACATTAAGAGTTCTATTATTAAATACTCTGAAGGCTTTACTAACTGCAGAATAACCAAGAAATATTCCAGCATCAGATTTGGCATCAAAGGCGGTGAGATGAGTCTTTCCATTGTTGTGAATAAAACATTTGCAACCAAACACATGGAAGTAGGAAATATTTGGCTTAGTGCCATTCCAGATCTCATAAGGGGTTTTATTTGCTCGCTTATTAATCATTGATCTGTTCTGCGTATAACAGGCTGTGTTGACAGCTTCTGCCCAAAATCTCTGCAATATTTCTGATTCCGCAAGCATAGTTCACGCAGCTTCTTTCAAAGTGCGGTTCCTATGCTCAGCAACTCCGTTTTGTTGAGGAGTTCTAGCAGCAGAGTATTCGTGTTTAATACCAAGGTCATCTAGATATGATTCGAGTGATTGATTGGTGAACTCAGTACCTTTATCACTGCGAATTCTATCTATCCCACACGATTTCTCATTTTGGAGTCTTTTCAATAGTTTGATCAGCTTTGGAGTAGCCTGATCTTTGCCACTTAGGAACAAGACCCACGTGAAACGAGTGTAATCATCTATTAACACTAGGGTATACTTCATTCCCCCTAGACTTGTTACTGGTATAGGACCAAACAGATCCATATGCAGCAACTCTAGGCACCGAGAAGAAGATTTACTCCCTTTGTTCTTAAAGGAGGATCTTATTTGCTTACCAAGTTGGCATGCTGCACAGATCTTGTCTTTTGAGAACTCAATTTGGGGCAGTCCAACTACTAGATCAAGTTTACGCAGACTGGCAATAGTTTTAAAATTTAAGTGACTCAACCGTTTGTGCCAAAGCCAATTTTTGGAAGAATTCAGAGAAGCTAAGCAAGTAGAGGAGGTAGGCTGATTAAGATTCCAATCAATGTTATATGTGTTATCATGCCTTCTACCTACAAGTAATATACTACCATCAGTAGATTTGATTGTGCATGAGTGTTGATTGAATTCTACTGCATGACCATTGTCACTAAGTTGACTTATGCTAATCAAGTTATAGCATAGATTTTCAACTAAGAGAATATCTTTAATGACGATGTTACCGTAGATAATCTTACCCTTACCCACGGTTCTACCTTTCGCGTTATCTCCAAAAGTTATTCTGGGCCGGTGGAGTCCACCAGTTCAGACAATAAGCTCGAATTTCCTGTCATATGTCTAGAGCATCACCATTCTGAGCTTCGAACTTGATGCATTCTAGTTTCCTGTAATTAAAGCGATAAAATGATTGGTACCCAATCCTACTTGGGTCCGGGTAGGATTAGTCCTTTCGGAACCCACACTTGTATGACCCTGAGTGACTTAGGTCGGCGTGTGTTCTGAAACGTGTGTGCATTCATAAATGATGGTGATGATCTTGACTGTGGAGTGTGATAATATGTGTATGCATGTGCTTTTGGTTTGTAGTTCATGTTATAGAGCATATACCTCTTCTGGACAGGCTTACAGTTGTAGTACCAGTTGGGTCTAACCTCTCTAGCTGCTCGACCAGTAGGTTTAAGTTCATTTCTGAACTTTAGCCTCTTTGAGTGGTTCTACATAACCGATACCCTTGTGCTGTGCCTGTTCCTTGATGAGTGTTGCTTTAACAGGTTCTTTAACCAGTTCATAAGGGTCATATACTGTGCTAGATCTTACAAAGTTCATTGATTTAACTTTGCTTTTTGTTAGACACAGTTGAGGTTCATTACCAGATGAACTGCCGTCATTGCTATTATAGCCTATGCCAGTTAAATCACCAGCAAGCCTTATAGACTCAAGCATTTCATCCTTTCTGGTAGTAGACGCATTCCAAGTGCTAACCAGTTTGCTAAGTTTCTGGTAGGCACACTTGGCTTCATCTCTTTCTTTCACTAGGAGACTGGTTGTTTCCCTTAAGCAGTTCAACTCCCTCGATTGTTCACAATCAAGTTTGTTTTTATGTGTTTCGGTTGGGATTGAGTGCTCAGTCTTATAGCTTTCAAAAGATTCATATAACGTCCGATACTCATTGATCATGTCCTGCAAAGCATTGGTAAGTTCACTATGTGTGAATTCAGATAGGTTAGACTCGTGTACCTCAATTTCATCATTTGCCATTAAGCAGTGGACTTCCTCGTCTTCACTTTCGCTGGACGAGCTGGTTGATTCCTCTGATTCTGATTCAGAATCAGCCCACTTGCTCTTGCTTTCTTCTGCCATCAAAACCTTTTGATCTCTGTCCCTTTTGGATGATCTTCTAGTTTCCTTGGATTTTCTGTGATCCTTGGATCCTCTTTTGTGATCATCCTTTTTAGGTTTTGGACAGTCGGCGATGAAATGTCCTGGCTTGAGACAGTTGAAACATACACGCTCTTCTTCTTCTGATCTTCCTTTGAAGCTCTGCCTTCGTGGATATGATTTCTGATTCTTCTTCATGAATTTCCCAAATTTCTTTACGAACATTGCCAAAGCATCATTACATATTTTTTTCTGGAGTCATCTCTGTAGCGGTAGATATGGCCTCCGATGCAGTGAGAGCTTTGGTAGGCTGACTGGTATTGGGTTCATCTTCAATCCGAATGCCTAATTCGAATTCATAGGCTTTCAAATCAGCAAACAGGTCATGCAGATCTATTTTGTTGATGTCCTTTGATTCTCTCATAGCAATGGTCTTGACATCCCATTCTCTTGGGAGACCTCTCATCACTTTGAGAGTGACTTCTCTGTTGGGTAACTCATTACCCAGACTGCTTAGTTCATAAATTATTCCGGTCACTCTTTCATCATACTCGTTGAGAGTTTCTCCATTCATCATCTTGATATGCTCAAACTTCTGTAATGCCATTGTAAGCTTGTTTTCTTTGGTTTGATCATTTCCTTCACAGAGTTGGGCAATCTTCTCCCAAATTTCTTTAGCTGTGGAAAAAATTTTTATTTTGTTGAACATGTTTTTGTCCAAAGTTTTGAACAAAATGTCCTTAGCAACGTTATCCAGATTGGCTTTCTTCTTTTCTTCATTTGACCATTGAGATCTGTCTTTTTCTACCATTTGTGGATCACCACTTGTGATAGAAGCAGCTGTATTGATTTTCATGATCTTCATAGGACCTTCAGTGATTACATACCACATATCATCATCTTGAGTACTTAGATGAGCTTGCATACGGATTCTCCAATCATCATATTCGTCTTTCTTGAACATTGGAATCTTGCTGAATGAGGCCATCAGTATTTGGTAATTGGTAATTTCTCAAGATTGAGAAGACCTAAGCTCTGATACCACTTGTTAGGATCGGGGTAGTGTTTAGAAGGGGGGGTTGAATAAACACTAGATTCAAATTTTGATTTCTTTTCTTAGTTAACTGTAAAATGTTAAGTATTACAGTTGCTTCTCAATATCAGGCAAGTCAGCAGACACTTATTATAGTGCGGAAGACGTCTGCTTAACTTGTGAGGAATAAAACTGAGGTAAATAAGCAATAACAAATGACACAAGAATTGTTTCTGGAAGTTCGAAGCACAACGCTTCTACGTCTCCCCTTCTTCCTTTGCAGGAAGGATTCGTTAGAAGACTTGGTTTACACTTTACAGTATACAACCTTCTTAGGCACTCACACAGCTTGGCCTAAACTTCTAGAAATCACAACTACTTGATTTGGTTACACAAGATTCTAAGACACTCTTTATAGAATACACGTTTAGCTTTGAGTGTTCTTGATCAGTAGACTTCAGTTGGAATAATCTATCACAGATTTAGTTGCACTGCTTGTCTGCTCTTTGCTGATTGGAATATCAGTAAGTTGATTTTCTTGTTTGCTTTGAAGTGTTTTTGTTTTGTTGAAAATCGCTCAGCACATCTTCATTCTTTGCTTGGACGTATTTATAGGTTTGGTTGTCCAACGGTAGCTTTTCTGTATATGGAAGAGATTAGCCTTCCAAATTCATATTGTCTTCTTTCCAATTTTGTTAAGCAACGGCTCTTTTAACCCTGACGGTAATGGTGGCGGAAATATAGCAGGATGCGCCGCTCTATTGTACCTTTGTCAGAGAATGTTGTACTTATTTTGTCTCGTTGCTTAGTGCTCTTACTGGAAGTTTAGACTTCTGCTGGTTTTCTTTGTTCAACTGGTCGTTCATCCTCTTATGACCAGTTGATGTCTTTGTTCAGTGTGAGACTATCCGGTTGATAGTTGTCCAGTAGATGTCCATCCAGTTTATGTTTATCCGGTTGATGGTTGTCCAGTAGATGTCTGTCCAGTTGGTGGCCATCCAGTTGATGTCTTGTCCAGTTGATGTATATCCAGTTGGTAGCCATCCAGTTGATGTCTTGTCCAGTTAATGTCTATCCAGTTGGTTGGTGTCTTCACCCGGTAGGTGTTCATCCAGTTGATCTTTATCACCCGATAAGACTTCAATATCCGGTAGGTGTTTATCACCCGGTAGGATTTTATCCAGTAGTTGTCTTCATCCAGTTGGTCTTTATCACCCGGTAGGACTTCATCCAGTAGGTGTTTAACATCCGGTAGGAGTCTTCATCCAGTTGGTCTTTATCACCCGGTAGGACTTTATCCAGTAGGTGTTTGTAATCACCAAAACTTAGAAATCGTTTCCCAACACCTTTGTTATGAACCTTCGATTTGATGATTTAATGATTGAATTCTTATAGTTCTTTGCGTATGTTTTATGTTCTTCATGCTTTAAGGATTGATCACCTTTGAATGATGTTAGTATCGTAATTGAGATCGAGAGATGATTTTATTATACTGAATTAATAACTCATACCATGGATTTCAGACCGAGATCGAGAGATGACGTCAAATACATGCGTGATAGCCATAGATATCTAGTAATTGAAAGCTAGGAGTTTTCATGGATCTTATGCAACATTGAATTGTTAAATAAGTGAACGAGAGTTACTTACTGTAATTCGCTGTTAGGTTTAATATAGCTCGAGAGAGTGTATTAGATAAATTGGGAGAACTCGTCACCTTAGAAATATTTGAATATTCAATCGAGAATTGTAGGGAATTGCATGGTGAGCCAAAGTCTCGATAATCTTCTCTAGTGGATTTTTCTCGTTTACTTTTATTGACTTGGTTGGATTAGTAGTTTATATTAATTAATTAGTCGTTAATTATAAATTAATTATTGTAGGTTAAATATAGTTAAAAGACATCTTATTTGGTACTTGCTTGTTAGTCCCTGTGGGTTCGACAATCCGTATTCTTCCTATCTATACTAAAACTTGACACCGTGCACTTGCGGTCTAAAATCGCTACACTGGGAAATTTTCTGTTTAAAAAATAAGCGATCAGTTCTACCTCCATGCTTCATATCACACCCCAAACTTGCATCAAAGTTATACTAAAGCATTATATGCACATTCTTGTCATGAAAACACAAGGTTTATCTTCTTTAAGTCCATCTATTTCAATTTAATTTTCTTCAACATGACTTTAAGAATTCATCTACATCTGTGCATGATTATCCAAGCTCACAAATTACCAAATCCTTACCAATTTACTTTGCTTCCCTTTGATTTCAAGCTCAAATTCCAATCAAGAGTACAAGAGAAAATAAAGGTGCACTATGAGCTTTTTGGAGAGATGATTAGGTGTTGGAAGGTGAATTGTGATTAATAAAATCTGATTTAGGTTTATATCATTTCCCATAATCTCCACATGCACATGAAATGTAAATTCAAATGCATGTCCAATGCATAAAGAGTATTCCACCTCTTCTCCATGAATGCTACAACAAGACATGCACCAACATGGCAAACTAAGATATAGTATGTTCTAAACTCAACATATGTAATGTCTTAGCATACTTGTCATCTTATCACACTCGATTCAACCCGTACTCGAGTCCACGTCATACCGTAATTATCACATAATTAAGCGATAATCATATCAAGCATATATGATTCATATCAAGGCATTACATGACTGGTGTATCGCCAGAGGTCACCGAGCATCAGCTCAATGTGGAGTCTGATGCTCGGGCCATCAAGCAGAAGAGAAGACATTTCGGACCAGAGAAAGATGTCATCATTGCTCATCAGGTGAATGAATTGCTGAAAGCTTGTCATATCAAGGAAATCAGTTTCCCAATGTGGCTCTCGAATGTGGTTCTTGCGCTTAAGTCAGGAGACAAATGGCGAATTTGTGTAGATTTCCGAGATGTGAACAAATCTTGTCCCAAAGATTGCTATTCTCTGCCTAGGATTGATCAACTGGTAGACTCCACCGCTGGACATGAGCTACTATGCCTGATGGATGCGTATCAGGGGTATCATCAGATCCCTCTAGCCCGAGTAGATCATCCTAAAGTTAGCTTTGTGACGTCATGAGGAACCTTTTGATACATGATTATGCCCTTCGGACAGGAGCCACTTATCAAAGATTCATGGATAAGATTTTCAAAGATCAGATTGGGCGAATGTAGAAGTGTATGTAGACGATGTTCTCATCAGAAGTAAGAGAGCATTAGATTTGGTATGTGATATGGAGGAATTCTTCGGCACCTTGCGAAAATATGGCATGAAGTTAAATCCTGCTAAGTGCACATTCGGAATTCATAGTGGAAAGTTTTTAGGATACATGGTTAATGAAAGAGGTTTTGAAGCCAACCCCGAGAAAATAAAGGCGATTCAAGAAATGAATCCTCCTCGGACCCTGAATGAAGGACAAAAACTAGCATGGCGAATAGCTGCTTTGAGTAGGTTTATATCCCGATCAGCTGATCGGAGCCTACCTTTGTTCAAAGCACTAAGGCAAGGAGCTCGGGTTTTTGGAGCCCTGGTACTATATATTAAGTGGACTCGATGTTCAATCATTCCACACCTCACTTCTCTCCCTCTCTCCATGCCTCTCTTCCCCATTTTTCCCCTTTCCCTCTCTTCTTTTCCCCCTTGGAGAAAAATCTATAGAGGCTCGATTTCGGAGCAAGATTTCTCAAAGATAATTGGGTAAGATTCTTCCCCTCGCTTTATCTTCGTTTTGGTAGTAGTTTTGTGGTTTTTGGTTAAGTTTTGAGTTGGATTGGAGATTTGGGAATTTTTGAATAAATTGTTAAATTCATGTTTTTGGTGTTTTTATTGAATTTAAATGGAGTATGTGAAGTAGTGAAGGTGTTGGGGGTGTTGATTTTGAGTTTGGGTGTGAAAACACCACTGAAGCATAAAAAATTCAGAAAATCACAGGTCGCGCTTGGCTCCGATCGATCGTGACATAATGCTGGAAATAGGTGATGATAAACAGTACCCACGATCGATCGCGACAAGTCGCCGATCGATCCCGAGGAGGCAGGGGATTTTGGCGATCGATCAGCACTGAGCGGCGATCGATCGCGGGGGTTTTGAATTTTGGCATATTGTTCTTGCGATCGATCGTGGCCCCTGTTTCATTTTTTAAAATTGTTTTAAATGTTGAGATTTTGGAATTGGGGTTTATTTAGTAGATTTTCATGACGATGTCTACATTCCAATGAAAATATTACACTTTTAAATGAAGTGGCTTGAGTTAAACTTTAGTAAGATGTAATACTCGTTCGAGTTAATCGATAACTCATTGAACGTAGGGTAAAATGGGATGCCTTGGGATTAACCATCATGATAGGACGATGTATTTGGGGGTTGAGTACATGCTTGAGCATGTGGTTATGCGCTTATAATTGATTGTGCGTAATTAATTGTGTATAGTGAATAATTCACTAGATCTCGGGGCGAAGTCAATGGTTGGTTCTTACTATTGGATTTTAAGGTATGTATAATGTACGAGCATAGTTAAATATATTATTGTCATTGTTAGATGAACACTATATTCTTGTTGCAATGAGTTATTGCATATTGTGAATTATGGTGATGCACCTATTGAGCGAGCAACGAGTATGATGTTGTCGCTGTTGAGTGAGCATTGGTTATGATGCCGCCGCTGTTGAGCGTGCGAGATGTTAGAGTGACGTCGCTGTTGAGCTAGTGTGATGACCAGGGATTATAGGTGTTAATCCCGTAGTGTTAATAATCCCTAAAGTGGTTTTACGGGACGATTTGGAGTTTAATCGAGGTGTTGGGCCTTTTGGGCTCTTTTATTTGGGTAGTTGGGATCGTTGGATCCAGAGGTTGAGATTGTATTCACATTACGGTGTAAAACCTAAGAGTTGGGTTTTTGATGTGTCTCGGAATCTCGGGTGCTATGTGAGCACCGGTAGAGGGTTTTGGAGTTAGAGAGAGTTTTTGAAAACAGGATGATTTTTAAGGAATCACGATATATTTGTGGGGCTATTAGTTTTTCGGGGTATTTTGCTATAAATACAAGTTGAACCCGAGATTTTTATGAAAATATCATTTCAGCCCAATTTTCTTTCTCTCTCCCCGCCATTCCCGATTTCCCACTGCTACAGCACCCCCGCCGCTTCAAACGCTTCGCCCGCCGCCGTCCCGCCGCCGTTCGGCGCGTGCGACCTATCACCGGCTTCGTCTCGTCCAGGCGCTCATTTCCCCTCCGTCAATTTGAAGTTTCATCGCGATTTGAAGTCGAATTTTACAGAAGTGCGCCGATCCCCAAATTCTAGGGTTTATCGATTTTGGTCGATTTTCCTTCCGATTTTCGATTGGGTAACGTTCTTTACCTCTTTTTCGTCCCTCTCATGTTATTCCCTGCTAAATTCGGAAGTATTGTGTTCGAATTTAGGATTGAGTTCGAATTTGAGGATGTTGTTTTGAATTTCTTGATGTGTGGGGGAGTTTATGTTCGATTTTGGGGATTGTTGGCATGAGGATGATAATTCTTGTTAGGATTCGATTTATTCGTGTTTAAATGAATTATGAAGCTTAATTGGGATCGAATTAAGATGTTATGGTTCGAATTTGCCCTAATTTGGTAAGGGTTTGATTTCGAATTTGGAGGTTTTGGCTATGGGTTGATGATTCATGTTAAGGATCGTTCATTACATGTTTTAGATGATTTATGACGCTTGGTTGGGTTCGAATGGTGATGCTAGGGTTCGAACTATTGAAGATGTTCTTGGGCAATTTTTCGATATGTCGCATTCGTTTTCCCTCCCTGCATGTACCCTGCCCCGGGTCTTTTAAATGATTTATTGTCGTGTGTTGACAATATTTTGAGGGTTATGAATGTGCTTGAGCATGGGTTACATGTTCGTAAATAATTGTGAATTATTTATCGTTTTAGCACATCGTTCCTCGGGGCATGGAACTCGAGCAAGGTTTGGCTCGGACTTCGAGGATTTCAGGTACGTTTAGCGTACGAGCATAGTTTAAATGATGTTTTACAAGTACGATGCATGATCTAAAATACATGAAATGCTTTGCTATGATGGTATCGGGACTCGGTTACGATATGTTGATTCACATAGTGGAATGTTCAGTACCGCTATGAAGCGAGGCAATGATGAGGTGTGGTTGCTACGGAGCAAACACCCATAGTATGACGTTACCTTGAAGTAAGAAATGAAAATGTGGTATTTGATTAGATATCTAGGATATCTGTATTTTATTCCCTATTGGTAATAATAGGAACAGAGACGTAGTTAATCAGAGAAGTGATTAACCAGTATCGGAAGTTAAGGAAATACCAATATGATATCTAGAATTATGATAATTGCTAGATAAAGTAAGATGTTATGAAATGATGTTATGAAAAGATGTTATGAAATGATGTTATGAAAAGATGTTATGAAAAGATGTTATGAAAAGATGTTATGAAATGATGTCATGAAATGATGTTATGAAATGTTGCTAATCATTGCTAGTTAAAGTAAGATGTTATGAAATGTTGTTAATTTGAATTGGCTAGGGTTAACCAATGTGATGATTAACTGCATATTCAGGATTTGATGATTTATCTGTTTTGAGAACAGGGTTATTACAGGGGTACGCTATGATGAGGATGATACCATCCAGGAAGTATCACATATGTTCCGCAATATTTACATTTTCGTAAATTATGTATTATGTCATTATGATTATGAAATTTTGGAATTGGTATGCTCACCCCGTTGGGGGCTGTCTTTGTTGGGGCAGGTGAACAGGTACATCGATGGCTTTGGAGATGAGCTCGAGCTGTTGATTGGATGTACTCCCAGGATCGTGGTACCAGGGCTTGATGAAGCACGGTATCGTATAAAGTACTTATACGCCCATGAGGGTTATATACATATTCATGATGCTCACATGTGAGCAAGATTATACTTGTATATGGGTTGTATATAAAGGCATGAGCCTTTCTCTCTTTCATTCTATGTTGCATGCAATTAGAGGTAGAATTGCTAAATGATAAGAGAGTCATTAGTGTATTGTGGGTGTTGAAACCCACTTTTGTTGTCATGTGTGTGGTGTCTTCCCTGGCTGGGAATTTACTTTGTGTTCAGTATTCTGTTGAGTATTGTGTATTCCCTGGCCGGGAATTATATTATGTGATGTGCTTTTATTATTGGGATAGCTCAATTTATGGGGAGACTCTGCCCAAATTTTTATAAAAACCCACAATGCAAAAGTGATGTAATGGGGATGGTATTGGGCGAACTCGATTAGTCTATATGCTGTTAGGATGATGATCTTATAACACTGTATGTTAAAGGAAACTTTGTAGTTACCATTCAATGGTAAAGTATCATCTGAGCTTCCCGATTGACTTTTTATTGAAAGCATGTGCCACACATAATGATTAATACACTAATCAAGGGTTAAGTATATGGGGTCCTTACATTAGTGGTATCAGAGCAGTGGTTGCTCATTGGGGCTGTTGAGGGCCTAGGAAGTTATTGATAGCACATATTTATGCATGATGGCATTAATGTTATACGACATGACTAATTGTTTATGTGCTTTTATTTTATGAAAAGTGGTATTGCTAACCATTGTGGTTGCAGGAATCGTGTGGAACACGATAGGATGGCATTAATAGTGATGTCTAACACTCTATATGCTACGTGCCAAGGAATCTGATTTTGGAAGAAACTTAAGGAAAAGAAAGATATGACGTATTGTCTGAGGACAGACTGGGTAGACAACCGACAGTGGAATACTTCGGTATGGTCTCAATTATTATTGAATATACTAATGCGTTTGTTCATGTAATGTTCAAGCAAGGAAGGTACGTAAGAAGCGTACGGGCATCGGACGGTAACACACTCCTAACTCTGACTATGCATTGAATGCATAAGTTTTTATGATGTTTATGATGATGATGATTATGATGATAATGTTATGATGATGATGATTGTGATAAGTAAGTTATGATGATGATGGCTATGATGATGATGTTACGATGATGATTTTGATAAGTAAGTTTATGATGATGTGATACGATGTTATGATGTGGTAAGATGCCACGGGGTAAGATGCCCATATGGTAAGAGGCCATACTCCTATATTATGATCATACTATGATTGCATAAGAATTTACGATGTCATGATGATGTGTATAATGAATAAAAAAATGATAAGATGTTTAAGATGATGTTATGATAAGTAAGTTCACAATGAAGATGATTTTATAATGAATAAAGATGACAAGATACTTATGATGATGTTATGATAAATGAAGATGATATGACGTTTACGATGATGATTATGATAAGCAATGATGATGTTAATATGATGTTTATAGAATGATATGATGTTTATAAGGTGGTAGGATGCCATAGAGTAAGATGCACATATGCATGAATATGAACCAGGGAAAAAGAAAAGAAGTTAATGCATAACTAGCAAGCTTACTCAACTATGATTTCGTACATTTACTGTTATATCTATAAGATGATGATGTTTATATGATGATGATGCTACAAGATGATAATGTATGTTTAACTATGTTACTTAGAATGGTTGAATGTCCGGTGGTCATTATGGGCAAGCGAGGAAGGTCTTGCCGCTCACATAGCTGATGAGCGATGGGGTACATCCGCTATCAAGGTGTAGCGATGGGTATCATCCGCTGATGAGCGATGGGGTACATCCGCTATCAAGGTGTAGCGACGGGTATCATCCGCTGAGCGATGGGGTACATCCGCTATCAAGGCGTAGCGATGGGTATCATCCGCTGAATAAGAGATACATCCGCTATCAAGGCGTAGCGATGGGTATCATACGATGTGTTATGTCGAGCGAGGGGGCCAATTGTGCCGCTGTCATAATGGAACCCGGACAGTCCCATTTCTAATTAACATAGTTTGTTGTGAGTATATATGTGAATATGATGTTTATGATGATGTTTATGATGAGTAAAGATGATATGATGATTATGATGATGTTTATGATGATAGGATGCCCCATTCCGCTATTATGTGGATTTACGATGACTCATTCTTTTATGAGGGATTGACGATGATTTATGCCGCCGGATATGATGATAGCGATGCCTCATTCCGCTATTTTACGATGACTCACTCTTTTATGAGGATTGACGATGGTTTATGCCGCCGGATATGTTAATAGCGATGCCCCATTCCGCTATTATGTGGATTTACGATGACTTATTCTTCTATGAGGATTGGCGATGATTAGTGACACCAGATATGTTGATAGCGATGCCTCTTTCCGCTGTTATGTAGACAATGATTCAGGCTCAGGTGTATAGCGAGGTTTCATGCCACTTATTATATGACGAGGTATCATGCCGTCGATTCTATAGCGATGGATTGTGCCGCTATGTACTCAGCACAGGGTTATGCCGCCTTCGAGCGATGAGTGCTGATTTCGCACTATTATCGAGCGACGGAGACAGGTATGCCGCTATCTTGTTAGCGATAAGGTATGAGATATTGCTACTTTATTAGCTTTATTGTAGCTGGCATGCGTTGATATACATGTTTTATTATGCCTATTTTACTAGCATGATGGTGGATGACATACGCTGATGTACATGGACCGTCACGAGCTGACTGGGTTGTTTAGATGTCATTGTTGACATGTATCGTCACTAGTTGACGATACCTTAGATGCCATGAGTGGGCATGTCGTCACAGGATGACGATGACGATAGTGTAGGAGATGTCTTATTAGACATGCACCATCGTTTCGATGGATAATGCGTTGAGTATACGTATTCAGTGGTATGCCTTGGGTGCCAGTACCGAGCACAAGGTGGTGTGTGCGTTACCGATTGACGTGGCCCTTATACCGAGCGGGTTGCTCGAGGAATGAATGGACGCACTGTACATGTGATTGTACCGCAGAAATTGTTTGAGGTAATCATATTTCGAGTGGTGATACCCTTGAGGTATGTTCGTTGGAATGGCTTTTGGCCATGTTTTTGACGACAGGAGTAATCGTGGAGGAATTACTCGCTTTCTATTGATATGACATGTGGTAGACATGGTCACACCACCCATGAGGGTGTAGGATGGGTCCTAAGGAAGTAGGATCAGGTTATGTTAAGTACATGGGGACATTGGAGTGTCCAGGGTATATCGGCATTTAAGGATTGTTGGGTAAAGACCCACTACTCTATTGAGTTTTCTTCCCATAGTATGATATACCATGTGGAAATGTCCGTCTTGTTGGTAGGTTTGAGGTAAACCTAAAGAGGCAGAGACTAGTTTGTCTGCCGCGTGTGTGCAGCACCATGATGGGCTTGCTAGAGCCGTTATACTGCTCGTTGGAACCAAGTTTGGCAAATCGTAAGGTGATACGAAGTGGATTGTGGTGGACTCTGGTAGTCACCACGTCATTTGAAGTTGAGGTTGAGTATGCATCACTGAAACATATATATGTTTATGTTTAAATCTTGGGGAGACTTGTCTGGGACAGCTCATGATGTGAAGTACCAACGAGAGAGTCGTCAAGTCGTCGTTGATTCGATCTGAGAATCCCAGTATTTGAGTTGCAATGATGCGACTGCTCCTTCGATAGAGGAGGTTTGAAAGTGGAAACCAGGTTTGGTATGTGTACACCGTGGAATACTAGTGTTTCCCTCGTAACGATGTATGTTGGACATCGTGAGTCATGATAAGAGATGTCAAGGAATGAAATCTACGATGGAATCAGGAGCGATTCGAATCCTTACAGTTTCAGTTGACTAACTGCTTTTGGATTATTAGCGTTGAGCTGTGCTGACGCTCTTTGACGTTATGATGGATTTGGAAGTCTGTTCCACTCCAGAGTTTGACACGAGGTCAACGTTCTCACGGTTGATGTGTCATTCAGGATGCGTTCTTACTGGTTGTATTAGAACGAAGGATGACTGTCCGATCTACAGTCGTAAGTATAGGTTGTTTTTCAGTCATGAGAGACTGACTTTTGGGATGACCCGCATCGAGGTACGTTTTGCCTCTTAAGTGATATGTTGGTTTTGGTAAGTCGCTCTGTTTCAGAGTTTGATGAGAGGTAAGTATCCTCGCGTTTATTAATACGATTCTGATATGGTCAAGAATCGAAGTTATGGCTTCATGTTGTTGTGTAGCCTGGGTGTTACGTGTTACACCAGTGCTAATTTCGAGGACGAAATTCTTTTAGTGGGGGATATTGTGATGACCAGGGATTATAGGTGTTAATCCCGTAGTGTTAATAATCCCTAAAGTGGTTTTACGGGACGATTTGGAGTTTAATCGAGGTGTTGGGCCTTCTGGGCTCTTTTATTTGGGTAGTTGGGATCGTTGGATCCAGAGGTTGAGATTGTATTCACATTACGGTGTAAAACCTAAGAGTTGGGTTTTTGATGTGTCTCGGAATCTCGGGTGCTATGTGAGCACCGGTAGAGGGTTTTGGAGTTAGAGAGAGAGTTTTTGAAAACAGATGATTTTTAAGGAATCACGATGTATTTGTGGGGCTATTAGTTTTTCGGGGTATTTTGCTATAAATACAAGTTGAACCCGAGATTTTTATGAAAATATCATTTCAGCCCAATTTTCTTTCTCTCTCCCCGCCATTCCCGATTTCCCGCTGCTACAGCACCCCCGCCGCTTCAAACGCTTCGCCCGCCGCCGTCCCACCGCCGTTCGGCGCGTGCGACCTATCACCGGCTTCGTCTCGTCCAGGCGCTCATTTCCCCTCCGTCAATTTGAAGTTTCATCGCGATTTGAAGTCGAATTTTACAGAAGTGCGCCGATCCCCAAATTCTAGGGTTTATCGATTTTGGTCGATTTTCCTTCCGATTTTCGATTGGGTAACGTTCTTTACCTCTTTTTCGTCCCTCTCATGTTATTCCCTGCTAAATTCGGAAGTATTGTGTTCAAATTTAGGATTGAGTTCGAATTTGAGGATGTTGTTTCGAATTTCTTGATGTGTGGGGGAGTTTATGTTCGATTTTGGGGATTGTTGGCATGAGGATGATAATTCTTGTTAGGATTCGATTTATTCGTGTTTAAATGAATTATGAAGCTTAATTGGGATCGAATTAAGATGTTATGGTTCGAATTTGCCCTAATTTGGTAAGGGTTTGATTTCGAATTTGGAGGTTTTGGCTATGGGTTGATGATTCATGTTAAGGATCGTTCATTACATGTTTTAGATGATTTATGACGCTTGGTTGGGTTCGAATGGTGATGCTAGGGTTCGAACTATTGAAGATGTTCTTGGGCAATTTTTCGATATGTCGCATTTGTTTTCCCTCCCTGCATGTACCCTGCCCCGGGTCTTTTAAATGATTTATTGTCGTGTGTTGACAATATTTTGAGGGTTATGAATGTGCTTGAGCATGGGTTACATGTTCGTAAATAATTGTGAATTATTTATCGTTTTAGCACATCGTTCCTCGGGGCATGGAACTCGAGCAAGGTTTGGCTCGGACTTCGAGGATTTCAGGTACGTTTAGCGTACGAGCATAGTTTAAATGATGTTTTACAAGTACGATGCATGATCTAAAATACATGAAATGCTTTGCTATGATGGTATCGGGACTCGGTTACGATATGTTGATTCACATAGTGGAATGTTCAGTACCGCTATGAAGCGAGGCAATGATGAGGTGTGGTTGCTACGGAGCAAACACCCATAGTATGACGTTACCTTGAAGTAAGAAATGAAAATGTGGTATTTGATTAGATATCTAGGATATCTGTATTTTATTCCCTATTGGTAATAATAGGAACAGAGACGTAGTTAATCAGAGAAGTGATTAACCAGTATCGGAAGTTAAGGAAATACCAATATGATATCTAGAATTATGATAATTGCTAGATAAAGTAAGATGTTATGAAATGATGTTATGAAAAGATGTTATGAAATGATGTTATGAAAAGATGTTATGAAAGATGTTATGAAAAGATGTTATGAATGATGTCATGAAATGATGTTATGAAATGTTGCTAATCATTGCTAGTTAAAGTAAGATGTTATGAAATGTTGTTAATTTGAATTGGCTAGGGTTAACCAATGTGATGATTAACTGCATATTCAGGATTTGATGATTTATCTGTTTTGAGAACAGGGTTATTACAGGGGTACGCTATGATGAGGATGATACCATCCAGGAAGTATCACATATGTTCCGCAATATTTACATTTTCGTAAATTATGTATTATGTCATTATGATTATGAAATTGTGGAATTGGTATGCTCACCCCGTTGGGGGCTGTCTTTGTTGGGGCAGGTGAACAGGTACATCGATGGCTTTGGAGATGAGCTCGAGCTGTTGATTGGATGTACTCCCAGGATCGTGGTACCAGGGCTTGATGAAGCACGGTATCGTATAAAGTACTTATACGCCCATGAGGGTTATATACATATTCATGATGCTCGCATGTGAGCAAGATTATACTTGTATATGGGTTGTATATAAAGGCATGAGCCTTTCTCTCTTTCATTCTATGTTGCATGCAATTAGAGGTAGAATTGCTAAATGATAAGAGAGTCATTAGTGTATTGTGGGTGTTGAAACCCACTTTTGTTGTCATGTGTGTGGTGTCTTCCCTGGCTGGGAATTTACTTTGTGTTCAGTATTCTGTTGAGTATTGTGTATTCCCTGGCCGGGAATTATATTATGTGATGTGCTTTTATTATTGGGATAGCTCAATTTATGGGGAGACTCTGCCCAAATTTTTATAAAAACCCACAATGCAAAAGTGATGTAATGGGGATGGTATTGGGCGAACTCGATTAGTCTATATGCTGTTAGGATGATGATCTTATAACACTGTATGTTAAAGGAAACTTTGTAGTTACCATTCAATGGTAAAGTATCATCTGAGCTTCCCGATTGACTTTTTATTAAAGCATGTGCCACACATAATGATTAATACACTAATCAAGGGTTAAGTATATGGGGTCCTTACAGCTAGCGAGATGATATGATGTGATCGAACTGTGAAATCATTAATTGAGATTTATGTGATTTCTGTAAATCATTAGTGTAAGATTTAGTTATAATTGATTATGGAATTGACTGTTTGAGCATGTGAATAGTTAATCAATGTAATGATTAACTGAATTTGGGAGTATGATAATGGTACACAAAGGGAGTACTTTCTGACTTTACAGCTTTAAATTCTGTAAATTATGAACTGTGAGATTGATGATATGGAGATGGTGGTATTGGTATGCTCACCCCGTGTGGGGGTTATTTCTGTTGGAACAGGTACAACATTTGCTCTGGAGTTGAGTTCGAGTTGTTGATTGGAAATACTCCCGGGACTGAGTATTGGGTAATCTGCTTATACAATATATGCACATTTGCTTATTCAATGCTGGCATGTGAGCATTCTTATGTGTATATGGATTGTATAACGGCTTCGAGATTTCTCTTTTCATTTATAATTTGCATGCAATTAATTATGGATACCATGAGGAATTGAGAATATGAGATTGGTGCATTGTACAGTGTATACTTGTGTTAGTTAGATTGTATTGGGAATTGAATGAGAAAATGATTAATGTCAAAAAATTTATAGTTGTCACGAGATTGCTAGTAAAGCATGTATATGAATTCCCTAATGACATGAAAGTATGCACTACTATTTGTGATAATGCACTAATAGCAGGTTAAGGTAGTTGCCTTACATTAGTGGTATCAGAGCAGTGATTTGCTCTTTTGGGCTGTTGAGGGCCTATGGACGTGTTGATAAGAATTAGTAGCACATAGTTTATGCATGATTGTAGTTAGTGTTGTGTGACACAACTATTTTGCTTATGTGCATAGTATGATATGAGATCATAAATAAAATATATTATTGCTAACCATCGTGGTTGCAGGATCGTATGGTAGACAATGTTGTGCCTTCAATAATACATTACTTCACCGACCCTTTTCTTCTTTCTTCTTCTCTTTTCTTTTAGACGAAATTTCTTTTCAAAATAGTTCAAAATCCTTCCACCTTTTTTGTGTGTGCATAATTTCAGAAGTTTTTGTGGGTTGCAATTTATGGAACTTAGTTGTTTATCATTCTTGCAAACCGAGGTAATATTTGTTTCCGTAATATAAATTTTTGAAAGTGATAGAATTTACATTATTTTGTTGTTTGTGTTTGATTTTGTTGTTTGATAGTTGTTATTTGAAAAGATAGTTATAGTTCAGAGATGAGTGGTGGAGACCGCCAGACGATTTTACGGCCAAGCTGGGTTAAGGCCGGCGTCCGATGGCCGTTGGGGGTGTCGGGCTGTGGCCGCCATTTTCCAGCGGCGGCGGCGGGTGGCGATGGCCGGTGGGGGCGGTGGTGGCATGTTTATATTTTTGTTATGTTGATATTTGTTGTGTAATATTTCAGGATGAATTTGCAAAGAGCATATGGCCTGATTGACAGCCATCTTTTAATCATTGCAGTCATCTCATCGATCTGAGGATGTTTGGGCAGGTGATATTGATACAACACTTCGAGACAGAAACCCTGATAAATATTTTTGGGATCTTTGTCCACTTGATACGCTTGTTGTGAGTTTGTTGGACAATATTGGTTTTTTATGGTGTTTATAGGTGTGGTAAAACTGCACTTGACTTTCACCTCATCGTGGCTTTAGTTGAGAGATGGCGCCGTAAAACACATAATTTCCACTTAAGATCCGGATAGGCAACCATCACCCTGCAAGACATTGCAGTGATATGGGCATTGCCAGTAGATGACATCGTATTATCTGGTGTTGATCACGATAGGAATATACCTGAGTGGCAAGAATATTGTCATATGCTTTTGGTGTTTACACCAGATACTGCACACTTTAAAGGTGCAAAGTTGTACATATCTTCAATAAAGCATCATTTGGTGAATGGCGCTCTTAATGTGCACAGTACGTCAGAAGATGTAGTCAGATATACTCGGGCTTCTTAATTATTGATGTTAGATGGAATTTTGTGTCCTGATTCCTTCGGCAATGCTGAGAAGTTATTGTTTTTACAGAAGTTAGAGGATATTGATTCTGTTGGCAATTATACTTGGGGTAGTGCCGTGTGATGTCCCCGAAATGAGTAATTACAATTAAAGCATTAATTATGTTTATGTGATTAATTATGTGAATAATTGATTTATGTGTTGAAATTAATTACCACGATGAAATGCTTAGTCACATGATAGGCATGACCCGGGAGGGGAGTTACGTTTCAAGGTGCATGTTATGCATGATAGAAAATGAGGTGTTAACATGATTTAATTGTGTTGATTGTTAATTATGAGGAAAGTATGAATTTAATGAAGTTGGTTGCATTTTTGTAAAATGCTTTTAAAATACCATGTTGGGGTATTTCATACATCATGTTAATTTTTGGGTATAATTTAATTAACCCTTTCCCCCACCTTACCCAACTCACTTTACCCTTTTCACTCTTAAATCCTCAATTACTCTCAAACCCTACCCCTTTACCACATTTTCGAAATCCTTCAAAGGAGGAAGGAGGAAACTCCACAAAACTTGTGTTTGTGTGATCTTTGTTAAGATTTGGAGTCTTCAAGAGGTATGGAACCCTTCCTTAAGTTTTTATGAAGTTTGGATTTGAAATGGGATGATTTTGAAGTGATTTAAGTGGGTTTGGTTGGGTATATGTTGTATGTTGTTGGGGTATGATTTTTGAAGTGTTTTAAGTGGGTTTTAGTGGGTTATGATGTTATTGTTATTGTTGGGAAGTTTGGTGTTGAAAGGTATGAGAATAAGCTTGGAAAATGCACATAAAAATGGTGGAATCGCGGCCACTGGAAGTGGCGATCGATCGCTACAAAAGCAGCGATCGATCGCCGAGAGACAGTACGCGAAAATAAGGTTAGGCGATCGATCGCCTCAAATGGCGCGATCGATCGCCAACGTCCAGTAGCCAAATGAGCATCAGGCGATCGATCGCCTCATTTTAAGCGATCGATCGCCGCTAAGTGAAAAATCGGGCGATCGATCGCCTCATTTTGAGCGATCGATCGCCACTGTTCAAAAGTTGAAAAATGATGATTTTTGTTGAATTTTTGGTATTGGGCTATTGTTTAGCTTCTAATATCAATTTGTATGGTTATGTAGAACCGTCCCAGGTGCCCACGACTTCAAGGAGATAAAGTTCTACAATTTCTCCTTCTTTTGGAATTAAGGTACGTAAGAGACGTACGAGCATCGGACGGTAAACCATACCCTTACATATTATGATGATGTTTACGATGATGATGTTTATGATGATAATTGTGATAAATAAGTTAAGATGATGATGTTTGTGAAGATGATATGATAAGTAAGTTATATTGATGATGATTATGATGACGATGTTACGATGATGATTATGATAAGTAAGTTATGAGGAGGATGATTATGATGATGAAGTTTATGATGATGATTTTGATAAGTAAGATTATGATGACGATGTTATGATGATAATGTTCATGTTAAGTAAGTTCATGATGATGATGTTACGATGACGATGCTTATGAAAAGTAAGTTTATGATGATGGGATACGATGTTTATGTGGTAAGACGCCACGGGGTAAGATACCCATATGGTAAGAGGCCATACTCCTATATTTTGATCATGCTATGATTGCATAAGAATTTACGATGCCATGATGATGTATATAATGAATAAAAATGATAAGATGTTTAAGATGATGTTATGATAAGTAAGTTCACGATGAAGATGACTTTATAATGAATTAAGATGACAAGACGCTTACGATGATGTTATGATAAAAGAAAATGATATGACGTTACTATAACGATTATGATGAGACGTTGATGTCTATAAGATGATAATGCTCATATGATAATGATGTTTACAAGATGATGATGTTTATGAGATGCTATGATGTTTATGATGAATATGAAACTATGTTCTTAAGAATGGTTGAATGTCCGGTGGTTATTATGGGCAAGCGAGGAAGGTCTTGCCGCTCACATAAATGAGCGATGGGGTACATCCGCTATCAAGGTGTAGCGATGGGTATCATCCGCTGATGAGTGATGGGGTACATCCGCTATCAAGGTGTAGCGATGGGTATCATCCGCTGAGCGATGGGGTACATCCGCTATCAAGGTGTAGCGATGGGTATCATCCGCTGAATAAAGAGATACATCCGCTATCAAGGCGTAGCGATGGGTATCATACGATGTGTTATGTCGAGCGAGGGGGGCCAATTATACCCGCTGTCATAATGGAACCCGGACAGTCCCACTTCTAATTAACATAGTTTGTCGTGAGCATATATGTGAAGTATGATGTTTAATCATTTATGGCAAGAACTAATGATTTTATGCATGACTATGAAACAGGGACAACCAAAGAGGGTTAATACGATTAACCAGGAAGTATATGTTATCAATTACTTTCATGCATTTATTTATATGCCATTTCCTTATGATGTTAAGTAACGATGTAAATGCTCACGATGTGTTGTTCCTGTAGGTACACCTTTGGACTAAAGGACTAAGGGCCGGGTTGTGGCAGTGAGCTTTGAGGAGCATGAAAGAAGTTAGGATACAGGAATTCTTTGGATAGTCTATACTCTAGGAGTAGAATTAATTCTATCGCCATAACATTCTTTTGCGAATGTAATAAGTTAAGTTTGAAATTTCATTTTCGGCCTGTAATCTTATTAGCTCCAAGCTACAACCGAAACCCTAAGACGTTATAAATGCATGTTTAGTCCCTAATAGGTGATTAAGACGATGTCAAGGTAGGAAGACCCTACATTAGTGGTATCAGAGCAGTGGTTAGATAACTCGGGGATGAGTGAAGGGTAGCCTTAGCAATAAGTTGGCTAGGTGCTTACTTTTAAACATGCTTTGTGCATATGTTGCAAATGAAGTATATGATGTTGCACTAACATGTTTTATTTCTCTAACGATGTATTATATGAACTGCTTGTGGGTATTGTTGTTAACCCTTGTCTTGCAGTATAGCAGCAAATGCTAAAGTAAACGACGCGATTTCATGTGCGCTTCTCCGTCGCCTCTAGTAGTCTCGACACCCGCTGGAAGAAGTTTGATAACTGATCAGATTGATTATGACGGCCTCATTTATTTTGAGGGTAACGAACTGAGGACAGACTTGATTGTTCTGGGGATGTCAGTTTGTAGGCATTGATGTCCTGAACAGGTATCAGGCAGTTGTGGACTGCAGACAAGGACTCCGATTCAGGTCTGATATGGGAGTCCGAAGGACATCCTATGGGGATGATTTCCGTTCAAGGATTCCGTTAATATCTGTTGTCAAGATGGCACAGTTATTGGAACGAGACCACAAAGGATATCTCAACTATACTGTTGTTATTACTGAAAAGAGGAAAGAGTTAAAGGCCGAGGATGTGCCCATGGTGGCGGTATTTCCTGATGCGTTTCCGGAAGGGATTCCGGATTCCCACCGACGAGAGAGGTCGAGTTTGGAATTAAGTTACTACCAAGAACGTCTACCATTTCTTGTGCCCCGTATAGGACGGCACCGGCGGAGCTAAGGGAAGTTAAAGGTTCAGTTGCAAGAGCTCCTTGACAAGGACTATATACACCTAGCATATCGCCTTGAGATGCACCAGTCCTATTTGTCAAAAAGAAAAATGGTTTCGATGCGGCTGTGCATCGATTTCAGACAACCGAACAAAGCCATGGTGAAGGATAAGTATCCGCTTCCGGGGATTGATGATTTGTTTGACCAACTGCAGGGTACGAGGCCCTACAGTAAGGTCGATCTGAGATCGGGGTATCATCAGATTCGAGTTCGGGAGGATGATGTACAGAGGACAACTTTCAGGACTAGATATGGGCACTACGAATTCTTAGTCATGCCTTTCGAAGTGGTGAATGCCCCAGCTGTTTTATGAGCCTGATGAACAGGGTGATCCAACCATGTTTGGATCAGTTCGTCATAGTTTCCATTGACGATGTACTTATCTACTCTCGAACTGAAGAGGAACATGTAAAGCACTTGAGAACAGTACTCCAGATCCTTAGGGATCATCAGTTGTGTGCAAAGCTCAGTAAGTACGAGTTCTGGTCGAGCAGTGTAGTATTCTTGGATCATGTTATATCAAGATCGCTAAGCCGCTGGCACGGTTGACTCAGGAAGGAGTCCCATTCTTTTGGTCCGAAGCTTGTGAGAAAAGCTTCCAAGGATTGAAGCGTCGTCTGACGACAGTGCCAGGGTTGGCGATTCCTTCTGAAGACAAGAGGTTGCCTTGTACACGAATACATCACTTCAAGGTTTGGGCTATGTGTGGATGCGAGATAAGCTTGTGCTGGCTTATGCATCGAGGCGGTTGAAACCACATGAGGCTAAGTACCCAGTCCACGATTTGGAGCGGGCAGCCATTGTGTTTGCCTTGGAATTTGGAGGCATTACTTGGATGGTACGTCGTTTACCATCTACACGGACCATAAGAGCCTGAAGTTTTGTTCACACAGGCTGAGTTGAATATGCGACAAAGAAGATGAATGGACTTACTCAAGGATTTTGACTGTAAGATTGAGTACCATCCTGGTAAAGCAACTTAATAGCAGGCACCTTAAGTCGGAAGTGAAAAGTACTGCTTAGGACACTATGTGTTTATCAGCGATGATGACTTCTTATTGCCGTCCGGGCTATGATATTGATGTAGACACATCGCTGGTGCGAGTGTCGATCATGTTGGAGCGAGCCACAGTAGTCGGTTCACTATCCACCCAGGAGGAAGGAAGATGTACAAGGACTTAGGTGGTTAATTCTGGTGGAGACGTATGAAGCGTGATGTTATGGCCTTGTCAAAAGATGTTTGATCTGCCAGCAGGTAAAGGCAGAAAGGCAGAGGCCTTATGGCGAGCTGAAGAGCTCGGAAGTACCCCCCAATGGGAGTGGGAGCATGTATTTATGGACTTTGTAACCCACTTGCCAAGAGCGGCCTCTGGATTCGATACGATCTGGTGATCATGGATAGGCTGACGAAGTAGCTCACTTCATCCTTTGTCATGTGTCTTTCACATACCTAAGGATGGCCAATTACATGTGCGGGATGTAGTGAGGTTGCGTAGAGTTCCAGTCTCGATGTGTCTGACAAAGACCCAAGGTTTACTTCACATTTCGGGGAGGGTCTCCAGACGACTTTAGGCACAGAGGTGAGACTGAGTACGGCCTATCACCCTCAGTCAGACGGCCGGACAGAGCGTACCCTTCAGACGCTCGAGGACATGTTGAGGGCATATGTTTTGGATGTTGATACTCCGTGGCAAGATTCAGTGCCAATGATGGAGTTCTCCGATATTAACAGCTATCAGACGAGCATTCGAATAACTCCTTTTGAAGCTCTTTACGGACGACGATGTAGGTCACCGCTGTATCGGGAGGACTTGACTAGTAAGGCGGTCGGAGGACCGGATATGAGTAAGGATATGTAAGACAAGATTAAGTTGATACTGCCAAAAGATGAAGACGACCCAGGATAGGCAAGCAGCCTATGCCAACAAGCGGCGACGACCGCTAGAATTCCAAGTAGGAGACAGGGTCTTCTTGAGAATCTCACCCTTCAGAGGTGTAGTTCGTTTTGGTATACGGGAGAAGTTATCCCCGAGGTATGTTGGTCCATATGAAGTATTGCAGCGTATCAGTACTTTGGCTTACTGTTTGGCTCTACCGCTGTCTTTATCTGGGATTCATGATGTTTTCCATGCTTCTATGCTACGAAAGTATGAGCCAGACCCGTCTCATGTATTATAGCCTACTGAAGTGCAGTTGGACTCAGATGTATCCTACGTAGAACGACCGGTTATAATTCTGGATCGAGAGAATCGCAGACTACGAAGTAAAGTTTTACCGATGGTCTAAGTTCAGTGGGATCGTCGGGGTGTCGAGGAGGCTACGTGGGAGACGGAGCGGCGTATGGTACAGCACTACCCGGAACTATTCTCTGGTATGTGATTTATGTTTAGTTTCTTTTGGGGTAAGTGCATGCGATTTCGAGGACGAAATCTTATAAGTAGGGGAGTAATGTGATGTCCCCGAAATGAGTAATTACAATTAAAGAATTAATTATGTTTATGTGATTAATTATGTGAATAATTGATTTATGTGTTGAAATTAATTACCACGATGAAATGCTTAGTCACATGATAGGCATGACCCGGGAGGGGAGTTACGTTTCAAGGTGCATGTTATGCATGATAGAAAATGAGGTGTTAACATGATTTAATTGTGTTGATTGTTAATTATGAGGAAAGTATGAATTTAATGAAGTTGGTTGCATTTTTGTAAAATGCTTTTAAAATACCATGTTGGGGTATTTCATACATCATGTTAATTTTTGGGTATAATTTAATTAACCCTTTCCCCCACCTTACCCAACTCACTTTACCCTTTTCACTCTTAAATCCCCAATTACTCTCAACCCTACCCCTTTACCACATTTTCGAAATCCTTCAAAGGAGGAAGGAGGAAACTCTACAAAACTTGTGTTTGTGTGATCTTTGTTAAGATTTGGAGTCTTCAAGAGGTATGGAACCCTTCCTTAAGTTTTTATGAAGTTTGGATTTGAAATGGGATGATTTTGAAGTGATTTAAGTGGGTTTGGTTGGGTATATGTTGTATGTTGTTGGGGTATGATTTTTGAAGTGTTTTAAGTGGGTTTTAGTGGGTTATGATGTTATTGTTATTGTTGGGAAGTTTGGTGTTGAAAGGTATGAGAATAAGCTTGGAAAATGCACATAAAAATGGTGGAATCGCGGCCACTGGAAGTGGCGATCGATCGCTACAAAAGCAGCGATCGATCGCCGAGAGACAGTACGCGAAAATAAGGTTAGGCGATCGATCGCCTCAAATGGCGCGATCGATCGCCAACGTCCAGTAGCCAAATGAGCATCAGGCGATCGATCGCCTCATTTTAAGCGATCGATCGCCGCTAAGTGAAAAATCGGGCGATCGATCGCCTCATTTTGAGCGATCGATCGCCACTGTTCAAAAGTTGAAAAATGATGATTTTTGTTGAATTTTTGGTATTGGGCTATTGTTTAGCTTCTAATATCAATTTGTATGGTTATGTAGAACCGTCCCAGGTGCCCACGACTTCAAGGAGATAAAGTTCTACAATTTCTCCTTCTTTTGGAATTAAGGTACGTAAGAGACGTACGAGCATCGGACGGTAAACCATACCCTTACATATTATGATGATGTTTACGATGATGATGTTTATGATGATAATTGTGATAAATAAGTTAAGATGATGATGTTTGTGAAGATGATATGATAAGTAAGTTATATTGATGATGATTATGATGACGATGTTACGATGATGATTATGATAAGTAAGTTATGAGGAGGATGATTATGATGATGAAGTTTATGATGATGATTTTGATAAGTAAGATTATGATGACGATGTTATGATGATAATGTTCATGTTAAGTAAGTTCATGATGATGATGTTACGATGACGATGCTTATGAAAAGTAAGTTTATGATGATGGGATACGATGTTTATGTGGTAAGACGCCACGGGGTAAGATACCCATATGGTAAGAGGCCATACTCCTATATTTTGATCATGCTATGATTGCATAAGAATTTACGATGCCATGATGATGTATATAATGAATAAAAATGATAAGATGTTTAAGATGATGTTATGATAAGTAAGTTCACGATGAAGATGACTTTATAATGAATTAAGATGACAAGACGCTTACGATGATGTTATGATAAAAGAAAATGATATGACGTTACTATAACGATTATGATGAGACGTTGATGTCTATAAGATGATAATGCTCATATGATAATGATGTTTACAAGATGATGATGTTTATGAGATGCTATGATGTTTATGATGAATATGAAACTATGTTCTTAAGAATGGTTGAATGTCCGGTGGTTATTATGGGCAAGCGAGGAAGGTCTTGCCGCTCACATAAATGAGCGATGGGGTACATCCGCTATCAAGGTGTAGCGATGGGTATCATCCGCTGATGAGTGATGGGGTACATCCGCTATCAAGGTGTAGCGATGGGTATCATCCGCTGAGCGATGGGGTACATCCGCTATCAAGGTGTAGCGATGGGTATCATCCGCTGAATAAAGAGATACATCCGCTATCAAGGCGTAGCGATGGGTATCATACGATGTGTTATGTCGAGCGAGGGGGGCCAATTATACCGCTGTCATAATGGAACCCGGACAGTCCCACTTCTAATTAACATAGTTTGTCGTGAGCATATATGTGAAGTATGATGTTTAATCATTTATGGCAAGAACTAATGATTTTATGCATGACTATGAAACAGGGACAACCAAAGAGGGTTAATACGATTAACCAGGAAGTATATGTTATCAATTACTTTCATGCATTTATTTATATGCCATTTCCTTATGATGTTAAGTAACGATGTAAATGCTCACGATGGGTTGTTCCTGTAGGTACACCTTTGGACTAAAGGACTAAGGGCCGGGTTGTGGCAGTGAGCTTTGAGGAGCATGAAAGAAGTTAGGATACAGGAATTCTTTGGATAGTCTCTACTCTATGAGTAGAATTAATTCTATCGCCATAACATTCTTTTGCGAATGTAATAAGTTAAGTTTGAAATTTCATTTTCGGCCTGTAATCTTATTAGCTCCAAGCTACAACCGAAACCCTAAGACGTTATAAATGCATGTTTAGTCCCTAATAGGTGATTAAGACGATGTCAAGGTAGGAAGACCCTACATGCCGTGTTGGCATATTTGTACCGTGAGTTGTGCACTTCATCAATGAGACTAAAACAAGTGATAGGTGGTGCATTACAGGTCGTACAGGTAAATTTTACGTTTGCGCTTTAAATATGTTGAAATTTTTTTCTTGTCATACTTAACTAATATTATTCATGACAATATTTCAGATTTGAGCATAGTCACGAAAGCCAGATTTAACTCCACAAATGGGTGGGCCTAGATTCGACGTTGGCCAAATCATTATCAATGAGGGGAATATGTTACCTGCTATTCCATATGGTGCAAGGTAATAATGTAATTATGTTTTGTGTTATTTTATATATTTTAAATATTTATAGATTTTGTAATTGTGATTCTACAGGTGGGCATGTCATTTAAGGATTACGGAAACAGAAAGGCATTCTGTACGCATCATTAGGGACATTCTTGATCAGCAACCATAAACTCAAGTAAGCAATATATTAGTTGTGGTTGTTATGACAAAATAAATATTGTTGTTTATATTATTTTAATACAATTTTGTATTTATAGTTTAATTGGCAGTCATACCCTGATGAGTGCCTTGAACATCTGAGCCACCAATTATAGACATATGCCGGCCCATTAATTTTTTATGATATTGTTGAAATGCACCGTCTTGATAGGGTTCTTCATCAATTTGGAATGCTACAAGACATCCCCACAGATCCACGATTACGGGATGATAAATTACATTTAGTTGACCGAAGGGGTAGTATCAATAAGGATTGTAGAGCACACCATGTTGCGTACATAAATGGGAGATGGCACATGATCTATGTGTGGACAGACCACGATATTGTGCTTTTGTGGTTGACTATAGTGAGTGGTATGAAAGAGTCACCCGTAGATATATTGGTCATCAAAGACAATTTGTAGAGACTTGATACCAACATGGCGACGGCCCAGCGTGGCATCATGTGGTAAGTTAATATATTTAACCATTTTTTTAGAATCGGTAATATGTATTTATAGATTAAAAATTTAATTACTATTATTTACTTTTTAGATTGATCCGATGGAGCAATTAAGTGTTAGATGCGATCGATATCCTACTGATAGAGAATCTGTTATATCGTTTATGGAGTCGTTGAGAGAGCATCATACGGCAATATCGCAAAATGTGATGCAAGTGGCTCGTGAACGACGAGATATGAATTTCCCACTATATGAAGAAGTTCATAGGCATGATGAAGAACCAGTACATCCGGTCCATGCACGCAACGATAGTGATATTGCAGGTCCATCCATGTATACACCTATATCGACAGATGCGGCAGGTACATCTATGTATACACCTATCTCGACAGATGTGGCAAGTCCATCTACATCTTTTGGCACCGACGACATACTGGTTATTATGTCCCCGAGCCACCGACGTATGATCATTAACCATTCACTCCATATGCTCCGATATACACACAGCAGGATACAGATGCTGGGATTAAATTTGCACCATCATATACGACATCTATGGGGATGAATTTTGACGTATCAATTGTTGTATTCCCACAATTCACACCATATCATCCACCTAATGATGTACCTATGGTACAACAGAAGAATGAACAAGTGGATAGGGGAGAAGAGTTTGAAAAGAGATTATTCATCGTCCTTGTCAAGGTGAACCTACTCAACGACTGTGACGGGATTCCATTTTTGCAAAGCTCCCATACAGCAAGGCAACTTCTTCACGGAGCTCTCACATATTCCATACACATTCTCAAACAGCACGTCGCAAACTAAACCATCATTTTGCATATGAGATCTCAAATCCATATTTATCTTTAACTGTTTGAATTACATACTTTATTTCGTAAGCTGGATCACGCCGAACAATTCCCACTAACAAGCTAGCAATCATGTTTTTGTCCAAATTTGCATGATCGATCGACAGTTTACGCAAAAGACAAGTGTGAGAGCCACAATACTGTTTATTTTAAATAATCCAACTTTTTTATTCAACGAAGAGCGCATGTATCATCTACAAGGTATATCTTATGTACTGTGTTTGCACACCACTTTCCACAATGTTTTGTATTCTTGACGACACGGTACTCCCGTTTTGCAACACGTACAGAGTAATCCTTACAGTTACCTGGATATGAGCTTTATTTTTGAATACCATGTCTAGATATCGCATTTGGAGTAGTCGTAATTACTCCGCCATCCACATGTTGGAATATCTATTGAGTCTCCAAATACTTCGGGATGGTCGTTGAGAGTAATGGAATTGTTGGATAAAGGACACGAGTATTTGTCGTGGTTGTTTTTGATACAGTAACTGACACTTCTTGTATGATTAGTATCTCATCATCTTGATCTGCAATTGTTTGACATGACACAAATGTCAACCACATCGTCATCAGCCTCATCCTCAGACGGAATCTCCTCTGGTTCAGATTGAATATAATTTCCCAATTCAGCAAAACTATATGTTAGTGGCTCAAGAGCAATAATATCAGCAACTATGGGATCGTCATCTGGATCTATACCAGAGGTAATTAGTCCTTCTGCAACTACAGACAAACAATCTACATTTTCTGGAATATAATCATAGTTTCGTGGTTCTGATTCTATGTAAATTTTCAAGCAACTATGACCATGTTCTGAATCTAATACCATGCTAAATTATAATAATTTTCTATTGGCAAAATTGTCTTCGTATCCGGAAAAATCTCTGAACATGTGTCTTGCATATATTTTCAGAAGGAACTGGTTGCGCTCGATACCAATGATATTATATATTTCGTTCAACAACTGCATAAAATTAGTTGTGTGAGATATTGTTGTACCTCTTAATGGACCACGATCATATATAATGGTATCTGAGTCTTGTAATATATTACATCCCAAATACAATAAAATTTGAACAGACATCTATAAAAAAAAATTAAAAATATTACAAGTAATTAATAAATTCAGTTTAACAAATTTATATAATCTAAATAGGAAGATGATAAAATCTATAATATAACAAGATTTGTACCTGAAAAATCTTTGAAGGGCAGCAAATTAAGATTGGAGATTCGACAATTTCAACGATAAAACCAGAGGAAAAACTATAAATGTTATGTGATTTCGTTTCGGTGTAGAAAATGGAGGGCTTTGGCCGGATTTTTATATATAAGAAGACGCCATTTGTAATGTCGTCTTCTTATAAAAAAAAAATTTGTTTTTCTTAAAAGGCGTCACATCAGATGGCGCTTTCAGCAAAAAAAAAAATTTATTGAAGGCGCCATCTAAGATGACGCCTTCAATATTTTTTTTTCAGACAAACTTTTCTGAAATGACGTTTTAGGTTAGTTTAAATTTTTCTTAAAGATCAGTTATTTTGTTAAATTAATTTTTTTCCCCGATTCATTAGTTAAAAAACCGTGTATTGAAGCCATTTCCCCAATTTTTTATATTTTATTGGATATGGTGTGAATTAATTATGATTATAGCTGGATATATTTCAGACTTAGATTTCAAAAAAGCTATATAAATTTTTGAAAATTCTTGCCAATAATTTGTAAACATTCAATTTTTTTTTTGCGTTTAAACTTTATTCTTAATAATTTTTCAAAAACATATTCATACTCAAAAAATTAGAAGATGTTTTATTCTATCATTAGTTTTCAATTCTAAAACTCTATAAATAAAATATATTATTATATTTTATATAAATGCAACGACAATATTAATTTTTTTATAAAATTCCCACAAAATATTGAAAACTAATTCATTCAATATATTATCACTCGACATCTAAAAGAAAAAAAAAATATTTAACAAAAATTAATTAAACTTAAAAAAAAACCTATACTTTTGTTCAGAAAATATTTTTTGAAAAATTTTCTCCATTGACAACTACTGTTGTTTGCCTTGTGATCACCACGAAGAATTTATTGAGCACCTTTTTATCAATTGCTCTGTCATCCAACAAATCTGGTATCTTTCAAAATGAAATTTTCGTCGTTGTACATTTGCTGGAGGCCTTTCTCTTCTTGGCTGGAATTTTTGTTAACGGGGGAGGATGCCCCGATGAATGGTCCTAACTTCTTGTAATTTGTGATCTTTTCTGTTTGTGTTATGGAGGACATTTGGGATCTGCGCAATCGCATGCGTACGACCAATTGCCGTGTGATCATCCTTAGCTTGATCCGTAAAATCACGTTAAATCTACTGACCACTTTAACCCTCAAAGACCTCTATTTAAACTCAAATTATTTGGCCCTACAAATTGGTCTCCCCCTGAATTTGGTTGTTTAAAAGTGAACTTTGATTCAAGTTTTTTTGCAGGTAAATCGGTGGCCGCTTGGATCATCCGTGACTACAGGGGAGTTGTTATTCGGGCCGAAACTGCTTAATCTTGGACTTCAGATGTTCTAGCTGTGGAGGCCAGAGCCCTGGTTCAGGCGATGTGTGGGGCTCATCCTCTCCACCATTCCAAGTTCTCCTTTGAATGTGATTCTGAAATGTTGGTGAGTCAAATTCTAAAGGTGGACCCTGTCCCTAATTGGGCTGCTCTTCCTGATATCATCGACACTCAGAAACTGCTCCAAGATAATCCGACTTGGACCATTATTAGGGTCCCTCTTGATTGCAACCAGGCTGCACACAACCTCGCCAAATGGGCTCACGAAGAGAATGTTTTTGGAGTTGTTTCCGCTTTTATCCCCTGTGTAGGATCGGTTTAATTTTGATCCTCCATGATGTGTTAGCTGTCCCACTACTTTATGCTTCTCCATTTATGTCTCTTTTTTATTCCTGTTAGTCCTTTTTTTGAGAGGTTTTTATATGATCTTTTGTTGTTCTCAAATTTATTTAGAAAAAAAAAAAAAAAAAAAACAAAAGGCATCTGAAAACCAGTGGTCTCATTGCCGTAAAAAAGAGTCTCTCCATATATATACAAAACACATCCCAGCCCCAACTCTACCGAATAGCGGTACACCACAAAGTCTCATCCATAAAATATAACTACGAGATTTATCAGTGGTGCTTGTAGTTACAATTTGTTTCCAGAGTGGGGGCTCTTGAATATGATAATGAGTGACGAAAAACGACGAAACTGAATCTGGGTTGTGATTGGCTCTGTTGATTCTCGAATAGATCTTGATAATTGGGGTTTTAGATCCGGGTTTTGTCTTCTGAATCTGGGTTTTTTCTCCATGGCCTCCGCTTTACCTCTGCCTGTCACTGCTGCCCAGGTCAAGTTTTTGAATCTTTCTTCAGGCCGATAAATCGTTTTATTTACGTGCAAGCGAATTGACTTTGTTTGCTCTCATGTTGTGTATTTATGCTGATAATGGGTTGTGTCACGGATGGACCAGTTAATTTAGTAAAGGGTGGGGTGGCTTCGTTTCTGTGGAAAGGGACCTTGTAATTTTTTTATAAAGTTAAATGAAGTTTGCATTTTTATTGTAAAGTATGAATGCTGTGCTGGCTTTTTGCTGTTGTATATGGATATGGGTGGTTGTTCCACCGCCAATATGCAGCAAAAGAAGCTCTCTGGTGCAAGAATACATTGCAGTGGCTTATTTACTTGTATATGTGGCTGCTCTTATCAGTAGATATATTTAAATGCTTAGACATGCCTTGAGTTTGTATAGATAGATTTAGTAATCTACTATGACTGTATTTTATACGAATCTTGATGAGTATCAACAAAAATGTATATTATGCAATTATTTATCTTAAGTTCTGGCTTTTGTTGAGGCTGTTTGTGGTACCATTGTGTCCGTGAGTCGAAAATTGTTGATATACTTACTGTATTACATTCATGGCAAACAGCATTGTGGACATGTACGCAAAGAATTTTAGGTTTTTTTCATAAATTTTGGTGAATCAGCATGCAGATTGATCTCACATCTGGTGAGTTTGTTGTGTGTTCTTACAATTTGTTCTACTAACGTACAACTCAGAAAGATGCTCCATTTTGGCAATTCATCTGCTTGAAATAGAAAATATCTTGCATTGTTCTATCCCCTTTAGGGTTATATGCAGAATTATATAGCTATTATATTCAGAATTATGTCTAAATCTCTCTTTTCTCTACTTCTGGACCCTATGTTTGTACTTATGCAAGTAATACAACATACATGATGGTAGATTGCTGCACTCCAAGGCATAATATATATCTGCTCTTTCTGTGCATCCAGATTGTTCATTAGTTGTTACAATATATGAAGGTTGGGGAATGCCCTTGATGCAAACTCAACTCAGTATTTGTGTATGATGGACTTTTTTGTTGACACTTTGTGCCTTTTCTTGTGAAGGTGGGGACATACTTTGTTGGGAAGTACTATCAGATGCTACAGAACCAGCCAGATTTTGTGCACCAATTTTACAATGATGCCAGTACCATGCTTCGGATTGATGGAAACTCTAGAGAAACTGCTAGTGCTCTGCTGGTATTCTTTGAAAAGCCTCTTATATGCACGCATGGATTTAGTCAGAACCTGAAGAATAGACTTTGTAGTATTAATTTATTTTATATATGTTTTAAATATGAAATCGTAGCATATTTTTATTATACAGGTGATAATAAATTTCTGTTTGATTTTTATCCGATCACCATTGGGACAACTTTGATTGCTATATGTCATAATTAGTGACAGCACTCTGGTCTCTTGGCCGTGACAACAATCATGCCCTACCTCTTTTATACGTGTTTCCTCTCATGCCCCCTGTCCTGTATATGAAACTGCAATAACGAAGAACCTAGATTGCTATTTAATGTGGATCTTAGGCAAATTATGAAGTTTGTACTTGTTTATCTTTGTACTTTTATATTCAATATTTCTGCATGTCATATTTATTGATGAAGTCAATGGCATATGATTCACTTTGATTAGTTCTAATGTATGATCGTCCTTCATCCAGTTTTTCCTCTATAAGTAGAATGGGTCAATGTGAATTTTTGAGCATATCTTGCCTCCTTGCAGCAAATCCACCAACTTATTATGTCATTCCACTATACTGGGATAGAAATTAAGACTGCACATTCTTTAGAATCTTGGAATTGTGGAGTTCTGGTGATGGTTTCCGGTTCGGTGCATGTAAGGGGCTTCAATGGGAGGAAAAAGTTTGTGGAAACCTTTTTTCTTGCCCCTCAGGAAAAAGGATACTTTGTTTTCAATGACATATTCCACTATGTTGATGAAGAACAAATTCTTCAGCATCCAATTGCATATTTACCTCAGAGAACTCTAGATTCCAACCTCCATTTGCCTGCTACAATTCGAGAACAAGGTCGACTTTTTCATTTTGTTCCGTTTTTTTAACATAGTTTCTAGTGAAAATTTATTTAGCAAAAGGAAGGAAACTAGAATAAAAACTTTTGCGGAATTGACAATGTTGGAGTAGTGCTAAATATATAACGCACTTTCTTTGGGTGCTAGGAAAATTTAATGAGTTAGCAATAGAATGTGTAATGCCATTGAACATATAATGCTAATACAAAACGAGATATGAAATATTTAGAATTTGTAAGTGATTTTTCCATTCATGATAATACAGAAAGTACATATGGAAGAAAGCTAAGGTATCCTCGCTAATTTTTTGGACTTTGGCTATTTTGCAGCATCCAATTATGGGTTGGATGAAGATTTTCAGTCTAGGGAGTTTTTGGCTCCCGGAAGAATCGAAGAGAATGGCCCTGCTAAACGTTACGAGTATCCAGAAGAACGGCTTCTGCAAGTATCTGCAACAGAACAGATTCTGGACGATAATTTTGATGTGCAGTTGAATGGTTCACTTCAGGGAAGTATGAACTCTGTACCTGACAATTTATCTTCCCCTATCGAAGAACCTGTTGTGGAGCCCCAAAAGCATACTTATGCTTCCATAGTACGTGATCAATAATGAGAACCAACACTTGTTGCGTTGTACACGTAGCTTTACCCAGTTTCTTTAGAATCTGTATTTTTATTATGGCTCAAAGTTACAGGTTTCTAAAGTCCAATCTGCTCCAGCGGTGCACATTCCACCATCTTTGAGCAATTTTGTTTCTCCTTCAGAGTTGCGGCACTTACCTGAACCCACAATCCAACCATTGGCTGCATCCTCAAACCCACTTGAAAGGAGTACTTTGGAGAGTCTGGAGGAACCGCAGGCTGTGGAGGATGAAGGTGACCTTCTATGTTATCGTTTTTCACGTTCTGGTAAATTAATTAATATTGGAAACCTCAGCTTATGGCTATGTTTGAATTGTGAAAATCTTTTTTCTTTTTTTTTTTGGATATAGAGGAAAATATGAAAGAAATAATTGTAAAAATGTATTCAGTAGTTATCTCGGATAAATTAACATTGATCTATCTTTTACTTCGTGATATCCAGCTACATTCATAAGAATGTGAAATTGAGATTGATTTTGCTTCTAAAGGAAAATGTTTACGGAAATGTGATTCATTGATTGAATTTTTTTCCTTTTTATTTCCCATAAAACTATGTGTCCTAACTCCTACATATCAAATGAGTTTTGGCTTTCACATAATTTTTTTGTCTCTAACCTATTTCTATATTTCTTTGTATTCATTTTCTGTAGTTGAAGTAATGTCAGTGTATGTGAGTAATGTTCCGACCACTATGGCTTCTTCTGAAATCGGGGAGGAATTCAAGAAGTTTGGTAAGCTCAAGCCTGATGACGTCGCCATTAGAACTCGGAAGGTCATTTTTGTGTTCCCTTGTGCCCTTTGCACTTCAGTTTCTTGTGCTAAACTGCTAAAAAATATATACCTTCTATTTGGTGCAGGATATCGATGCATGCTATGCGTTTGTTGAATTTGAAGACATCTCTGGGGTGCAGAATGCGATTAAGGTTTCAGCGTATATCTTTTTATCTTTCGTTGCTTGTAATAGGAATTCTAAAGGATTATTACGTAGTACCTATTCCAATCTTTTTTGTGTAGCTATGATGATATATATCTGATAAGAGTGAGCGTCTCTTAATGAGAAAATAGTTTAACCTCAGTATCTTTTGTTGGTTACTTGTAGGCATCCACAGTTCAAATAGGTGCACACCAGCTCTATATTGAAGAGAGAAGACCGAATAGAAACAACTACATTCGAGGGGGGAGTATGTATTCTTGTTTTATGCTTTTGAATTGTATGGATTTTCAAATATTAGGCGCACAAGCATTTTTTTCACACCATTGGTCGATAATTTCCTCTGGCTTTCATTCAAATAATACGTGTTAGAAATGAAGACCCTTATTTGCAGCAAGATAAACCTTAAAGAGGTCCATAACCTGATTTCGAAAGAATGGCGAAGTTCGAGTCTATAGGCTCTGCGCCTGTAATAGTCGATTGTAAACTATACTCTTTAGGCTTGAAGTACCTGATTTGCTTGCATGAATGAAAGGGGGAGACTCATTAATGTTAGGTCTACTTAAAAGTTTTAGCAAGGGCCAAATGGGTCGTTTTGCAACAACTGTTGATATTATTCTACGGAAAGTAGTTTCAAGGGATGTAAATGTAACCCTAGTATTCAGAATGAAGATTTATAAAATTTGGTCGTGCATTAGAAATCTTATGATGCATTGAGGACACGGAACCGACGATTTGAGCTTTAAATTCTCCAAATTCTTAGCCCTAGAAAATTGATGCATCTTACTTTGGTTTCTTTTGATAATCACCGTCGGTTCTTGAATTCTTTCATCATTGGCTTGTTTCGAACAGGAGCAAGGGGTAGAGGCCATGTTGGCTACTACATGGAAGGAACGAGGGGACGGTTTGGTGGCCGAAGTTTTGGCAGAGGGACCACTCAAGATGGAACTGAGCGAACTTACAATAGACCGCGAGGGAACGGTTTCTACAGGCAGGTTCCTCGACAAGAAAGAGCATATTCTACCTATGATAAAGGATCGAGGAATGGGCATTACTCGGAGTGACGGAGTTCGTATGTTGAAGCCAACGGAGATGGTTTTTGGATCAGGAATTTTGAAGCATGGAGTAATATTTATTCTCAATAGTTTTGTTCATCTGTTTTCTTTACAAAATCAATGGAAGCATGTCTTTCCTAAATGTTCTTGGAGGTGAGGCTCAATATTTGTATTGGGAAGTTACCTGATGCCATTTTTAGTTGAATATGTTGATGCAGTGGTTTATAAGAGTGTGGTTCTTATATTCCCTTATTGCAAGTTACTCAAGTTGTGGCATACTGATTTACTCAGTCTTGATCTTATTAATGGTGTATTGGAAGAGTATTCTCATCCAAGGGCAAGGGTTGCTATCTCAATGCCCTTGGGGTACCGATAATCCGATTAGAAGGTGTAAACCTAGTTGAGATTATCAATTTTTTTGATTAATTTTAAATACACGGAAATGATTTTATACTTGTGTATTGGCATAAATTATATTGGTATGACTATGTTTTCTCAAAATCAAAATTAAACACATAAGTCGAGATATATCAATTATTTATGCAAAATTTAATTAGTTTAATTATTAATAATCTGATTCGTTTGATAACGGGACGATAGGACAAACTGGTCCACCATTGCAAGCGGCCACTTTCCCACTGGTTCAACAATATGGAAGTCGATTCAATAAACCTTCCAGAATTTTTTTTAAAAATGACTTAAATATATTAATACCCACTTTGAGTAAGTTTAAAATAATTTAAATTCACTCTCATATAATTTTTTTTAAAAAAAATTTATATGAAACTATGAGATGCAGGAGACGGATACGTTGCTATTTTGAGTTTTATTTTATTTTTTTCTAATTTTCAACAATAGCAAAATTGTCAAAAAAAGAAAATATTCCATTGAGCGTGGATCTTGGGAAGAATCCGGATATTTATCATTATTGCTTTTATACGAATCTCTGATTATTATGGTTATTGAACGTAGATAAGAATACATATAAACAACCAATAATATGTAGTATCAAAAATAATTGTTATTTTAAACTAAAATAACGTTTTCCAGGAATTTTCTCTCGGACCCACAAAATATAGTGAAAGTCTATTCATATTTTTGAACCCTTTTTTTTTTAATGGAAAACTATTGGTTATTTACTCAATAAAGTTCCCTTTTACATATATCTTTTATTTAGTTTGTTATAATTTTAATTCGTAGAGACTTATGCAATTTTATAATAATATAAGATTTATATTAATTTTACTAAAAGTCAAACTTGACCGGCCCTTGAGAGTCTCTTCCTCCTCTGTATAAATATGGATCTAACATCATATCTACGTTTATACGCCGAATCTTTTCTCTAGTTTCCTGCCCCATTCCCTTGGTATTCCCGCAGTTGCCACGCCGAAACATGGCATCCCTAAACTGCTCTGCGGATCAACTGGCGCCGTTATTCGGTGCCAACGTCACCAGCGCCGCCGCCGCAGCTGATTACATCTGTGGCCAGTTCTCCGCCGTGTCAGACAAATTCACCGATACCTCCTACGCCGTGGATTCCACATACCTCCTCTTCTCCGCCTATCTCGTGTTCTCTATGCAGCTCGGATTCGCCATGCTCTGCGCCGGTTCCGTACGAGCCAAGAACACCATGAACATAATGCTAACAAACGTCCTTGACGCCGCCGCCGGTGGTATTTTCTATTACGTGTTCGGCTTTGCCTTTGCTTTCGGCTCGCCTTCTAACGGATTCATTGGTCGCCATTTTTTCGGCTTGAAAGAAATACCGTCATCCTTATTCGACTACAGTTTCTTCCTCTACCAGTGGGCTTTCGCCATAGCCGCGGCCGGAATCACCAGCGGCTCCATAGCCGAGAGAACCCAATTCGTCGCTTATTTGATTTACTCTTCCTTTCTCACAGGATTCGTTTATCCGGTTGTTTCGCATTGGTTTTGGTCAGCTGACGGATGGGCCAGCGCGGGTAACACGGGCAACCTATTATTCGGATCCGGAGTGATTGATTTCGCCGGATCTGGCGTCGTTCATATGGTTGGAGGCATTGCGGGTCTATATGGAGCACTAATCGAAGGCCCTAGAATCGGGAGGTTTGATCATACGGGTCGGGCCGTGACTCTTCGTGGGCACAGCGCCACTTTAGTTGTGTTGGGTACGTTCTTGTTATGGTTCGGGTGGTACGGGTTTAACCCGGGTTCCTTCACCAAGATTCTTGGAGCGTACACTAGTGGAAACTACTACGGGCAGTGGTCGGCGGTTGGGCGTACGGCGGTGACCACCACTTTAGCAGGCTGCACCGCCGCCTTAACCACCTTGTTCGGCAAACGTATTCTCTCCGGGCACTGGAACGTCACCGATGTATGCAACGGATTGCTAGGAGGATTTGCGGCGATCACAGCGGGTTGCTCTGTGGTGGAGCCTTGGGCGGCGGTGGTTTGCGGTTTCGTGGCGGCGTGGGTGTTGATAGGGTGCAACAAGCTGGCCGAGAAGGTGAAGTACGACGACCCATTAGAGGCGGCGCAGCTGCATGGCGGCTGCGGCGCTTGGGGGATTCTTTTCACGGCTTTGTTTGCTACAAAGAAATATGTGAATGAGGTGTACCCGGGTAAACCGGATCGGCCATACGGGTTGTTCATGGGTGGGGGTGGGAAGCTTTTGGGTGCCCATATAATTCAGATTTTGGTGATAACCGGGTGGGTGAGTGCAACCATGGGTCCATTGTTCTATCTTTTGCATAAGCTTAAGCTTCTTCGGATCTCGGAGGAAGATGAATTGGCGGGTATGGATCTGACCCGACATGGTGGATTTGCTTATGTGTACGAGGATGATGCACATAAGCATGGGATTCAAATGAAGAGAATAGAGCCAACTACATCTAATGGACATTAAGATAGTGTTTATGCTAAGATCATATTATTTGATATTATTTTTCAAGATTTGATTTTCATGAAATTCTACTTTGACTAGTTTGTCCATATGATGATTTTGGGTGGTTGTAATTGAAGATAATGTGAACATGGACTATATTTGGTTTCAATGCATCTGTCCCATTGACTAGGCAATACGTTGGAAAGGGGCTCAAATTCTTTGGTGCATGGGGGGGCCTATACAAATTTATATATATATATATATATATATTTTGTATGTATATTGGTGTTTGCGTTCGAAACATTGTACTGAGAAGGGGGATGCTTTTATTTGTCTACTTTTGCTGAATTGATTTCTTTCAAAGAACGTGTAAAATTTATATTTCCAGTAATATGCATACATGAAAACTACGAGTACATGGAAATTTTGTGGTAAAAGGCGTGGTTTGTTGTCTATTTCCTGAAACATGGTTGATACGTTAGAAAACATTTATTTCTAAGAAGTAGGGGTGAACTTTATATCTTAAGCATAGACGACGTTTTAAAGTGAATTTAATATTAATAAATTCAATCGTTATTTATTACGCTAAGGAAGACGATAAGATGAGTCGTTTATCGACTTTGGAAAATTTAGATTTGAGGTCAATAATTCAATTTATAAAGGTTTAATTTTCTTTTTATTTGTGAACTTGTCCGGGCCCCGCGCCCACCCGTTGGATCCGCTTCAAAAGTTAAAAAGTCACGTGGTGGTTGAGTGAGTAAAATCAAGTGCAATAGATGCGAAAATATCTTCAACATTATCGTGATAATTATTAAACTTCTGAAAATAAAATAAAAATTCATTGTGTACATCTATCTTATTTTGTGTTTTGAAAAGCGATCCGAATCGATCGATTCAATCGGTTTAATTTGTAATCGGTGCTTGGTCTGGTTCGATTGATTTTTTAAAACCACCCTATAAAAAACCAGTTGGAACTGGATTAAACCAGTAAAAAATCGGTTTAACCAATGAACCGATTGATTGGTTGAACCAGTATGTTCCTTCATTTTTATTTCCTTTTTAAAAAATTTACATTTTTTTTAAATTATAAATTGTATAACAAAATATATTATATGTTATATATTGTTATTGAAATGATTATAACATAATTTTTTATGCATGTTTTTATCAAAAATTTCATATAATTCAATAAATATGTCTCGTATATTATATATAAACATGTTTAGTTTCTCGTAAATTATAATATATGTGAATAATTTCATAATATTTTAAATATTTTATTATAATTTTGGGATATTGTTATTTTGGGCATTATTTGTTGTAGTTTTAGATGTTTTATTATTAATTTTTTATGTTGAACAGTTGATTTTATCTGATTTTTGAAGTTTGACATGTTATATTGGTGTAATGATATTTTTTTATTTTGAACAACTTAAAAACTATAACAAGTACATGGTATATAAATTTTACAAAACTTAAAATAGATATTACATAATGCTGACGTCATCACCGGTTGAAACGAACCTGCAATCAATAAGGTCACCAATTTTATGTTCGATCCGATTTTGAAAACACTGATCCTATTATATTTATTTACTTTTCAACTTCCTTCAATTTGGTCTTCTATTAAATTTACATATGATCTAAACTATTTTCCGATGTTTTTTTTAAACATCCCTTTATAATTAATACTTGAAGTATCATAGTGATATTATTGTATGAATAAAAAAAAGAGGAAATTACACATAGGTACCATTTTTTAAAACATGTTTCAACTAAATCTAGCAAAATATTTTCTTTTCAACTAAATACATCTTATGAGAATCTTCTTTCAACTAAGTCCATTTTTATGAAACCCTAATCTGATTAGTCATTTAATATTCCTAAAATACACATAGTTAAATTATAGCTTCATCATCGTGAGAATTGGTGATGGTCGCGTGTTCTGGGAAAGCAGCAATGGTGGTTAGGCGGTATGGAGCAGTGGCGGTGTTGCGGTGGAGGCGGCGACGACTCCTTTTCGTTTTGCCAAATATCATTATTCTACAACCACAGAAAACCGACATTTTGTTTCAATTTTGTTTTCTGTTTTATGGTATTTTTGGATTTAATTAACATTGAACTTTTATTTCAATTTTGGTACACATTATGTGTTTGTTAAAATGTCTCTTTACGTAAACAATTTTTTTTTATAGCAAATTTGAAAAATATAAACAACATATCATCTCATTCCAAAGGTTTTGATTTATTTATTTTTCATTTTTATTTGTTTATGTACACCATACCAAGTAAAAAAATAGATTCTAAAATTCCATTTTCATTTGTTTAAATACTGTTTTCATTTCTAAACTTTCAGACATCATGTCAATACATTAGTGGAAGGATCTATAATAACATAAACGATGCGTATATCAAATTCCTGACAATATATTAGTGATGTAGCACTATCTTATCTTCCCAAATCAATGTTGAAGAACTAACAAGCTTAAACATGCAAGCAACACATACCGGTGCATGTAAATTACATGCACCTGTAGACTCAATATCTGCATTGGTTCTCAAATTACATAATAAACCACTATCATACATAAGTGTTAAAGATGATTACAAAAAAAAATTCAAAGTTAAGTCACGCATGTGTAATATATTATCATTTGAAAATTAATATACTTTTGTTATGAGATTATTCAATAATTTATCATACATTATATACTCATCCATAATAAAAATTTAATTTCTAAAATAATATATTATATATTTAATTTGTTATAAGATCAACAAGCAAGTAACACATAACGAACACATAAGGTGCATGTAATGTACATGCACCGCTAGTCTATCGGTGCATGTAATTTACATGCACCGGTAGACTCAACATTTACATTGGCTCTCAAATTACATATCAAATAAGTATCATACATTAAGTGTTAAAGACGTTCACAAATAACACTTTAAAATTAAGACACGTATGTATAATATATTCAATAATTTATCGTATAGTATATACTCATCCATAATAAAAATCTAATTTCTAAAATAATATGTTGTATCTTTAATTTGTTATAAGACCAATTGCAAACTGAATACGAAAGCAACACCTAATTCTAAAGGTGCATGTAACTTACATGCACCTTTAGACCTATCGGTGCATGTAAAATACATGCACCGATAGACTCATGAATTGTTGGTGCATGTAAATTACATGCACCACTTAGTCTATCGGTGCATGTAACTTACATGCACCGATAGACTCATGAGTTGTCGGTGCATGTAAATTACATGCACCAATGGTTGCAATTTCATTACATTCTCAAATTTTCATTCAAACAATTCATCGAACATCCCAAATACATTATAGTTTTGAGTTTTACATTAAAATTCTACAAACAATCGTTACAATAAAATTGAAATTCATAATAAATATAAAATTTTCATTCAAACAATTGATCGAATCTCAAATACATTATACTTTTACGTTTTACATTAAAAATCTACAAACAATCATTACAAAAAAATTTGAAATAAAAAACAAAATCAATCTGTAAATGGACGATAAACAGAAGAATGAGATGATTTTGTCTTCTTGCACAACCTTTTTGTTTTCGTTTCTTCGTGACCAGTGCCCGCAGCTCCGACATGGGAGGAGCGACAATTTACGACGATTAGCGTTGGTGGTTGGGACATGTGGCTGGTGTGAGGGTTGGAGACTAGGGTTTTGGATTGAAGGATGTGATTCAAGGAAGACAGAAGACTATTTTGGTCATTTTAACCAAAAGTGGACCTTTTTGAAAGAATTTTTTTTGGGTTGACTGGGCTGAAAAATCTTTTATCAAATGGTACCGGCCCGAAATTTTCCCTAAAAAAAAATCAGTCCTTCAAATTTGACTTATTATTTCAAATAGTACGAATCTGCATTATGTCCAAAATCCACCTAACAATGATTATTTTAATAATTAAAAAATCGATCCTTCTAATTTTCATATAAAAAGCCCAAAAGATTTGTTTCCTAAAGTTTTAATCCATTCATGAATGTTAGCTTTAATCAGCAAAAAAAAAAAAAAGCAACATGGATAAATATGAATTTTAATACGAACTACGTTTTAAAAATTTAAATTAAATTGATTCCCAAATGTAAAGGTTTTCGAAGACATATTTAGCCGTTGACTCGATCACGACTTCTTTGGTGACACTTTTACGTATTTATTAGTGTATAATATATATATAATAAATAAAAATCTAGATAAAAGATTTTAATTTCACTTATTGTTTCTTGCGCTGACGTCAGAGTGTGAGGTAACAGATATGATACATCATCGTTCGTATATGAAAAACACTTAGCCCAATTGATTTTAAAAGGCTAACTCTTTATAATAATAGGTCTAGAGTTCTCTATCCCCCAATTATCAAAACAAAAATTAATAATAATAACAATAACTCACTTATGATCGATTAAAAAATTATGACTGCTCTGGAATAATTAATATATTAATTTATATATACTATAACTTAAAATATATTTTATTTTAATAAATTGAACACCAAGTATTTCCGACGGAAAAAGAACAAATTTCTTATAATAAAAAGTAATGAGTTCCTTTATTTATTTCCACATCCATCAATTAGAGGTAGGTGGAGTGGAAGAGATAACTTTTGAAGGTAGCTGGGATTGACCGTAGAAGTACAGAAACTCTAAGCTTTTAAAGCCCAAGTCCAAATTTATGAGCTCTACAGGACATGGTATATATATCACATTATTTATTTTTTTATTCTATTTGAAGTTTAATTAATATGTAAAGGTAATTTCATATAATATAGCATTAAATTAAGTTCATCCGAATGTCAGATATTTTATATTTCATTGCAATTGTTTTATATTAGTTTCTAGCTATTTTTTATTTGATTACAAATGAGAGGGATGCACACTTAATTATTCCATAACATACGTTTTATTAGACTCTTATAACTATTTCACTAAAATTGTTCCTAATTTTAAAATGGATGTTCTATCAAGGATTGTGGTGCCATGCTTTTTAAAGTAAATTTAATTAAAAAAATATTTAGAACATTTTCGAAAAGTAAAATTGCAAAAAAATGAACATTTAATTTACCCTTGTTGATTAAAACCATGCAATAAAATAATGATTGTTTTGATAATATAGAGTATTAATTAATCTTTTTTACAAAATAAAAAATAAATACCAAAAACAAAGCAAAACACACATGATTCATATGGAGACCCCTATTTTGCGCCAAAACTTGGACATGCTTTACATTTAACTAGGTCAAACATAAAAATTATCAAATAGCCACCACTTGCATGCAGTCGATCAACTCTATAAAATGCCCCAACAAAACTTCTAAAAAATAAACAATAACAGTTCTTAAAAAAATTCATTTTTCTACATCTTTTTAAAAAAGGTTTTGGTTGAGATGTCGAATACTCAGTTTAATGCTGGACAGACCCATGGCCAGGCTCAGGTAACATTATAACCATTTTTTTATTTTTTCCCCTTTTCTTAATTTTACTACATGTATCTTAAACAATGCAAACAAAAATCACTATATGATATTTATTTTTTTGGGAGGATTGTAATCTATTATGTTACATAGGAGTTTAAGGTTCCATGTGATTCTCAGGTGTATAAAAGTTACCTTGATTTTGTTTTATTAGTATAAATTTCTTTGAATTTTGATGATATTTTATGTATATCGGAATATATCTCCAGCATCACTAGTTTCAGTTTGTTTGTGTATATATTTGGGCAGGCAAAGACAGAGGAGTGGATGGACTCGGCTAAGAATACAGCAAGTAAGACCCATGACAAGGCCTGCGATGCTGCTGGTCAAACCCAACAACAGGCCCAACGTAGCAAGGAAGAGAATGCGACCTTTCTTCAACAGGTCCAAAATGTTATATATATATATACTGATGTGTAATTTCTCTATATTTTTTTAATTTATACGGTAGAAAGACATGTAATTACTTGTGACCTAAGCTTTGAATGACGTATTTATTCGTCAGAATGCATAATATAGCAGCCCAAAAATATAATTATATTAAATTTTAATTTTCTTATTGTAGGTTGATAGTAGATGAATATACGTCTGATAAAGTTTTGTTTGTGTAATGTTATTCAGACAGGAGAACAGATGGCTCATATGGCTCAAGGTGCCATTGATGGTGTGAAGAACACACTTGGAATGGGTGACAAGAAGTGAAGCAAATCAAAATCCTCTTGTGGCACCAATCTCATGCTTACCTTTTCATTGGATTTTTTGTGATTTCGATGATCTATCTTGAAATGTAATAAGAGACTTATGATAACTAAGCTTTGGTCAGACCATTATATGTTTTAGGATTTTTTGGACTTTGTATTGTTTTTTTCAATAAATTCTGATACAAATTTTTTTAATATGAGAATCTATCCATTTTAATTAAATAAATGAAAAACTGTTATTCAAATTTCATTTTTGATTTGTTGGATTGATACGTAGGAAGATCAATATGGCTGATCTCACTTAGTTGGATACAGACAGACTTGTTGTTAATAGTATACTAATTCCTTCGGTGGGTTATGACATGAAAGGTATACAACTACGTATGAGGGGGCATATGATATTGTGGGATGTGATCTAGGATTCTTGGTTATGGTATGGGAGACTATCAAATTAATTAATTATAATTATGTCAAAGCCGCTGAAGTTAGGTTTGACTACAAAAATAGTCCCATGATTTGAATGATGACAGAAATACCCACCTCACCTTCCTCCCACAGTCCCAATCAATTTTTAGCAGATGATTTTTGGCTTTTAAATGACCATGTCTTCTTCATTTTAGTTTGTATGAGACCAGTTGATAGTATCTGTAATTCATTTACCATTAAATATGCTTGAACGTTGTCAGGTAGTAGAGGATTGATACTCGAAAGATAAAGTTGGACAAAAGAATATAAACATATGTAGATAGATGCTTATGCTAACGCAGCGATAAATTACTTACGTTTCACAAGAAGATATGTCTTAATTTCTCTTCTCGCCAATTTTGTTGTTTAATTTCTTCCCATGGCTCATAATTTTCAAGCTTTGTCTTAGTATGTCCACCTCTCTTTGCTTTCTGATTTCTCGATCCTCCATTGAGGCTAACTTTGCTTCAAGAGATTCAATTCTTTCTTCCTTGGCTTTCAATTCTTTCTTAAGCTCCTCTACTATCTCTTCTTCCTTTCTATCCCAACAAAGCCTTTCCCCTACAAGACAAGAAAGATGTAACAATGCAATCAATTGATTGTCATGCCACCCAAATCATATTAGGCACAGTGGATTCTGGTAATGGTTGGCGTCTCTTAGCAAAAACAAGAACCTCAAAAATAGATTTGAAGAATATATATTATCCATTTATAAATGTTTTCAAACTTTTCTATCAAACAAACTTAAAATATTTACCTCTATGTGTCCTTTGAATAAGCTCATCAAGCTCAACTTTTATAGTAAAATATAGCTCTTTCCATTTCTCCAAAGTTTCATCCCTCTTCAACATTTCCCACTCAATAATCGAGTTACACCTTTCACTCAAATCCATCATCCCTACATTTTTCATGCAATACTTGGACGATCTCTCTTCTTTTTCCTCGAATCCCATTCTCAGTTTCTTCATCTCTTCTTTCAATCTTCTCTTTTCCCTCTTCCACTTCTCTTGCTTGACTGCAAAAACAATCAATTGATCCTCGTAAACTTGGTTCTCAATCTCTCTAATGGCCATGATTTCATTGATCCCACCTTGGAGAAGCCTCATTTTGTTCTTTAAACCTTTCATCACATTTTCACTTGGAACGCTCTTATATTTGGTTTGAGAAATACCCATTCTTGATTTTGGTTTCTCTTTGTTGGAATATAACGGTGGCAAGATTTCTTCAAGTTCAATTATTGTTGTTGAGTCTGAAGACAGAGGAGTGTCGAGATGTGGTAATTTACATATTGAGTTTCTAAAGATATTTAAACTGATTACTTCTGTTCAATAATATTTAAATTTATGACATATGCGTTTGACTTTAATTACTTTAAATAGAGATTATTTATTTAACCATAAAGAGTATCGATTAAGATTTCACAAAATATTATCATCCCTTAATTTATAAATATTATGAGAGTGTTGAATTGTCGTCTCATCCGAAAATCCGAACTTTTAGAGAGATGGGACAAATTATTATTTATTCTCTAACAACCCCTTACTTAAGAGCCGATTTGTTCCACTTTTTTTAGGTCCGTCAAGTGAGTATTTAATATAGATGGGGTTATTTACGAGTTTTGAACTCAGGACCTCGACGTTAGCTAATTATTTATGAAAAATCATAAAATGATTATTTTCTTAAAATAAAATTTGGAGCTTCTTGATTGTCTCTTTAGTTACAAATTTATTTATTTTTTGACAGAAAAGAAGAATTATAGTAAAATAACGACAGTTATAACAACAGTCATCTTAAGCCCAACGAAAACAACTAAACAACACCAAATACATTTGCCAGCCAAAAAACGAAGACCCACTTAACAATAGACATACTATTAGATATTTAATGAGTAAGTGATTCACAGCATAAGCACGAGAACTTGACCATCAGAGAGCATCAACTATCATATCCCTTCAAACCATACAGTAAAGATGAGGTCGACAAATGGAGTTACCTTCTGTAATAACAGAAAGAATAATTGAGGATAGACAGGGAGACACAAAATGGTACTAATTTAAGCATCTGACAAATGGGGCTCCCTATGTAATAGGCATTTCTATTATTAGCAAAAGGTTATCCTTTTATTTGCTCTCAAACATTAATGTTACGTGTGGCCCATATTTCTGACATTTGGTAAACAGTAAATGAGCCAAATGTGCAAACGGACAAATGGTATGAAGAAAATAGCACCCCTAAAGCTATTATGTCAATTATTTAGGTCGGGTTAAGAAACTATCAAGGTCAGGATGGATGGGGGAAAAATTTCCCCCACATCTTTTGGAGTATAATCAGGACTTTTAATTTTAATTTTTCAATTTAAAATAATTTTACCTATCAATTTTCTGATATGATTTGATATTTAAGTAAAAACTAAAACGAGTAAATCTTGCGGAAAAAAAGCTGTGACCGACTGCTTCCATACCTATTTATGAAAAAGACATCGCGTGTTTGAAGGAGCATCCTAGACTGAGACTCACATGAACTTGGCTTTTTTTTCCGTGGACATTAACACAATAATATGAGAGGTTGTTACTCGGGCCACATCATTATCATGATAGAAAAAAATGTCATATATTTTTTTAAAAAATAAATGACATTTTTTGAGAAAAATTATAATTTAAGTTTTGCTATATATATATTTTTAATTTGAAAGGCATCACAATTTGTATGCATGTGTTATTGTCACACTTTCACGATCAATTCTAATATGTCAAAAATTTAGTAACTCAACATTTATTAATTTCAAAAAAATAACAATTATCTCTCTTTTTTTTTTAGAGTTGGAGAGGGCAAATGTATATTTGCGGACTGAATGTGAGTCTTGTCCAAAGCGGACATAAGGCCAACTGACAAGTCAGGGTTGTCAAGGAAATGCTACAGTACATCCGGTGTACAAAACATCAACTAACATACCAAGCTAGACATACATATACATACACAATGTATATGAGTTGGTATTTGAGTACACCGAGTGTACTATATCATTTCCCATGTTGTCGTAATTAACTCTTTTTACCTTCATATATATATAATTACATTCACAGGTATACATAATAATGTCAAATTCATAATAATTCATGACTATGACTCAAAAGTTCAAAATCTAATGACCAATTTTATGTATCAATGTTCTAACTTGCTAAATTTGGAAGAGATTTTGGAAATATGATATAATATTATCTGAGATATTTGACCTTTGTCGAGATTATTTAATAAATTTTGAATAAAAACAAGTGAAATTACAGTAGATTATATTGTCATACAAACTATAAAAAAGATGGAACAGTTGTAGAGCAGAAAACTTACTCTAAAATTTTGCATTATGAGCCTAAAAATGACCAAACCCCTGATTCCTTTACTGTTGATAATCCAAATATTTAACTTTGCCCAGTTGAGCAATGCAACTATATTTAAATATCCTACATATCATGTCAATGTTCTCAATGATATCCTACCCGGAAATACATCACAATTCAAGGTTCATTGTGCATCCGGAGATACTGAAATCGGATATTTTACGCTGTATCATTCACAGAACATTCGATGGAAATTTCGAGAGAATTTCTGGGAATCAAGCCTTTACTTCTGTCATTTTTGGTGGGGTCGGCGTCAAAGAAGTTTTGATGTGTTTGATTCTAATTGGAAAGAGCTGTGTAAAGCTCCAAGCAAACAAGAACCAAATATGTGCAATTGGGTGGTTAAAGTTGATGGTTTTTATTTAACAAATAAAGTGAATTACAGCCCTTCTGATTTACAGAAAAAGTATGCTTGGGCATGATGACATGTATTACAATATACTATATTGTAGTTTTATTTGAAATTTTAAGATCGAATAGTCAGTATTTATATTCCATCTATGTTAATCGTGCTGCGTTTTGCAGAATTTGTTGGAAGAAAAATACACTCCACTTGATTCTTAAAACAATATGAACACAATCCTGATTTTCATTTTGATCAAAACTTAATTTTTTGATTCAAAACTTTTAATATATATGTTTAATATATGGAGGATAAAAATCACAAAAACAAAGCGATAGATTTACGCAGAAAATTGATTATTGCTTCTAATTATTTCTACTTGAAAAATAACACTATATTCATCTCCATCATCATCGTAATTTTCACATAAAATATTTGGGGAAATCTATATTTACGAGACGTGACCACAGTTTTAACTAAAGATGGTAAAACGGGACGGGATGGGCCACGTGGCGCCAAGGCATCGTTGATCAGCGCCTAAGCGTTTGGATCCACGGTCGCGCCTAGGCATCATTGATCGAAATCCCTTTCTCCTGGATCCAAGAATCTTGATGAAGACAGGAACCTGTTCAAAGAGGAAACTCGAATTCTAATGAAAGGATACATATTTAACTTGCAGAAAAGAAGCAACTGTCTTTACCTCTTCTTAATCTGCTCCGAGTATTCTGAATCTGATTCATAGCTTTTTTGTATGTTCAAGACAGGTGAACAGAGGGCTTCTGTCTTCAGGGATCATGGCTTCTTACATTTTGTGTTCCCATGTTGGACTGCCATCAGAAGACTGTAGATTCTATCATACACGGGGACCAGAAGTGTTACTCCGGCCATAAACATTGGATGAAGTGGATCTCATATGGGTTCACCCCATCCAATGGTTCAACTACACGGGGTGCAGCAATACTTTCTTCCTAATAAATTCTGACATAATTACCCCCTACTCTCCACTATTATTACCCGTTTGCATGTTAAAAAAGGATAAATTTTAACCGCAAATGTTTCAAGGTAACGGAAGCATGAATTTTCATGACATACCATAAGAGCCATACTTATGCACACTAGTAGTAACTTTGTTTTACAGCGAGCCCAGCAGTGAAAAATGCAGCCATCAAACGCAAGAAACCGGACATGGCGGTTGGTCTACTATTGTAAGAATTCACATTCATTTCAACACATCATATCTTCTCACCCCTAAATTCTTTATTGAAAATACTCGAGATCTTCGAAATGTCTCTGTATCAGATGCTGCTTTCAGGGCTTTGTCATTGCTATATGTGCAATTGTGATGGCAAGATTTTCAACAGTTCATGTGATTTAAGCTTCCAACAACCGAAGTACATTGTCAATACGAAAATGTATGAGCATAGTTTCTAGCCAAGTGTTGATGTCTACATGTACAATAGTGACAAGATATTCCCGTTCAGTGGTTGGATCGCGAGTGATTTGCTCCCAGAAATTGAAGGGAATAAAGAAAGATTGAGAGGGGAATTTGAGAGTGAACACGGAGCCAGGAGAGTGTAAGATTTGATATACTTTCTGGTTGTCCATGACGTGTACAAAGCCTTACACCTCACAAGTAGTAAACGCCCAACTGCCTACGCCTACAAACAAATATTCGAGCTAGTATCACATAGTACCAACAAGGATTGTTAAAAGTTGTCTTAAGGGATAGGTGCGTTCGGAAGATACCAAATTTAAAGATTACGTGTAATATTTTGTTCTTTTAATGTCGTTATGGGTTTTGCTCTGGTTTTTTTTTTAAAACCTTTTTCGTCAGTTTTGTAAAGATGAAGCACAGTTACTAGAATATGATATTCGATATCACTATGGATTCTTCCACTTTGTATTTTCTTTGGGGGCAATGTACTTTGCGATGCTATTCATCAGTTGGAACTTAAGCAGCTTAACAAGAAAGTAAGTCTATCACAAACTAGTTCTCTTTAAAGCTCGTCAAACGCTAATAATCTTACTCAGGAAAATTCAAGAATTTGGTTTTACTGGGTGTAATTCTGCGTGGAACTTGCATCATGAAATATTGAATTCAACAATTTTTTTATACGAACGATATGGATACATCAGCTTGCCCCTCACCGAGTCTGTTCGATTCTTACCCAATCTTTCTATTTCTCTTCATCAATTTCAGATGGAGCGTCGATGTGGGGTGGGCTAGTACATGGGTGAAGATTCAAGATTGTAAATGAGTAGTTTGCACCCACAATATACAGCGAGTAACTATCACTATTTACTATAGGTCTTCTGTTAATTAAAAAGAAAATGATAGCAACAGGAATCAAGTTTTCTTGTCTCCTTCGTCAAACCATAACATCCACACCGTAATCATCGACGAAGCATCGAAAAGTAATAGGACCATCAGGTGGAAACTTTTAGCTAGCAAAGATAGATACACATGAGAAATTACTTTTACCAAACAGTAGACATACATACTCGCCACTGATGTATGAATGATCCCAAATATTATGTTTTCAAGATTTTATATGACAAATCACACTAAGTAGTAAATTATAGTTCACTCGAGCTGTGTAACTGCCACACGCTGCATCCCATTGGGTTCATCCTTAAGAACATTAGTCGAGATTTATACATTGATTATGTTGTACAAAATTTATTGGTGTGTATCTTAGGAAAGTAGCAAGCAAAAACAACAAATGGCTTTGTATTAGAAATGTCGAGGCGAGATTTGGAATCTTTGTCCTTAAGACAATATTGCCCCGCTACGGTGCTAACGGTTTACTTTGACAATTTGTCTCCCAAGATACAACGACTATGATTTGTGATAGGAGCACTCCAAATCACAAATCATTTAAACCACAAAGGTCTAAAAACGCTCAACCATAACAATCATGAAGACTCACAAAATTACTCAAATTTTGATCTTCAAATATGATGTGAATTTCCAAAATTCCATGTCTAATTCATTCAAGGGTTGTTTCTTATATAGTATACCAAGTGGTGTCATCAAGAGACACAATTTGGAAGCATCCATCATGAAAATTTGCATTCTAACATGAATGAACACACCATTTAATTTTGAAGCAACTAATCATAAAAAATACTCCCCAACATGGATGGACACACTGAATATCTCTAACGCATTGCATAATACGTTCTTTGTTAGAAGAGGACTCTTGGGTTATAGAGCGCACCAATACAACAGAGGATGATGCACAAAGCGTTGCAACAGATTTGAAACAACTATACTTTCCCTATTCTTTATTTCTTTTATCTTCAGGTGGCAGATTTCAATTTCCATATCTCAATGAAATAAAAAAATGCACATAACATTTTCCATAAAGTGCCTCCATAGTCAAGAAAGCTTTACTCGTGCCAAAATGATATAAAAACTCAAGAACACAAACATGCCGAATATATGACTTCACATACTTCTAATGTTTACTCGTTCAAGCAATGTAGCTTGATCGAGCCCATAAAATGAATCGATCAAGTGCATACGTAAAGAAGCCGGACCTTTAGCCAGGTTTATCCCTATTTCACTGGCAACCCCAAATAAGACAGTGTAGTAGCTGTGGCTTCAAATGGCTGTTGGAAATTTGAATCAAATTAAATAGTGATATCCCTAGTTCTGGAGGCCCAGTAGGTCTTGAGGTCAGAATTTTATTTGGGCCCGGTCAGTGCGGGGCCCATTTAGTCAACAAGGGAAGTCGTCACTGCTGATCCCGGGCTGTCCTCATCGCCACTGTCTAGCTCTCCGCCCGACCCGAGTTTATTACGGGCGCGATCACCTCTGTCCAGCTGCCACTATCGTTCCGGAGCCGGGGCGGCGAGGAAGTACATCAAGAGGTCGGGGAGGTCCTCCATGGGACATGCCACCCAAGCTGAGGCACTGTCTCCTCGGCATATCAGGACGGGCTATATTTAGCAAGATAGCCGGGCTGGGGCGCGGTTTCCTCAATAGGTCAGGACGGGAAGTCATGGGACAGGATAGGCGAGCTAGGGCCATTTAGGGTGGTCCTGCATACCGAGGCTAGGGTGGCAGGAGTCGGACACCTATTAAAGCAAAAGCTAGGCCTGCTAACCAATCAGAGGGTGGTCAGGCACTGTGAGTAAGAAAAGCATATTCCCGGACGCAGAGAATCACCAGAGCAAGAGGGTCGTACGAAGTAGGTAGCAGATGCAGATGGTCCCCCATCTGTGGTCCCCCCCCCTCAGTTTCAGACATTGTCCCCATAATCCCCGGCAGACCGGAACCAGGGGCATCCCTCCCCCTATAAAAGGGGGAGTAAATTAACAAGACCAGGATCAGCAGAGAGCCCTCAGAAAAGAAAAAAAGAGGACCAATATTGATCGGAGGAGATCCACAAAACCAGAGAGGATCCTCCAGGACTCCGGCCTAAACCGCGACTTCGCGAAACAACACATCTTCCCCTATAAATTCATTTGTTATCAACGCGAACCAAAAGGAGAGGTAACAAATTGGCGCCGTCCGTGGGAAGATTTGAGCAAAAGACGTTGATACGATGGTAAGAACAAGGAGAACGGAAGCAGAGGAAAATCGAGAGCACCACGCCTCCACCAATGGCGAGGAGCAGCCACTGCCCGGGGTAAACATGACAGTGGGAGCTTTAACACTGGAGCAGCTCACAAGACTGATTGCAGTTACGGTGGAGCAGACCATGAGAAAAAAGGAAGGTCCGTCCGAGGGCGTGCACGGGGAAAGCTCCCAGCAGATGAAGGATCCCGAACAAGGAGCAACTTCCCGGCCTAAAGTGACTGCTGTTCCGGATCTGGAGGGCCAGGTGGAGGAGCTGAAGGACGAGGTCCAGAGGATGAAGAGAGGGATGGGGGGTACCTCTGTCAGGAGGGGAACCCCTTTCTCGGGTGAAATAGTAAACGAGGAACTCCCAAATAACTTCCGACCCCCCAATGCTGGGGAATACGACGGGAGCACGGACCCGGAAGAACACCTGGGCAGGTTCGAAAATGCTGCCATGCTACATTGTTACTCGGATCGCCTTAAGTGCAAAGTGTTCCTAACCACTTTGGTGAGGTCGGCCCAGAAGTGGTTCAATCAGTTGGAGCCGGGTTCCATTACTTCCTTCGCCGGATTTAGCTCCGCGTTCTTGCACCAGTATGCCAGCAGCAAGCGGTATAAGAAGACCTCTCTGAGCTTGTTCGAGATGAGGCAGGCCGAGGATGAGTCGTTGCGGGAGTATATCAAAAACTTCAACACTGTGATACTCGAAATACCTGCCTGCCCGGCGGAAATTCTGATCAGCGCCTTCACCCAAGGCCTGAGAGGAGGAGACTTCTTCCGATCCTTGGTAAAGAAGCCTCCTGTTACCTATGATGATCTGCTCACCCGAGCGGAGAAGTACATCAACGTGGAGGAGGCCCAGCAACTGAGGAGGAAGGAAGTGCGGAGGACTGGGGAAAAACGGATCAGCCAGGGCGAGAAGAGGCCAGTGGAAGGGGCACAGCTCGGTCGATTTTCCCATTATACGCCGTTGAAGGTCTCCAAGGAGGAGGCCGTCCGCATATGTGAAGACAAACAGGTGTTGCAAAAGCCGGCACCAGCTAGTGTGGAGCCGAGCAAGGAGGCCCCGGAGAAATACTGCATCTTCCACCAAGCGACTGGGCACACCACACAAGATTGCCATCGTTTGGATGAGGAGCTCGAGAAGGCAATACAGAACAGTTCTCAGTTCAAGCAGTTGTTGTCCCGACCCGTCCCACCAGGGGATAATCTTCCTCGGGGAAGGGGTCGAGGACCGTCGTGGACAAGAGGGAGAGGGGGACGGACCAACTTTCGTCCTCCGTTCCGTGGTAGAGGACGTGCTCGAGGACCCCCAAGGAGCTTAAATGACGTGAACCCTACCCGTGCTGACTCCCCAAAGCGGGGAGTCATAAACATGATCTCGGGCGGGACAACGGATGGGGATTCCAACAGGGCTAGGAAGGCTGTCAGCAGGAGAGAGACCCTGAGTGTAGGAGGGATTTGTGGTGCCGAGGAGGAGGTGGTTGTCAGTTTTGGCCGCGAGATCTGGAAAACATTTGCACACCCCATAATGATGCCTTGGTCATACGAGCCACTGTTGCCAATTATGAAGTCGGGAGGGTGTTTGTAGACACAGGTAGTTCCGTGAACGTGTTGTTTGATGAAGCTTTTCGGCAGATGGACTTAGGAGGGTATCACCTCGAACCAATCAACACCCCACTATTTGGCTTCGCTGGGCACACCGTGTACCCCCTCGGTCAGATTTCCCTGCCCCTTTCCCTGGGAGGTAACGAAGATCGGAAAACAAGGCTGGTCACATTCACCATTGTGGCGGCCTCGTCTTCGTACAACATCATTCTGGGGAGACCAGCTATGAACGAGTTCAGGGCTGTGGCCTCCACCTTCCACCAAAAGATAAAGTTCCCTGTAGGAAAAAGAGTGGGGGAAGTTAGGGGAGACCAGCCCTCATCCAAGAAAGCTACGCGGAAACTGTGAAGTTAGAGGTGAAAAGATCCCGAAGGGGCGGTGATGAAGGACGGGAGGATAGGTGTAAGTTACCCCATGAGCATACAACGCAGCGGAATAAAATTTTGGGATTACTAACACCGGATCTATACATAGGGATTCATATCAGATTAGAGAATTACAAGTGTCTTACCCTTGTAGCGTGTTTGAAGCAGAATCCACGGAGCTGCACCACGTCCTACGCCTTCTCCGAGTCACTTAGCAAAACTCGAATGGTTTTGCCTCAACGGTATCCACACGATCGAATCGAACGAAGGAATAGTTTAAGAACAAGTTGCTAGACAAGTTCTTAAACCAATACACGAAGCAAGCTCGATTCACAATCGAAGATGGCCCGAAACCAATCAAGAACCACACGACTTGAAGGAGGCCGAGAGTTCTTGAGGAGGTGCGGCCGAGAGCTCTTCTTGGTGTAGGGTTTTGTGTTATTCAATTTGTCTTGCAAGTCTTAATCTAATTAAACCTTGTTAACAAATTATATATGATTAATTAAAGGATTTCTTAAAGCTTCATGGGCTTAAGCCCATGATTTAATTAATCCTTATGATTATTAATTAAGACTCCTCTTAATTATTTAATTCATCCCATGAATTTAATTTCCCTTCTCGATTTAATCTTTTGTGCGACCCGATAGGATCTCGTAATGTTGGCAGTGACATAAAATCTCATTTTATGTCGCAAGTATCGAGCGGTATCTAGCAACACATCGATGTTACCCAAATTACGAGAATGTCAATGACTCGACATAACCTTTAGAACTTGTGATAATATTAATCATGTAACTTAATCCCTTTGTCCTTTGTGTTTAGATTGAACACGAGTCATGGAATAGTCATACTCGTATATCCAATCTTTGTTTCTTGATCCCCAAGTAGAACTAGAATAAACGAATAAGCTCGATATCTCATATCGACTCATTCGAGCATGGCCATGCATTTAGTTCTCACTTGATCAAGGGCCTAACACATCTCCTGTTATATAGGAGGGACAAATCCTATCTCGATCAGTCAACATCCCTCTACATAATTCGTAGTGTATCCAATAGTCGCCTTTATAGTATACCCTGTTACGGGTAACGTTTGACGATATCAAGATACATAACTCCTTATGTTGGGATCTCTGATGATCACAAGTCGTAAGGATTACATACATTATTATCACTATGAGAATTGCATATGACGATCATATAACTATCCATGTGCATTCTCATGGTGGGTCTGTCCAGTACATCGTTCTCTAACATGTACCCATATGTTGATTTGATATCTCATATCAATGAACAATTCATCGATCAACATATACTAGTCTCTACGTATTATCATTATCCCTTTTCATGGTAATACTTGACTAGGGACATCTTTAAGAATAATACAATATTATTCTAAGGACATTAACATATATATTAATTCACAATGCACAGTTAAAAGAATAATATATAATAATGAATTGCCATTCATAAAACCATAAACATTGTATGTCTTAAACAATCATCTAATGACTTGTCTTAGGGCATATCCCAACAAATCTCCCACTTGCACTAAGACCACTCAGACATATACCTAATGCCTAGAGATCTAGTATGACGATCATGCTTCTGCTGTGACAGCGGCTTCGTCAATGGGTCAGATACATTATCATCTGTTGGTACTTTGCATATTTTAACATCTCCCCTTTCAACGATTTCTCGAATGAAATGGAAACGCCTAAGTATGTGCTTGGATCTTTGGTGAGATCTTGGTTCCTTAGCCAATGCGATCGCTCCATTGTTGTCACAATAGAGTTCTATCGGATCTTTAATGCTAGGCACCACTCCAAGTTCAGAAATGAACTTTCTCATCCAAACAGCTTCCTTTGCTGCATCCGAGGCAGCAATATACTCAGCTTCCGTTGTAGAATCGGCTACTGTTTCTTGCTTTGAACTCTTCCAGCTCACAGCACCCCCATTTAGGCAATACACATATCCAGATTGCGATCGAAAATCATCTTTGTCGGTTTGGAAGCTAGCATCAGTGTAACCCATTACATTGAGCTCTTCCTCACCTCCATAAATCAAGAATGTATCCTTAGTCCTTCTCAAGTACTTCAGGATTTTCTTGACAGCAATCCAGTGACCTTCACCTGGATCAACTTGATATCTGCTCGTCATGCTCAAAGCATACGATACATCGGGACGAGTACATATCATGGCATACATGATAGATCCAATAGCTGACGCGTATGGAATCTTACTCACGTTGTCTCTCATCTGGTGTTGAAGGACACTGTTCCTTCGAGAGATAAATACCATGTGTCATAGGCACGAATCCTTTCTTGGATTCTTGCATGCTAAACCTTTTAAGCACTTTGTCTATGTATGTACTTTGACTTAGACCAAGAAGCCTTCTCGATCTATCTCTATAGATCTTGATTCCTAATACATAGGTGGCTTCTCCTAAGTCTTTCATCGAAAAGCAATTCCCTAGCCAAATCTTTACAGATTGCAAGGCAGGGATATCATTTCCAATAAGAAGTATGTCATCTGCATACAACACTAGGAAAATGATTACGCTCCCACTGACCTTCTTGTAGACACAAGGTTCATCTTCATTTTTGATAAAACCAAACTCTTTGATTGCATCATCAAAACGAAGATTCCAACTCCGAGAAGCTTGCTTCAATCCATAAATGGATCGTTGTAGCTTGCATATCTTTCCAGCATCCTTTGGATCGACAAAACCCTCGGGTTGTGTCATGTACACATCCTCGAGCAGATTTCCATTAAGGAAAGCTGTTTTGACATCCATCTGCCAGATTTCATAATCATGAAATGCAGCTATTGCAAGTAAGATCCTTATGGATTTAACCATGGCCACTGGTGAAAAGGTTTCATCATAGTCAATACCATGAATTTGTTTGAATCCTTTTGCAACCAGCCGACCTTTATAGGTTTGTACGTTACCATCCATATCGGTCTTTTTCTTGAAAATCCATTTGCACCCTATGGGTCGTACCCCTTCAGGTGGATCAACCAAAGTCCATACTTGGTTTGCATACATGGATTCCATCTCAGATTTCATGGCCTCTTGCCATTTCTCAGAATCATTGCCCATAATAGCTTGTTGATAAGATGACGGCTCATCCTCATCAATAAGTAGTAAGTCACCTTGTTGAGTCACAAGAAATCCATATCTCTGTGGCTCCCGGTGTTCTCTTACAGACCTACGCTGGGCTTGTGTCTCTTGAGCAGGTACTTCTTCCACAACAGCTTGTGGTGCCTGCTCTGTTTCCATCTCAATCTCAGGTTCAGTGTTTTCTTGTGGTTGAACTTCACTAAGTTCTATTTTTCTCCCACTGGTTTTTCTGGAAATAAATTCTCTTTCAAGAAATACACCAGTCCGAGCAACAACTACTTTGTTCTCGGTGGGATAATAGAAATAGTACACTTTCGTTTCCTTAGGATACCCCACAAATAAACACTTATCAGATTTGGGTCCAAGTTTGTTAGTGGCGTGACGTCTAACGAAAGCCTCACAACCCCAAATCTTCATAAAAGACATACTAGGACGCTTCCCAGTCCATATCTCATATGGTGTCTTTTCCACTGATTTAGATGGAACACGGTTCAGTAAGAAAATTGCTGTTTCTAGAGCGTGTCCCCAAAACGATATCGGAAGATCTGCATGACTCATCATTGATCTAACCATGTCTAACAAGGTTCGATTTCTCCTCTCGGATACACCATTCCATTGTGGAGTATACGGAGGAGTGAGCTGTGGGACTATCCCACACTCCTTTAGATAGTCATGAAACTCTTGGCTTAAGTATTCACCTCCTCGATCTGATCGAAGGATTTTGATACTCTTCCCAAGTTGGTTTTGTACTTCATTCTTGAAATCTTTGAACTTTTCAAAGGTTTCATGCTTATGTTTCATTAGGTACACATACCCATATCTACTGAGGTCATCAGTAAATGTAACGAAGTATTGAAAACCACCTCTAGCTTGCGTACTTATTGGTCCACATACATCACTATGTATTAGTCCCAATAAAACATTTGCCCTTTCAACATGTCCCTTGAAAGGGGCTTTAGTCATCTTGCCCATTAAACAAGATTCGCATGTTTCATATGATTCAAAATCAAATGAATCTAATACTCCATCCTTATGAAGTTTAGATATGCGGTTCTCGTTTATGTGGCCTAAGCGACAGTGCCAGAGATAAGTCGGATTACAATCATTATTTTTAATCCTTTTAGTATTTATGTTATAGATAGGCATATCAAGATTTAATACATAAAGACCATTCACCATTTGTGCACTAGCATAAAACATATCATTTAAATAAATAGAACAACAATTGTCCTTTATTATAAATGAAAAACCATACTTGTCTAAACAAGAAATAGAAATAATGTTTTTAGTAATTGAAGGCACAAAATAACAGTCTTTTAAAATCAGTGATAAACCAGAAGGTAAAGCTAAATGATAATCTCCTATAGCTAATGCAGCAACTCTTGCTCCATTTCCAACTCGGAGATCAACTTCACCTTTCGCCAATGTCCTACTCCTTTTGAGATCCTGCACATTTACACAAATGTGAGATCCACATCCAGTATCTAATACCCATGATGAAGAAGTAGATAAATTGACTTCTATAACAAAAATACCTGAAGCGGAAGTCACACTTCCTTTTTTTAGATCCTCCAGATATACTTTGCAGTTTCTTTTCCAATGGCCGGTCTCACCGCAATGGAAACAGTTCCCTTCCTTTGCTATCCCTCCCTTTGGTTTCAGTGCATGAGACTTTGGCTTAGATTTAGCAAAGACCTTCTTTGCTTTCTTGTTGCCTTTAGCTTTGGCCCTTCCTTTGCCCTTATTCACAAAGGACATTTGTGGCCTTAGTCTTCTTAGTATTTGCTTCATATGTTCTCAACATACCAAGCAACTGTGGTAGAGTCTTTTCCATGTCAGTCATATTGTAATTTACTACAAATTGACTGAAGCTTTCAGGCAACGATTGCAAGATCACATCGGTGGCCAACTCTTGGTCCAATGGAAAACCCAGCTTGTCCAGATTCTCAATGTACCCAATCATCTTGAGCACATGAGTTCCAACCAAGCTTCCTTCTACCATCCTGCACTGGAATAACGCTTTAGAGACGTCATACCTCTCTTGTCTAGCTTGCTGTTGGTACAACTGCTTTAAGTGTTCGATCATATCGAACGCCTCCATTTCCTCATGTTGCTTCTGAAGCTCAGAGTTCATGGTGGCAAGCATGAGGCACCCAACATCAAGTGCGTCACTCTGATGCTTCTTGTAAGCATCTTTTTCGGTTCTTGTAGCCGTTAGGGGAGGTTCCTCAGCGGGTAAGGGTTCCTCTAGGACATATTGTTTCTTTTCTTGTTTGAGGACTATCCTCAAGATCCTATGCCAGTCTAGGAAATTCGTCCCATTTAGTTTGTCCTTCTCAAGGACCGATCGCAGTGATAAAGTGCTAGTAACGTTGTTAGTTGCCATGGATATCTACAATATAAATATGCAAAATAAGTTTATGATTTAAATCATTTAACATGGTCTTATATTAAATGATACTCCCACTATTTTGTTTGAAAAATATCAACCCTCAAAGTCTTTAGTGGGCCAAGATCCATATTTCACTTAATCTTGAGTTAGCTTTGGCTAATCGCCCAAGACTCGGTTATTTAGGTAGACAACACTTTGTCTATTATATCACATATAATTCTTGGATAGTTGGACGAACAACGCTTTGTTCAATTCATCAAATGAATTAAAATCCAACCCATGCCTCTAGGTTCCCAATCCTATTGAGATAACCTAGTTAAGTCGTACCCAATTAAAGTATAACGGATATCACTTTTATCCTTTCGCGCCTTACTAAGATTGCCACGGTGCTTTGCTTTGGCAAACCCACACATGTACAATCGAAGTTATTGACGAGTACTTTTATTTTGGAAGGCATCTAAAACTTAATATTTTAGAGGGATTTATTGATCTCATGATTAATTTGATAATTTAAAATATGTCCACTACATATAGTTGTATACATATCTACATATATGTGTAATACTATTATCAAACTAAAACATAAGATAAATCATGCATCAACATACATAATTAAACGTGACATGGTTATAGCCCCTACTATAGATTTTCTCAAGCCAATGAGAAAATCCTATGAGTCAACCTAAGGTAACTTCACAAGCACCTTCTTGGCTCCAATTTGTGAATGGCCTCCTCATCCCAGCACGATGCTCCATCTTCATTGATCACCATCAATAAAATAAACTACACTATTTACAAGATATAGAATTCCTCGATTCACATTCGAGGGGAACATAGGGGAGGGATTACATATAGAATGAAACAGCGAAAAGGCACGACACGCAGGTCGTATTATAAATTACAAACATCCACAAATCCTATCTAATAGGTCAAAGGGCTATAACCACGCACCATGCTCAAACAACACATAAAGCATGCATTAACATTTAATTAATTAAATTCTAAACATTTTAAATTTAATTCTAATTAAAACTGTAAAATAATTTTTGAAAAAATATCGTACGCTCGGGACATCACATGCCACGAACTAAAGCGACTAAGACTCGAACCACCATGGTTCGAACCATGAAGCACACGGCTGGACCAATAGTGGGCCTAGGGTTCGAAACCCTAGCCCATGGCCGAGCCATGCTCGAGCGGTGGCGGCGAGCCCATGCACGGCTGCTAGGGTTCGAAACCCTAGCCGTCATGAGTTAGCCGTCAAGAGCCAATGGGTTCAAAAACCCTAATTTTGCGGCGGCTTGGCTCATGCTCGAGCCAGGGTCCGAACCCTAGCCCTTAAGCGGCGGCTGCTTGGCCATGCACGAGCCAATGGGTTCGAAACCCTAGCAACATGCGGCGGCCATGAGCCATGATGACTAGGGTTCGAAACCCTAGCCTTTTGCAAGCGGCGGCCGAGCCATGGTGACTAGGGTTCGAAACCCTAGCCCTTAGGTGGTCTCGGTCGTGAGCCATTTTACCGGTTTTGATCACGAATTATCATATATTTCGATCCGTCAATTATATCAAATATAATATCATACGATGATTTTCGCAAACTTGATTTAATCCATATCATATATGAAAATACAGTTTTAAATAGCATGCAATATAAGCTCTAATATGATTAACACAATTTAATCACATAAATCCGATATGAGCCTTGAACCTGGCTCTGATACCACTGTAAGTTACCCCATGAGCATACAACGCAGCGGAATAAAATTTTGGGATTACTAACACCGGATCTATACATAGGGATTCATATCAGATTAGAGAATTACAAGTGTCTTACCCTTGTAGCGTGTTTGAAGCAGAATCCACGGAGCTGCACCACGTCCTACGCCTTCTCCGAGTCACTTAGCAAAACTCGAATGGTTTTGCCTCAACGGTATCCACACGATCGAATCGAACGAAGGAATAGTTTAAGAACAAGTTGCTAGACAAGTTCTTAAACCAATACACGAAGCAAGCTCGATTCACAATCGAAGATGGCCCGAAACCAATCAAGAACCACACGACTTGAAGGAGGCCGAGAGTTCTTGAGGAGGTGCGGCCGAGAGCTCTTCTTGGTGTAGGGTTTTGTGTTATTCAATTTGTCTTGCAAGTCTTAATCTAATTAAACCTTGTTAACAAATTATATATGATTAATTAAAGGCTTTCTTAAAGCTTCATGGGCTTAAGCCCATGATTTAATTAATCCTTATGATTATTAATTAAGACTCCTCTTAATTATTTAATTCATCCCATGAATTTAATTTCCCTTCTCGATTTAATCTTTTGTGCGACCCGATAGGATCTCGTAATGTTGGCAGTGACATAAAATCTCATTTTATGTCGCAAGTATCGAGCGGTATCTAGCAACACATCGATGCTACCCAAATTACGAGAATGTCAATGACTCGACATAACCTTTAGAACTTGTGATAATATTAATCATGTAACTTAATCCCTTTGTCCTTTGTGTTTAGATTGAACACGAGTCATGGAATAGTCATACTCGTATATCCAATCTTTATTTCTTGATCCCCAAGTAGAACTAGAATAAACGAATAAGCTCGATATCTCATATCGACTCATTCGAGCATGGCCATGCATTTAGTTCTCACTTGATCAAGGGCCTAACACATCTCCTGTTATATAGGAGGGACAAATCCTATCTCGATCAGTCAACATCCCTCTACATAATTCGTAGTGTATCCAATAGTCGCCTTTATAGTATACCCTGTTACGGGTAACGTTTGACGATATCAAGATACATAACTCCTTATGTTGGGATCTCTGATGATCACAAGTCGTAAGGATTACATACATTATTATCACTATGAGAATTGCATATGACGATCATATAACTATCCATGTTGCATTCTCATGGTGGGTCTGTCCAGTACATCGTTCTCTAACATGTACCCATATGTTGATTTGATATCTGATATCAATGAACAATTCATCGATCAACATATACTAGTCTCTACGTATTATCATTATCCCTTTTCATGGTAATACTTTACTAGGGACATCTTTAAGAATAATACAATATTATTCTAAGGACATTAACATATATATTAATTCACAATGCACAGTTAAAAGAATAATATATAATAATGAATTGCCATTCATAAAACCATAAACATTGTATGTCTTAAACAATCATCTAATGACTTGTCTTATGGCATATCCCAACAATAGGGGGGTACAGATGGTGCAGGAGGTGCAGGCGATGAGGGACGGGGAAGAGGAAATTATATTAGTCCCAGGACAGCCCGATAAAACCACAAGAGTAGCGGCTGACCTAGACAGCGTCCTGAAACACGACTTATCAAATTGCCTGTCCAAGCATGCCGGAATATTCGCCTGGTCCCCGACCGAGCTGACAGGGGTGTTGCCCTCTGTAGCCCAGCACAGGTTAAATGTCAATCCAGAAGTAAAAGTAACCCGGCAAAAGAAGAGGCATTTTGGACCAGATAAAGACAGAATTATCCGAGCCGAGGTTCAGACCTTGCTGAGGGCCGGACAGATAAGGGAGGTACAATTCCCCACCTGGTTGTCAAACGTGGTTTTGGTTCCAAAGTCGGCGGGAAAATGGAGGATGTGCATCGACTTTCGTAATTTGAACAAAGCCTGTCCCAAAAACTGTTATCCCCTACCTCGGATCGATCAGCTGGTGGACTCCACCTCGGTGTACGAGCTGTTAAGTTTCATGGACGCGTACCAGGGATATCACCAAATACCCTTGGCGAAAGAGGACCAAGATAAGGTCAGTTTTATCACGTCGGATGGAACGTTCTGCTATGTGGTCATGCCCTTTGGCCTCAAGAACGCCGGGGCCACATACCAGAGGTTAATGGACAAAGTGTTTGAAAACCAGGCGGGAAGGAACATTGAGGTTTATGTGGATGACATCTTGGTAAAATCTAAAGGTCAGGCAGACCTATTGCCCGACTTAGAGGAAACCTTTGCCACACTAAGCAGGTTTGGTCTGAAATTGAATCCGGCTAAGTGCGTATTTGGTGTGAAGAGCGGTAAATTCTTGGGTTTCATGGTAACAGAGAGGGGGATCGAGGTCAACCCGGAAAAAGTTAGAGCAATTCAAGACATGACCTCACCTCGCAGCATAAAAGAGGTGCAAAAACTAACAGGGCGGATTGCGTCCTTAGCTCGTTTTATTTCTAGGTCAGCTCATAGGAGTTACCCTTTCTTCCGAGTGCTAAGAAAGGCGAAAAAGTTCGCTTGGGACGACGAGTGCGAGGAAGCTTTCTCTGACCTGAAGAAGCACTTGGCAGAGCTACCAGTCCTGGTAAAGACAGAGCGCGGCGAGCGATTATGGATCTACTTGTCTGCCACAGAAAGCGCTGTTAGCTCGGTACTGATAAAACAAGACGGTACGGACCGGAGGCCGGTGTATTATGTCAGCCATGCACTGAAAGGGGCGGAACTCAGATACCCAGAGGTCGAAAAATTGGCATTAGCTTTGGTCCTAACCGCAAGGAGGTTGAGACCCTACTTTTTGTCACACCACATCTCAGTGCTAACCAACAGCCCCATGGGGAGGATAATGACCCAGCCTGATGTATCGGGGAGATTGGTGAAATGGACAATCGAGCTCGGCGAGTACGACGTAACCTACCAACCTCGGTCATCCATCAAAGCCCAGGCCTTATCAGATTTCATCGCGGAAATGATAGAGGTTGAAGCTGAGGAGCCCTGGAAGGTATACGTGGATGGAGCAGCTAACAGTGAAGGCAGTGGAGTGGGGATTGTTCTGATATCCCCCGCGGGTGAGAAGATGAAGGTCATTATCAGATTAGATTTCCGGGCTTCTAATAATGAAGCAGAGTACGAGGCTATACTGATCGGGCTGAGGTTGGCAAAAGAGGTCGGTGCCAGCCGAGTAATCCTTCACTCGGACTCCCAGCTGGCCACTCAGCAGGTGAAAGGGAATTACGAAGCCAAAAGCGAGAAGATGATAGAATACTTGAAGGCTATACAGGAGATGTCAGAAAGTTTCGTGGAGTGGAGCATAGTGCAGATCCCTAGGGAGGATAATCAGGAGGCCGATGAGCTCTCCAAGTGGTCAACATCCCTGGTTCCTTTGTCACAGAGGGAGTACATATTTCAGACAGAGTTGATTCCGGCAGCTCGGCCCGTCACCGAGGCCCCCGAGGTGTTGGGTTGGATGGCCCCGATTTTGAACTACTTGAGAAAGCTGGAAGTACCCGCTGATAAGAACCAAGCCCGACGGTTAAAGAGGCATGCATTCCGTTTTGTTCTGATAGAGGATGTGTTATATAAGAGGTCATTTGCCGGACCCCTCCTCCGATGTCTCAACTCGGAAGAGGCAGAATATGTGCTCAGAGAAATTCACGAGGGATGCTGCGGAGACCATCTCGGGGGGTTGGCTCTGGCCAGAAAGACTCTCCTTGCTGGGTATTTCTGGCCTACCCTGAGGAATGACGCGATCAGGACTGTAGTCACTTGTGAGGGTTGTCAGAGGAACAGTAAGTTCCAGTCAAGGCCAGCAAGTCTCATGAAAGCGGTAACATCGGCCTGTCCTTTCGATAAATGGGGCTTGGATATCGTGGGACCTTTCCCGGTGGCCCCGAAGCAAAAGAAATTTCTGTTGGTGGCTGTAGATTATTTCTTGAAATGGGTCGAGGCCGAGCCTTTAGCCAAGATCGCCGAGGAGAATGTGCTGGACTTTCTGTGGAAGAATATAGTTTGCCGTTTTGGAGTACCCAGGAGATTAATATCAGACAATGGGAGGCAGTTCCAGGGGCAGAGGTTAATGGCTTGGTGCAAGGAAATGAAGATCGAACAAGCCTTTACATCAGTAGGTTATCCACAAAGCAACGGGCAGACAGAGGTCACCAACCGATCAATTGTGCAAGCTTTGAAGGCCAGACTGTACGGGGTTGGCAAGGACTGGGTGGACGAGTTACCAAGTGTGTTGTGGGCTTACAGAACGATAGCTCGCGTCCCAACTGGAGAAACGCCTTTCAGCATGGTGTATGGAACGGAGGCCGTGCTACCAGCTGAGGTCGGAAAGACCTCTGCCAGGGTCCAGGCATATGATGGCGACAATGAGGAAAACCGGGCTCTGGACTTGGATCTGATCTATGAGAAACAGGAAAGGGCGGCTATAAGGATGGAGGCTTACCGCAGCAAGATAGTCAGAGCCTACAACAAAAGGGTGGTACCCCGAAATTTTCAGGTGGGGGACCTCGTCCTCAAAAAGGTCAACCCAGCAGGGGAGGTAAGAAAGCTTGACCCCCGATGGGAGGGACCATACAAAGAAGTCCAGAAGCCAAGTTCCGGGTCGTACTACTTAGAGGAGGACGGAGGCCGACGCCTAAAAAGACCTTGGAATGCATATCACCTCAGAAAATATTATTCCTAGGCATTTTGTTGTTATTTCAATTCAATGTACGAACGCTGTTATTTAATGAATTTTTCCTTTAAATCTCTTGTCCGAAATTAAAAATGCAGGTCCGCCCTGCATGCTAAAGCCCAGGTGTATGAGGCCCTGACACCAATTAAAAGTGCAGGTCATCCCTGTCACTAAAGCCCAGGTGTATGAGGCCCTGGCACCAATTAAAAGTGCAGGTCATCCCTATCACTAAAGCCCAGGTGTATGAGGCTCTGGCACCAATTAAAAGCACAGGTCCGCCCTGCATGCTAAAGCCCAGGTGTATGAGGCCCTGGCACCAATTAAAAGTGCAGGTCATCCCTGTCACTAAATCCCAGGTGTATGAGGCCCTAGCACCAATTAAAAGCACAGGTACGCCCTGCATGCTAAAGCCCAGGTGTATGAGGCCCTGGCACCAATTAAAAGCACAGGTCCGCCCTGCATGCTAAAGCCCAGGTGTATGAGGCCCTGGCACCAATTAAAAGTGCAGGTCATCCCTGTCACTAAAGCCCAGGTGTATGAGGCCCTGGCACCAATTAAAAGCACAGGTACGCCCTGCATGCTAAAGCCCAGGTGTATGAGGCCCTGGCACCAATTAAAAGTGCAGGTCATCCCTGTCACTAAAGCCCAGGTGTATGAGGCCCTGACACCAATTAAAAGCACAGGTCCGCCCTGCATGCTAAAGCCCAGGTGTATGAGGCCCTGGCAACAATTAAAAGCACAGGTCCGCCCTGCATGCTAAAGCCCAGGTGTATGAGGCCCTGGCACCAATTAAAGTGCAGGTCATCCCTGTCACTAAAGCCCAAGTGTATGAGGCCCTGGCACCAATTAAAAGCACAGGTCCGCCCTGCATGCTAAAGCCCAGGTGTATGAGGCCCTGGCACCAATTAAAAGTGCAGGTCATCCCTGTCACTAAAGCCCAGGTGTATGAGGCCCTGGCACCAATTAAAAGCACAGGTCCGCTCAGCATGCTAAAGCCCAGGTGTATGAGGCCCTGGCACCAATTAAAAGTGCAGGTCATCCCTGTCACTAAAGCCCAGGTGTATGAGGCCCTGGCACCAATTAAAAGCACAGGTACGCCCTGCATGCTAAAGCCCAGGTGTATGAGGCCCTGGCACCAATTAAAAGTGCATGTCATCCCTGTCACTAAAGCCCAGGTGTATGAGGCCCTGGCACCAATTAAAAGCACAGGTACGCCCTGCATGCTAAAGCCCAGGTGTATGAGGCCCTGGCAACAATTAAAAGTGCAGGTCATCCCTGTCACTAAAGCCCAGGTGTATGAGGCCCTGGCACCAATTAAAAGTGCAGGTCATCCCTGTCACTAAAGCCCAGGTGTATGAGGCCCTGGCACCAATTAAAAGCACAGGTCCGCCCTGCATGCTAAAGCCCAGGTGTATGAGGCCCTGGCAACAATTAAAAGTGCAGGTCATCCCTGTCACTAAAGCCCAGGTGTATGAGGCCCTGGCACCAATTAAAAGCACAGGTCCGCCCTGCATGCTAAAGCCCAGGTGTATGAGGCCCTGGCAACAATTAAAAGTGCAGGTCATCCCTGTCACTAAAGCCCAGATGTATGAGGCCCTGGCACCAATTGAAAGCACAGGTCCGCCCTGCATGCTAAAGCCCAGGTGTATGAGGCTCTGGCAACAATTAAAGTGCAGGTCATCTCTGCATCATAAAACCCGGGTGTAGGGGCACAGGTCAAGAGGACATCATCAGCTTGCAAAAATTATTTCTTAGAGATCGGGTCGGATAGATCCTTTTTGCATGGTTGAGTCTGTGGAGATTAACAGGTTAGCCCTGTTTTAAGATTTAATTTTGTTAGATTTATTTTAGTCGTTATTGCACGAGGGCCCTGCGCGGCATTCAGTTCTACGCGGGGGGTTATTTATAAGTTGTATTTTTTGGATCAATCCAATGTAAAATCACGGGTTGGCTCGGCTGGTATAAGGGGTCGGGACGTTCGTAAAGTTGCGAGGGAAACCAATTCCTAACAAGTGATCAATTGCTTCAGATAAGACAATCAAAATTCAAAATGACCTCGTTACAGGGGGGTGGAGGCACAAAAAAAAAAAAAAAGGGGAATTTACAAAGGATAAATTAAGAGCAGGTCAGGCTACTTGATGAAGTCGGGGGGGGGGGGGGGGGGGGGGGGTGCTGGCAATGATGGCGTTAAGGTCCAGGAAGTCGTCAGGGTCCTGGTCACTGGGCGGGAAGCCCTGGGCTTTGAACTGGCCCTTGCATCCCTCGAAGCCGAGATCCAGAAACTTAAAAGCCTTGGAGGCCAGCATGCGCGTAAACTCCTCCGACTTGATGAAGGCTTCGCGTCGGGCTGATTCACCTGCTACATAGGACTCCAACTCGGACTTAACCTTTTCAAGCTCAGCCCTGACATGGGAAAGTTCTCGCTCCTTCCCGGCCAAAGCAACACGGAGCTGTTCTGCATCCGCTCTAAGTCGGGTCATCGAGGCCCTGTAGGACTCCAGTTCGGCAGCGTCCGCCTCGGATTTAGCTGTAGCATTCTCAGCTTCTGACTTGGCCTCCCGCGCCGCTTTCTTCGCGTCTCTGGCTGATTGGCCGTAGTTTGCACCCCGACGAAGGCTCTCGCACATCATCACTAGGCCCTGCAGAGAAAAGGGGGAGAGGGACTCAGTAACAAAAAAAAAAAAAAACTTACTGATAGTGCCCGGGATACGCCTTCCTCTGCTAGTGGTTTCCACCTCAGCTCGGACAGGACTTGCTGATCAGCGGAAGAGGTCAGACACTCGACAATCCGGGAGGACAGACCTGAGGGGGCAGAGTTGATAAGGCTGACTTCTCGGGTATAGCCCACTGGTACCCCTGGTGAACCCGGGTCGGCGGGAGCGACGGATAGATGACTTGGGGGGGAAGCAGGCGGGGTGTCGATCTCATGAATAACCGGGGAGGTAGCCACCTCTTCCCGAGTCGGGATCCTGGCTGCGCCCCCATCCCTTTTTCTTTTCCTCAGGCCTGTCTCCAACCCAACCTCTTCGGCGCGAGGAGGGCTGGCCACTGGAAATGGGGGGTTTGGGGGAGCGACGGGCGCACTGGGATGTTGGCTCGAAGGGCCCGCCCCGGCCGCTCCTTTTCCAGCTTTTTTCTGAGACGCCATGGAAGATAGCAGCTGCTGAAGAGACATGTTATCTACAAGACAAAGGATTCAGCTCAGACAAAAAAAAAAAAAAAAAAAAAGAGAGATATAATACAAATGTATATATTTAAATATCAAAAGCTGGGCCGGGTAGGAAGAACGTACCACCAGGGACGTCTGGATAGGAGCTCAGCCCAAAGCGCCTGAGTACGTCCTCCCTGATTAGGGCAGCTGAATCAAAACGCCGACCCCCAAGGGTTGAGATAACCGTTTGGAAGAACACGTCATCTTTATACTTTTTGGGCAGAGGTCGGGGGGTCGGTAGGGTATCGCGCCAGGCCATAGGACAAGCCCAACGTCGAGGTGGTTTGACAAAAAAGTAGCTTTGTTTCCATCCCTTACGGGAGCTCGGGATGTTATTTAGAAATTTATAAAAGGTCCGGGCACCAAAGTAAAACGCCCCGGGAGAGGGGGTTTTCTTAACTTGAAAAAAATAATTAAGAAGGGTAGGGGAGAAAGGCAGACCCAAGGATCGGAAGAGGGCAATGACAGATACTAGGCTCTGGTAGGAATTGGGGGTAAGCTGGCTCAGAGAGACACAATGGTAGTGGGAGAACTCCTGGAAAGGAAGGGGGATAGGAAAGCGAAGTCCGCTTTTAAGCTGCTCGAGGAAGAAGGGAAAGTACTCGGGCGGGGGGAGGTGCGGACGTTCACCAGCCCTAGGGACCCGGATGTCGTGATCCGACGGGATAAACCAAGTACGGAGAAGGTGCTCTGCCTCAGGGGAAACACACGAGTCGAGGATCTCGTACCAAGGAAGCCCAGCCTGGGCCAGGCTCCTCGGGTCGAGAACCTCGAAGGTGGGGAGAGAAGGGTCAAATACCCTAGGAGGGACTTGTCGGAGGGGCGCCACCTCGGGAATGTCTCCCTCGGGAGCCTCCGACCTCCGACCCGACGGACTGGGGAGATCAGACCCTCGTCCTCATCGTCCCCCCCTCGAAAGAGGGCGCCAGAAGTGGAAGAGGTGGAGTGCGACATAAACAGAAAGGGAGGCAGAGCTGACTTACAGGGTTTTTTGGAGAGGCGATTGATCCGACCTAGAGCGCAAATGGAGGAAAATGACTTGAAAGCCTCAATTTATAGAAGATGTGGCTCATGGGCCGAGGAAAGCCTGGCCCAAACCAACGACGCAGATGAAGGGAGCTGAACAGTCGGAGCGACAGATAAGGGCACGTGGCCTGACAACCCGCTAGGGTTTGGTACAGGACAGCTGTCACCCCGAGACCAGGAGTTGTCCAATCAAAGGACCGGGGGTCAGGAACCAATAAAGTTCGCCACAAGCCCATTAGTCGAGGCAGCGCTACACTAGCTCGACTAGGGGGGGATACTGATGATATCCCTAGTTCTGGAGGCCCAGTAGGTCTTGAGGTCCGAACTTTATTTGGGCCCGGTCAGTGCGGGGCCCATTTAGTCAACAAGGGAAGTCGTCACTGCTGATCCCGGGCTGTCCTCATCGCCACTGTCTAGCTCTCCGCCCGACCCGAGTTTATTACGGGCGCGATCACCTCTGTCCAGCTGCCACTATCGTTCCGGAGCCGGGGCGGCGAGGAAGTACATCAAGAGGTCGGGGAGGTCCTCCATGGGACATGCCACCCAAGCTGAGGCACTGTCTCCTCGACAGATCAGGACGGGCTATATTTAGCAAGATAGCCGGGCTGGGGCGCGGTTTCCTCAATAGGTCAGGACGGGAAGTCATGGGACATGATAGGCGAGCTGGGGCCATTTAGGGTGGTCCTGCATACCGAGGCTAGGGTGGCAGGAGTCGGATACCTATTAAAGCAAAAGCTAGGCCTGCTAACCAATCAGAGGGTGGTCAGGCACTGTGAGTAAGAAAAGCATATTCCCGGATGCAGAGAATCACCAGAGCAAGAGGGTCGTACGAAGTAGGTAGCAGATGCAGATGGTCCCCCATCTGTGGTCCCCCCCCCCCCCTCAGTTTCAGACATTGTCCCCATAATCCCCGGCAGACCGGAACCAGGGGCATCCCTCCCCCTATAAAAGGGGGAGTAAATTAACAAGACCAGGATCAGCAGAGAGCCCTCAGAAAAGAAAAAAAGAGGACCAATATTGATCGGAGGAGATCCACAAAACCAGAGAGGATCCTCCCGGACTCTGGCCTAAACCGCGACTTCGCGAAACAACACATCTTCCCCTATAAATTCATTTGTTATCAACGCGAACCAAAAGGAGAGGTAACAAATAGTGTGTCCATTAATATTGGGGTGCATATTTTCATGATTAGTTGCTTTCAAATTAAATGGTGTGTCCATTCATGTTGGGATGCAATTTTTCATGATGGATGCTTCCAAATTGTGTCTCTTGATGACACCACTTGGTATACTATATAAGAAACAACCCTTGAATGAATTAGACATGGAATTTTGGAAATTCACATCATATTTGAAGATCAAAATTTGAGTAATTTTGTGAGTCTTCATGATTGTTATGGTTGAGCGTTTTTAGACCTTTGTGGTTTAAAGGATTGTGATTTGGAGTGCTCCTATCACAAATCATAGTCGTTGTATCTTGGGAGACAAATTGCCAAAGTAAACCGTTAGCACCGTAGCGAGGCAATATTGTCTTAAGGACAGAGATTCCAAATCTCGCCTCGACAATTTCTAATACAAAGCCATTTGTTGTTTTTGCTTGCTACTTTCCTAAGATACACACCAATAAATTAAATACAACAATCTTAAGACAATTTTAGCAACAAATGGCTTCGTCAAGTGCAACAACGACTCCAGTTCATCATGGTGAAATGCCTGAAAAGTTCAATGGGAACGATTTCAAGCGATGGCAACAAAAGATGTTGTTTTATTTGACAACCTTGGGGTTGGCAAGATTCCTCAATGAGGATGCTCCTACTATTATGGAGAGTGAAACCGACAACCAAAAGAGAGTTGCGGTTGAATGAGATTCATTGGCTACTTTAGCGTTTTAAAATGAGTTTGAAAAATAAAAGAGTTTTGCGCTTTGCGGAAGCCTTTAGTCAATCGATAAATAAAAAGAATAAGTAAATAAATGCGTAATGGAAATTAAAGCAATAAAAGACACAAAGATTTGTTATAGAAGTTCGGCGATGAATCGCCTACGTCTCCTCTTCCCGGTTAGATAACCTCCGACCGAGGTTCCACTAGAACAATTGGTCTTGGCCTTTAGGGCTCCAAGTTAGCCACACAATAACTCTTCACGAGTTTACAAAGCTCTTCCCGAGCACACTACTCTTCCCGAGTACACAAGCTCTTCCCGAGCACAATACTCTTCCCGTGTACACAAAGCTCTTCCCGAGCTACCAACACTCTTCACGAGTCTTCTTGGCCTTAAGGGCTCCAAGGATAGCCACACACTTGCACCAACTTCACTTGTTGGCGACTTTACAATTTTCCAACTTGCTTTGGTGTTGGAGGACTTTTACAATAGATCAAATCAAAAACACCTTCACGGTGCACACACACGAAGAAAACAAGACTCTAACAAAGAAGAGAATTACAAACTCCAATACAACAACAATTATGGAGATTGCAATACAATTTGAAATAATAATTGATCAAGACTTTGTATAAGTTGTAGGCTTGTTCTTTAGCTTCAAAATGCTCCAAAGCATCAATATTTATAGTGTAGAAGTCCTCCAAGGCTCATACTAGCCGTTGCTACACAAAAGGCTGAAATCACTCCTCGATCGCCTCGAACATCGCCTCAGGCGATCACCATCGCGGCGCCCCAACGGTCGCCAAATTACACGGATCGCCTCAGGCGATCGGTGGATCGCCTCAGGCGATCAACAGCAAAAATCAAGGCCGTAGCTTCAGCATGTCCAAAAACTTCATCGCCTCAAACGAACTCCACATCGCCTCAGGCGTTCCAGCCATCGCCTCGGGCGTTCAGCCCATCGCCTCAAACGATCTCCCCTGCGCGCATGCCCGCGCATTGCCTCGGCGTCGCCTCTGTCGATGTGCCGGGCGATGTCGCTCCTGGTTGCCATCGCCTCAGGCGATGGTCATCATCGCCTGGAGCGATCTTCCTCACATGCTCGCCTAGCCATCGCCTCTGTCGATGTGAGTGGCGATGCTTCGCCTGGCACCCATCGCCTGGGGCGATCCAGGCCAGAATACGCACACTTGATTTTCTTCATTCCAAACCACTTTTCATCACTTAATCTGCACACTAAGTAGATGCATTAGTATAACAAACACAAGTTTTGTTGATCATCAAAACTCGAAGATTGACCGGGGATAATTTAACGCATTAAACGCAACCATGTGTTTAAGGCTCAACACAACGCTTAAAATTCGATGATGGAAATATCCTAAAAGGATAAAATGATGCAAAAGAGGTAATGTGATTATCAAAACTGAAGATATATTATTGTGGAAAATTCGCTATGGAAAACATATAAAGCTTCTTCGGCCGAGTTGCTTTATAAGTTGTTAGAGAAAAATCATGTGCATGCAACTAAAATGTGTTGCGATAATGATCTCTAGTGGCATAATCATGAGTGATTATGTAAAACCGCGGATCCGCATATAAATTGGTTAACCGAGAGATCATGTGGAAGTTTATCGAGGGGAATGGGGTTAAAACCCTATAATCAAAATCTCATAATGGATACCCAACCTTGTTGACTGGAGATCCCAAGATCTAGGTTCAAAAGGGACAACTAAATTATGAGATTGTATAAACACCTTGGAGAATTAATCTCCGCCCCATTCCTATGATAAGGGGTGTAGCCTGCAAAAAGGGTACGAGGATAGGCAAAAGGCATTTAATGATTCCTAAGACATATAAGAATATGTTGGAGTATAGTGGGATACTCTTCTAGGAGATCACCTACGTAAGTGCGAAGTGTGACCGCTTCAAAGATGAAAAGCACTTATGAAACCAAGCGTGGTCCATGGCCGAAACGGACACAACCGTAAGAAACCAATACGAAGGTTAGAATTATTATGGTGTGGGTTCAATTGTCTTAGTTTACACCAACGACTAAATAGTTCAAGACTATAAGTTCACTATTAAGTCAAGTAAATCCGATTGAATACTACTACGAAAGATTCAAAGCCACAAGCTATCTCTCCCGATGCCATAATAGTTCGTTAAAAGCGCTCAATTACATATATGCATTAATTTAATTCATGTGGGGGATTGTTGGAAATTTGAATCAAATTAAATGGTGTGTCCATTCATGTTGGGGTGCATTTTTTCATGATTAGTTGCTTCCAAATTAAATGGTGTGTCCATTCATGTTGGGATGCAATTTTTCATGATGGATGCTTCCAAATTGTGTCTCTTGATGACACCACTTGGTATACTATATTAGAAACAACCATTGAATGAATTAGACATGGAATTTTGGAAATTCACATCATATTGGAAGATCAAAATTTGAGTAATTTTGTGAGTCTTCATGATTGTTATGGTTGAGCGTTTTTAGACCTTTGTGGTTTAAAGGATTTGTGATTTGGAGTGCTCCTATCACAAATCATAGTCGTTGTATCTTGGGAGACAAATTGCCAAAGTAAACCGTTAGCACCGTAGCGGGACAATATTGTCTTAAGGACAGAGATTCCAAATCTCGCCTCGACAATTCTAATACAAAGCCATTTGTTATTTTTGCTTGCTACTTTCCTAAGATACACACCAATATAAATTTATACAACAATGGCCGTGATGGGTCGATTGCTACAAAAGCAGCTATTAGTGCAGTGACAGAACAGCCTGTTGCCGTAATTTTTTGCAACATGGGAACCCCGTTTTTAGCACCAACTAGCCGATGACCGTCTGTAATTACATCAACAGCCCCTGACACGGCTACTATACTTCCACTAATTTTAGCCAGGGACTTCGCTGCCTCCACAGCTTCTGTTGATTTGTGCATACTGTCTACGCCCTACGAAAAGAAATGAAAATAAAAGGAGACAGGTAAGCCCAAGGGAGCAAACTAAAAGTTATAAAATTTTAAAATACAAAAAGGGATAAAATCACGTTTTTCTCCTATTTGTATATGAAAAATCTACAAGTAACATTGGAACTACTGGAACGTCAAGCAAGAGTCGACCTATGCTTATAAAACCAAGTATAGATCCAAGTAAGAGATAATATACACATCGAAATCTTGGTAATCAGGCATGAAAGGAAGATGACTTAATCTCCATTGGAAAGGCCACAGTACAGAATAAGTAACTTGCTGAAAGAATCAAGAACCAATACCAGTTACATTGATGGGTGGATAAGTTTATTAGGAATAGAAGTTGTAATCCAATGAGATCTCTTTACCCGAGCTTGGTTGTAAAGTTATAATCTTTCGGTAACAGTCAATGGGAGCCCTTGCACCACTCAGCCAATCTATTCCCAGAATTATGTCGGATTCTTTCATGTTGATAATGAGCAGGTTGGCCTTGAATTCTTCGTTTTCCACAACAAGTTACGTCATTGCATACATATTTAATTGAGACTGTCTTTCCTAATGGACTCAATACTTGCATTATATATAATATTGGACTGAAGTGCAAACCAAGTTTCTCCACACAAGACTCAGATATAAAGGAATTTGAGGCGCCATAATCAAATAACACATAAACATCTTGATTCAAGAATTTAAATTTACCTCCGATCAGCTCATATCCTCTTCAGCACGGATAACATACAATCTAGTTTGATTGCGCTGTTGTTGTCCACGTTGTTGATTTGTTCTTGAGGTATGCTTCATAAGGGGACAGTCTCTAATCCGATGATCTTTAGATCCACATTTGAAGCAACCTCCAGTGTTCCAGTAGCACTCCCCTGTATGACTTCGATTGCACTTTAGGCAGACTTCTTCTTCTTAGTCTCAATGTTCATATGTTTTCGAGGTGGCGGCCTCTTATCTCTATTTCTGAAATCAGGCTTTCGCTTTCGATTTTGAGGGGTTTCTAGATTCCTCAATTCAGATTCCATGAACAACGCCCTCTCCATGAGTTCATCAAATTTAGTATCCATGAGAGGCGCCACTTTAAGCCTAATGCCAGTGCGAAGGCCTTGTCTGAACCTTGTAATCTTGCTGTTATCATATTGCAAATATAGAGGACAGAATCTTCCCAACTCTTGGAACTTCCTAAGGTATTCCAGCACAGTCATATTATCGGTTTGTCTTAGCCTCAAAACTTCATCTTCTTTAGCCATTCGGACCGCGTCAAGGAAATACTATTGCAGAAATTTCTCTCTAAAACTCGTCCAGGTGATGGAATTTCGTACCATACTTGCTTCCACTGAGGTCCACCAGTGCTTTGCATTTCCTTCTAGGAATGGGGTCACCACTGTAACTTTTTCTCCATCGGCAATGTTTATAGCTTTAAGTAATTCCTCGATATTAGTCAGCCATTCTTCAGTTTTCAAGGGATCAGTCTCAGTTCCAAAGTACGGTGGTCGGAGTGCTCTAAATCTCTCAAATTCGGTCATTCTCTGTTGTTCCGGCTTTGGTGGTGCCACAACGACATTTTGTTTCAAAACTCCAGCTATAATGCGGCATATGTTCGTGATGTCCACCTCATTCATTGTTCCCAAATTTATATTTGGGTTTCCACCTTGATTTTGGTTCAAATTCTGATTTTGTCCTTCTTCTGAGTCATGATTTGAGCCCTGCTCCTGCTCCTGACTACCACTCCGATTACTACTGGTTCTCCCTCTAGCCATATGGAATCTTAAAACAAGAGTTGAGTTTTATCATAAGATTCATAAGCAAGAAAGATAAATAGTCAAACATAAATAAACTATTCTTAAGACAAATGTCAAATCTAAACATATAAACTACTGCTCTGATATCAATTGTGATTGCCCGCTCCAACGGGTCGTCGGTCGTGTTCAATTGCTTGAACACAAGGCTTCACTCAATTCAAAAATTAGTTATTACTTTAAAATTCTATTTAGAGGAAACGTTCAAATTTTCATAACGAACTAAAATGTGTTGACTTAATAAAATTTGACTTTGACTTAAAAAATTGGACAGAGTCTCCTCTTAAAATTTGTACCCTGTGATCAGCCAGATCACTCAATCCAACAATACCAATAACCCAATAATAATATAAATAAGTTTCAAAATCAAAACCAAGCTAAAACCATAATAAAACTAAATCAATGTCCTCAAAATAACATAACATCCTCAACATAATCAAACTTCATTATATATCTAAATATTATCTATATCCGCATCATCTATGTCTTCGACTCCATCTGTAATATGTCACATTAAAGGTAAAGGTAAGTACACTTATTTTATAGTAAGCATAAGAAACATTTGTCAAAAGTATTAAAAACATCATTTTTTTATAATGTGACGAATAATAATACATTTTCATATCAAAATAACTTTCACACATATCTGAGTTAATCTGAGCAGTTAACAGAGCTAACTTTCACAAAGCAGATTCATAACAGAAATAACTGCAGAGATAACCAATGAATACAAACATTATCATATAACATTCACGTAATAACCATATGATAGCCATGTTGTAATGAAACAATTGCATACTCAAATAAGGAGGTGACACGATGATTTCACACACAATAAAATGCTAGAAAAATTTCCCTTTTTCAACAAAATCGCATTTCTATCAAAAATCATTTCTTTCAAAATAACATTGCATGCTTACTATCCCAGAACATTTCAAAAATAAATAACATAAAATACTTAAAATAATTTGTGGAAAATGCAATTCCCTTTACGTATCTCAAAGCTTCCTAAATTGTTCAAACTATCAACTTTCCCAACAAATCTTCAAAGATATCAATGATTTACTATCACATATTTCAATATTTTTATTAAGATACTTTAACTTGTTTAAATGTCTAATATTCTCCGCTTTAACTGTCATAACCCACATTACATAGTATATACAAAACCTAAAAAAACAATTACAAGTAAATATGCACAAATTAAAATATCGTTGTTGTATGCTAAAGAATTAAGGCTTTTACGTGTTCATCTTGTGTTTTCTAGATTGTTTATCCTTAAAATTCGGCACACACAGTTGAACCACAATTGGACACAATATACATGCAACATCTAAGAATTATATGAGACATATTTGAGCATAATATTATACAAAATTATTGAATTTGGAAAAATAAGAACAAAACAAAATATCCCTTCATTCTTCTATCATGCTAAAACTAACCATCAAAATCATCGTTTTAAAAAAATAGATAGACATTGCATAAAGTCCTTGTAAATTTTGTCTCGCACATTAGGAATTATGTGTGTTCAATAATTATATCACACTCACTAATTAAATCACAAACCTCAATTCAAAGCTCCCCAAACTCCAAATTTCACTACCACTACAGTTCTAAGGTTTATCACCTCAATGAGAAAAATCTCAACCCTTGGATCCAACAACCCCGATATCGGATTAAAATTCTCGGGAGTCTCAACACCGTAATTATCTTATAATTATCCCAATTGAAGTCCATTAAGGATCAGAATCACTCCGGGATTAACAAAACTTTTTTTTAAAAAACGAACGTGCTACTGTAACTGGATGGAAAAATTAATCAAATGACAAACTCGAATTTTTTTTAAAACAATCATGATCATCTTACTATAAATTGAAAATAATAACATTTTAAGTTGCGTGCATCAACAACCGATTAATATATATTTTTTCCTAATCGGTTCAGATCAAAATCGCGCATCAACAAAAAAAATTTATTTAACAAATTTTTTTCGAAAAAAACCATTACAATAGTAATTATTGCTCTCTTATATATATACTAGTTTTTGTTAGCACCACACCATATACCAATAATATGTTGGCCAATATAAGTAATAATTTGACAAATAATCCATCTCATGATATTTAAATTGACGCTACATTGTATATATCATTAGGATGATTCTATCGAACATAACGGTAAATATAGACATGTTATATCTATTTATATGATTTGATAATAATTTATATTTAATGAAATAGACAAAAAAAAATATAAAGAAATCTTAATTGTTACGAGTATAATCTCTTCGAAACAATCTTGTGTAGTTACTTAATTAGGATTAAGTCTTCTGTTTGGGCAACATATATATATTAAGTAATTTTTAAATTCAAAATATCATTTACCTTCAGGAACGGACTTACTAAAGAGGGTATTATTTTTATTTACTTAAAAAACAAAAGTACTTACTGCCAATAATTTGTATCGCATATCAAATACAGTTGTTGATATTCAGTTTTGTTAAACATCAATTATTATTATTATTATTATATTTTTGCTAGCTATTAATTAATAAAAGTATATATAATTCATAAATATAAACATTAAAGAACATTTAAATTTTTACTGTTAAGCCCCTTCAGAAATCCTTGCCCCTAATTACCTTAATAATAAATAAATACATTTTTTTTATAAAAAAAAAATTGTATTAGTTGCATAATAAATCGGTACATGAATCAAATCATTCCGATAACGAATAATAAATGAATAGGAAACTGCTCATCTCTTTCTCAATATTTAACATTTATTATCTCTTCTTACTTCCATTCATTCATATTATAAACACAATCAAAAGCTAAAAGTAAGAATCTGAAGAAATGGAGACTTTGAACGGAATCAAAGAGGCTTTGATGATTGACGATGACTTGTTTTTTAATTTTACCGAGGATGGTGAAGATTATATACACAGCTCTAGCTTGAAAAATGGCGTTTCTGATTCTTCCTCTTCATTGGAACTCTCGAACGAGAAAACGACGACGTTTGGACCTGAAACTCAAAGCGATTCATTTCCTGTAAGTTACTGCTTTGTCGCACGTATATGTAAGTATGGAGGCTCCAGAACTAGGGTTTGGTGTATCATTTGAAGTTAAAAATATAATTGGAAACATTTTTCATTCGACAAACGTTTGCTCCAACTTAAACAACGGGTCGCCTTCTTGCACTTGTACTTGAGATTTGAAACCGGAGAAATTATTCCGATTCCGGTAACCTTCCTGAAATTTTTGGACGGTTGGTTTTTTGTAAGGCGGGCGAACCGCTTTGACTCGGGCGGTCGGGGTTGCACGAAAAATTGGAGTCAGAGTTGCCGGCGTATGTTTCTGTATTCTGTTTTTACGAAGTTGACGAATCTGACCTTGGGAAACCTAGACTTGGAGTAAAGTCTTCGGAATATAATTTTATTTTGGCGGGGTATTATTGGGAATGGATAGTTGAACACGTCAACACTCATCTCTACTATTATTGGTGCACTGTGCATCACCACATAACTTAGCTGTAATCCTTGTCAGCTTTTGGATATATATTGGATATTTTCATTTTAAAATCCTTGCGACTTTCCCGTACTATATGCTGCCACATGTAGTGAAACCAACCAATGTCGTCAATCAGTAGCTCTCATCAATTGATAATAATAATAATATATTTATGGATTTCTATATATAAATTTATTGGCTTTCCAAGTACCTGAATTTTCTTTTCACCGATTGGTTCGACAAGGTTGCGGTCGAGTTGGAGCATTTTGATTTGTTTGGTTACACTTTAAGATTATCTTCCATTACCCAAATTCGATGTTTTTTTTGAGATAATGTTTGTTTTTATTGTTTGAAATCCGTATCAAACAGTATCACTATTTCCTAAACTTTCTTTTAGACATAATTTTTATTATATAAACAAAACTGATTGTCATAGTACGCGATGCATGTGCTGACAAAAAAAGGATAACAAATCATGATTTAGTTAAGTTTGTTTCATCAACTTATGGCTTAGATTTTCAGGAATCTATGGAGGATTTGGAATGGTTGTTCGACAAAGACGCCTTTCCAACGCTGGAGAGTTGCTTTGGGGTGTTATCCGACGACTCAGAATTCATGTTAAACCGCCTAAGCCCTATATCAGTGCTCGACACAATCAAAACCAGTGGGAACAGCTTTAGAGATCTCAAAGTGCCTACTAGCCACCCAAAGGGCAGTCGGAGCAGCAAAAGACGAAGAAGAATGGCGGGCTTTGGTGATCTGCCAAGCCAGCACTGCCTTTGGTCGAGCCACGTAAATGTCAAGATCGGGATGGAGCCAGTGGTTTTGGGAAGGAGGTGCCAACATTGCCTAGTCGACAAGACACCACAGTGGCGGGCAGGTCCTATGGGGCCAAAGACACTGTGCAATGCTTGTGGGGTACGGTACAAGTCGGGTCGATTGCACCCCGAGTATCGACCTGCTTGTAGCCCTACCTTTTCCAGCCGTTTGCATTCGAATTCTCATAAGAAGGTGATGGAGATGCGGGTGAAGAAACAGGATGGAGTATGGTGATTAATGGAGGTTTTGGGTAGTTTTTAGTTGAGTTTCCCTTAGCATAGTCAGATTAGGGTTTTAGACCTCGTTTCTTTTTAATGAAACTTGTGTTTGGGTTTATGTGTAATTGAACTAGATGGTTAGTTAGTCAAGGTGATTTTAATTTTTATTTGTCAAACACTCAATCAGATTAAGTTTAAGTTAACTTTAGATAGAAGGATTTAATGAGAGAATTTTAAAAATGGTCTTATAGAATATGGACATCTCAAGAGTAGTCCCAAACTTTTAGTAGTAATCATTTAAGTTTATTTTATTGATCCGTATAATTAGCATAACCATAATTGAAAAAATGAAAAAATTTATTGATATTCATTTGTTTGTTTGGGGAGGAAAAACTTGTCCGGGTGTTCGGCGTGGTTATCGAAGAGAAAATGGGTTTACTGACTATTGTTTTGGTCCAGACTGGATTTATTCTTGGTTGATAAAAGGGAGGAATGATGGGAATGGGATTAGCTTTAATTGTTGCATTAATTAATAAGTGTTTAGAGTGTTGATATTAATGGTTTTCGTATTTCGAGTTTGCTAAGTAGGCTGCATTAGAGCACGACATTTTAATAACAACTTATATTTGAAGGATTGCAAAATTGGGGGTCTAAAATAGCTCATTGTATTATTGGTTTATTAATTTCATAAGATATACTTTATTTATTATCATTAAACGTACAAATTCGTGAAGAAAGCATAGGCTTTTCTATACTGCATGTGCATACATGATTTACTTATGCTTAGTTTTGAATCCAAAATCATGAGAAATTGCATTATTGAAATTCATTTTTCCAGCAGCAGTTTTTAGGACAACAAATACATCGTTATCACATTGCTACGTATGAATCGAGAGTACGTAGGAAACTTGAGCTCAATTGTAACTTGTCTGTACTTCTATTCAGAATAATATTTCTACACCAAACATGTCAACCAATTCATTAAAGACTGTAGAAGCAGGGCATTGGATAAATTATTATGTGCTATGGTTACAAATTTCTTTGAATTGGGAAATGAGATGTTAGTATATGAGCACTATCCCAACAATAGATCTAATGATCCAGAATTGATTTTGGTATATGAGATCTACATATTTGTGTGGATCTCACATACCCAAATCAATTTGTGGCCTTTTGATATAGTATTTGGGTATTACTCATATACTAGCAAAGAATAACCCTTTTGAATAGTTGGTTAAAGCATTTTCTAAGTAAATAAATATATTATGAGATGGTTTCTCACGCAACGCGAATATATAAGATGCTAATTAATGACTACATATTTAATCGATTCACAACGTGGAAAAAAAAAACATTATTTCACTCCAAATTGTTATTCCCTGAATAATGATCCAGATCTAACCGTATCATTCGCATAAAAAGTACTTTATATTACAAATTTACTTATATTTAAAATCACAAATACAGCAAACCAGCCCTGATTGATGGCAAGTGCATGTCAGCTGGTGATTAAGAAGAGAGAATCATGGTTGTTGGAAACAGAACCAATTTAAATTGTGGATTTTAAAAGTAAAAGGTCATATAATTATATGAGGCTAAAATTACTTGTTCCCCATTCTTTTTTTAGATTGATCTAACTACGTAATTTATTTTGGGAAAATTGCGTATTGGTGTTTTTTTCAAAAAGTTAATTCAAACAAGTACAAAAATAATGTTTACAAAAAAATACACGCAAGAGAGAATTATATTCACATAAGTTCACTTTTTAAAGAGTTTGTTTGTAAATGTCTTTTTAGTTCCCAAAATACCCTTAAATTATAAAAAAAACTCTAAACCTAATTTTAAGATTAACTCTTTACGTCATCCATTTTCCCTTACTCTGTACGTAAAATCTCCAATTTTTCGGCGAGTCTCAGATCATTATTTTCTTCATCATCTTGTTGCTTCATCTCGTCTCCCCGACCTAAAAATTATTTGTTAAAATGTTGTGTACATGAAATATGTTTGAATCGAAGCATCTAAATTGTTCGTAGCATTTGGAATCTTTTTGAATCAAAGAAGACATCATACTACTATGCACATATAATTTCCGGATCTGCTCTGCACATATAATTTCGGATCTGCTCTGCACATCCCATCGTGTGTGTGTATACTATGTGTGTATGAGATTATAAATTTGAATATCGGTGCTAAATTTTAGATAACGAAGTCTGTTGGCTGAAGAAATAAGGTATGCATTTGTGTCCGAGATTGTTTGCTCATTTCCAAAATTTACAGCCTAGCAACAAGATATTGCAAAGAAGAAAATGACCCAGAGAAAAAATAATTGGTGCACGAAAATTATAAAATGTAATTGGTGCACGAAAATATAACTTTGGTGCATGCAAATTATAAAAAGTAATTGGTGCATGAAAATTATAAAAAGTAATTGGTGCACGAAAATCATAAAAAGTAACTGGTGCACGAAAATGATAAAAAAGTAGCTGGTGCACTAAAATTATAAAAAAGTAACTCGTGCACGAAAATATAACTTTGGTGCACAAAAATGATAAAAAAATAACTGGTGCACGAAAATATAACCTTGGTGCACGAAAATATAACACTGATGCACGAACATACAACATGATGCACGAACTTTGTGTTAATTAACTGATGCAAAAAATGTACAAAAAACAAACTGGTGTACGAAATATAATAACTGATGCACGAAATTAAATGGTTCGTGCATCACTTGCTTAATCGTATGGTTCGTGCATCACCCACTTGCGATTATGGTTCGTGCATCACATACTTTTTCTATGTTTCGTGCATCAGTGAATGATTTGAATTTCGTGCATTTATTACTGATTTTCAATTTTCGTGCATCATAGCTGATTTTAATTTTCGTGCATCAGTTACTGATTTTCATTTTTCGTACATCAGATACTGATTTTCAATCTTTCGTGCACCAGTTACTGTTAATAATTTTCGCGCACCAGTTATTTTTTATAATTTTCGTGCACCTGTTATGTTTTATAATTTTCATGCACCAATTAATTTCTCTCTGGGTTATCTTCTTCGTTGCAAATTTCAGACTGTAAATTCTGAAAATGAGCAAAGAAGCACGGACACCAATGCATAACAACTAAAAAATCTCAAAATGCAACAAACAATATATAACAAAAAATCTGGAACGAAGTGATGAAATGAAAAATCGAAGTAAGAAATCGTAACTGGCGAGAGAGATTTACGAGGCGATTTGAATTGGCGGTGGTGAAAGAAAGAGATCGAACGAAGTGCTGAAAGAAAGAGATTGAAATTTTTTGATATTGCCGCCTTTTCTTATTAAATACACTTTTGTCATTTTAACCTAAAGTTGACTTAAATGATTGCAAATTTTTTTCTGGATTAGGATGAATAAAGTTTTACTTTTGGGTACTGGCTTGAACTTTCCCAATTTATTTTTATCTTGTGTAACTCTCACTTATATGGTGGAGATGTGATAAATGGTCCCAAGCCCACAAATTTATCAAGACTTGAATTATTAATTTGTCTTGACCTATAAGCAATGAGACATAGTGGTGTGGAAGTTATGTAGATGGGTCACTCAATTTGTCGTTTGTTTTTTGCATGATAAAAAAGTGAAAAAGCTGGATTTTGTGGGCCATATTTATCACCCGCCCGGGTAATTCGATGTTAACCCAACCCGTTAACCTTTTTTCATCATTATTTTTTATTAAATAGTTTATTAATTAATTCGCTTTGGACATTTTTTTTATATTTCACATGTGACTACTTTGATTCTACAGATGACATTTTCCGTGGCAAAGATGTTGTAAAGAAGTTGACTGTGTAATAAAATAACAAATTTTTGATCGACTTATATTGGAAAGATATTTTTTTAACGTATAATTAGACAATGAGTTAATTTTCCGATGTTGTATATATTGTTGAGGTCTCCTATAAATTTTGGTATGATATTTTAAATTTTATTTAAAATGGGAGTAATTAACAAGCAAATGTACGATGTATGGTATAAGGTGTAAGAAGATCTTAAGAAACTGGACCGAAGCGAAACTCCATGGCTGGTGGCATCCTCCATGGTATAATACCTATTCCTCACATTATCAAGAATTTGAATGCACGAGGCTTCAAATGTAAGCTCTTCTCTACCAAAAAAATGTAGTCTATATCGTCTTCCCTAGTCATGTAAGTTGAGGAATGATCGAAATTTTTAAGTATTACCTATCGCTTGCAGTGTGGTAGTGATGTGATGAACCGGAATTAATATGATATAAGGAGTGTAAAAATATTTGATATATTAATGGTTTATTGGTTGTTACCACTACGAGCACTCTCCTTAAGGGCTTATCAACCATTGGATGAGAATATTCACATCCATGTTGAGTTTATCCTTCTTCTTTTTTTGTGCTTGCAGGGTGCCCGCATTTGAATTGATAAATAGAGTTAGGGGTGCTTATCGGGCCGGGTCAATCCGGACCCGGTCCGTAACCAAACCGGCCGGCTAACCGTTTTCGAACCGTCCCGGAATCCGTAAAAAATCGGTTCGGGGGCGGTTCCATGCCTTCAAACGTGATAAAGACCTTCTATTAGCACGTCGACTGAGTTGCAAACTTATCTGAATTATCAATTTCTAACGGAAGATAACCCCAACGTCTTACAATGGTGGAAGACAAATGCAGCACAATTCTGTATCTTAGCCAAAATGGCTAGAGACGTGTATACGGTACAAGCTTCAAGCGTCGCTTCTGAATCGGCATTCTCAACATGTGGCAGAATTATTGGAGAATACAGAAGTAGTCTATCTGTTGATTCGTTATGCATGCTCACATTACTTAAATATTGGTTTGAAACATAATGTAAAAATAGAAGAGATGGGGCGGTTGACGAATTCGTAAATCATTATAACGAGCAAAAGAAGATAATGCCAAAACAATACTATCAATTATGAAGAGTGCTAATAGTAATATTTTTTTATTTATATTTTCAATTGTCATCTTACAATTATTTGTATGCATTTATATTATGAAATGAAGAAGAAATATGTTGAATGTATAATGAATATTGGGGAAACATTTACAACAAGAAATAAAAAGTTTCAAAAAATTTAAAAAGAGTTCAAAAAAAAATCAAAAAAATAAAAAAAATCGATCGGATCGATCCGGAACCGGTTGGAACCGAAACCGGCAGATTTTGGTTCGGTTCGGTCCGTTAAGTACCCATCCTAAATAGAGTGTACAAATACACATTGGATTCCTGTGGACCGGTTTACGTAACGATTGGAGATGGTGAAAATATAAAAAAAAGTCCTCACCTGGCCCAGCAAAAGACAAATTCTGCTGGGTTACACAGCCTGAGTGGAGTGCATATAGAGATAGCAGTTAGGCTTAGGCCGATGCGGAGGCTGAGCTGAGGTGGATGAGGCCGAGCTCACATGGATGAGGCCGAGCTGGAACTCATACGGCCAAGGTAGAGCTCATTTGGCCGATGTGGATGAGCTGAGGCCGAGCTGGACTCATACGGCCGAGTTGGAGCTCATTTGGCCGAGCTGAGGCCGAGTTGGAGCTCATTTGGCCGAGGTGGATGAGCTGAGACCGAATTGGAGCTCATGTGGCCAAGGTGGGTGAGCTGAGGCCGAGGTGGAGCTCATACGGCGGAGGTGGATGAGCTGAGGCCGAGCTGGACTCATACGGCCGAGGTGGATGAGCTGAGGCCGAGTTGGAGCTCATTTGGCCGAGGTGGATGAGCTGAGGCCGAGCTGATATGGCCCGACGTGAGGTACTGATTTGGACTTTGACACTTTTACTCAAGCTCCAATCCTGCAACAAAAGCTCCTAATGCCCCAAAAACCAAATGCTAAAGCAGCTCTATTCTCCAAAAATTATGGTTGGCTAGGGGGAAGAGGTATCCCCAGAGATCTGATGCCTGATGTAGCATCTCGAGAATAATTACACTGGCGTTTCTTCGAGTGCAACCCAAAAGCATAGCAACTTTCATACAAGGCTGCACCCCAATAACCAAAACATTTCGCCGCTTACCAAAAGTTTTCTTCTCCAGAACTTAGAAAACCCATCTCCCAACAGAGATGCAACCCTCAAACCATCCTTCTCCTTCCCATATCTCAACGTCTTGAGTTCACGTTCCCACAGACGGCGCCAATTGTTACCTGGAATTTTGGTAGGGTAGACGTGTATTTCTTCCAAGCACAAAACAATATACAAAAAATAAATGAGACCAGATTTTTTACGTGGAAAACCCCAAAATATGGGGAAAAACCACGGGACCTCGTCCAGTATAAATTCCACTATAAACAAATGAGTGATTTACATGTGTTTCTTTACAAGAATGAGCTAAGAAACGAAAATGATGGAGAGGAAAGGGAGCACCGCCGAGAAGGCTGCCGGGAGAGAAGAAAAAGAGGCGACCCCCCTAACCCTACTGATCCTTCACTATTTATATTAAAGATAAATGGGCCTACAATGGGCTAATTAAATAGCAGGATAACGGGCCTAGTAAAAGAAAAATGGACCAAGGCAAACGGACCAAGGTAGGATAGCCTCTAGTGTCTATGATACTGGGCCGAGATGTAGGTCTTCATCGAGGCCGAGCTGAGGTCATCATCGAGTCCGAGCTAGAGTCATCATCGAGTCCGAGCTGGAGTCATCATCGAGTCAGAGCTGGGGTTGGCCGACCTGGGGTGGCCGAGCTGATTCCTCGAGTGCCGACCTAGGGTTGGCCGAGCTGGGGGTGGACGACCTGAGGTGGCCGAGCTGGAGGTCTTCCTCGAGTGCCGACCTGGGGTTGGCCGAGCTGGGGGTGGACGACCTAGGGTGGCCGAGCTGAGGTTGGCCGACCTACGGTGGCCGAGCTGGAGGTCTTCCTCGAGTGCCGACCTGGGTCGAGCCCATACCGTTCGGGTCTGAACCGCACCGAATATCGGGGTATCACATACATATAACTTAATGTGACAGTATCATTTATGATATTAATATTCATCTAATTTGTGATGATTTGATATGTGGGCTAGCTTCTTATTGTCAATTTCTAAAAAAAACAAAAGCTTCTTATTGTCAAACAACTATAGCACATTTTGTTTGCCCGTGTCATCTCAATCTGTAACTTGTTTCATCTTAATTAGGGGTGCTTACCGGGCCGGGTCAAACCAGACCCGGCTCGGATTCGGACCGTTAAGTCCGATCCAAAACCGGAACCGGACTTAACGGTTCCGGTTCGCCCCGGAACCGGTTAGAAACCGGTCCGGGGCGGTCCCGAAGGTTCCGGTGCTACCGGTTTGGTTCCGATTCCGAAATCGGAACCGGTAGATTTTAAAAAAAATAAAAAATAAAAAAAGAAGAAGGCAACGTTAACAAATGTTAACGTTGCCTTCAACGTTAACATTTGTTAACGTTGGCAACGACTCTTAGCCGTTGCCAACGTTAACTTTTTATTTTTATTTTTTTAAAATTTTTTTAATCAAAAAAAAAAAAACTATAAATAGGGGATGTTGTGTTGTGTATTGTTTCATAACAATTCTTGTAACGAAAACTACTTCACTCTCATATTTTTCTCTCAATTGTGCTATCTACAATTTACTTATAGTCTTATATCATAATGACATCTTCATCTAGCAGTGGTGCTGGTCGTAGCCGGGGTCGTAGTCGGGGTCTCGTTCCGCGTCGTCTATCACTGAGTTCATCTTCTGCAATGAATTTGCCTGTGCCAATTCCTGAGTTAAATGAAAGTTATGATTTTTTTGCTGACCTCAATGTTGGTGGTTCTTCTATGAATGTCGGGGTCTCGTTCCGCGTCGTCTATCACTTTGAACTCGCTCAAAAAGAAGGTACTAATGAATCTGTTGCAATATGTAAATTATGTAAGATCCAGTATTCATATAAAGCTGGTGGTTCCAGTGGAGGCACCGGAACATTTAAAAAACACTTAGTAAAAAACATAATTTTGATGCGACAACATTACAACCATTAAGTCGAGACGCAATACAAGCACAAATTAATGTTCTTACTGGCACGAATTTTATTTTAACTGTTGAAATTAATCGTAGGTCACTTGTTAGATATGTGATCAGATGTGAACTACCTTTTATACAAGCTGAACGTGCTGGTTTTATTGAATTTGCTTCGTCTATACAACCCATGTTTAAACATATTTCCAGGCACACACTAAAAAGAAATTGTATGGACGTATTTGTTGAATATAGAAATACATTGTTTCAACATCTTTCTAGTTTGCCTTGTAGGGTTAGTTTAACAACTGATATTTGGACAAATGTAAATTCTGATTTATATCTTGTTGTCACTTGTCATTGGATTGATGATAATTGGTGTATGCAAAAAAGGATTTTGTCTTTAGAAGAGTTAGATTGTGCACATACTGGTTATGTAATTGTTAAATATGTATTCAACACTTGTAGACATTATGGAATTCAGGATAAGGTATTTTCAATCACATTAGACAATGCTGCGAATAACAATGCTGCGATGCGTGATTTAAAGATCTATCTTAAATCAATGCTTGATGGTATTTTTTTCATGTTAGATGTGCATGTCATGTGATTAATTTGGCTGTTAAAGTTGGTTATGAGGACAATCACTCAGCATGTATTGACAAAATGAAATACTGCGCTAAATGGTTACGCACGAGCCGTGTTAAGCGTGATTGGAAACAATTATGTTTATCTAATGGTTTAAAGCATCTTCTTTTTCCATCACCAATAGAAACTAGGTGGAATTCGTTGTACAATTTGTTGAATGCTATGTTACCTTACAAAGATATTTTAACTCCATTTTATAATTCATATCAAATGCCTGATAGCGATGAAAGTATTTATTTAACTAATGAGGATTGGGAATTTGTTGAAAATTGTGTATCATTGTTAGGTACTTTCAAAGAAGCGACGGAACGTTTCTCTGGTGTTACTTATCCAACTTCTGTTTATTTTCTTCCTTTAATATTTAACATGTTTGATAAATTTATAGAATTTAGAGATGACTATGACTTGCATTCTTTTGTTAATGCAATGGAAACTAAATTTATAAAGTATTGGGAACAAATCCCACCCGTGCACTGCATCGCAACATTGCTAGATCCTAGTCAATGTTTATCTTCATTTGAGATATTTTTTGAATATTATGCTAAATTTTTGGGGAAGGTTGTTGACGATCAAAAGACGTCTACAATGCAATCTCTCCAAAATATGTTTCAATTGTATTATAATCAACAGGCAAGTGAATCATCGCAACAAAGGCCTGTTGAAGAACAACCCCAAGCTCAATCTAAAGGTGGGGGCATCAATTTGCTTAGAATGCTGGGCATGAAAAAACTTAAGGGAAAAGGACCTTCTACTAGCACGTCGACTGAGTTGCAAATTTATCTGAATTATCAATTTCTAACCGAAGACAACTTCGACGTCTTACAATGGTGGAAGTCCAATGCAGCATAATTCCCTATCTTAGCCAAAATGGCTAGAGACGTGTATGCTGTACAAGCTTCAAGCGTCGCTTCTGAATCGGCATTCTCAACATGCGGCCGTATTATTGGAGACTACAGAAGTAGTCTATCAGCTGATTCGTTATGCATGCTCACATTACTTAAAGATTGGTTTGAAGCAGAATGCAAAAATAGAAGAGATGAGACGGTTGACGAATTCGTAATTATGACGAGCAATAAGAAGAGAACGCCAAAACAATACTTATCAATTATGAAGACTGCTAAGTACTAAATTGTAATATTTTTTTATTTAGATTTTCATTTGTCATGTCTTTACAATTATTTGTATGCATCTATATATGAAATGAAGAAGAAATATATTGAATTTGTGATGAACATCATTGAAAAAACATTTACAACATTTTTTTTTAAAAAAAAAAAACGAAAAAACCGATAAGGATCCGAACCAAACCGGAACCGCTTGGAACCGGAACCGGTTCGATCCGGATCCTTAACGGACCGGACCGGTTCCGCCCATAACGGGTCCGGAACCGGTCGGTTCCGGTCCGGACCGGACCGGTTCCAACCGGTAAGCACCCTTAATCTTAATTAATAAAATTTGTTTTTGACTAAATTATTATGCTTTATCCATATTCTCAGGTTTAATCCCACCTAAACATCATTTAAAGCTCCTTTTTTACTATATATATATTTATTTACCTATATAATAAGAGGTTAAGATATTACAATAGTAATGAATAGTGAGAAATAGTAAATTTTATTTTTTTTGTTAAATAAATTTTTTTTGTTGATGTGCGGGTTTGACCTGAACCGACTAGAATTTTTTTTACCTATATTGGTTGTTGATGCACGAGTTTAGCATGAACCAACTCGGTTGGTTAAAAATTTTTTGTTGATGCGCGAGTTTCACCTGAACCGACTAGGAAAAAAATATATCTTAATCGGTTGATATATATTTGAGTATATGCATCCTAAAAGTATTTTATCTGTTCTAATATTTAGCAATTTCAAATGTTATTTTTTCAGTTTATAGTAAAATGTGCATCATTTAAAAGAAAAAAAAAGTAAAAAAAGTCCTTTAGTTATTCTTTTTCCTTCATTTACATTAGTATTATCATTTTTTTTTTTAAAGTTTGTTAAAATCAGTTATTTAAAATATTATTTTAGATCAAATTAGGAAAAAATTGACATATATATATATATATATATAGACTAGTGTTTATATACATCGAATGTATAATAGTAGAAGTAGAACAACATTAATCCCCCAAACACTTATTTTTTCAGACACTCAACGGTTGACGTGACTGACGTCACCGTCTCTTTCCTTCAACGGCGCACGTTAGTCTCAGATTCGATAATATTCTAATGTAAAAAAGCGGAAATTCTCCTTACCCTTCACACCTCCCATAAATAGAAAAATATCAATTGAAGAGTACTGTTAGCTGATGCCTGAAGTGAACGATACAGAAGCATATATTTACTGATTTTTTTCTCCATCGAGGGCTTATACCGGAGCTGAAATCTGCGAAGGAATTGTTTGTTTGGAATGAAAAAATTTGGAGGATTTTGTTGTCGGTGGATTTCAATTATAGAGAGTGGATGCAGATTTTCCTCGGGAGTGAACTGAAATATCTCCATTTGTTTAACTTGGCTATGTTATTTGTAGATCTGCACGGTTCTATTTTGTTGGTGATGATGCACTTCGTGAAATTGCGGTCCTTTTCCGGTGAGTTTTATGTGACTTCTTTGGATTATCACGCCCTCATTTCTCAAGTAATTTTTTATTTAAATTTGTTTTCAAACTTTTCATGCCAATGTTCGGAAATGCGAGTTGATTGTATGATGATTTTATAAATAGTCGACGTCGGTGTCTGCTGATTGCTTGAATTGGAACTGTTTGAATTAGTTTCTAGGAGTTGATTCATGATTTCTTATTATTTTCCTTATTTATATTAACTCTTTTTATGTAAGTTTAAGTAACCGTTCCCTCTGGTTGTTTATTATGTGCACTTTTTTTATTGTATTAGACTCCATGAGAAGAAAAAAATAGAATAAGAGAATTGGTGAAAATTGGTGTACTCAACAAGATTAGTTCATTTCCTTAAATTGGTGTTACTTTTGGAAAGTGTAACATCCCAATTGAATTGGTCTTTTTGGGCAAAGGTCCAAGAAATAGCAGTGTTTTATCTGTTTTTCTTACTTTTGTTGGAGAGGAGCATAGGAGGATGTCCACTGGCAGATTGTTGTTTCAAAATGGTTCACAAATTAAATGCATGATGATTTGTTTGTTGCTAAATGAAGGCGACTAGGTTTAAGCTTGTTTTTCACAATTTCTTTGAAAAACTTGTCATGTCGTGTTAGCCATTCAAATGCAGACATTTCCACATTACTGTAAGGGTAACAGTATTGGAGAAAAAATAGGTCGCTCTTGGAAATAAGGTTCCTTATTTTTAAATAAAAAATAATGGCCAGTGAAACCTACTTTATTTATTGAATCAATAGAAGCTCAGATAGGGTAATAAGGTACTGGAATTTAATGAGAGATATGAAAAAGACAGGTCTAGTTATGTCTATTCCGTATACCAGACCGAATCAAGAAACATAGGGTATGATATGTAAACATTACATATGAATTTGCAAGGGGTCAACTGAGTGTAGCTGAATATATTTGGGATGATAAATAACTTACTTGGATCGGTGTTTAAGCAATACTTTCATACTGTGATCGTCTTTAATTTAATTGTTAGCTGCTGGTTGATTTTTCCTCCATTTTCGCTGTTGTTCGCAATTAGTTTTAACATTTTCTATCTGTTTCAAATCTGTATTACAGGGTTGCTACCAGAAGGCTGTTGGTCTGTTCTTAAATCTTTTCTTCTCTTGTGTTGTTTAGTATCCATCACCGATGCTAATTTAGGAGAAAATACATTAGAAACAAAAGATTTGTTTTCGTCCACAGTTCTGGAAGCACAAGCTACGCCTGAGCTTCCACTACATGTCAATCTTCCACTATCCCATGAACCTCGTCGAAAACATCCAAATCCTTATGTTGCACCTGCTCAATCACCTGGCTATGGTCATTTTGTGATTTCTAGTCCCCATTATAATTCTCGTTTTTCCAAACCATCTATGGAAAAGAGTGGATCAGTGCCTGCCAGCACCAGCCTTCCAGCTCGTCACCTGTCAGAGATTGCGCCAACTCAAGCTGAACCTATTGCTATGCCCACTGGTTTAGCTCAGCCTCCACTTTCTCCTAGCATCTCTAGTAAGATTGGTGTTCTTTTGTTCTATTTTCTTGCAGTTTGAATTTATTTATTGCCAGTTGACCTCGAGTACTTTCTTTTGTTTGGACGATTGAATACCTTGCAATACTCTTTGACCTACAGCACTCATCCTCAGCTTTCTGATTCAAATATAATGTTGTGGCCATTTGTTTCTCTTTTGGCAGATTGTTGTGGACCAGACACAGTACTAAAACGGGAGAGCCGGGGATGCCAATGTGTTTATCCATTAAAGCTTGATATTCTTTTGTTGAATGTCTCTGCTAACGCCAATTGGAATATGTTTCTAGATCAGTTTGCTTCTCAACTTGGCTTGTTGGTTACACAGATCGACCTTATAAACTTTTATATGGTCAGCGTATCTGGACTTAATATATCGATGGATATTACTCCCCACACTGGTATCAGTTTTTCTGCCAGTGAAGTTACTAAAATAAACTCTTCGTTGTTGATGCACAAGGTCCATTTAGATCCTGCTTTAGTGGGTGATTATCAGCTTCTCAACATAACTTGGTTCAAACCAATGGCAGCTTTTCAAGGTACACGTCGTGTTTCTTGTTATTGGACAAATATTGAATATCTCAGCCCCTGCTTGTTCATGGTGAGTTATAATTTTTTTACCATTTATGGTGGTCCACTGATTGGTACTTGCAAATGGCATATGAAAAATGGTGATTTACTAACCGAGTTGAAAATATTAACATTTTCTTTGCATCTATTGTCATACGAGGCATTAGAATGCCAAGGAGTAACTTCTATGCTTAGTGGTAGTTAAACTTTGCTGATAGCTTGACCAGGAATAAAGCATTTGGTAGACTGTTTATAAAATTTACAGTTGGTAGACTGTTTATAAAATTTAATGTAGTTTCAATTTATTCAGCGTTTCTTTGTAATAGATATTTCTAGCACAGCTATTATGAATTTTTAGATCTGTCTGTGTACTGTAATATTCCTGTATTTTATAGGGAGAACTGGGTCAATGACCAACACAAATTTGAATTTAAATAATTAGTCTTTTTTTGTCAAGATAACTTTGTCCAATGGTTGCATCATATGTTTTTAATCAAAGAATGTTATTAATAAAAGAAAATTTGACCAAGGTCACTTTTCGAACTGTACCTATTTATTTTATATCCAATGCATCTCCACCCTATAGTTCACCATCGAAAAGAAAATTCTAGCGAAGTAACCATTTTGTTTTCGATGCAGCTCCACTTTCTGCTGTACCTCCAGTTGTACCACCACCTAACCTTCTGTCGGCTCCTGCAGCAGCTAATACAAATAGAGAAAAACCGCCAAGTTTAGTTCTTGTCATTGGAATTGGAGCTCTAATTCTGATTATTGCTGTCATTTCGTTGATTATAGTTTGTTTGTGCGTATCTCGTCAAGAGAAGCATGTCGAACCTTCTAAAGAGACAGGTTTGTCAAGTATTGCATTTGATGCATTTCCTGTATCACAGCATCGAAATTTACTTTATTGATCCATAATATTAGTTTTTGTTCGTATCTGTTGTGTTTTCTTGTTGACGGTGGGGTTAGCATGTAATGGGACTTGGACCCAATATCTCCTCGGTCTGTGAATTCTTTTTAGTTATATGAAAGCAAGAAAATATCTCCTTCTTCTTCTTCTTCTTCTTCTCCTCTTGTATTGCTCCATTTCTTATTGAGTTTTAAATGTCCAAAGCATTATGAAGGCCTTTGTTCCTTTGTTTTCATAATTGATCCTACCGTTAGCTTATCAAAGGTATTTCTGGTCATCATGGCCTATTGCTTTTTATTATTGGACTTCACTTTTATTTTTTCGGATGTCATCTGCTTATTAGTATTTTCATGGTGCTATAGCAAAACTAAGAACTCTGGAGACAATTCCAGCTGGAGGATCTCTTCGCCATCCAACAAGTGCTCGGATTCTCGCATATGAAGAACTAAAAGAGGCCACGAATAACTTTGCTTCTGCTAGTATCCTTGGGGAGGGTGGCTTTGGGAGGGTTTTCAAGGGTGTGTTAAGTGATGGCACCCCTGTAGCCATAAAGAGGCTTAGTAGTGGTGGACAACAAGGGGATAAAGAGTTCTTAGTTGAGGTTGAGATGCTTAGTAGACTGCACCACCGTAACTTGGTGAAACTTGTTGGTTACTACAGTAATCGCGACTCCTCTCAAAACCTACTTTGTTACGAGCTAGTTCCAAATGGAAGTCTTGAAGCATGGCTCCATGGTAATTTTTCATGACAGACATTATTCAAATTTTCGATGTGATACATTTCAGCAGAAATTTTATGGTTGATAGTTTGTGATCACTCCATTACGTTGCAGGACCCTTGGGATTAAACTGCCCACTTGATTGGGACACTAGAATGAAAATTGCTCTTGATGCTGCTAGAGGACTTGCATACTTGCATGAGGATTCTCAACCTTGTGTAATTCATAGGGATTTCAAGGCCTCAAATATATTACTTGAGAGCAACTTCCATGCTAGAGTTTCTGATTTTGGCCTCGCAAAACAGGCTCCTGAGGGTCGGGCTAACTACCTTTCCACCCGTGTTATGGGAACTTTTGGGTTAGTCTTTTTCTTAACCATGTCTCCGCTTTTCTGATTTCTCCAAGGTATTATTTTATTTAATTCAACACTTTGATGATTCTCCCAATCTTTTACAGATATGTCGCGCCTGAGTATGCCATGACTGGTCACCTTTTGGTGAAGAGTGATGTTTACAGTTATGGGGTGGTTCTTCACGAGCTGTTGACCGGAAGAAAGCCTGTAGATATGTCTCAACCCACGGGCCAAGAGAACCTTGTTACATGGGTTAGTCGTATTATAAGATCTGTCCTCGTTTTTTATGATTTCGTTGTGAGTCGGTTCTTTTTCTATGTAGGTTATGCTCATCGAGATAAATTTTTAGAGTTAGCTAAGACTCTGAGTGAGTTAGGAAATAGTTGGTAGGCCGAGCTGTACAGTTGTTCATTCACTTTTAATTATCTTGTATATCAATTCTTGGAAGATAGAAAAACAGAGCAGGTATTTTCAATACCAGAGAATGAAATTCTGTTCATTGCTTGTTTTCTTCGTAATATAAATTTCTAATCGATTGACAAGACACTGATTTGGCTCTTAACCAAAAGCTTGATCAACTCCAATAGACCAATTCATGCTATATTGTCTACAGGCAAGGCCAATACTGAGAGATAAGGAGCGATTGGATGAACTTGCCGATTCAAAACTTGATAGTAAATACCCGAAGGAGGATTTCATTCGAGTTTGCACCATTGCAGCTGCTTGTGTAGCCCCCGAGGCCAGCCAACGTCCAACCATGGGAGAAGTTGTACAATCCCTCAAAATGGTGCAGCGTATTACCGAATACCAGGATTCTGCCATAGTAAATTCCACTAATGTACCTAATCTTAGGCAGTCATCTACAACCTTCGAATCCGATGGTGCATCGTCAATGTTCTCTTCTGGTCATTACTCTGGTTTAAGTGTGTTGGATAACGAAAATATATCAAGAACTGCCGTCTTTTCTGAAGATCTTCAGGAGGGCCGATAAGTGTTTTTTGTTGGGGTGGCACATTGAGGCTCGAGGCGATTTAACCATTTAGTTAGACAGTCCTGGTGATGATTGTATTGAGATGGATTGCACGATTCCTTCATGATTCAAGAAAGGATGCCGGCAAACTGTTTTGTTAAGTTTCAATTATTGGTTGGTCTTTCATCCTGTGGTAGCGAAGGATTGTTCAGTTTTTGTATATTTTTCACGAGTTTTTGACTTTGTGTTGAGATGTTACTATGTAAATATGTTTTGTTCTCTCTCTTTTTGATTTTGGGGATCCCGTTATTTTATATAGTCAGCTTATTTTTATTATAGGAGCATAAGAAGTAGTAAAAAAGTTACAAAAAAGAAAAAAGGCAAAGCAAAACCTAAGGCGAAGAATCTAAAATACAAACAGTAGGTTCTTTAATCCAATCCGATTAGGAATGTGGAAATTTCCTATGATCCTTTGTTTTTAATCCGAAATCAGCTTCTAAATTTGATATTGTCTATAATCGTATGCTGTACGTGAAATCTTCTTGTTTAGACCCATAATGCAATTGTGTACAACATGTGTGCTAACTCAGAAAGGTAGGATAGAATTAACGAGTGCTTATCTGAGATGCACTCGTAAAGTGCAATTAACATTGTATTTTATATTTTCTGAAATGTTAATGCTTTTTCTGAGGATCGCTCGGCTCTTTGTTTGCACACATGTTTATGCTGAGTTGAGGTCGGAGATCTACTCGACTTTTATTTCGAATGATGAAGACGTGGTGTTTTGATTGGATATTGATACCTACTAAGAAATACCACCTGACGAGCCGACCTGGCTCCATGGTATATTTCTCGCCTTTCTTCGCAAGACCTCGCCTACCATTCCGAACTCTTTGTGGAGTCCGACCTGTTTGGCCGACCTGTTTCGCCTCACCTGTTGCCCTTCGGTATCTCGGTGAGCGACCTCTTTTGGGAGCCCGAGCTGATATGCCAAGCTCTTCTCATTTTTCTTGTTGCTGCCGGCTCTCAGCAAGGAAACTTGTCCCCCCAAGATACCTAGTCCTAGATCTGCGGAGCAATATCAGGGATTTGATTGTATCCACAGGATCTTGACATATCTGGGTAAGATTTGGATAAACATGGAAAGAGTCCTTGCTGTAATACAACTCTTAGGTCTCCGCCTATAAATACCAGGTTTGGGGTATCAATTAATCTCTCTGATTATTAATTGTCTTTACCTACCACATATATCTCCTTATATTCAATCGCCTGACTTGAGCGTCGGAGGGGATCCGCCAGAAAAACTTTCGGCACCCTTCTCACTGTTATTTCGTATTTTCAGGTCATTGCAGAAGATCTTTACTGACATCTCTGCTATTATATTGAGCGTTGGAGAAGAAAGAGAGGTGAACCCCCTCTCTATTGATATCAGCAAGTCACCGTAAATTTAGGTGATATCAATTGGCGCCGTCTGTGGGAAGATATTTACTGAATTGAAGACGTTGATATGGCTGGACGACGTGGACGTGGGCGTGGAGTCAGGAGGAATCAGGAAGAAAGATTAAATCCCAGTATGGAAAATCAAGACGTCCCTCCACAGCAGGAAGATCAAGCACCTCCATCTGTTATGAATGTGGGAGATCTGACTATGGAGCAATTGGCACAATTCATCAGTCAGACCATGCGAAATACTTTTTTCCAGCACCGGGTTCCGCCACCAACGGAGTCTAACCAACCTCCACCCCCTTCGCAAACAAATCAGGCGCCTTCGCCTGTTCAACCAGAGCAGGTCCCTGAAAACAATAGGGTAGCCAGTGCTGTGGTAGATACACAAGTAGAGCCTCCGCTAATAGATCCAATGGAAGCTGTATGGGGAGAGATAAGGCGATTGGGTCAGCATCTTGGTGGTCGAACTCCAGTGGCTATGAGAGAAAGTCCATTCTCCCTAATTATTCTAGGAGAGGAACTCCCGCCAAATTTCAGACAACCTGCAGTGGGAGAATATGATGGAAGCACAGACCCTGAAGAGCATCTTGGAAGATTTGAGAATGCTGCTCTGTTGCATAGGTATTCTGATGGGATCAAATGCCGTGTTTTCCTTACCACACTGGTTAGATCGGCACAACAGTGGTTTAATTTACTTAAACCAAACACTGTAAGCTGCTTTGAGGAGTTCAGTTCGGCTTTTCTAAACCAGTTTGCTAGCAGCAAGAGGTATCAAAAAACTTCTTTGAGTCTGTTCACTACCAAGCAGAATGAACAGGAGTCCTTGAGGGAGTTCGTACAACGCTTTAATGGGGTAGCCTTAGAGGTCCCCACTGCAACGGTGGATGTCCTTATTAACGCCTTTACACAGGGGCTTAAGGAAGGAGAGTTCTTTAAATCCTTGGTAAAGAAACCTCCTCGAAGTTATGACGAGCTTCTAGGAAGAGCTGAAAAGTATATCAATCTAGAAGATGCTCAGAGACAGAGAAGGATTGATCTGCGGCCATCAGAAAAGAAGGATAAGTTAGAGTTAAGCAAGAAAAGAACTGATGATAGAGCCGATGAAAGTGGTCGAACTAGAAGTCAATTTGCATCACGCATACCTCTATCCATGAGCTTGGAAAGAGCTATGGAAATATGTGATGATAGAAAGAAACTGGAAAGACCAAGGAAGTAGGATAACGGGCCCCGTACGCCTATTTCTGATAAGTATTGTGAATTCCATAGAGAGTACGGTCATATAACGAATGAGTGCCAGAAGCTTGAAGATGAGGTAGAAAGAATCATTAGAAGAGACTCTGAAATAAAAACTCTGCTAACAAGGAAGCAGGAACCTTCTCAGAAAGGACAGGGTAGAAGCCGGTACCGAGGTAAAAGAAGAGAAAAGACACCATATAGGGGCCGAACCAGGTCCCGTGAAAGGGGTATTGCTCCTAAAGAAACAAATAATCAAAGGAGAAGGGTCGAACAGGTGGATAATAATCCCACCCGAGGAACTATTAATATGATCTCAGGGGGACCCACTGATGGAGACTCGGGCAGAGCTCGGAAAAGTCATGGTAGAAGAATGGAAAATTTCAAAGTATCGGAAGAGTTAATTACAAGGGATGAGCCTGTCATAAGCTTCGGGCCAGATGATCTGAAAGGAGTTGCAACACCACACAATGATGCCCTAGTGGTCACTGTAACCATAGCTAACTATGATGTAGCAAGGATCTTCATCGATACTGGGAGTTCAGTCAATGTCTTGTTCAAAGATACCTTAGAAAAGATGCAGATAGAGGGGTCAAAATATGAACATAATGCAACTCCTTCGTATGGGTTCACCGGGCACGCAATTCAACCACTTGGACAGATCAACCTGCCCTTATCTCTGGGTCATGGGATGTCTCGCATTACAAAGATGGTTAATTTCACTGTGGTAGAGGCACCTTCATCATATAATGCAATCTTAGGCCGACCTGCTGTAAGGACCCTAGTTCCTTAAGTGCGGATTAAGGGCATAATTAGAGCTAATATAAATTATCAGAGTAGAATAATCGTGTTGAGACTATGAGCCTTAAGAGTTACATGCCAATTCAAGGACTATCAATGGATTATTTACATTTCCAAATCAAAATGAATGTTATCAACTATAGCTTTACACTACTCCTAGAGTAGACACTATAGAAAAGTAATCATGTCCTTCTTTTCCCAAAAGTGTTCTTCTCAAGCTCACCGCCTCAACCCGCCTTAGCCCTTCTTATCATGTCAAAAGTGTACCTACAAGGACAACCCCCAAACATGAGCAATAATATCATTCATATTCAACACAATATGAATATAAGGCGTAAATGCATAAATCACAATAAAACACTTCCTGTTTTTCCCATGCATTTTAAACGCTTCCAGTTTGGTTGTCCCTGTACCATAACTCATGAGTCTAATCAATAGATTATTTAATGGTCTGCACATGTCATGACATAATACCATTTCATCATCACCAAATACCAATCACCAATCCCTAGTCTGTTCATCACAATGTATTTTAATGCCCCTCGCTTATTTACATATAGGCGGCATAGAATAACCTCGCTTCAATGGACATGCGGCGCTCCCACCCCTCGCTTCACATTGAGCGGCAAATATTCTTTCCTCACTCTATATGATAACCACGCTCAAATGTGACATGCGGCGCTCCCACCCCTCGCTTCACATTTAGCGGCAACAAACCAAATAGCAGCAATCATTAAAATCATCAATGGATAACCACGACTCATGGGATGTGCACCAATAATCATCATATGCATATACAATCATCATGCATAATTCAACATGTATTTGCATCCACAATGCATAATCCCATATATACTCGCATCCACAATGCATAAACAATGAGTATATTAGATACATGTATCGTTGGGTGCCCGTACGTCTTCTACGTACCTTTCCAAAAGTGGAATTGATATGGCTTCACTTCCTTGGTTGCGTCGCTACCTGGGATGGTTCTACACAATCACACAACCCCATATTAGAAGCCAAATAATAGTCAAATACCAAAAATTCGTCAAAAGAATTCATTTGCCAAAATTTCACTGCTGGCGATCGATCGCTTCGCTGAGGCGATCGATCGCCTCAATTTTTGCTTCACGGCGATCGATCGCGCCAAACATGGCGATCGATCGCCTACCTCATATTTTGACACTGCCCCTCGGCGATCGATCGCGCCATTTCAGGCGATCGATCGCCTACTCTGTGATTTTGGTACTGCCCATTGGCGATCGGTCGCCTCATTTCAGGCGGTCGATCGCCTCGCACAGACTCGCGATTTCCACCATTAATGCACACCAAAACCATCCCAAACCATACCAAAACTTAAACCATCAAACCCACAACAAAAATAACATCATAAACCTCCAAAATACACCTCAAAACAACCATAAATCCAACCCTCAACCAAAACAACACCAACCCACAACAAACCCATTTCAAAATCATTCAAAACCATTTCAAAACTAAACCAAACACTATAAAATTACCAAGGATGTATCCATACCTCTTGGGGACTCTAAATCTCACAAAGATTTCCACCAACAAGCTTTTTGCAAGGATTTTCCCCACCACTTTTAGCCAAAAACGAAAATATGAAGAAATGAGGGTTTGGAGGGATGATTTTGGGGAAAAGGAAGAGTGATGGTTGAAGTGGGGTTGGGGGGTATTAGTGGGTTATTTGGGAATTAATTAAATTTGCACATCCACTATTAATCATGATTTATAAAAATACCCCAACATGGTATTTTAAAACATTGCACCAAAATCACAATTAAACTCATGCTTTCCATTTAATTGATAACCATAACAAATAAATCATGCTAATATTCAATTCTCCCAACATGCCCAACATGTACCCTGAAATGCACTCCCGGGTCACTCTTTCCATGTGACCATGCATTTCCCCTATGATAATTAATTCCAGCACATAATTAATTACCACCATAATTAATCATATAAACACAATTAATGCCCAAATCGCAATCAATTATTTCGGGGATAGCACACCTGCAATGAAGGACTTCAAGGCGGTAGCTTCTACCTATCATCAGAAATTAAAATTTCCAGTGGGTAGAGAAGTTGGGGTTCTTTGTGGTGACCAGAAGACAGCCCGCAGATGTTATGTGGACGAAGTAAAAGAAGACGTAAAGCGAGCTCGTCGGGAGGTTGGTTGTATTGAAAGAGCTGGGTATAGTGTTCCGAATGACAAAGGCATTCCCAACAGCTTGGATGAAGAACCTGAAATAATTGAGCTCGTCTCTACTGATCAAAAAGTAAAAATAGCCAAGGACTTGGAAATAAATATTAAAGCCGATCTCATCTCATGTTTAATTAAAAATGAGGATATCTTTGCCTGGAGTGCTCGGGATCTAAGAGAAATTAGACCAGACGTGCTAGAACATCATTTGAATGTGCTCTCGGGAGTCCAACCTGTAAAACAGAAGAAAAGACATTTTGGACCTGAAAAGGATAAGGTCATAAGAGAGCAGGTGGAGGAGCTCCTTCGGGCAGGGCAAATTCGAGAAATACAATTTCCAACATGGCTCTCAAATGTGGTCTTAGTACCAAAGAGCTCTGGAAAGTGGAGGATGTGTATAGACTTCAGAGATCTTAATAAGGCATGTCCGAAGGATTGTTACCCATTACCAATGATTGATCAGATGGTTGATTCAACATCAGGACATCAGTACTTGTGCTTAATGGATGCCTACCAGGGATATCATCGGATCCCTTTGGCTAAAGAAGATCAAGATAAAGTTAGTTTGTCACATCAGATGAGACTTTTTGCTATGTTGTTATGCCCTTCGGGTTCAAGAATGCAGGAGCTACTTACCAGTGTTTGATGGACAATGTGTTTTCAAAACAGCTAGGCCGAAATGTGGAAGTATATGTAGACGACATTCTGGTAAAATCAAAAAGTGGCACCGATCTAATTGCCGATCTGACTGAGACTTTCTCCACCCTTAGGTCTTACGGGTTAAAGTTAAACCCCCAGAAATGTGTGTTTGGGGTAAAAAGCGGAAAATTTCTAGGCTATATAGTGACAGAAAGGGGGATTGAAGCTAATCCAGAAAAGGTGAGAGCTATCTGTGAGATGTCTCCTCCAAAGAACCTTCAAGAGGTGCAACGCCTGGCAGGAAAAATATTTTCTTTATCACGATTTATTTCTAGGTCAGCTCATAGAAGTCTCCCCTTTTTTAAGATACTCCGGAAGGCTGGGAAATTTGATTGGAACGAAAAATGTGGGGAAGCATTTGAAGAATTGAAAAAATACTTAGCTGAACTTCCCATTCTGGCCAAGCCTCTGCATGCAGAGAGATTATACGTCTACCTATCAGCGACTGAGGAAGCAATCAGCTCGGTTCTTGTCAAAGAAAGGGAATCAGAACAACAGCCGATATATTACTTATCTCATGCCTTGAAAGATGCTGAGCTGAGGTATTCGGAGATCGAGAAGTTGGCTCTAATGTTGATCGTCACAGCTAGGAGACTCAGGCCTTATTTCCTATCCCATCCTATAACGGTGCTAACAAACAGTTCCCTGGGAAAAATACTCAGCCGCGCGGATGTCTCTGGACGACTTGTTAAATGGACAACTGAACTAGGTGAGTATGATATACAGTATGAGCCACGCACAACTATCAAAGCTCAGGCCTTAGCAGATTTTATTGCGGAGACTGTGCATCCCGAAAAAGAAGAAATATGGAAAGCATTTGTAGATGGTTCTTCTTGTAATGAGGGAAGTGGGATTGGGGTTGTGCTGATCTCGCCTACCGGAGAAGAAGTATGTTTGGCAGTTCGATTGGATTTCCGAGCTTCCAACAATGAAGCAGAGTATGAGGCAGTATTGACTGGATTAAGGGCTGCTCGAAATGTTGGAGCTAAGCGTATACATGTCTTCTCTGACTCACAGCCTGTAGCCCAACAAATGAATGGCGCCTATGAGGTTAGAAACGAGAAGCTAATCCATTATGCAAGTACCATAGAAAAAATAAAGGAGGGATTTCTAGAGGTAACATTCAAACAGATCCCAAAAGAAGAGAATAGAAAGGCCGACAGTTTGGCAAGAATGGCTAGTGCTCTCCGCGCTTGGCAAGATAGAGACGTGGTGTTTCAAATTGAGTTAACTCCAAGTCAGGACGTCCCGTCTGAATCTGTGGAAGAGAATGATTGAAGACAAGAGGTCTTAGACTATCTTACCAATGCTAAGCTCCCCACTGATACCAAAAAAACGTATAGACTCAAAAAGAGGAGTTAGAGATTCATACTTATCGAAGGAATCTTGTACAAGAGGTCTTTTGCGCAACCACTTCTGCGTTATTTGGGTCCAAAAGAATCAGACTACGTATTAAGGGAAATATATGAGGGGTGCTGTGGAAATCACCTAGGATCATATTTCTTGGCAAAGAAGGTGCTCCTTGCTGGATATTTTTGGCCTACAATTCAGAAGGACTCTACTGCTATGGTTATATCATGTGACAGTTGTCAAAGACATTCCAGGTTTCAGCATCATCCAGCGATGATGATGAAAGCCATTGTGGCAGCGTGCCCGTTTGATCAGTGGGGCATTGATATAGTAGGACCATTTCCAACAGGTAAAGCTCAGAAGAAATTTTTGATCGTAGCCATTGATTATTTCTCTAAGTGGGTAGAGGGCAGAGCCATTAGCCAGAATCACTGAGAAAGAGGTCTTCAACTTCATCTGGAAATACATTGTTTGCCGATTTGGTGTCCCGCGGAAGATCATCTCGGACAATGGAAGGCAATTCCAAGGAGCTCTGCTCAGGGCATGGTGTGAAGAGTTAAAAATCCATCAGGCTTTCACTTCTGTTGCATATCCTCAGAGTAATGGTCAGGTAGAAGTCACCAACAGGTCTCTAGTCCAAGGCATTAAAGCTAGATTGGGAAAAGCCAAAGGAAATTGGGTGGAAGAACTACCTAATGTTCTATGGTCGTATCGAACTACACCAAGAACGGGAACATGTGAAACCCCATTCAGTATGGTCTACGGAAATAAAGCGGTACTCCCAGCTGAAATTGGAGCGGAATCATTAAGAGTGCATTTCTATGATGAACAAAACAGCGATAGAAGAGCTGCTGACCTGGATCTGATTGAAGAAGTAAGGGAGGCTGCGGCCATCAGAATGGAAGCCTATCGTAATCGTGTGACGCGGATGTACAACAGACGAGTCATCCCGAAAACTTTCCAGGTCGGCGATCTCGTACTAAGAAAGGTGCAAGAGGTTCAAGTGGGCAAGCTAGACCCTAAGTGGGAGGGTCCCTTCAAGATTGTTGAAAAGCTAAGCTCAGGAGCTTACTACCTAGAAGGTCATAATGGGAAGATGATGAAAAGACCCTGGAACGCTTACCATCTCCGAAAATATTATTCTTAGTTCAGCTTTTTAAATTTTAGCAAACATTGTTTTTGTTTTTGGATGATATACTCTTTTATTATTTAAAGTTTTATAATTTTTGCCAGATATTGTACAACCAAGAACAAGGGTTTTCACCCTATCTTAGGAGCACGAGCTCAGCTCTGGGTATGCCAGGAGCATGGGTGTGCAACCTGCCTCATGAGCACGAGCTCAGCCCTGGTTACGCCAGGAGCATGGGTGTGCAACCTACCTCAGGAGCACGAGCTCAGTCCTGGTTACGCCAGGAGCATGGGTGTGCAACCTCCCTCAGGAACACGAGCTCAGCCCTGGTTACGCCAGGAGTATGGGTGTGCAACCTGCCTCAGGAGCACAAGCTCAGCCCTGGTTACGCCAGGAGCATGGGTGTGCAACCTGCCTCATGAGCACGAGCTCAGCCCTGGTTACGCCAGGAGCATGGGTGTGCAACCTGCCTCAGGAGCACGAGCTCAGCCCTGGTTACGCCAGGAGCATGGGTGTGCGACCTGCCTCATGAGCACGAGCTCATCCCTGGTTACACCAGGAGCAAGGGTGTGCAACCAACCTCAGGAGCACGTTTTCGACGAGCTCAGCCCTGGTTATGACAGGAGCAAGGTTCGCCATTACGTGGTGGATTATTAACCTAGGCCGAGCTACGTCATGCTTGCTCTTACCTGTTTAATGTTTGCCATTACGTGGTGAATTATTAACCTAGGCCGAGCTACGTCATGCTTGCTCTTACCTGTTTAATGTTTGCCATTACGTGGTGGATTATTAACCTAGGCCGAGCTACGTCATGCTTTGTCCTATCTGTTTAATGTTTGCCATTAAGTGGTGGATTATTAACCTAGGACGAGCTACGTCATGCTTTGTCCTACCTGTTTAATGTTTGCCATTACGTGGTGAATTATTAACCTAGGTCGAGCTACGTCATGCTTGGTCCTACCTGTTTAATGTTTGTCATTATGTGGTGAGTTATTAAATTAATCCGAGCTACGTCATGTTTAGTCCTACCTGTTTAATGTTAGCCATTACAGGGTAAATTATTGAGCTAGACCGAGCTACGACACTTTCAGTCTTGTCTAATTAAGCTCATCCAAAAAAAAAAAAAGACAAGAACGGTAAAACAGAACTAACATAAAAAAAAAAAAAAAACAATTCTGAGGAATTACAAAATTACATCTAAAGATCAGGGGGGAGAGAGGCAGCTACTTTCTCTACATCTAGAAAATCTAAAGAGACGTCAGGCACAAGATAGCCATGTTCTTTAATCTGGCTAAGACATCCCTGGAAACCAGCCTCAATAAAAGTAAGGAGTTTCTCCCCTACCAACTCCTCAGACTTTTGCTTCTCCTCGGCCGCCTCCTTTAGAGATTCAGCAAGATCCTGCTCAGCAGAGTTAGCTAGCCCTTTAGCTAAAGCTAACTCATTACGCAGCTCCCGGAGCTCAGCCTCATGTTGACGTTTCTGGGCCTCAATCAAAGAGCGAGCCTCGGCCTCAACGACGGTCTTCTTATCAATCTGAGCTTTCAGCTCAGAGACTTCTTTCTCGTGAAGAGATTTGGCCTCAGCAAGGGTGTCTTGCATATTATCAAAGACCTTAGCATCTTTCAAAGATTGTCTTCGGATGAAAGACGCCCTTGACGTAAACTCCCCCATCAAGAGCATAGCCTCGGTCAGACTGCTCCCAGTTCGGGTCATCGGGTCCCCCCCAGCTCAACTGGCTCATATAAAGGGCATCCTCCGTATTAGGCAGGTCACGAGCCACAGCTAAGGCAACTGTGCTCGGTCCTTCCCCAACTAGTCTGACACCACCTCGGTAGGCCTCCATCACCCGCTCACTACACCTCTCCACACGAGCTGGTGCACCCCCTTTCTCACCCGTCGAAGGGAGGTCGGACGGATCTGCACGTGCCCGAACTTGTCTCAGAGGCTGAGCTTCTACAGCAGTGGACCTTGACGAGCCCCCTGGAGCAGCTTGTCTTTTCCGGGAGAGCTGAGCTACATCCTCGGGGGGCTCTCACCTCCTATATCCATAATGGTTACTCCCTCGGCTGCTTGGGGTTGGCCCTGTTTTTGGTTCCTTTTTTGAATAGCTTTCAACACTAAGGAGCTCATAACTCTGTCTTCTGTATAAACAAATGAATAGCTCAGTCACACCGAACAAAAAACACTTGTGAGTAAAATAATTGTTAAAACGTGCTAGAACAAGTACCGGCTCTCCCCCTCAAGGTCAGATCAGCCGGACTCAGCCTAGCAAAACAAAGTAGATCCTCCACCAACAGCTTAGATGAATTAAAGCAGTGATCTCCTATGGCGTTCATTACATCTAAGAAGGAGGTGCTCTTTTTGAAATTTTTGGGAGGAGAAGGGAGAGCCGGGAGATGTTCAAGCCAATCAGAGCAGCAGACCCAGGCCTGAGAAGGCTTTACAAAAAAGAACTCATTTTTCCAGTCTTTGATTTTGCTAGGATAACCCCCAACAAATGCACAGCCAGGTCGGCTGGTGACATACCAGGGGCCCTCATCCGATCTCTTGATATGAAAAAAATAAGAGAGAGAGGGGTGGTCATAAGGTAAGCCTAACGCCTTAAAAATAACTACTAGACTACACAAAATTCGGAAGGAGTTGGGAGAGAATTGGCTAAGGTTTAGCTGGTAAAAACTACTGAACTCCTGAAAGAACTCAGGAAGAGGAAAACGTAAACCCCCTTCTAGTTGGCCGCGGTAAAAGGTAAAAAAAACCCTCAGGAGGTTGGTTGGATCGTTGAGAAGAGGAAGGGAATATGAACCATAATCAGAAGGGGCTTGGCTGAGCTGACGTATTTTGGCCTCATCTGACTCATCCAAGACAGGAACATAGAGTTCATACCAGGGATAATTGCCCGAAGGCGACTCTAATCTAAGACGAGGGCTGGCCTCCGTCATTTGAAGGTCGGGTTCAGTTGAGGTCCCAGCTTCCTGGGGAGCCTCAGTGCGCACCGCTTCTTCAATGGGCTCAACTCCCTCAGGGAGGGCAATCCCTTCGGGATAAAATGAACTGTACTGATCTACTTCTTTAAGCTCCTCGTCAGTTAGAGGGGAAGGAAACAATTGATCATGTGAAGACATTTTAACAAAAACAGCTGAGAAAAAACGTACCTAGGAGTTTTCAGAAAGAAAAATGGAATGCTAAAGAGGTCGGATCCGATCTGTTTCGAAAATTGCAAAAGTGGACAATGAGGGACCCAGAGCGGTATATATATAGGGAGACCTCAAAGAATCCCGACCGTTGATCCCTGATGCGCTGTACAGTCTAGATTAGCCTCGGGAATCGGGCGGGGAGCCCAACGGTCGTAATTTTAGTTCAAAATTCAAATTATGTAGCCGTTATTTCCCGCCTAAATCAAGTTTTGCTATTTTTTGGCTCGTCAGGATAACTCAGCAAATACGAGCTTCTGGTCTAAAACGTCAGCTCGACAGGGAGGGGGGACTGTGATACCTACTAAGAGATACCACCTGACGAGCCGACCTGGCTCCATGGTATATTTCTCACCTTTCTTCGCAAGACCTCGCCTACCATTCCGAACTCTTTGTGGAGTCCGACCTGTTTGGCCGACCTGTTTCGCCTCACCTGTTGCCCTTCGGTAACAGGTGAGCGACCTCTTTTGGGAGCCCGAGCTGATATGCCGAGCTCTTCTCATTTTCCTTGTTGCTGCCGGCTCTCAGCAAGGAAACTTGTCCCCCAAGATACCTAGTCCTAGATCTGCGGAGCAATATCAGAGATTTGATTGTATCCACAGGATCTTGACATATATGGGTAAGAGTTGGATAAACATGGAAAGAGTACTTGTTGTAATACAACTCTTAGGTCTCCGCCTATAAATACCAGGTTTGGGGTATCAATTAATCTCTGATTATTAATTGTCTTTACCTACCACATATATCTCCTTATATTCAATCGCCTGACTTGAGCGTCGGAGGGGATCCGTCGGAAAAACTTCCGACACCCTTCTCACTGTTATTTCGTATTTTCAGGTCATTGCAGAAGATCTTTACTGGCATCTCTGCTATTATATTGAGCGTTGGAGAAGAAAGAGATGTGAACCCCCTCTCTATTGATATCAACAAGTCACCGCAAATTTAGGTGATATCAGATATTCTTCACTCAAGTCTTTATATAGCAATAAGTTTTCATCAACCTTTACTCATTAAATTATCGCATAGGAAAATTTCAATGTTGTAGATTTTTAAACACTTAGATTTTTTTTTTAAAGGATGTAAAAAATTAAAAGTTGGGAAATTTCTAAATTAAATAACGTAATTAAATTGACTTGAAAAGCAAAATTAAATTACACCATTTTTTCTAAAAAAATATAAAAATGTCGATTAGGTTTTGTAAAATATTTTATAACTAAAATCGTTTAATATTTCTAAATATCTTTATCAGAAATATCAAAATAAATAAGAACCCAAAAAGCAAAAGAAAACACATCGTCAAAACCAAAAAAGAGCAAAAAGAAACAAAAAAACAAAAGAACTTCTTTCTTGATTCTCTCTTTATACCACCACCCCCACACTACTTTTTCTCCCTCAAACTTTGCCAACTTGCATTTGGAAGCCAGTCATGGTGGTCGCAGCGTTTAAAGTGGTGGCGATGTTTCTGTTAGTGTGCAGCGCCGCCGAATTCTCCGCGTCAGCTACATGGTGTGTGGCAAGAAGTGACGCCAGTGATCAGGCTTTGCAAACAGCTCTGGATTATGCATGTGCAAGTGGTGCTGATTGTGCTCCGCTCCAATCTTCAGGACTTTGTTATCTGCCAAACACGGTGCAAGCTCATGCCTCGTATGCCTTCAACAGTTATTATCAGAGAAAGGGGAACGCCCCTGGTTCTTGTTCTTTTGCTGGCACTGCCTCCATAGCTCAAACTGACCCAAGTTCGTAACTTTTAGCCGACAAACACATTCACATACATTTCTTGGTTGTTTTATGTTTATATGAGGCAGAGTTTATTGGTTTCTTTGCATTTCTTTTTTTTTTTTTTTTTGGGTGTGTGTGTGTGTGTTAAGTTTTTGGTTCACAAGTGATAGAGCACAATCATAGGATGTCAGTGATTCCACATTCATAGCAACTATTCACGTCTACAGTTACTGTAATTAGTCACTAGTTTCCAAACGAAAGGTAGCGTAGAGGGAAATTTATAAAATAGCAGACTTGCTATAATATATGGAGCTTAATGTTGGGATATAAACCAAGTGCATGAGCTAAAAGATGAGAGTTGCCGAGACGAGGATGTTAAGGTGGATATACAGACATATGAGTAGAGCGAAAGTTGGGGTTGCGTCTATTGAAATGGAATCTTAGATAGACGCGATTATGATAGTATGATCATGTAGTTAGCGGACCAATAAATGTGCAGTGAGGGATTGTGAGACCATCACAAATACACACATTAACCGAAAAAAAGGGAGATGAAAGAAGATTTGGTTGACAATGATAAAACATGATAAAATTCATTTAAATATAGATGATGATTTAGTAGGTGATAGAGCAATAGTGTAGGATGATCTATATAGCCGACCCCATTTAACGGGTTAAAGGTTTGATTGTTATTGTTGTTATTGTTTGTTTTTGGTTCAGGGTAATTTGGAATATTTAGTCTTTTCACGGCGAAGCAACCTGTTTCCATGCACAATAACTATGTAGGCATGAATGTTTTAGAAAAAAAAAATTCTTTTGAAGGTGTGCGATTTGGGATTTGTCTCGTGTATTCATTTGTTCTAATTCTTGGTTTTTGTGTTTAGGTTATGGATCTTGTGTTTATCCATCATCTCCAAGGTGCGTATTTTCCCTTGCTTGGTTTTAGTTTTGTTGTTCCTTTCTGAACCTATTGTTTCTTTATAGAAATTTGATTGTTTGCTTTTTTTCTTTTACCTACCGTGACCAAGAAAATATGGGGATGTTGTATCCTCGTTATTATCTCCTGAAGCTGGTGAAATTATGGGCTGTCAAAATGCTTTAAAATGACCGAAATATAAAACACGATATTTTACAAGTGTTTAAAAATGTATTTTAGTCCTTTGGTGAATAAATCTTAACAAAATCTCTGAATCAGCACTTTTAGTTTCAAGATGCTGATTTTTAGCTTTTTTTTCCTGCATGGATCCATAAATATTTGATCCTTTCTTCTCCTGTATTGTGTGAATTCTTTTGGAAATTCGTTGATCGCCTGGGACCATTGCTTCCTCTTCTTTCTTTAATATGTGTCACCAAATGTCTTCAGAATCTCTGCATGCGGGGATGGCGCAATTGTTCTTAGGCAGTAGTCTTTTGCTTTGGATAGTTTGATAATTACTGTCTAGATTAGCATCCTGAGGTAAGGACCTCCCAATTGATTAATACAATTGCAGCATGTAACAGGGCCTTGACAAGTGCTAACATAATTGACCTATGAATCTACAATAATTAACATCCATATTTGTATAATTGTATTCATCACATATGGAGCATAATACTATCAACTAACTCCATTAATTCAAGAAATGAGTTTCCATATTGGCAAACTTGTTATCTCCAAACGTGGAATTGTACATTGGGTTTCATTCCAAGTAGGAAATTGTTTTAAAAATGGAAAGCTTTTGTTATTGCCTTTTTTTTGGTGCCAATGAGCATGAAATTTGTTGAAAGGAAGTCGAAAGAGGATGGAATCAGATGGACAAGGAGATTTCAATGGGGATGAGCCAGAAATCTTATAAAAATTTGGAACGTGTGCTTCATAATATTCATAAAACTTGTCATGTTGTGTCTTTGAGGCCTTAGGAGAAAGTCTCTAGGACTGCTGAAAAGGTAGCTCTAGAGCTCGAGCACAATTAGGCTCCTCGACTTTGCCTCACTCTGAGTCGTTAGAACGTTTCTCTTTCTCCTGGTGGAAATGAATGATGAACTTAGGGGAGAACTACTATAATCAACTGCATGCAATCGTTCATGTCTAGCTTATCGGAAGTGACAAGATTCTCAAGTTTTTACATTGAAATTAAAGCTGTGAAGGTACACTGATGAGAAGAACTGTCATATGATATAAAAAAATATGCATGACTTTTGAACATATTCCATTGGATCGTGTAATGCAACCTCATTATAATTTTGAGGATGAAATTTTCCCCATATTTTCAGTTCCATTTTCTATAGGCTAACTTGTTTTCCCATTTGATCATCGGATGCTCTTGTAAAAACCTCTTTCTAATGTAATTACCTCCACTTGACTTTTTTTCGAGGCGGGACAATTTTTGTGATGTTAAGTAGGATATCACTTCAGCATATTCCACGGGTTAATTAGTACTCTCCTTATGCCGTGTTGTTGCTGTGCTAGAAATTTTTACAATTATATTGGACATGTCTTTTGTTGATCATATTGCATAAATAATGTTCTGAGTCATTTCTAGTTTTCCAGTAGAACTCATATGAACACAATGAAAACATCCAATTTGAATTTACTGGGTAAATTGTAAGTAAAATCAATGTATATTAAGATCTCAAGTTAATAGTGTCGCTCTACAAGCCTACTTATATTACTTGAAGAGAAAATAGTGATGCAGAAACTCTTGATTTATATGAGTAAGTTCTGAAAATTTTACTTTTTCATGGCTTAGTTTATCTTTTTCTCGTCATTCCACAAGCTGCATGCCTACATTCTAACATCCACGATTTTGCAAATTTTCAGCACTGCAGGAGGGATGGTTGCACCTGGAGGTACAACTACCGGCACGACCACACCAGGCTCAACTCCTAATTCGATTCGACCCCCATCACCACCAGGAACCACAGTACCACTGTATGGAAGTGGAGGGGATTTCACACCAGGCATAGGAACAGTACCGCCGGATTCCTCCAAGGCTAATGCTTCACCCAATTCTTTGTTAAAAACAATCTTGTCTCCAGTGACTTTCTTGCTCCTTCTTACACATATCTTTCAAAACTACGTGTATGCTATAGATGTATAATTTGAGACTTGGTTAGCATGGCTTTTTGTAGCGGTATTTAGGCCCTTTTGATTCTTGAGTTAATTGCTCTCTTCCCATTGTTGGGAAGCTCAAGATTTGCCTAGTTGAAGGCTGACAATATAGAAAATGGAAGGCGAGGAATTCTGGACCTGTACAAATTATTTGGATGGAAGAGGGAAAATATTGCGATTATTTATGTTCCTGAGTTGAGACTGTTGACATGTCCGAGGCAACAACACTATCACAAGTGACTTTAGAGTGACTCACTATGTTTACTACATTGCATTAGTGACACTTATTTTGGAATGGTCATTGAAATTTATATTCTTTTAGCTTTGTTTTGGTGTTTGTTTTTTGCTCGACTAAGGTTTCTGAGGCATCTCATTCATCATTGTGATGGTTGATTTACCACAATAGTATGAGGTTACCAGTGGGGCAATCAGGGGCGAATTTATTCTGTCTTGGGGGCAACTGCACCCCGACTCAAAAAAATAAATAAATTATAACTTAAAAAAAGTTAACAATTTGTATTTTGCCCCCTAAAATTGCATTTTACCCTCCAAAAATTGTATTTTTCTCCTTCAAAATTATATTTTGACATATTTGCTATTATTTTTTACCCCCTAATAAAGTTTTAGATTCATCCATGGTGCACTAGATCAAACTCGAGCTTCAATCAGTTGGGCTTTACAACGTATTTTAACTTTGACAATGTATCTATTAGAGAGTGCCAAAATACAAAATAGTAACAAATACTAAATAACAACAATAAAGATCATTATCTGAATAAAAATAAAAAACTACTACTTAGCCACCTATGATGCACGAATACGGATAACCGATACGTGGATATGTGGATACAGATAACTGTTGCACGTGATTTTCGAAATTTCTAGGATACAATACGTCTGGATACGGTAATTTTTTTTATTTAAAAAATATATATACATCAATACTATTTATAAGAAATCAAATTTCAAATACACAGTCAACATTAAACACATAAAATCAAAATAACAAAGTTTAAACTTCATCAAATCCACGATAAAATAGTAGAGTTTTAAAAACCAATTACTACTAAAATCAAGAAAGTTACATAAAAATATTGAGTAATCATTTAATCGATTGTCCTATCTCGATATATTGATCCCGAGCCATGAATTATCTATCATTGTAGTGGGATCTATCACACATCTATCCCGTATAGAATTTTCATCAGCAACATCATCATGGCATATCCAATATGTATATTGGCCATATTCATATAACTATCTGAAATTAAAATATAATTTTTAAATTTTGATACACTACATGGCGTATCCAATACGTGGAAATCAGAAGTATCTTAAAGTATCTAGACAAATATCCAAAATAAAAAAATTAATTTTTAATTCAGATACACCACATGACGTATCAGATATACATCGGGTAAATATCCGTGATTATCAATATCCAAAAAATATCGAATACACGATCTTAAAAAATTTAGGAAAATATATGCATGTTTAGTTAGCCACCTTTTTCGCCAGTTCAAAAAAAAAATAGATTAGAAAATAGAAACTAATATAGTAACATATTTATACTAAAGTCGAAGAAAGAATAGAAAAATAATAAACCGTCCCCCCTGCGCAGATCTGTTTTCTGGACACTTCGAGACGAAATAAAGCTAAAAGTTCTTCTGGTTATTCTAGCTCTAGGAGAGGAGGGACGGAGAGTAAAGGGATAAAAGATGAATATATTTAGATTAGCAGGAGACATGACCCATTTGGCCAGTGTCCTTGTTTTGCTCCTCAAGATTCACACTATTAAATCTTGTGCAGGTAACAATTTTTGGATCAGTTTTTTGGGTTTGTAGTATGCTTCTCTAGATCCAAGAAAGATTTAATTTATGTAGCTTGTATGACCGATTGAATACCCTCTTTTTGTAATTTTGTAATTCTTTACTGTGTGTTAGTTTTGAAAGGGTGATCGTTAGTTAAGGGGTGGAAATTGGAATGATGATTCTAATTTAACGAGGCAAAATAATTTGAAGGTGTCGGTGTGTAGTGCAGTAAAAATGACAAAAAAATCAAATAAAAATTATCGCTTTTTCCTTATTTTGGAGGGACGGCACCTTGCTGGTTGCATCAATGGGTGATAGCCATTGCTTTTTGTTTAATTTAGTGTAGGGATACTACGTTCTGCCTTTACGAAAAAGATTCATATTTACCATTTGAGGCAGTGATCTATGATAATATGGGAGGTTGCAAGGTGGTTTGCGATATTTCTTGTGGGCTTGCTTTAATTGTGTTTGCAGATTGGTGAGTTTTTAGGTTTAGTGATATCTCAAATCTTATCTGGGACGATTGATGTCATGAAGGTTATCTTCAGGTGCTACTTGTTTGCTTTACTGATTAGATATAAATGTATCTGGGAAATTTCATTCCTATGGTTCAGAACAACTAACATATGTAGTTAAAATTGGTCTTTTACTCTCTTACGTTATTGATCTTGTGGAAGTGATTTTGGGTGGGAAAGGAGTACAGTTAACATGGTCTTTTACTTTGTGGATATTTTGGGAGTGACTTGGAGTGATAAAGGAATGCACTCTTCTAGCCCTGCAAGACTTCTGGGTGCGGAATGATTTCAGAATATGCTTTTAATAACTATTGTAATGCTTTCTCACCTCATGAATCAGGGCATCAGGGACTGGTAGTCTTGTATTTCCTTATGGATTAGTAGACAGCAACTAGGGTTTTAACCAACTATTGTGGAACCTTTTTGAATCATCCGACCTGTGTTAGAGGATCTTCAAAGCAGTAATGTGTTCGGTTATCATCTTGTGAAGTATAATTGGTTCCTATGGCTCAAGTTAACTGTGGGCTACTTTGGTTTGGCATGTCATGGAACAGTGGTATGACTCAAGGTTCCGATGTTAAAAGGGGATCCAATAACCTGATTATATTCATTTATTGTGTTTTTCATGCAAATCATTAGGCTCACTTTATCACTTTATGAAAATAGTCCAGTCACTCGTATAAAAGTTATATATTAGCTTTTCATTTTGTTTGATTTTGACTTTGTGTTTTATGCATAGGCATCTCTTTGAAGACTCAGGAGCTCTATGCTATTGTGTTTGCTACTCGCTACTTGGACCTGTTTACAGACTATATCTCACTCTATAACACGCTAATGAAGTTAATATTTCTGGGAAGCTCTTTTTCAATTGTTTGGTATATAAGGAAACATAAGATCGTCCGCAGATCCTACGACAAAGACCAGGACACTTTTCACCATTATTTCCTTCTGCTGCCTTGTTTCTTATTAGCCCTGATAATAAACGAAAAGTTTACCTTCAGAGAGGTAACTTGGCATCATAGACATCTGTTACATGCCTTTATTTTATTTTTGTTTTCATGCAAATGTTTTATGCGTGTCCTTGATATTATTAATCAGGTATTTTGGGCATTTTCCTTGTACCTGGAAGCTGTTGCAATTCTTCCTCAACTAGTCTTGCTGCAGAGAACAAGAAATATTGACAACTTGACCGGACAATATGTTGTTCTTTTGGGGTAATTTATCTATCCACATTGTCATTTATGACAACTAAAGATCTAGTTGCATCAGTAGTTTTATATGAATTGAGTGTTTTATGATGGTAAATTGATTCTTGGTTAGAGTCACCTAATCAAGGTGGCTCAACTGGCTAGTTGGCGGTGGGGAGGATGGCCTCTAACTAGATACATGGAACAATTGTACAATTTTTGAGAAAAATATGCCTTCCCACCCACCGGGAAGTCGAATCTTTGGTTCATCCCCTTTAGAAATGGTCCTCTTTCTGGTCGTTTTAAATTTTGTCCTTGATTTTTAATACAATACATGTTATATATAAGTGTGCGTAGTATCTAGTAGTTTGTAATTCACTTAACTGCTTACATTCCAAGAACTATTATGGCAGGGATGCTCCTCCTTTATATGATTAAAATGAATATGCTGGTTAAGAGTGTTCCACAGGTCATTTCTTTGACAGTTAATGATTCTGGCAAGGACTGGATCCTAGAAAATGAAAGTAGAAAGTATTGATAATGATAAGCTACAAACAGTTTCCATCATATTGGGATTGCCCGCTAATGCAGCAGATGAATGAAATATATATATATATATATATATATATATATATATATATATATATATATGTGTGTGAAATGGTCATTGATTTTCTGCAATGCTCCAAATTCTTCTTACATGGTAGCTACACCCTCATGGACGATCAGGAACAACACGAATTTTCAAATATCATGTATAATTTTTTTAAAAATTTAAGTTGTCCCTTGGTACACCAACTCATCCTTGTCCTACCAATCTTGATCTTCTCAATTTTTTTTTTTTTTTTTTGAAACTGTGATCTTCTCAATTCTCACACTCGCATTAATTATATTGCGAGCGATTTAAGTTGATAAATACGCTTTGTCATGTTGTTACTTAAAGTTTCCAAGATATCCCAAAATTCTATTCTTCATGGTGACTGAAGTGAAATTTGGAAGTGACCCCGATATCTCGTTTTCTATATTTCAGAGCTTACCGAGGATTATACATTTTGAACTGGATTTACCGCTACTTCACGGAACCGCACTATGCTCACTGGATAAGTATGCCTCTCTCCCTCTCTTTCACACACACAACAGAAGCACATACAAAGCACAAATTTACGTAAAAGTTTCTACATATAATTTTTTTGATGATTAAAGTAAATTGTTATGCACAAACATTGATGCCAAGTTTGGTCGTTTCTGCTCCTGCAGCTTGGATCTCAGGGCTTGTTCAGACACTACTTTATGCCGATTTCTTTTACTATTATTTCCAAAGGTATTCTTTTTTCTTTTTATTTTGAGAAAAGCTCAAGGCTGTTTTAACATAGGCGTGATTATTTTTCATATTTTGCCGTTTCAGCTGGAAAAACAACGCAAAGCTCCAATTACCCGCTTGAGGTAGAGGGAGGGTATTTCTTTAAGTACTGATAACTTTGTTTTATTATTGCTTAATTCTGACAAGAAACGAAGCATTTTCGCCCATTATGAGATAAGTTTCCCTCATAGTTTATCGATTGTGGCCTCGAAACTACACTTTGTTATGATTTTACTGCTGTAAAGGGGATTGTAGCTCAAATAGTCAAATCTTTAGATAGGTTGTGAACATATTAGCGAATATACAGACATTACATTATTAATCATCAGATGTAATGCAGATATTATTTATTTGAATTAAAAAGTGTGCGAGGGACAAGCAATATGGCACTTTGAATTTTTGTAGGGAGACGTACTTATCATCTTGAAAGTCGGCTATTTTTTAGTTGGTGTTGCATTTAACATCTAAGTTCTTTAGTTCAACCTTACCGTTTATTCAGTTTTTGACTTTGTATATTCTTTGTGGAACAAGGATATTATGCATTCGATTCTTTTTATTGGCATTAGGGGTATGAACTTTATACAGAAAAAGGCGTGCCAGAATGAAAAAAATTAGATCATATGGGCTTCGAAAATTCATGGTTGGTTGAGATAATTTTTGTCAAATCTGAAAATACCCTCAATGGTTTTGAATTAAAATATCAGCTGAGCGAATACGAGAATATTATGTGTTGTGTATCCTATTTTGTGATTACAAAATTTGATAGGAAACATATGTTATTTGAGTTCAAATAATAAAATTCATACTGCAATTTTATGGTAAAATATATTTTATATACATTTATAAAAAAAAAAATTTAAATATATTTAAATACAAAATATTAATTTTAATAAGGGGAAGTTTATGCCGGTACACTAAAAGTTTGTTCATCATAGTCTGGGTAAAAAATATGCAATCATTTAAGTACACTTTATTTTGAAAAGACAAAATCACCCTTTAACATTTTCCCTCGTCTTTCCCGACTTCGTTCCCGACTTCTTCGATTCCATTCCAGACTTCATTCTTACTCTTCCTTTCATCTCTTATTTCGATTCCAATTTCCTCGTAAACTTCCATTCTATTTCTTCTTTTTTTGGGGGGAACATTCTGTGACTACAGATTTACATGGCTCCAAAATCAAACAAAAGTATTCGGGCAAAAGCTACAAGGAAGACGACAACACAAAGAAAAAGTTTGAGGAAGTCTGATATGTAATTGTTGGATTTTCGCTTCATAATAAATGGTTTTTCAATATTTTAGGGTTTTAATTTGGTTTATTTTCCGATTATTGTTGTTTGAATGATGTTGAGAATTTAGGGTTTGAATTTTTTCTTTTACAATTACGATTTGAAAGTTTTTTTCTAATTAAAGTTTGTTTCTTTCTTTTTCCGATTATGGTTTCTGATGCACGAAATATCCATGTAAATATATTTTTTATGTTCGAAAAATATTTGTTTAGTGGGATTTCATTTTAGCTCGTTTGAATGGTTAGTGTCAATGTATTTTGATGCACGAAAAATCCATGTAAAATATTTTTTGATGCACGAAAAATTATTTTGTTAGCTTCCAGGTATTTTTGGTGCACCAATAAGGAGTTGTAAAATCCATGTAAATGTATTTTTGGTGCACGAAAATGTGGGGATTACAAATGGCATTTAATATCTTTTTATTATTATTATTTTGTTAGTGTCAAAGTGTAGTATATAATCACTAACGCGTCCTTAATTGTTGTTTTCATCTCAGCATCGCCTCCGTCATCGCCAAGCGACCAAGATATAACAAAAAATTGGAACAAATCTGCATGCTAACATGCAGGCGGTGGTTTCAGACCTAAAGAAACTTAATATGCGGGAAGAACATTTGATAGTGTTGCATCGAACACCATTTTAGCTGATTGTGAATGGAATTCAGACTGACCGAGTGGTCCTTGATCATTGCAAGAAGCGTGATCTCCCAATTATGAAAATAATTTCTTGCAACAAAGATTTGTCTGAATTCACATTTGGGGATTACAGAGTGACAATCAATATCAATGATGTCCGTTTAATTTTTGGAATAAGAGATGGCATTGAAGACATTGATATGCAGTTGGTAGATTATTCACACACCTGATTCTTGAATAGGTGCTTCCCTGAGAAGGAGTCCAAAAGTGATTATAGAATGAGCAAGAGCTCGATTTACAAGAAATTGGCATCGAAAGTAGAAAGGCGTGATTCTACTACTGTACATGATGTTGCCAGATTGGTGACACTGTACTTGCTGGCAACATTCTTCATCTCTACAAAATCATCAAACCTGTCATGGGCATACACTGCCTTGGTGGATGACCTGGATAAAATTTGCACTCACAACTGGTTAGAACACATATTAAAGAATTTGTTATTCAGTTTAGTTCAATCGAACACAAAAAAACACTCTGGATGTGTTCCTCTAATTACTGTAAGTCGTTTTGTAATCCCCACTTGAAAATAATTTCTTTAATTTTTGTTGATAACATTTTTCACATTTATGTGTAGTATTGGTTATGCGAGAGGACAAACCCGATTGATCCAGTGGATGTGAACTTGGTCCCAAGGTTCATGAAATGGGATCTTGAAGATATACAAAAAGTTCCGGTCGGTTAAAATCAAGGAGCTTGACCGTGCTTACGTAAGTATTAGTGAACTCGATTTATTATGTATGTAAAATCACTTATGGTGCATGTATAATAACACATTAATCTACTGTAAAAGTAAAATGATGCACGAAAATTATATTGGTGCACAAACATTTTTATATTGGTGCACGAACATTTGAACTTATTATTGGTGCACGAAAGTTCTATTGGTGCACTAACATTTGAACTTGTACTGGTGCACAGACTTTTTTATACTGAAGAAACTCCAGGGTTTGCAATTCTTTCGTCATCAACATCAACTGTCAACACCGGACGTCTATAATCTTACACAGAACAAACATATTCATTTTATCATATTCATTACTCAGACAACATTTAAGGAGTCCAGGTATAAAATATTTAAAGGATATTCCATCAAAGTTGTAATCCTCCATTTACGAATTGCAGAAGATTTTAACTCAATGAAAGAAACGCTGGAAGTTACGTTAAAATCTTGTGTTTCCTCTCTAAATTTCAACAAAATCATAATTCCAAAATCCATCGCTTCCAACCAATGACATAAACTCGCATAAATTTAGAGAGTAATCTATTACATCTACCAAAAAAACTTACATTCATTTCCCTGAATCGGTCGATTCCATCAGTTTTATATGCTCCGAAGAAACGTATCTTGCTACCTTTTCTTCGATTCAAAGAAATTTCAAATTATAAAAAAATTAGCTTCTTCGATTCAAAGATTTTTGGTGCAAAGTGTTCGAACTTTTATCATGCCTCGATTCAAATGTAGTAGATTTTACGTGCAGATGATAAAAGATTATTAAGTAAAGAGTTAATAAATTAGGTTTAAAGTTTTTTTAAAAGGGTATTTTGAAAATTGGAAAAGACTTTTCCAAACTAACTCTTTAAAAATGGACTTATATAAATACAATTATCTCCTAAGTTTATTTTTTTGTAAACGTTATTTTTTGCGACTTCTTTTAATTATATTTTTGAAAACAGTATCAATATACAATTTTCCCTATTAACAATATATAAATTTTCATTTTGTATCAAAATTGTTTTTAATATAATCACAAAAATCCATTATAAAATAATATTCTTATTCAAAGTAAATTAAAGAACATTAAATTATTGGAGTTCATACATAGATAAAAAAAAATCATTAGATTTTTCTTTTAATATATTTTAGCTGAGTATATGATTTATTTATTGAATTGAAATTATATTAATATAACTACTAAATTATTATTATACTATAATGTCGTACACATCTCATTTATAAGACGGGTAGAACACCTGTCAAATATTATTTCAGGAAAAAAAAAAAAGGAACACACTGTCGAATACAAAGGACTAGATGACACGCCACCGGCGAGCCAGCACCCAATTCTGAGCGAGACAACCGCACGGTGAAGGAAACACATTGTCGAATACAAAGGACTAGATGACACGCCACCGGCGATCAAGTACCCAATTCTGAGAGACACAACCGCACGGTGAAGCAGAAACACTTTGACAGAAACAGTAATAACACGAAGCAAGAACAAACACGCAAGTATTAACTACATGAACAAGAAACAGCACATTTTCATCGTTGCGAATAGGAAAGCCAAAGCATGACCTCACAAGTCACTTGGCACCCTTCTTGACAGCTGCCTTCGTCACCTTGGCTCCAGTCGGTTCTTTCTTTTCCACACTCTTGATTACACCAACAGCAACAGTCTGACGCATGTCCCTTACGGCGAAACGTCCCAAAGGTGGGTACTCCGAGAAAGTTTCAACCACCATAGCCTTTGTTGGAATCATCTTGACTATGCCAGCATCACCGTTCTTCAAGAATTTAGGCTCTTTCTCGATCTCCTTGCCAGATCGACGGTCAATCTTGGTCACAAGCTCGGCAAATTTGACGGCAATGTGAGAAGTGTGGCAATCAAGAACAGGGGTGTAACCATTGCCAATCTGTCCAGGGTGGTTCATGATAATGACTTGGGATGTGAAATTCGCAGCTTCCTTAGCAGGATCATCCTTCGAGTTAGATGCAACGTAACCACGCTTGAGATCTTTAACAGCAACATTCTTAACGTTGAAGCCAACGTTGTCACCGGGGAGCGCTTCAGGGAGGGACTCATGGTGCATTTCAACAGACTTAACCTCCGTTGTCAGCCCTGTTGGACCAAAGGTAACAACAATGCCAGGCTTGATGATACCAGTTTCAACTCTTCCCACAGGGACAGTACCAATACCGCCAATCTTGTACACGTCTTGCAGAGGGAGACGGAGAGGTTTGTCTGAGGGCCTCTTGGGCTCTTGGACCAAGTCGAGAGCCTCGAGGAGGGTTGGTCCTTTGTACCAGTCAAGATTGGTCGACCTCTCAATCATGTTGTCGCCCTCAAAACCAGAGATAGGAACAAAAGGAATCTTATCAGGGTTGTAGCCAACCTTCTTCAGGTAGGAAGAGACTTCCTTAACAATTTCATCATACCTTGCCTTGGAGTACTTGGGAGTTGTAGCATCCATCTAAAATACACAAAGATTCGTGATAAGTGAGTAAGGAAAAGAATTGCACAATTGATAACTTAAAACTATTATTCTCAAAGAAAGAGCAGCGTAACCAGAAAACATTTAACCTAAATAAGAACAAAGCTCAAGTCAACAAATCTTTAGACATAGCACTCAAACTTTAGACATAGCACTCAAATAGAATACAAATATCAGACGGAATTTAATCTCAATACTGCAAATGCTAAAAAACCTCACAGAAAAAGGGTAAGAATAAAACTTTTAACGACATCATTTAGTAGGAAATGCATATATAACGATTCAAAAATTGCACAGCCATGTTCACTCCAAAAGCTGATCAAAACACTAATAGGGAACTCATGAAAACAAATACCACTAGCATAAAAATATATAAATGACAAAGCTGTATACCTTGTTACAGCAGCAGATCATTTGCCTAACTCCAAGCGTGAAAGCCAGAAGTGCATGCTCACGGGTCTGACCATCCTTAGAGATACCTGCCTCAAAACCACCAGTGGTAGAATCAATGATGAGCACAGCACAATCGGCCTGAGAAGTACCAGTAATCATGTTCTTAATGAAGTCACGGTGACCAGGAGCATCAATGACAGTGCAGTAGTATTTGGTAGTCTCAAACTTCCACAGAGCAATATCGATGGTGATACCACGCTCTCGCTCAGCCTTGAGCTTGTCAAGCACCCAGGCATACTTGAAGGACCTCTTGTTCATCTCCGCAGCTTCTTTCTCAAACCTCTCAATCACACGCTTGTCGATACCACCGAGCTTGTAGATGAGATGTCCAGTGGTTGTTGACTTTCCAGAGTCGACATGGCCAATGACCACAATGTTTATGTGAAACTTCTCCTTACCCATATTAGCTCTTGAGAATAAAACTGCAGTAATGTAAATCACGGTGAATGAGTAATATTCATTCAATATAAAAAATAAGATGGTGGCAAGGTTCTTTAACCTAATAATTTACAGGTATATTTGTAGAAGTTTGACTCAAAAATTACTGGAATAGTCAACTAACACACATGGTACACAAAATTTATTTTTTAGCAATTTGCAGAAATTAAAGACACAAATTTGGTGAATGGAATCACAAACAAAATTTAGCCTCTATTATCCAAATAATCAATTTTACTTTTCACATTATAAAATAACAAACGTTCTCAGCTAACAATCAACGTTCTCAGCTAACAATCAATAATATGCACTAATCATTAGCAACATTTATTTAATATAATATATAACATATTAACAAGCTTCCACCTAAAATATCCCGAAAACATCTTTTAAGGATTCGAACTGTCCTCTAACACCGGGAACAAAGATCGACAAGTTAAACCGATCTACAGATATCCGAAAGGTAATTTTATGGGACTACTTTAAGAAATTGAAAGACCTTACTATAATTGGTACAAAACTACGAACCAAAAGAATGCCTCGATTTGAAATAACAAGCTGCAACGAGAAGCAGCTTACAACTATAAACATGATAGAATATTTGGTAACCTTGATGATACATATTAATAAAACACAAATCCTCAAAATACTAACAAGTCTGATAACAACTCTTGCACAATAATTTTCAATTGCAAAAAAGCGTAAATTATCAGCAAACCCATAAAAACAATCCAATAAACAGCTATTTTAATTTTAACCTATCAAAAGCACAGAAAGATGATCTGAAACAGAAATATGGCATGATTAGGGAGGTAACTTAGTTTACCTGCTGAGGAGACTGAGTCGGTTTAGAGGATGCGACTTGTGATAATTTTGAGGAATGCAACGTATTTATATTGCAAACGGGCGAGCAAACTAGGGTTGGGGTAGATATTTTATTCACATATATCTGCCCTTATTGTTGGCCGTGGAAAGACGGTTTAGTCCTTCGCTAACTTAGGGCCCAATCCCCCATTAGATCAATTTCATGTTCAGTCATTCCAAAAAAAAATTAAAAAAAAAAAGTTAATATATGGATAATATCCCACTAAAACATATGAAATTACGTCCTTCCCCTTAAATTTCTTTTTCTTGTTCGTCCATAAATATTAAAAACTGAAATGATCTTTTAAAGTTTTATTGATAGAATGATATTATATATTTATCTACTATATATCAACAAATTACTGAATTTCCTCCTGCCATGGCCAAACAAAGAGGTCAGAGCGACGTTAATTTCAAGCTTTGTTTAATCTTTTGCTTCTTGATGTCCAAGCAGCACTAGTTAAATTTGGTCAGATTTTTGTATATAAATCATTTGTAATAGAAAATTTCTTATCGTCACTTGCTAACTTGATGCCCAAGCTGTATTACTTGGGTCTCATTTAAAAAGTCAAAACTCATTTTCTTCTGATCTATTGAGTTGGTGTCTACATATGCATATATATTTAGAGTTGACATAAAAAAAAAAAAAAAACCAAAAAAATTTTCAAGTTTAAATAAGCAAGATTTATAGACTAATCAATATCTGTACCCGTTCAGATGCAACGACAGACCACGAAATTACATTAACAGACTCAGTCCATTCCATTCTCATCTAAAATAAACGACTAATACAGCTAGAATAAAATAGCACAGTATGTTTTCAGGTATTCAATTTCATAAATGGCCAACCAAATAGCTTATTGTTACAGCTATTGGCCGACCAAGGAATATGCTTATGGTTTGATCACACTGAGGGAGCATGAGTTTTATTCCGGGGAAAAAAATCAATTTTATTTCATAATGATTTTCAAAAATAAAGTGGGGACAAACAGAGCTATCCGTACATGTCAATGCCTCTAAAAGAAGTGCGTGACAGACTTACATCCCTGATATTTGGCCTATAGTCTATAGAGACCCCTTCGCAAGGAAGATCATTACATGGAGAAAAAAAAAACAGGAGAGTCTATACTACCCGTGGTGATTAAAACCAAAATTTGGAACCCATTGCTTTAAAATAAATTTAGTTTTAAGTTATGGAAGGCGGAATTACAGTTACTAACGGATAAAAAAGATCGTGTTTACCAACGTCATGTATCACTTTTATATTGGCTCCATATAAACAAATCATCTTCCCTATCATTAAACTTCGAAGGGCTTCCATCTTCTGCCAAGCCTTGTCCTCCTATGTCTTCCTCTTTCTCTTGTCTCTCGATCTGCTCATTTTTTGCTTCTTCATCCTCCTTCACAAATCACAAATAGATATATATGAATTGTAACTGTCGAAGCCACAAATATCAAATATTTCGCATTTCAATCATATTGAACCATTAGATCAAGCAGTTAATGGGATACTGTGTTGCAGTGGCACCACAAAATATCAATAAAAAAAAGTTCTATGCAAAGGCTTCAGGACATAAAAACCGGTTATAAGTGAATGGACGTGTCAGAAACTATAAATATTAAATACTTTGCATCTATCTCAACTTAAGAATTCATATGATGCAATCATCCAATATTTGGGATAAAGGGAAGATGGCAATTACATTTACATCAGAAACATCCGGAATCCTCTCATCCTCCACATCATCGACTCCCAATTCGAAAGAGCCATCTTTAACAGCATTCTCGTTTTCTTCAGCTGCTATTTGTTGTAGTCGTGCAATCACTGTTTCAAAATGGGAATGATCTGCACAAGAGATAGCACTAAACATTATCTAAAAGAAAATCAGCACATTTAAATGTTTAATGTCCCCGAACTTCTTAGGCAAAATCACTTCCTCCAAACCCTACTTTTAGATAGAGGGTGTCAGAAATTACAGCACAAGCCTACCTTTAGCACGGTTGGTCAAAGCATCACGAAGCCTAAATGGTTGCTGTCGTTCCTCTTTTTTGTATTTCAGCTTTACTTGCCTACGTGTACGACCAGGAAAAAGTTGTTGAATCAAAGAAAGATCCGTCCCAAACTGCCTCACACCCTATAGAGAGAAGCGGATACAGATAGAAATCAACACTTGATGAAAGTCTTCACTGCAAATGAGATTTGAGAAAAATTTCCCCACATAGGAAATCCTACTGGCGAGTTTTGAAAGAAAATGTCATGCATATGCATGAAATTGACTTGAAATTACTATAGAAACGCGGAGCGGTTGAGAGAAGTATAACCCTGTCCAATAGTATAACCCTGTCCAATTTAACATGCATTTGAATATGTAACTCATGAGAAATGAATCGATTTCCGTCAACAAGGGAATGAATCACAGCAAGATTGCTATTGGTCACTGTATCTCTAATAATCTTTTTGAACAATTGAATTGTCCCTCTATTTGAACTATGTTCAGTTCTCCCACTAATATCCATAGAAAGTTAGAAACCAGCCTCTCACGGTGAGATCATTGCCAAATCTAGTCTAATGGCCCAAGTCCTGTGTTCTTCATCAATCGGTATAGAAATCATAAATTAATCTCTCTGTGTATCTTGTTATGGAAATGTATTCAAGTGCTAGAGACAAATACCTCATAGAACAACTCAGTGTCCTGTTTTGACCATCTTGTGATTGGCGTTCTATCCATGTAAGTCTGATAGTTCAAATAGATGCTGCTCTCATCAACCCTGGGACTTAAATGTCCATCATTATCTTCATTGAAGAACTCATAAGAATCATCATGGCTGCAAAACACAAATAACAAGAAGCATGCTATGATGAGTTAGAGTATAATATAACAGTCCAACAACAAGCTTGAAACATACCGAGTAGTTTCTAGCATAAAATCAAAGGGACTTGATAATGTTGATAAAACTTTTTCTCAAAATAATTAGGAAGGACGTATAAAAACATTGTACTAAACGAAGCCTTCATAAGATGCTACAACCAAAAAAACGTGAACGGCGGAAGTAACATTTTGTTAATCTGAGCTCGAAAAATTGGAAATATCATATATGCAAAAATAAAGAAATAACTAAGAAATATATAATATCACATGAAACCAAGAAAACCAAGTTCGTCACTTTTACAGGAACTTAGAAACCCGCATTTCAGTGGAAAATAATGTCAAGATTACGACTGACTAGCAAGACAAACTAGAAAAAAGAATATCATGCTTTTCCCACACAATCAAGATTATGACTGACTGGCACTATTATGTCAGGCCAGTTCCTATCATCTTTATAATAGTTAGAATCCATGAATAGACAAACAAGTGCAAATTACTAATGTGCCGCAACTCATTTTTAAATCATCATATTAACTTTAAAATATCCATTCCACCAGGATACAAGAAATGTGGTAAATTCATATTGGTAAGATGCTGAAAAATTGAAATCAAGGAGATTATTCAATAAGATATCTATCTCAGCTTCAATACGAACATCAGATGTATTAACGAATTGATCACCCACTATTCCTCACCGTATGATTTTTTGCAAGAACAAATTACAAGAAGGACCTCAATTTAGCAATTTCTATTCTGAAGCAAACTAAAGTTTTTATAATACCTACTTTTTTCTAAACAAGCATCATGAAATTCAACATCCCCACTGACTCAACGCATGCCAAAGCAAAGACGATACATCAATACTTTCCAATTTCTTCCTGGAAAGTTTATAGCAATAAGATACAAGACTTCAAGAATGTGGATCCAAAGATTTTGCATTCAAACAGGAGATCACATGTAACACTAATTAACTATGCCAAGTGATAGAGCTATTTGTTAGCACTTGGCATGTATTAGATTGAACATCTTGAGTAGGATTATGAATGACATATTATTACCTCGGTTTTGTTGAGGGTGCACCGGTTACTGACTCTTCTTTTTTCTGCATAATGCAAGTCAAAGCATCACAACCTCCAGTGTACAAAAAAATCGACCAGCTAAATTGACAAGAGCAAAAGTCTACACTGTGCACCGCAAGTAGAAGTAGCAGCAATATAAATATTCATAAGGCTTTTTTATATTTCTCTCGTCACTGTTCAATATTTCATGCATCCATAGTAAAGAGCTCCAAGCTAAAAAAAGAAATGATGTACAACATTCTTACCATATGCCGCTCCTTGTGCTCTGCAAGCAGAATTAAATCCCGAAGAGGCACCTTTCGGTAGTCAATATCATCTTCAGGCGTTTCAAGCAAACACTTGTCCACTATATCACAAAGATTTCTGGTCAACAATGTTAACAGGTATCCAAACCAAAGCTCTCAGTCTAAGATTAACAACTACCTTTCCTTCTCCGAGTAGAATGAGAGAACTTTTTAGGCTTTGCAGCAACATCCTGCTCTGAGGCTCCCTTGGAAATCTTCCGCTTTCTAGCAGCTTTTTCTTTATCACCATCTTGTTTTTTAGACTTCCTCTTCACTTTTTTTGTCGGGAATTCACTTTCCACCTGATATTTCTCATTGTTAATGTTGTCATCCTCTAGAGCAGAACTGGCAGGACATTCATCTGAAGACACCCTACCAGCAAGAATCTCATCTTCTGACTCATCAACTAGTTCACATAGATTTGTTTTGGTTTTCCTTGGCCTTAAAAATGTAACAGGTTCATTCTCTTGGGTAGATGTGAAAGTGTTCCCTTGTGGTTGACAAGAATCTGATGTAATAGGAGCATCATTTGTTCTTGTCTTTGCCCTGCGTGAAACCTAGTAGGTATACATCCAAAACACAAGAATATTCAGTAAAGTGTGAATCACAGACCGCATATAACTAGGGGGAAAAAGATGTCTACAAATCAAACAGTAAATAGCTTACAAGTTTTGCAGGAATTTCAGGGACGTTGTCCAAATGGATGCTTGTAACCAACTGATTCATTTCCACGAGATTCATGGATCCATCATTCACAGGCAGTTCAGAGGTAGCATCAGCACAAGTGCTATGAGCAAATCCTATGGATGAAAGATCGAGAACATCCTCATATTCAAATGCAGGAAGCGGTTCCTTGTTAACAAAATTAATTTCAGGGGAAACCTGTCGTGAACAAAATGGACTAGAAACAGACTCGATTCTGCCTTGACATATCTCTTTCTGCATTTTCATTTTCGGCTTGGGGTGAAATTTTGCAGTTATCTTGTCTGCCCACCAGTTACAATATCAAAATCTCGTATTAAAATAAACATAAGCTTATAAAATAGCATAAAAATTGTATACCAGATCTGGTTATTAACTCAGACACGTTTCCCAAATCCATGACATCCATTTCCTGCAGTTAAACCAACTTTCAGTGCAAGTACAAACTATTGAACGGTCAAGGTTTATAGGTTGAGAAAAAGTGAAGAGAACTAGCATATAGTTTCTAACATTGGTTTCCACTACTTCATTGTCCATATGACCAACTCCATCGCTACTCAAAACTGTAGGTTCCCCAGCAGCCAAAGGATACGATGGAGCATCAGTTGCTTCACTTGTCTGGATTGAATCATCGACAGATGAAAGGCCTGGAATAGCAATTCGTTCTCCACTATGAGAGTTGGGGATAGTGACGAGCTCTTGACGAGGAATAGTACCTTCTGTAAGGGTTCATGTAATTCATGTTATGTATTAAGTATCTATTTGATCACCAAGGTCATCAAAAGGGAACTAGTCAAGTATCAAGCACTAACTTAAGAATAAACGATATCAAATAGAAGGAACTTCTTTCTCACCGGTATCAGAACTAGCGTGAGGAATAAAATCATCAAAGGAATCCAATCCAATAAATAAATCAGCACTCTGAAAATCGGCAAATATATGTGTCAGCATATTAAATCAACAAATATGACAAGACATAAAGTACTCACCTCACTGACCGACTTCTCCATGCAAGAATGCCAGCCTCCACTGTCACTGGGAACGATATCAGAACCAGAATGCAGACTAACAGTTGGGTTGGCAACCTTTTCGTCCAAGAAGCTCACTGCTCCATAATCCCACTGATCATCTGTAAGGACACCAATTATTTTCCCAAAGCCAATAGTAAAAAAAAACAGGAACCGACGATAATATTGCTTATTTTCTGAATAAATAAAACATAAACCATCTTCAATTTCATTTAGATGACTAGACCCAACTCCGTCAAGAAATACTAACTATGTTCTGCTGACTTTGCAATTGTGGCAGGCTCACTTAACTCACTCTCTACAGCCTCATTTTTTAATACTGCATGAGAGGAAGAAAAAGAACTTGGGGTAGAGTCATTTCTTGGTGTCCGTAACTTTGCCTTGGGCTGGAACTTTCCGGTGGGTCGAGCTGCAGAAGTGTGGAAGTTAGTGTCATCACTTACTAATTAGTAAAAAACCACACCAGAAAGAAAGGCATCGAGAAAACTAAACATTTTACCATTCTTTATAGCTCCAACAGCAAAAATATCATCCAATGGATCCAAATCAATCCCCATCTAAGAATGTGATTCGTCACAACGAATTTAGAAAGTAATACCACCTGGGCAAAAAGCTAAAGGCCCAAACAGATCAACAAAATAAAATTTTCTAAAAGACGAGAGCAAGAGAAAGATCGAAATCAAAGAAATATAAGGGCATTTTTCGTACACACCAGCCACATTAGAAAATGTAAACCAATGACAAAGCTGAATAAATATTTATCCTTCGTGCTGATCCCATAACACAAAAATTCCCAAAGTACAATTTCACATAGATTGCACGTATGCCCTGGGTCTTAGTTAACGAACATGCAAGTAAGAACAATTTATTTAGCCAGTTGTGAATTAAAATTCATTTATTTCTACACAGTGAGCCCATCTTAGCAAGTAATTTTTCCTAAATCCCATAAAACCTTATGATAATAAGTATGGTTCGTCGGAACGCCGTTATAACGGTCGGAACGGCCGTTCCATAACCGGAACAGCCATGGCCGAGTCAAATTTCATACCTGGAACGGAAGATGCTCAAAAACGCCGATAACAACGGCAATAACTGTGGAACGGCCGTTTTTTGTGGAACGGAACGGTTTTTCGGCCAAATCGTAAAGGAACGGCTGTTTTTTGTTTGCAGATTGCAGATTTAGTGTGTGTTTCTGTAGATTTATTGTGTGTTTTGACGACGAAGAAACGATGCTGTCTATATCAATTGTAGGAGAGTGACTATTCAGGGCCCACAATTTTAATTTAACTAATAACTAATATGAATATTTGTTTTAAAATCTTAACTAAAAAATTACCTAATAAATATTATAAAGTATTTTTTTGCGTGTAGTAGATGAAATTATTTTAAAGTTAATATTATAAAATAGTTATGTATTTATTTATTATTTTATAATGAATACATAAAATTTATATTTTATACAGTCATTATTTGGATCGCATTTAATTATATTATAATAGACTTGTAATTAATTATTTAACTTGTTAATAATTATTTTTGTATAATAAAGTTTATCCCACATGAAATTTTATTAGATTTAGTAAATATTTTTCCTAAAATATTCAAATTATTTTGAATTTTTTAAATAATTTTATTAAAAAATCCGTTATGTTCCCGTTCCGTGAAATACCATTGGAACCGAAAAGGTAACCATCGTTCCCGTTACGGTGAACCATGATAATAACTGATAACTTAATTATGCATATGAAAATCCACAAAGTAAACATGATCAGCACCGAGATGGTCAAGACGCAAACAAAAAGGAGGATTCTCGCAGTGACCAATGATTGTAGAAAATTTTGCAGCAAGCTTACAAAACAAAAGTAAAGTCCTTTTCTTCACCAAGTACATTCCCAACAAAATAAAATGTTAGTTTAATATTTAAAATCCTCATTAGAAATAGAGTTGTATTCACAAAAACAATAGCACGATGTTACCTAGTCTGCAAATGAAAGGATTTAGAATTCAAAGGGTTGAACAATAGAAAAAATTGGATTTCAATAAACCGTGTAGTTCAGCAAACTATTACATTTATATAAGGTGATGACAAATTAGTTACTCCACATAGTGGAGAAAGAACTTAAGTTCCCTCAACAGCACCCTCTGGTTTTCAATATTTTAAAATCTTAAACGCTGGCGCTCGCCCCAAAAAAGAAATAACTATACTAACCACTAGGCCAGAAAATAGGGCTACAGAAAAAATATTTCATGGAAGTCCGGACATCTAACTCTACAATTCCATTTAATTTCCATTACGGTGCTCAAGTTTACGAATAAATCATAAAATTTACTAAAAGGCCAAGAACAGTTCAGTGTCATCAAGTTCACCCCAAAACCCCATGTAACCAATGTCAAATTCGCATGTGCATTTTGCACGAAGATCATACCACCCATGATAGAGATAAGAGTGCATAGAGGTTGGGACCGTTCTATACCAATAATCTAAAGAAAAAGAAAAGTAGAAAGAAAATGAAAGAATAGTAAAATACACTACACAACCATCCATTGCTCTGACCAACTCAGAATCGTTATTTCCCCAAATTACCAGGACCCGTAGAACAATTCAACCCTACAGATCAATTTTTACATCTGAAGTGAAAAAAGGGAAAATTACCGCTGAATAGGAGAGAATAAGAACAGAGAGATAACAACGCTCTCCACCATCTGCGGTTTGGCTGTTCTTCTCTTCCTATTATATAATATCCTGAGCAGTGCGGCTGTGTATATATTAGGGAAAATTTCGGACCAGTATCAAAACATAAAAGATTTTTCAGTCCAGTCCACCAAATTATTTGTTTTTCATTTAAGTGCGATTGAGTGTAAATTACTAAATTACCCCCATCTTCTTCCTTTACATGCATCGTCAAAAACTTTCTTCTCATTTTCATCGCTTCTGTTGTTTCTTGTCAAATCATCGCGCCTCTTCTTCTTCAACGCTAAAAAATTTTCCGGTCATTCCTCAACCATTTTCATTGAAATCGTTCAAAGTTTCCTATAAGTTTTCAAAAAATTTATCGAAATCGTACAAGTATTTTTACTGTAATTTTGTCAATCCTTCTGAGGAGAAAACCTAATAATATGGCTCCAAAATCAAAGAAGATTCCTCAAACCAAACCACCAACAAACAACAAGGGAAAGAAAAAAGGTGCTCCAAAATCTGGTAATCATTAATATAGCATATTAAACTATTTGTGTGTTATTGTAAGTGCTTGTGTCTATAATATATGAGTACTATTGTGTAAGACCCCGCTTACGGTAATCAAAATTAACAAGATAATGATGATATGACTCTAAAATTGTGATATAGTTTCTATAAAAATTTGGGCATTGTCTCCTTATAAATTGGACTATCCGAGAAAAATACACTCCACCATAAACATCCTCACATCATAATCCAAATATAAACGTTCCCAGCCAGGGAAATCACAATACTTTTCAAAATCAAAACAATATATAAATTCCCAGCCAGGGAAATTATTTAAAAAGGAGAGATAGTTATAAGCAATAAGGAGCCAAAATATTACAATCCAATGATATGATAACAATAATTCTAAACCATTACACTATGGACATCTAGTTCAACTCGATCATGCCACTCTTCTAGACGCCTCAGTACTATCTCCTCATGCCTCCCAAAAGCTAGACTTGTCACCTGTTTCCACAGAAACAGTCCCCCCACACGGGTGAGCACACCAACATAATAATCACGATTATATAATGAATATGCCATTCATAATTCACAACTTATAATCCTGTACTCCCTGAGTATATCTAGACGATGTAAGATTTCACCAACTGATCCTGTTCTCACAACTCCACGAGTTATCATTTTCATAAGATTCACGATATTTAAATCAGCCTAATCACCATTTTCATAATATCACATCGCACGTTCTAGCGGCGACCTTTATGTCACAATAACACATCGCTCGCTTAAGCGGAGACCTATACGCCACATTTCCACGTCGCTCGCTCCAGCGGCGACCTATTACCGTAACTATACATAACTCATTCTCACAGTGATATAAATAACATAAATACTCATCGCCCGTTCCCAACGGTGACCCAAATATTAAAGTACACATCGCATGTCACAATGGCGACCCAGATACTCCAAATACACATCGCACATCATAATGGCGACCCAAATACTCCAAATACACATCGCTCATCATAATGGTGACCCATATACTCCAAGTACACATCGCACATCATAATGGTGACCCATTATACTTCAAATTCACATCGCACATCATAATGACAACCCACATACTCCAAATACACATCGCTCATCATAATGGCGACCCAAATACTCCAAATACACATCGTTCATCATAATGGCGACCCATATACTCCAAGTACACATCGCACATCATAATGGCGACCCAGTATACTCCAAATTCACATCGCACATCATAATGGCGACCCAATTACCCCGAATACACATCGCACATCATAATGGCGACCCAATATACTCCAAATTCACATCGCACATCATAATGGCGACCCAAACTACTAGAACGACACATTGTTCAATAATCACAACATACAATATATTTATCTAGGCTCGTACGTCACCACGTACCTTATTATCTGTAGTCGCAATCAAGCTACCATCCTTTGTCCGGAAGCTCAAGAAGGTTGTACTTAAATCCTACAGCTCAATATGAATAATCAATATCAATACTTATACATAAACAACCTTAATTGTCTATGACGATAGCATAATTCGATTCACATCAGCAACAAAACTCGAGTTAAAACATTGAGGGAATCGATCAAACAAAGGGCAGAATACTCTCCCAAAAATAACAGAATTTTGAACCCTTACATCAAGAGATTTCACACAAATAGGAAGGAATTTTGACCCCAAGCAGCAGCTTAATTCCACCATAACAGTAGCATAATATTGATCCAACACACTAGAGTTTTCGGACCCCTCTCAGCCCGATTTTTGAAACGTAACCATTACGATTATTGGGTCCAACTAGCAGCATATTATTGAACCAAAACAACCTGAAATTTTCGAACCCACAACATTAAAATTTTGAACCAAAAGCATGGAATTTTTGAAACATTACAGTAGCAAGTTTTTGGCCAAAACAACAGCCTAAAATCTTAACGAATAGGCAGCAGATTTTCGCCCTAAAACTGTGTAAAACTCGCCCAAAAACAACAAAGAAGTCGAACCAAAATAGCAACAATCTTTTCCCCAAAAATATCACTCAAAAATTGCACGAGGAAGGGGAAATCGAAAATACAAGAGAGGTGAATAACTAAGGAACAATATAGCAACATACACACACACAAACCTGCTGAGAACTCACGGCTGAAATGGAAACAAAATCTTTCAGTGCGGCTGGGAGAAAGGCGACGCGAAGAGCAAGAGAGGGAACCGATTGTTTTTTGTGTGTGTGTGTACGAGAAGAGTTTGTGTTTTAAAATCTCCAACCTAGTTTTAAATTAACACCATCAATTCCATCTCTACGCCTTAATGATTTCATTTAAAACTCAACCTCAAATAAAACTAATATAATTTTTAAGTATATCCTTGAACTTGATTTACACTATAAATTTACACCGGAATTATTTATTACAATTGCGGTCCAAAATACGATTTCCAAGAATTAATTTCACAATAACTCATAATTAACACAATTATAGTCAAATAATTAATTGTAAATTATTTGGGGCATCATATTGAATATCTTATTAATACCGCATTAAGAAATGTTTTTAGTTTTTTATTCTAAAGCAACATGAGTCTATCGGTGCACGTAATTAATATGCACCAATTGACTCTGATGGTGCATTTATATTATATGCACCAATTTTTTAAAATTGCAGTCTGTTGTATTAACACCGCATGAACAAATTGAGACCAATTGAACATGTTTTTTTAGTTTTTAATGGTAAAGTGTTATGTACATATTTGATATGTAATAACGATGCATGTAAATACACAAGCATTGATTTACAGTTGGTTTCTATTAATGCATATGTATAATACACGCACCGAAGAAAACAGTTGCATTTATCCAACATGAACTACTTGAATGTATCGGTGCATATAAATACACATGCACCAATTCACATTTTTTTCTATCGGTGCATGTGATTTCACATGCACCGGTAGACCATTAGTTGCATTTATTGTCATGTGATGCTGGAACAAATCTTTTATAATGATTTTACTTGATATGTACCAACGATGCATGTAAATACACAAGCATTAATTCACAGTTGGTTTCTATTGGTGCATATGTATAACACATGCACCGATATAAAACAGTTGCATTTACCAACATGCGAGGCTTGAATATATCTTTTGTAATGATTTTATTTGATATATACTAAAGATGCATGTAAATACAGAAGCATTAATTCACGTTTTGTGTTTTTATCGGTGCATGTATTTACATGCACCGATAAAAAACACAGTTCCATTTATCCAACATGTACAACTTAAATCTATCGGTGCATGAACAAATTGAGACAATTTGTATTTGTCTTTGGTGTACTCACTCCTTATGCTAAAGTATCCTCACTCAATGGTGCATGTTAATGACATGTATTAACACCTCATTAACATGCACTGACAGACTATCATTGTTTTAGTTTTTTAACTAACATAAAATTTTCTCTCAGTTACACCTCCATCATCACCAAGCTCAGAAGAAATTAGAAAGAAATGGAATAAACAAACCACATATCGGGCCAACCTACAGGCAGTTATAACAGAGATAAAGGCACTTGAACTCAGTCAAGTTCACGTCAGAGTGCTAATGAAGACACCGTTCTGTCCTTTACCGAACTCCATTTTTTCCAACATAATTGTCCTCGATAATTGCAAAAAGTGTGACATATTAGTAAAATTGGCTGCTTCAACAGAAAATCTTAAGATTTCACATTCGGAGTGTATACAATGAAAATCAGGACAAATGACGTGCGTATACTCTTTGGAATAAGAGATGGTAAAGAAGATATTGATATGCAGGATTACAAACGTACGGAATTCTTATATAGGTGCTTTCCAGAAAAGAAATGAGATAAAAAGGACATAAGGATGAGAAAGAGTTTAATCTACAAAAAATTGAAATAAAGGCACAAAGCAACATTGATAATGATGTCAAATACGTTGCTCGTTTGATGAATCTATACATTCTTGCAGCCTTTTTCATATCAACAAAATCATCGAACGTTCCATGGGCGTACACGTCGGTTGGACCTGGACATGATTTGCAGCTACGATTGGTCCAAACAGATATTGAATACATTGCTCAACATCCTGACTCTAAAAAACACTCCGGTTGTGTTCTATTATTACCTGTAAGAAGCACAAAGCAACATTGATACTGATGTCAATTACGTTGCTCGTTTGATGAATCTATACATTCTTGCAGCCTTTTTCATATCAACAAAATCATCGAACGTTCCATGGGCGTACACATCGGTTGTTGGGGACCTGGACATGATTTGCAGCTACGATTGGTCCAAACAGATATTGAATACATTGCTCAACATCCTTACTCTAAAAAACACCCCAGTTGTGTTCTATTACTACCTGTAAGAAGTCTTTATAATCAATCTTTAAACAACAATTATTTCTTAATGTTTTTATAATAACATCGATTCTATATAATTTGCAGTATTGGTTATGTGAGAAGATAGAGCTCATAAATCTAGTTCAGCCTAACCTTATCCCAAGGTTCCTTAAGTGGAATCTTGAGGATTTTTAACAAAAGGATTCAAAACATTGACATCAAAGAGCTCGCCCGTGATTATGTAAGTTTTTTGTACATTCAATTTAACTATGCTGGTGCTGTTGGGATATGCCCTAAGACAAGTCATTAGATGATTGTTTGTGACATATTCTGTAATATGATTTTATGAATGGCAATTCATTATTATATATTATTCTTTTAACTGTGCATTGTGAATTAATATATATGTTAATGTCCTTAGAATATAATTGTATTATTCTTAAAGATGTCCCTAGTCAAGTATTATCATGAATAGGATAATGATAATACGTAGAGACTAGTATATGTTGATCGATGAATTGTTCATTGATATGAGATATCAAATCAACATATGGGTACATGTTAGAGAACGATGTACTGGACAGACCCACCATGAGAATGCAACATGGATAGTTATATGATCGTCATATGCAATTCTCATGGTGATAATAATGTATGAAATCCTTATGACTTGTGATCATCAGAGATCCCAACATAAGGAGTTATGTATCTTGATATCGTCAAACGTTACCCGTAACAGGGTAATCTATAAAGGCGACTATTGGATACACTACGAATTATGTAGAGGGATGTTGACTGATCGAGATAGGATTTGTCCCTCCTATATAACAGGAGATATGTTTGGCCCTTGATCAAGTGAGAACTAAAATGCATGGCCATGCTCGAATGAGTCGATATGAGATATCGAGCTTATTCGTTTATTCTAGTTCTACTTGGGGATCAAGAAATAAAGATTGGATATACGAGTATGACTATTCCATGACTCGTGTTCAATCTAAACACAAAGGACAAAGGGATTAAGTTACATGATTAATATTATCACAAGTTCTAAAGGTTATGTCGAGTCATTGACATTCTTGTAATTTGGGTAGCATCGATGTGTTGCTAGATACCGCTCAATGCTTGCGACATAAAATGAGATTTTATGTCACTGCCAACATTACGAGATCCTATCGGGTCGCACAAAAGATTAAATCGATAAGGGAAATTAAATTCATTGGATGAATTAATTAATTAAGAAGAGTCTTAATTAAGTGATTAAAAGGTTTTAATTAAATCATGGGTTTGGGCCCATAAGACTTTAAGAAAGTCTTGAACCTTAATTAAAAGCCTTATAATATAAATAAGAGGTTTTGATTAATTGTTAACAATACTTTCATATCATTGTTTGATATCAAACCCTAGCCTCCACTTCAAGCTCCTCTCGGCCGCCTCTTCCTTCACTCCTCACGGCCGCCGTCGGTTGTGCTAGGGTTTTGGTTGGCCGTCGTTAATCGGTTTTGAACCGAGAGCTCGATTTTGGTTTAAGAACTTGTCTAGTAACTTGTTCTTAAATCCCCTTTCGATTTGATCGTGTGGATACCGTAGAGACGAAGGTGAAAACTTTCGTTTGTGACTCGGAGTTCGTTGGACGTGCTGCTCCGTGGAATCTGCTTCAAACACGCTACAAGGGTGAGACCTTCGTATTACCTTAATCCGATATGATAACCTATGTATAGATCCGGTGTTAGTAATCCTAAAAATTTTATTCCGCTGCGCTGTATGCTCATGGGATTACTTACAGTGGTATCAGAGCCGTGTACAAGGCTCATATCGGATCTATGTGATTAAATTGTGTTAATCATATTAGAATTAATATTGCATGCTTTTAAAACTGTTTAAATTCATATATGATATGAAATTAATTTTAGTTTATGAAAATCATCGTATAATTGTATTTGATATAATTGGCGAATAATTGTATACGATACACGAAAGCGTAAAATCGAGGTGTTATCCCATGCATGGCTCACGGCAGCCACCAAAGGATGGCTAGGGTTTCGAACCCTAGTCACCTTGGCTCACGGCCGCCGCATGAGCTAGGGTTTCGAACCCATAAGCTCGTGCATGGCCATGCAGCCGCCGAATAAGGGCTAGGGTTCGGACCCTGGCTCGTGCATGGGTCAAGCCGTCACACTATCTAGGGTTTTGAACTCTATTGGCTCGATAAAGTATTGAGAATGTGCAAGTTGGTTCGATCATGGTCCACGGAATTATGAGGGTCGACGGCTACACCACATGAGGGCTAAGTTTTTTTTTCGAACCCTTGGCTCGAGATGGTTAAGCCGTCACCGTCATGAACCGTCCATGGTTGGATCGTAGCTTGTGGCTCATAAATTTCGTTGTTTCAAGCAAGTTGGCTCGATAAAAATAAAGATGGTGCGAGGCGGCTAGGGTTTGGAACCCTAGCGCCGCCGCCGCTCGAGCCATGGCTCGGCCATGGGCTAGGGTTTCGAACCCTAGGCCCACTATTGGTCCAGCCGTGTGCTTCATGGTTCGAACCATGGTGGTTCGTGTTTTAGTCGCTTTAGTTCGTGGCATGTGATGTCCCGAGCGTACGATATTTTTTCAAAAATTATTTTACAGTTTTAATTAGAATTAAATTTAAAATGTTTAGAATTTAATTAATTAAATGTTAATGCATGCTTTATGTGTTGTTTGAGCATGGTGCGTGGTTATAGCCCTTTGACCTATTAGATAGGATTTGTGGATGTTTGTAATTTATAATACGACCTGCGTGTCGTGCCTTTCTCTATTTCATTCTAAATGTAATCCCTCCCCTATGTTCCCCTCGAATGTGAATCGAGGAATTCTATATCTTGTAAATAGTGTAGTTTATTTTATTGGTGGTGATCAATGAAGATGGAGCATCGTGCCGGGATGAGGAGGCCATTCACAAATTGGAGCCAAAGGAAGGTGCTTGTGAAGTTACCTTAGGTTGACTCATAGGATTTTCTCATTGGCTTGAGAAAATCATTAGTATGGGCTATAACCATGTCACGTTTAATCATGTATGTTGATGCATGATTTATCTTATGTTTTAATTTGATAATAGTATTACACATATATGTAGATATGTATACAACTATATGTAGTGGACATATTTTAAATTATCAAATTAATCATGAGATCAATAAATCCCTCTAAATATTAAGTTTTAGATGCCTTCCAAAATAAAAAGTACTCGTCAATAACTTCGATTGTACATGTGTGGGTTTGCCAAAGCAAAGCACCGTGGCAATCTTAGTAAGGCGCGAAAGGATAAAAGTGATATCCGTTATACTTTAATTGGGTACGACTTAACTAGGTTATCTCAATAGGATTGGGAACCTAGAGGCATGGGTTGAATTATAATTCATTTGATGAATTGAACAAAGTGTTGTTCGTCCAACTATCCAAGAATTATATGTGATATAATTGACAAAGTGTTGTCTACCTAAATAACCGAGTCTTGGGCGATTAGCCAAAGCTAACTCAAGATTAGGCGAAATATGGATCTTGGCCCACTAAAGGTTTTGAGGGTTGATATTTTTTAAACAAAATAGTGGGAGTATCATTTAATATAAGACCATGTTAAATGATTTAAATCATAAACTTATTTTGCATATTTATATTGTAGATATCCATGGCAACTAACAACGTTACTAGCACTTTATCACTGCGATCGGTCCTTGAGAAGGACAAATTAAATGGGACGAATTTCCTAGACTGGCATAGGAACTTGAGGATAGTCCTCAAACAAGAAAAGAAACAATATGTCCTAGAGGAACCCTTACCCGCTGAGGAACCTCCCCTAACGGCTACAAGAACCGAAAAGGATGCTTACAAGAAGCATCAGAGTGACGCACTTGATGTTGGGTGCCTCATGCTTGCCACCATGAACTCTGAGCTTCAGAAGCAACATGAGGAAATGGAGGCGTTCGATATGATCGAACACTTAAAGCAGTTGTACCAACAGCAAGCTAGACAAGAGAGGTATGACGTCTCTAAAGCGTTATTCCAGTGCAGGATGGTAGAGGGAAGCTTAGTTGGAACTCATGTGCTCAAGATGATTGGGTACATTGAGAATCTGGACAAGCTAGGTTTTCCATTGGACCAAGAGTTGGCCACCGATGTGATCTTGCAATCGTTGCCTGAGAGCTTCGGTCAATTTGTAGTAAATTACAATATGACTGACATGGAAAAGACTCTACCACAGTTGCTTGGTATGTTGAGAACATATGAAGCAAATACTAAGAAGACTAAGGCCACAAATGTCCTTATTGTGAATAAGGGCAAAGGAAGGGCCAAAGCAAAAGGCAACAAGAAAGCAAAGAAGGTCTTTGCTAGATCTAAGCCAAAGTCTTCTGCACTGAAGCCAAAGGGAGGGATAGCAAAGGAAGGGAACTGTTTCCATTGCGGTGAGACCGGCCATTGGAAAAGGAACTGCAAAGTATATCTGGAGGATCTAAAGAAAGGAAGTGTGACTTCCGCTTCAGGTATTTTTGTTATAGAAGTCAATTTATCTACTTCTTCATCATGGGTATTAGATACTGGATGTGGATCTCACATTTGTGTAAATGTGCAGGATCTCAAAAGGAGTAGGACATTGGCGAAAGGTGAAGTTGATCTCCGAGTTGGAAATGGAGCAAGAGTTGCTGCATTAGCTATAGGAGATTATCATTTAGCTTTACCTTCTGGTTTATCACTGATTTTGAAAGATTGTTATTTTGTGCCTTCTATTACTAAAACATAATATCTATTTCTTGTTTGGACAAGTATGGTTTTTCATTTATAATAAAGGACAATTGTTGTTCTATTTATTTAAATGATATGTTTTATGCAAGTGCACAAATGGTGAATGGTCTTTATGTATTAAATCTTGATATGCCTATCTATAACATAAATACTAAAAGGATTAAAAATAATGATTGTAATCCGACTTATCTCTGGCACTGTCGCTTGGGCCACATAAACGAGAACCGCATATCTAAACTTCATAAGGATGGAGTATTAGATTCATTTGATTTTGAATCATATGAAACATGCGAATCTTGTTTAATGGGCAAGATGACTAAAGCCCCTTTCAAGGGACATGTTGAAAGGGCAAATGTTTTATTGGGACTAATACATAGTGATGTATGTGGACCAATAAATACACAAGCTAGAGGTGGTTTTCAATACTTCGTTACATTTACTGATGACCTCAGTAGATATGGGTATGTGTACCTAATGAAACATAAGCATGAAACCTTTGAAAAGTTCAAAGATTTCAAGAATGAAGTACAAAACCAACTTGGCAAGAGTATCAAAATCCTTCGATCAGATCGAGGAGGAGAATACTTAAGCCAAGAGTTTCATGACTATCTAAAGGAGTGTGGGATAGTTCCACAACTCACTCCTCCGTATACTCCGCAATGGAATGGTGTATCCGAGAGGAGAAATCGAACCTTGTTAGACATGGTTAGATCAATGATGAGTCATGCAGATCTTCCGATATCGTTTTGGGGACACGCTCTAGAAACAGCGATTTTCTTACTGAACCGTGTTCCATCTAAATCAGTGGAAAAGACACCATATGAGATATGGACTGGGAAGCGTCCTAGTATGTCTTTTATGAAGATTTGGGGTTGTGAGGCTTTCGTTAGACGTCACGCCACTAACAAACTTGGACCCAAATCTGATAAGTGTTTATTTGTGGGGTATCCTAAGGAAACGAAAGGATACTATTTCTATTATCCCACCGAGAACAAAGTAGTTGTTGCTCGGACTGGTGTATTTCTTGAAAGAGAATTTATTTCTAGAAAAACCAGTGGGAGAAAAATAGAACTTAGTGAAGTTCAACCACAAGAAAACACTGAACCTGAGATTGAGATGGAAACAGAGCAGGCACCACAAACTGTTGTGGAAGAAGTACCTGCTCAAGAGACACAAGCCCAGCGTAAGTCTGTAAGAGAACACCGGGAGCCACAGAGATATGGATTTCTTGTGACTCAACAAGGTGACTTACTACTTATTGATGAGGATGAGCCGTCATCTTATCAACAAGCTATAATGGGCAATGATTCTGAGAAATGGCAAGAGGCCATGAAATCTGAGATGGAATCCATGTATGCAAACCAAGTATGGACTTTGGTTGATCCACCTGAAGGGGTACGACCCATAGGGTGCAAATGGATTTTCAAGAAAAAGACCGATATGGATGGTAACGTACAAACCTATAAAGGTCGGCTGGTTGCAAAAGGATTCAAACAAATTCATGGTATTGACTATGATGAAACCTTTTCACCAGTGGCCATGGTTAAGTCCATAAGGATCTTACTTGCAATAGCTGCATTTCATGATTATGAAATCTGGCAGATGGATGTCAAAACAGCTTTCCTTAATGGAAATCTGCTCGAGGATGTGTACATGACACAGCCCGAGGATTTTGTCGATCCAAAGGATGCTGGAAAGATATGCAAGCTACAACGATCCATTTATGGATTGAAGCAAGCTTCTCGGAGTTGGAATCTTCGTTTTGATGATGCAATCAAAGAGTTTGGTTTTATCAAAAATGAAGATGAACCTTGTGTCTACAAGAAGGTCAGTGGGAGTGTAATCATTTTCCTAGTGTTGTATGTAGATGACATACTTCTTATTGGAAATGATATCCCTGCCTTGCAATCTGTAAAGATTTGGCTAGGGAACTGCTTTTCGATGAAAGACTTAGGAGAAGCCACCTATGTATTAGGAATCAAGATCTATAGAGATAGATCAAGAAGGCTTCTTGGTCTAAGACAAAGTACATACATAGACAAGGTGCTTAAAAGGTTTAGCATGCAAGAATCCAAGAAAGGATTCGTGCCTATGACACATGGTATTTATCTCTCGAAGGAACAGTGTCCTTCAACACCAGATGAGAGACAACGCATGAGTAAGATTCCATACGCGTCAGCTATTGGATCTATCATGTATAGCATGATATGTACTCGTCCCGATTTATCGTATGCTTTGAGCATGACGAGCAGATATCAAGTTGATCCAGGTGAAGGTCACTGGATTGCTGTCAAGAACATCCTGAAGTACTTGAGAAGGACTAAGGATACATTCTTGATTTATGGAGGTGAGGAAGAGCTCAATGTAATGGGTTACACTGATGCAAGCTTCCAAACCAACAAAGATGATTTTCGGTCGCAATAAGGATATGTGTTTTGCCTAAGATATGCAAAGTACCAACAGATGATAATGTATCTGACCCATTGACGTAGCCACTGTCACAGCAGTAGCATGATCGTCATACTAGATCTCTAGGCATTAAGAGTATGTCTGATTGGTCTTAGTGCAAGTGGGAGATTTGTTGGGATATGCCCTAAGACAAGTCATTAGATGATTGTTTGTGACATATTCTGTAATATGGTTTTATGAATGGCAATTCATTATTATATATTATTCTTTTAACTGTGCATTGTGAATTAATATATATGTTAATGTCCTTAGAATAATATTGTATTATTCTTAAAGATGTCACTAGTCAAGTATTATCATGAATAGGATAATGATAATACGTAGAGACTAGTATATGTTGATCGATGAATTGTTCATTGATATGAGATATCAAATCAACATATGGGTACATGTTAGAGAACGATGTACTGGACAGACCCACCATGAGAATGCAACATGGATAGTTATATGATCGTCATATGCAATTCTCATAGTGATAATAATGTATGAAATCCTTATGACTTGTGATCATCAGAGATCCCAACATAAGGAGTTATGTATCTTGATATCGTCAAACGTTACCCGTAACAGGGTAATCTATAAAGGCGACTATTGGATACACTACGAATTATGTAGAGGGATGTTGACTGATCGAGATAGGATTTGTCCCTCCTATATAACAGGAGATGTGTTTGGCCCTTGATCAAGTGAGAACTAAAATGCATGGCCATGCTCGAATGAGTCGATATGAGATATCGAGCTTATTCGTTTATTCTAGTTCTACTTGGGGATCAAGAAATAAAGATTGGATATACGAGTATGACTATTCCATGACTCGTGTTCAATCTAAACACAAAGGACAAAGGGATTAAGTTACATGATTAATATTATCACAAGTTCTAAAGGTTATGTCGAGTCATTGACATTCTTGTAATTTGGGTAGCATCGATGTGTTGCTAGATACCGCTCAATGCTTGCGACATAAAATGAGATTTTATGTCACTGCCAACATTACGAGATCCTATCGGGTCGCACAAAAGATTAAATCGATAAGGGAAATTAAATTCATTGGATGAATTAATTAATTAAGAAGAGTCTTAATTAAGTGATTAAAAGGTTTTAATTAAATCATGGGTTTGGGCCCATAAGACTTTAAGAAAGTCTTGAACCTTAATTAAAAGCCTTATAATATAAATAAGAGGTTTTGATTAATTGTTAACAATACTTTCATATCATTGTTTGATATCAAACCCTAGCCTCCACTTCAAGCTCCTCTCGGCCGCCTCTTCCTTCACTCCTCACGGCCGCCGTCGGTTGTGCTAGGGTTTTGGTTGGCCGTCGTTAATCGGTTTTGAACCGAGAGCTCGATTTTGGTTTAAGAACTTGTCTAGTAACTTGTTCTTAAATCCCCTTTCGATTTGATCGTGTGGATACCGTAGAGACGAAGGTGAAAACTTTCGTTTGTGACTCGGAGTTCGTTGGACGTGCTGCTCCGTGGAATCTGCTTCAAACACGCTACAAGGGTGAGACCTTCGTATTACCTTAATCCGATATGATAACCTATGTATAGATCCGGTGTTAGTAATCCTAAAAATTTTATTCCGCTGCGCTGTATGCTCATGGGATTACTTACAGGTGCATGCAATTTAATTATGCTGGTGTATGCAATTTAACTTGTGCTGGTGCATACAATTTAACTATACTGGTGCATGCAATTTAAGTAGACTGGTGCATGCAATTTAACTTATGCCGGTGCATGCAATTTAACTATGCTCGTGCATGCAATTTAAGTAGACTGGTGCATGCAATTTATATATGATGGTGTTGTGGCGCATGCCATTTAACTACGCCGACGCATGCAATTTAACTTATGCTGGTGCATGCAATTTAACTTGTGCTGGTGCATGCAATTTAATTATAATGGTGCATGCAATTTAAGTAGACTGATGCATGTGATATCACATGCACCAGTCTACTTAGTTGCAATTATATAACATGTGATGCTTGAATAAATCTTTATAATGATTTTACTTGATAGGTACTAACGATGCATGTAAATACACGAGCATAAAACAAAGTTACATTTATCTAACATGAACAACTTGAATCAATCGGTTCATGTAAATACACATGCACCAATTCACATTTTTTTCTATCGGTGCATGTGATTTCACATGCACCGATAGACCATTAGTTGCATTTATCCAACATGTGAGGCTTGAATATATATTTTATAATGATTTTACTTGATATGTACTAACGATGCATGTAAATACACAAGCATTAATTATCATTTTATTACTATCGATGCATGTGATATACATGCACCGATAGTTCATTAGGTGCATGCAATTTAACTATGCTGGTGCATGTAATTTAACTAGACTTGCAACAATTCTATTGCAGATACTAAAAACCTCTGCAAGTTTCTTTGAAGAAGATGAAATGCTCAAAAAAGCCATTGCTTATTCTCACTTGAAACACAAAAAACAGCTGAATATTTGACAACAGCGGACTCCACCATTGCCGGAGTCCTCATGGAACTGAAGGAACAAAGTACAGAGGAAAATATATTCAATGGTGAATACATTGAAATGGAGGGCAACATGGTGGATGTAGCTATTGATGAGGAACTAGCCCAGAACGAAGAAAATGTCGTCAATCTGTCTGAAGAAATGAATGAACGTGATGCCACACAAGCCCAAAAAATTCTTCAAGCTGCATTACTTGTAACAGAGATTGAAGAAATGAAGGCGACGCTCATGACAAAGGATAATGAAATAACAGAACTGAAGAACATTGTTGATTCCTTTTTATCATGAGCAAGAAACAATTCCAACACCGTAATTTTTTGAATATGCGGAACTAACAGCCGAGCTGGAAGAAACAAAAAACAAATCTTTTTCTGAGAGATGAGCAAATGAAAGAAATTAAAGACAATTACGAAGAAATGAAAAAAAGAAAGATGAGCTCGAAACTATAATAACACAGCTCTATGCGGACCTTGAAAGGGTAAATGAAGAGAATAATTCACTGAAAAATGAGCTTCTCAATGTCAAAGCTGCCTACTTCATCATTAATGAAGAAAAAGAACAGGTCTTTAAAGAAAAGCAAGAACAAACATCCATTGTCAAGAGGATCAAGAAAAGGGTGGACCGGCAGCAAAAAATGGAGATGGACCACACATACCCTGATAAGAGGAAGGCAAAGAGGACCAAGAAAAACGACGAATAGGGAGAAAAAAAGGATGCAGAAGTGGAATCAATACAAAGTCTGAAAGACAAAGGTACAACTAATGATCCCATAGATCTAGAGCTGAGAGATGATGATTTCGTCAGCGACAATAAACAAAAAGGGAAGGCGAAAAAAGACAATGGACCGCTCAAGTTCAAAACCATAATGCCTACCATGAAGCTCTTAACAGCAGATGAAAAGTCTCACATAATGAATATAAACAAGACTCATGGAAAATGGTACGTCTAATTTAATTAAACAACACTTCCTTGACACCGACTCTTCGACTGTGTGTATGGGACTTATCTGGAAAGACAAATTCACCAACATAAATTTATTTGTATCGGATATCGCTGAAATCCTTCACTATGTAAGTCAATTGCATTATACTTTTCTAATGATTTTGCTTGATACACAAACATTAATTTACATTTGGTTTCAATCGGTGCATGTAAATAACATGTACCAATTCACATTTTTTCTATCGGTGCATGTGATATCACATGCACTGATAGACCTTTAGTTGCAATTATATAACATGTGATGCTTGAATAAATCTTTTATGATGATTTTACTTGATATTTACTAATGATGCATGTAAATACACAAGCATAAAACAAAGTTGCATTTATACAACATGAACAACTTGAATCAATCGGTGCATGTAAATAACATGTACCAATTCACATTTTTTTGTATCAGTGCATGTGATTTCACATGCACCGATAGACCATTAGTTGCATTTATCCAACATGCGAGACTTGAATATATCTTTTTTAATGATTTTACTTGATATGTACTAATGATGCATATAAATACAAAAGCATTAATTAAAATTTCTATCGGTGTATGTGATATACATGCAATGATAGTTCATTAATTGCTTTTTGTCCAACATGCGAGGCTTGAATAAATCTTTTATAATTATTTTACTTGATATGTACTAACGATGAATGTAAATACTCTGATAAAAAAACGATGCATGTAAATACACATGCATTAATTCACATTTTTTTTCTATCGGTGCATGTATTTCACATGCACCGATGTAAACACAGTTGCATTTATCCAACATGTATAACTTGAATCTATCGGTGCATGTAAATACACATGCACCGACATAACATTATGGGTATGTCTCGCACATCAACTAATATACATATCTGTGAAATTGATTGATCATTACTTACAGATGATTGACCGTTGGGAGATTATTGTAAATAACCACATCGCCGGAAAAAAGAAGATAGTCTATGTGTTTAACATCATGTGTTGGGTAATAAAACTCAACTATTACCTTTTTTTTTCATTAGACAAAATACACTCATACCATTCAACTTTGAATATTCGTACATACAATTATTTCATACAAATTTACAGCACTGATCTCAATAGGAAGCTACTACAAAGACTTAGCAGAAAACAACATTGATAAATTCCTACCAGAGGCAATGTCATATAGATTTTTGGTTTTTCCAATAAACACACCAAGCAAAGAAGACCACTTAAAAACACCAGGATACCACTGGACACTACTCGTCTTTGATATTCAAGAGTCAGTTTGGACTCATTAGAATTCGATAAGGCCACGTATTGAGGCGGAGACAAATTATTACTTTGAAAAGGCCAAATTAATGGTAAGGTTTACTTTAAATACACTTATTTTTTTAAATTCAATACTTTTTATAAAATTAACCCGTTGATAGCAATACTTCTTACAATACATAGATAGTCTACGTTGAAGAGAAGATGAAGAAAATCATTGAGGAGTCTCCCATTTCAGTAGGCATCACCTACAGTCCAAGTGAAGATACATACGAAATCATAACATTCAAAGAAGCAATGCAACAAAGTCTGGCTCCTCAGACCGTGCCGTGTTTGTTTGCATGGACATGGAAAGAATTATGAGAGGACAAGAAGTGCCCAAGCATTCAAATGTAGATATAAATAGTATTATAGAGCAAAAATGATGAAAGTCATCCTCCAAAATGTATAAAACAACGATTAATACTTTGTTGTAGATATATTTTGTATTGTAAATGTATAATTTTGTAAACAAACAAACTTTTGTTCTTGAATAATTGTACATACTCATGCTGGTGTTTTAGTTGGTTAATGATGAATTGAACAAAATTGAATCCGACAAGTGCACTTTGTTTAATTTTTATTGCTTGTGTCCCTTCGCATGCACCGAATGAGTCTATAGGTGCATGTGAATCACATGCAGCTATAGACAGAAGTGGTGCATGTATTTGTTTACTTTTGTTATTCAAATCAACGATGCATATAAAAAAACATGCATTAACATTTTGTTTCTATCGGTGCATGTGTAATACATGCACCGAAAGAATACACAGTTGCATTTATCCAACATGTACAACTTGAATATATCGGTGCATGTAAATACACATGCAGATATACATGCACCGATAGAATGCACATTTTCATTTATCCACGTTCAACTTGATTCTATTGGTGAATGTATATGACATGCACCTATCTGTGAAACTTAAATCTATAGGTGTACGTAATTACATGCAACTATAGACAGAAATGGTGCATGTATTTGTATCATTTTGTTATTCAAATAACCAATAACAAATCAAACAAATATTTTCTGCAATTAAAATTTGTTCAACATAAACTTAAAAAAACATCAAATAGGTTCCTTACAAGTCTTCCTATTATGTCCATATTTTTTTACACCGACTACAACGAAACTGTCAAATGTTTTCACCTTTGGATCTAATTCTCATCTTCTTTGGACGACCCGGTTGCCTTTTCGTTTGTCGTTGTAAAATATTCATATCCGTGACAATCTGAGCAAAATCATCACTTGAACGTCCTGGAATCATAATTATAACTCATTCATAAAAACTCTTATAGGTACGAATATGAAAATATACATCAACAACTTCATCTATGGCCATCTTGTTCCTCATAAATACAACAATCGCATGAGGACATGTGAATCCATCAAGCTGCCACCGATAGCAAGTACACGTACGAATATCAAGGCGCACAGTAACTGAAGGATATGAAAACACCTCGAAACATCAGCCAGAAGACATCTTCACATTCCATGCAAAACCTTGATTTTCGTAAAAAGACCATTTATTTTCCATCTTCGCACACAGAACCCCACTCCATCGTGCAACCATTGATCTCCTATCATAAAACCAGCTCATCAGCTTAACCCGGATACAATCCACCATGTGAGTAATAGGCAGACCCCTTGCCTCTAATATCCAAGAATTGAAAGACTCTGCTGCATTTGAATACATCTCTACATATCGCATGCCGCATGAGTAAGCGTTTGTCCAAGGTTATCACTACGATGAGAATACAATCTCATCCCTTAATCCAACGACTCCAAAAATCGGATTCAAAATCCGCGAGAGTCTCGAACTCCACAATTAATTCATAACTGCCATAAAATCCATAAAGGATCATTACCACACCGGGATTAACACCATTAATCCCCGGGCATCACATGATATCTCCTCTGGCCAAATGTGGTTTATTGGCCCAAGTCTCGTGAACAGCTTCTCTGATCCATTTTGCTAACTCTGAAATTTCAGAGAATGCTGGTGCCACAATATAAACCGAAGCCAGAGCTCCGAAATTATACCATTCTTGAACCTCGTTCGGATGGCTGTCTGGTCTCATCCAAACTCTCGGATATTTTTCGGAGATATCAACTATAGATTTGTTTGGGTTGATACCTCACCTGGTAATTAGTTTCTCCCAAGTGCGTTCGTAATCCTGCATAGGTGAAAAAACTAAATTATCATTAGTTTTGTTAGTTCCAGATTTTAAAGATGACAAAACAGATCAGACCGATCGAGCCATGAAACCATGTCAAAGCAGATCAGACCGATATGGTCTATCGCAAAATCAGAATGGATCGATGCAAACCAGTCTGACTAGATCCAAGCACAGATCAGCTCAATGAAGATCAGATCAGAGTAGAAAAAGTTAGATAAGCTTCGTTCTTCAGTCCGAATCATTAACGGCTATTTATTGAAGCATTTAATGATGCAATTAATGCTGAAAAAGACCAAGGACTGAAGATTACCTTAAAAGGTAAGTAGACAAAGGAGAGTCTACCTGACAGACGCCGAAAGCACATACCAGAAGGGAAAGTGCCTTAAAGAAGAATACTGAAGCTTGTTCAGAGAATGAACAGAGTCAAGAGTTGCACAGAAGAGGAAATAGTGTCGTTGGTATAAACGCCTATATAAGGATGCAACTAGAGTACTCGAAGTGATGACTACTGATCAATCAAGAAACAAAAACAGCACAAGCTTACTAGTCAAAACATTCTTAAGCAGAACCATTATTGAAAGATATTCATCTTACCAGTCTGCTCAAAGTTTTCATAAGCACAGCCCCGTTCTCTAAACACTCCTTTTTGCACCGTTGGAGGTGCGGCCTGGAGGATGGGCCATTTCAAGACTTCAAACAGACGTTCATGATCCTGAAAGCATGCTCGTACATGATCAGTAACAAGTTCATGATCTGCTCATTGAAGTCGTCCTGCGACCTCTGCATTGAGACAAAGTGTATCAAAGTCTCATTCCAGGATCTCCAGGTTTTCCCTGAGATTCTTCACTCGTTTGAGGGTATCGCTAGCAATGTGTCCCTCCATCCCGTGTTACGAAATCTGCAAGAACATTTTTATCAGATTTCACTATGACAATATCATAATCATAATATTGGCATTCAGCTTGCCATCGTAAAAGTCTAGCCTTTTCTGGTTTTGATTCAATTTTATTTTTCAAAAAAGACTTAACACTAGTGTTATCTTTTTTAAGATAAACTTTTTTGCAAGTAGGAATAATGTCCATTTTTTGAAAGCCTTTCGAGCTGCAAAGAATTATTTCTTGTTGATGTGCCATCTAAGGACTTCGCTGTTGTCAAATAGACCGCTGCAATATCTGCATGGCACTTCCCCATCTGGTGTGGCTTTCATAAGTACAGCAACCCACCAATGATTACTGACATCTGTATATAATATCAGTTCATCCTCATCGTTTGGTATTGCAAGCTTTGTGGTTGCCTGCACACCTCTTTAAGCTGTTTGACAGCTTGTTTGTGATCTTCATTCCATTCAAACTTAACATCTTTCTTGAGTAGTGGACTGAACACCTTCATGTGGTTTGTTAAATTATTGATAAATATTCCAGCAAAATTAACAACTCCTAAAAAACTCTGAAGTTGTTTTAAATCCTTGAGGTCATCCGGATATCCTTGTACTTTTTCAACAATATGATTCTGCAGGATGATTCCAGATTCGTCGATCTCGATTTCAAGGAACTCGATCTGTCTTGTAGTAATCACTGCTTTCTTCTCGGAAAGCACTAACCATTCCTTGTAACAAACATCTGAAAATATTTCCAAATTTGTAATATGTTCTTTCATGTTTCTTGACGCAATGAGTATATTGTCAATATACACGAACATGAAGCTGAAATTATCCTTAAAAAGATTATCAATCTTCCTTTGAAATATCTAGGGAGTATTTGTCAATCACATTTGCATGACATTCCAGATATAATGTCCTTGTGGTGTGGAGAATGACTTGAACTTGAAGCTGAAGTACCCTATATAATTATTGCCAGGGGAAATTTCAAAATGGGTTTAATCAACAGTAGTTTCCAACGTTTATGACTAATCAAAATTAATCTCACAGGATATGATTTTAATCAGTAATAGTCTAAACTTTTAGGACTAATAAAAATTGGTCAAATATAATATATATTTAATAAAAAATGGTCCAAAGATCCTTTCAATTATGAGATCACTTTTGATAAAAATATAATTTTTATAAGATCAATTTTGATTAATCCTAAATATCTAAGATTATTATTAATGAAACTCATATACTACCTAGCTAATTTTGAAATTTACATTTATTACGAGTCAATTTAAAGGAGAATCCAAACCAAAGTTTCTCACACACACGAACATGTCACTCGCCCGCCACCTCCTCAGGCCACCGCTGTCCAAAACCCTTCTCCTCCGCCACTTATCGAATACCTCCACCACTGCTACTACCACCTCCGAAACCCAATTCACCAATCGAAGCCACCACGCGTTTCTCCCTCCCTCCACCTACATAAACTCTTGGAAACCCCCTCGAAACCCTAAGGAGGCGGCCTCTCAGCTGGCATTCCTCCGCCGCGATTACGCTTCCAAGGTGAAGCAAATGAGGAAGTTCTACATCGAGGAAATGGAGTTGCAGAGAGTCGAAAAATTGCGGAAGGACGAGGCTCGAAAGGAGGCCTTGAGGATCGCCAATGAGGAGAGGAAAGCAGCCAAGGATGCCAAGAAGAAGGCCGAAGCTATTGAGAGACGAGCTGCCGAAGAAGAGTTCCGGCAAATGCTGGTTTGTGATTTTGCTTTTTCTTCCCTGGAGCTGTTTACATTTTGTTTTGGATGGTGGTTTAAATTTTGTATTTTTCTTTCAATGCAGTTCTTTTTCAAAACGGTATGACTATGTGTTGTTCTATAAGTTTGTGCAACTAAATGTGAAAAAAAACAGATAGAATTTTTTGTGTCGCGCATAAGGGATCATTGATGCAATACTTCTCAAATTCTCAATTTTTTGTAAGTTTTTTTATCTTATACCATATCATAACAAATCATCTGCATTGAAGCACATGTTTACTTGATCAGAAGATGTAATCAAAAGCAACTAAAACGGAATAAAATGGTAGAATTCCTCATATTATGCTTGTGAGATTCAGCTTTAAGTAGTGGAGGTGCAATTAAGGTAGCCAGCACACTCAAAAACCTTGGAAGAAAGCATTTTCTTTTTATTGCTTTAATATATGAGGAACGCTTGATGGTTGGCGTAAAAGAGTATACTTTTTGATGCACACTGAAAAACAAAGCCAATACATGTTTATGTAATTCAATGAATTCTCTGATGATGAATATCTTATACTTTTTAATTGCTATTATTGTGCTTTATTTTGCTTGCTATTTCTCCAGCCACGCTGTTGTCTGCTGTATAACAATTTGTTCTCAAATAACTATGGTTTTCCCTTGGTGATCTTGTTTGAGAATTTAAGATTCTTGGTTAGATCCTCATTGAATTGGAAAAATGGAATGTTGATCCTTGTAACCGTATAGGTGATCAACAGTCACTCGAGGCTGCCGAATTTCAGTCCCATCCTTTCCCTTGGGCATCTATTGCGTTTGTCTGTTACAACAACCGTGAAGGGGCCTCCGACTTTTCATAATTCAAATCAAAGTGATAATAATTTGATTTCTTCCCTATGTAATTTATATATCCCATCAATAGGGATGGATTCGCACTGTTATTGAAGCTTGCCCGAGCAATTTTTTTCTTTTTAATTTCCTGATGATACAAACTATTTCTCAGTCTTGTGTTAGAACTATATTTTACTCTATTACCGAATACATAGAATCTTGCGGATAATTAACAGCTCTCTCTTCTTCTTTTTTTCATGGTCATCTACATTTGCAAATTCTGTCCTACAATCATATATACTTTTTGTTCCTGAGTATTATGCCCTGATACTATAGGATTCTTTCCCTTCTTTATTTTTTTGAGGTTGATAAGCATTCAAATATATTGGTTGGGAGCTGATTGTGTTTTAACATTCCACGCACTTTCTCCTGTACTAGGTGAAACCATCACTGCATTATGTTGGTACAATCGTCTTTAATTTTATCGTTTTGTTATGTAATTCTGGCATAAGTTAGCACAAAGGCACTGTGCTTGATGTCTTTAATTTTGTGATTGCTGCAGGCGAAAGAAAGATCAGAGAAACTAGAGTATTGGAGAATGCGAGAACAGAAAATTGAGGAGAAGAAGAAAGAAAAGAAAGAGCTCGTGCGTAGAAAAAGTTCTATATGGATTGAGGAATCCGACTTGGTGAAGTCATCATTGATGGCCTCTATCATTACCTCTCCACTGTGATTGCCTAAAAAACAGATTGCACCAGTAAGAGTGGTTTATCTTGTACGAAGCTTCATGCTTTTTTTAGCACTTCGACGACCTTCGGATATGGAATATGATGGAAGAAATTTCATATTTTTGATTTGGTTTTCTTGCATCATGAATTTGTGTTCGCATAATAACGCCCTTTAGCTGTTTAGGCTACAATTATCTTCCGTAATATGGGAGCAAATAAAGATGCAATCATGCAACTGTTCATGCAAATGACCATTCAGTATGATTCTTAAAAGAGATTATCTCTACAAAAAATAAGGTTGATCGGCTCTGTAAGTCATACTAAGAACGATTAAGTGCAATTTACTGAATTATCCGCTCTCTGTTCAGCTGCAATAGTTGAGTGGGAAGGTACCTCATGTAGTGCACTTTTACTTAACACGGTTCTTTACCTCATGTAGTGCACTTTTACTTATCCACAACACGCTTCTTAAATGACCCAACAACTACTGATATGTGTGACGACAGTGGTTTTTTGTCATGGAAATGAACAAAATGGAAATATTGGTGCTCGATCGTTATCGTACTGTTAGTAGTGATGACGTAAAATTTAAAATACATATGACTAAAAAAGTGAAAAATAATGATATTATTAATACTTTTGTAAAAATATATATAATATAATTCTTACAACTTTGTTTAAAGAGTGTACGGATGGACAAATTTGTTATGAAATTAAACATAATAAAGGCAAACATGTGATAAGCTCGTGCAGACCTCGAATCACGAAGACTCAACTCGTATGGTCTAAAAAAAGTCCTATAATCTTCTCTCACTTCTTGTTTCATTTGTTTTTCACAGTTTGTCCCTAGTGTATCTCGCGCGGAGTAATATTGGCTAATTCAATTGATTGAATTGTCTTTGGGGGCTTAGGGTTTTCTCTGGTCCCCTCAAAATTGGCCAGGTTAGACAATTTCAGCTTAGAGCAATCACAATTGATACCATTGGATTGCTATTAGCTCAATTAAATTTTAAAACAATGTTGTGAATTTGTTTCAATCTTATGCGCATGCTGAATTTTTTTTAATACTATATTTTGAAATCAAGGGAATTGCTCTCATGCTTGAATGCATTCAATGAGCCGATGTTTAGTGTGTATGAAAACTTGGTTTGTGTTTCCTGAAGACCGGCTTTGTCGTTAGTATAGACTGAAAATGTGCAAAAGTATTTTTCGAACCTCGACAGTATTATTGGGGCGGTTTAAAGAAGACCTGATCAAATTTTTTTACCCGAATTCAAACCGATAATATTTTTATTCGAATTCAAACCTAATATTTTGTTCGATTGTTTACGAGCAGCTCGTTAGCTTTTTTCTAGTATTTTATATTTATTGTTTTATATTATTTTGTGAAATATAATATAAGGGCGAATATAAGGTCGACGCGTATGAGCGTAAATTTAGTCGCTAATTCGGATTCTTGTTTTGTAGTATGGGAGTCAGCCACACCAAGTTCTCCGTTAATTTACTCTCTTCCAGACTACCCCTCTCATCTCTAGTTGTCGCCTAAAATTCACTCACAAAACCTATCCTCACTCTGCTATTATCTCGTTCCCTGATGTGTGAAAATGGTTGCCGGAATCTAGTAGCAATTTTCTGGGTTTTCAATATTAGCAAACGCAAATCAAGAATGCCAAGTTTGTGATTGGTATGTCTTCTATTAAAATTATAATCAGTAAATGATGAAAAATTCAGTTAGTTTCTCTCTAGTTTTGTAATTGCTTTTCTTATTTTTCTTGAGCTGCGGCAAGAAGATAGGGCATTACCGCCGCACGCTCCGGCATCTAGGTTGCCACTTTAATTCAGCTTTGTTTCGTTTTTAATGTGATTATTATTTCGTGTTGTTTCACAACTTTAGTTCGAGTATGCTCAAATTAAGGTTCGAATAGCTCGAACCGAACTCGAATTTCAACCATTTCGAGCTATAGTTCGATTATGCTCGAAGCGAAGTTCGAACAACTCGAAGCAAACTCGAGTTCGAACTTATCTAGAACCGAGCTCGAGCCAAAATTAGTTGTATTTTTAAATTTGAGTCAAATCCAATTATCTTACATATTTTTCGAGCTCATTACCAATATTTTTATACTATTCGGTTTGATACCCTTAGTAATTATATAGATATCTCCTTTAGGGGTGGAACATTTTCGAGTTTGATTTCCAAACAAAATCATCATGCTGCTTGCCTATTGGTTGTGCTTGGAGAAACCCTTTGATTTGCGCTCGATCAATCCTGACTTCCCAAGGTCAGTTTATGCAATTTTGTTGATCTTACTTTTCTTCACTGTTAAAGGAATCTTATCATTTCTACTTTATGTTATTCTAAGATTTTTTTTGAGGTCATAATTGTTAGCAACTGAAAGTGTTTTTGGTTATACAGTGGTTGTGGTGTGGTTATAGTGGTATAAGATAATGATGCCTCAGCCTAGAAGAAAGAAATGGACTGAGACAGAGGAGAGGACACTTATAGACAAATATGGAGAGATGTCTCGTGATGGTATTTTATCAAAGATGAAAACTAGGGAGAAAAAGTACAAGCCTATTGCTTTACACGTGAATGCTGTGCATCATGTTCGTAACCCGGTATCATATCCATGGCAATGGTCTTGGAAAGATGTGTCCACAAAAGTGCAGAACATGAGGCACCAGTATGCCCTAGTGAAGCAGAAGATAAAGAAGCAAGAATCTTCGGTTGGGGGAACGGGTGAAGAGGAGTTTGATTGGTTGGAGGGTACCACACATTGGTCAAACTTCCTTAGATATAAAGAGGTTTTTGGGGATATGCCACTTGTATTTAACAATATTGATTCCATGGCAATGGTTGCTGAAGGAGTCAATGAATGCACAGGAAGATTTGATGGGAGTGGTCACGAGATGGATATTGGTGAGTTCAGCCAGTTAGTTAGAGTGGTGGAGGGGGGTTTTGTAGCAGGTATTGATGGGGTTGAGAATGGTGTAATGGAATTGGAGTTTGACTATGATGGGGAGGATGGAGAAGAGAATTATAAAGTAGTTGGTAAAAGTGAGAATTGTACGAGGAAAGATGGTGGTTCTGAATTTGTTTGTGAAGATAACGAACCAAATTGTTTGAACATGAGAAAGAAGAAAAGAGTCTCAAAAGGGTTAGAGAAGAGGGCGTGGAGGTTTCTTGCTAACCAGTTGGGGCACTTGAAGGAGATGGAAACTAGGTTCGAGCAACGTGAAGTAGAGCGGGAGCAGAAGAGGCAAAGGAGAGAACACCTTCAGACAGAAATTTATAAAGAACGTGAAAGAAAATGGGAGGAAATGGAAAAGGAAAGAGAAGAAAAGGAGACCATGAGGGAGAAGTTATGGAGGCAAAGAATTCAAGATTGGGAAGCTATGGAGAGGGAGACTGAAGAAAGAGAGAGAAGAAGAAGAGAAGAGGCGTTGATACATGAGAGGGAATGGGAAGGTAGGTTGAGTCGAAGAAGATCAGATTGGAAGACAAGGATGGATGAGATGTTACGTCAGCACCGAGCAGAGATTGGACAGATCCAAGCTAGGATTCTACATGAACAACAGAATCTTACCAGTCAGTTTCTTGGAATAGTGACGCAGTGGACTGGTCATCAGGCAGGACTCTCTGATCACACTGGAGCTAGCTCCCATTATCTGTCACAAATGATCCAGAATTTACACCACGAAAATGGTGGTATCGTTCATGGTGATGGACGTGTCGACGGAGATAATCAAGACGATCAGTTCATAGTCGATGGATGAAGTACACCTTGCACCATATAACAAGGCAGGAGCAATAATTTATTTGCGTGGAAATATCGAGGTATGGAATTGATCAATCACGAATATTTGTATCATAACTGCCTAGTGTGTACATTATTTACCTTGGAGGTACATCATACTAATACTAATAATATTTTCGTCAATTGTTGTTTCAACCAAAACTAGATAGCAATTTCCAAATGTTTCTTTGATGAGGTAGAATTTGATATTACGTTCATTTCTTATCATTTGTTCGACATAATCTATTGGCTTACTCTTTTTTACATATTAATTTGTTTGCCAATTTGTTCAGTTTGTTCTTGCAAAATATGCTCTAACCACTGCACCAAGTTTGGATTTTGTGGACTATGCTCTGTGTTTTCTTAGTGAAGTTGTATATAAGAACTTTTCGTGTAGTGTCTAATGAAATATTAGTTGTTTCTCAAAAAACTTGTTGAAGATGAATTTTTATAGAAATTAATATGCCGTAAATGGACTTTCGTCATTTAATATTTTTGTCCCTTCATGGTTTCTAAACACTTCTTTAATATTTTTTTTAACCAGTTTCTAAACACTTCTTCTGATTAAAAGAATGGAAATAGATTAAATTTTTTGTATACAAACCAGTCTCTCTTGCCGGAATAAAAACAAAACTGCAGAAATTAAATTTGTTAAAAAATTGTTTGGTACCTTGTTCGTCTTCAGCTCCACAAGAATTTGGTTGGCGTCGTTGTTTGTAGCGGGAAGGAAAACCTGTAGATGGCAATGCTCAACTTTGAGTCGAGGCTAGTGTTATATATTATCTCCTTAAGAAGATTTTGCCCGCACACGGTGCTCACGGAATACGCCCAAGATACAACGACTTTTGTTTGTGATAGTAGCACTACAAATCACAAGTCTCACAGCTACAAATGTTGCAAACTCTCGTCTTCATGAATAAGATATGAATGTGATGTAAAATGAACTTGATCTTGCATTTTCTCTCAATAATTGTGTTGAATTTATGCAAAATTGTATGTTAAAATGAACATGGATGTTTTATTTGGCCAAATGACACCATTTGGAGGTGTTTAATCATGAAAGTCACACACGAATGCGAAGGGATACACCAAACCACCCCTGAACTATCCTGGTAGAACACCGGGCGCTCGAGCGCCCCGCCTTTAGTTTTGGCAGAGCGCCGAGAGCTCGAGCGCCCACTCTGCTGCCCAAATTTTTGGGTAGGGCTTGGGCGCTGCCCGGGCTGTTTTTCTCATCCGTCCTTGCCCGTTTTATCCTTTATTGTGTCTTCGACTTTTCCTCATATTCATTTTGCTTAATTTCTATTCGTTAAGCCTTGATTAATCTTAATTCTTTAAGCCATGATTTTTACATTGTTTAATTTCAATTTATTAACCACAAAATTTCATGTCTACATAATTTGGCTTCATAATATGCAATGATGAGAAATGCTCACTCCGATCATTAAAAATAAAATAAAATAACATGATGATGAAAATAAAGATATTTGTGGACAACACAGTACAATAAAGCAAATTTCACAGAAGGGACAATTATACAAGTAAATTTCTCATGCATTCTTCTTCATATAATACAACTATTATGCACAACATCCAATTTTTATTTTTGCTTCGCACAGGTAAGATCAATGTGATATTTCTTTATGCCAAAAGTCCTTCCCTTTTCAACGCGTGTTTGAGCTCCAAGATCTCGTTCTCTGGTAAAATCGCCGTAACTTTCCTTCCTTCACCAACATCCTTGTCACCCGGAAGCACCAAAATGGCCCCTTCTTCGCCAACTCCATCAATTCTAAGGCTAAAGCTAACTGGCTTTTGCCCCTTGTACTCAAACTCGTAAAAGTTCCCCTCTTCGGCATTCACGAAGGTCAAATTCGCCCCATATATAATGAAATCAGACAGGCCCTGCTCTTTCTCCATTATTTCATCGATCCTCTTTTGGTCGTCCAATATTCTGGTTTTCATCAATATTGCTAGCTCACCAGGCTTGGCCTCCTCTAGAGGAAAATCAGCCTTGACCACACTCACAAGTAGGTTATTACTCGAAGTCCCATTTGTCTCATTTTTTCTACCTTTTTCACAAATTGTCACAACTTTTGGACCCGATTCTCGACTGCGAATTTCAGCAATGCATTGCCAAAGGACAGCGGACAGTGCCTCGAAAGGCGAAAATTCTTCCCCGTGTCGACTTAGTTTAGATTGAAGATGGCTCAACTGTGTTCCTGAAACATTGAAGGAGAATGTATCCATGCTGCATTTAGTGGCATTTATCCAATTATCTCCAACGGGGCCGACCCGTTTGATGCTCAGTGGATTCTCCACTTCTTTGGGCTGGATATTGGCACTTGTGGACTTTGTGAGAGATTGGGCCAGAGCCATGGGTCTGCGTGGTCCATTACCGGCCACAGTCTTCCCCAGTTGGTTCACGAATTCTGCAGCAGAGAATGCATCGCCAAGTACATGAGCCCAGCTTAGGCCCACAGCCGTTCCTCCACATTTAAATTTTGTTAACTATGCTCATATATAAGAAAAATACAAAGATTTTAAATCCGATTAAAAATAAGATTCAAATAGACGAATGCAAAGTCAAAATGTATCCAAAAAGGTTGAAAAATAGTTTTATAGATTAATTATTCAATCTGTCAACTGTCAAGCTACATGCAATAAGCATTGAATTATGAAAAGATTTGGTAATGTGAACATAATAAGTTAAGAACATGGGTATAGTCTCAAATTTAGGTGAATGAAAGGGCACGAAATGTGGCCTTTAATTTTTCATCAATCGGTCGAGTTATATCCGACATTAAGAAACAACATCACGTACTAGCATTGTGCGAAGAACAGGAAATGAAGTGGCGCACCATTTAGCAAGACAAGCAGTTACTTCCAAATCTGGTTCTTCTAATTATCCGCATTTCATTCACAACATTGTAATTTCAGAACTTTCTAGTTGTTAAATCTAATGTCGTTCGATTCTTAAAAAAAAAAAAAGAAGCGATTTTTGAAAACTAAATACTTTTTCTTGCGAACTCCCTATAATGGATTAAACTAAGAAAATGGCATATTATAGAAAATCTATGTCGGCAATGATTAGACATATACAAGATTAGGGTTTCTAACTTGATCAAAGTTTAACAGTTGGTTACACTATACATGTAAGAAAGTAAAAAGGGGGATCACGAGGAAGTGGAATGCATTGCATGCAACCTTTGAAAAGGAATGCAATCTAGTCGGCCAACTGCTGTAATAAATGGAACTGCTGCTGATAATTTAATGAGTGGGCAGTGGCCACAATTCTCGTCAATAAACTTGACTTGAGGACTCTTAAGAATAAGTTCCAATTGATCAACTGGTTATAAGTGGAGTAATCTATGTAACTTATAAAGAACTAACATATCTTGTAAATTCACAATATAGGACAACTCTCAACACGCCCCGTCACATGTGATATTATATAAGTCAGACATGTGGATGATAAAGCATGTGACGGTGAGCACGCAGGCGGAATAGTCAATCACATGAAAACATCTAACACTATGTTAAAAATACATGAGGTTACAACTTAAAACCAATTAGTAATGAGTAGACTAACTCGTGTATCTTACAAAGAACTAATATATAAAAACAAAGTGGCAACTATTAATTGAAACTATATATTCTATATATTGGCAAGATTCAAATACAAATTACATTTAAAAAAATAATAATTCTAGATTTGTCTTTTTGAAAATACATCCTAATTGACTGATTTCTGGGTTGGCTTCCATTAACGATTGAATAACAGCGTATATATTAGAAAAAAATACCTGTATTAAAACAAGTGGAGAAAATGAAAGCTCGGGTCCAATAATTTTATTGGAAACCAACAGTTTCTCATGAGTATCATCCTTCATCTCCAACCATTCGTCCAGTGTTTTGTCACACTTTGCTTCAATGAACCTTACACCACAGTCGTTACACTTGATGTAAGGCCGGCCCGCTTCCGATCTCCGAAACCGCCCACATGGGACCGGAAACTGGTTCAACCACAAGAACATTGGCTCTTTGATGGCGAGAGTCGTCAAGCCCTCGAATGCCTTGCTACCGAAGTAATAGATGCACCTCAGGTAATGAAGCTTCATGGCCAAGTCCATGTTTTCGGGCTCGAAAATGGAATCGGGGGGCGTTACGTTCCCTGGCCCGATAGATGACAGCTTGATGTTGTAAATGAGGCCTTCTTCCATGGTGGATGAAACCAAATGTCTTGGTGACTTAATAAGTTTGCTTGAGAAAATGTGGAAAGTAAAGTGATCTTCGCCATTGCCGTTCACATGTATATATATACTCATGCAAAGGGATCAAGGGGCGGTGAAAAAAATAAACAAAAAAAAAATTCATTACCCTATAAAAAAATTCTAAAAAAAAATTTTTACGCACAAAATATTACAATTTACCCCTTAAAAATATATTTTGAAACCTTAAAATAAATCTAAATCAGTTGTTTAAAATTATATTTCAAACAATTGACGAAATAAACGAGATGATCGTAAAAATGTGACATTCAATTATGGATGGACGGATTATATGGTTTCTTTCTCAGAACTTCAAATAATTTTTTATTATAACTATTTGAATTATTATACGGTAATTGAAATGATTGGTCCGTGAAAAAAATTAAATATCCTCAACTACCCTTCGTTTTACGTCAGTAAAACTTTATGTATATATTTCATATATCGTTATACTTTGGTATTGTTTGGTACATTTTTAAGTATATGATATGTCATTATTTTAACTATTCATCTCTCATTTATTACATCTCATTCACGGTATCAAACAATATTAACTATAGTGTGAGGAGACTTAAACTCAACTCATTATAGTGAGATTTGGGTGACTAACCGTTATACTTTTACAGTGAAATAAAATATGTATAATAATTCTTAGAACATAACATATCTGACAAAACGTTTATGGCACGTACTAATTAGTGCCCACTATTTTTTAATCATCTCCGATCACGTCGTATTTAGTAACTTTATGTAATATATATCATCGTTTATATTATTTATGTTATGAATAAGAAATTTAAAGAACAACTATTCTACATCATTGAAAAATGGAAAGCTATTTTGTAAAAGATATTTTACATACTAAAGTTAGTTAATTCAATTTACTCTATCAAGGATAATATAAATTAATTTTTTTGAGAGAATAATTAAGGGTAAATTCACTTAAAATCCATCTACCCAAACATAATTTTAACATTCATCCATATATCAAAGATTCTTTATTTAAACTCCATTCTATACTTCTTTTCTTTATTCCAACTCCCTATCAACTTCAAAAAACATAAAAGCACTTACTCTAATTGCATAAAACTCCCTAAAACTTTAGGATTATTATAAAAACACCCAAAATCTCATTTATACTAATAAACAACTCCTAAAAAGGGTCGTAAATGTAGGGGCCTAAATGAACATGAGATCCTTCAGTTTCTGTCATCTTGAGAGAACCCAAGAGCATACTTTTGCAAATGACTCACAATTCATGATGAAATTTTTAGCCTTAAAATTCCCTTATACAAAGAACAAGTGTAAATAAATAACAGACTCATCATGCTTCCGTATTACATAAAATTTTAACAAACTGAAACATATAATTTTGACCATCACGACACCGTGTTAGGTGGGTTGCAAAGCCACCAGTCGAAAACTTACTACCTCCAGACTGTTTTACAAATGACTCCTCACCATCCAACCTCAGCACTCAGGCGAGGTTAGTCTGCCAGTTATCCGACTCCTTCAGAAACCGTACAGCACAACCCTAATTCATTTCCTACCTCATGGCGTAAGGTATAATCAAGATATAAGAAAGATTTAAAGAAATCTGGGAGATAAATGGCAACAGCCTTCGTTTTATTCTCGAAATACTTATAATATCTATTACATTAAAACGTCTCCTTTTGGGAGGAGACGGACTTGTTGAGTCTCTCATAAAGATGAGGCCTGACTCAAGAACACATGAACTAAAAACAGAACAATATTACAAACGGTTACAAAAGAAAGAAAGAAATGAAATATTACCAAGCTATGAAAGTTGAAAGATTACAAAGCTTGATACTACAATTGTTATTCTCAGAAAGTTATGGAGAATTTTCGATGTCCTTAGCTTCCTGAATGAGTATCTTTATATAGGCATGAATGCGGCTTGAACTTCAGATTCCAAATCTTGATAATTGTTGAGTGCGCCTGTGAGTGCACCTTAACTTTCACGTGGTCTGGCATCTTTGTTTGAGTGTGCCAACTTTTCTTGTGAGTGGTCCATTATTTTGTCCGATGTGTTTAACAGTTATCACACTAATTTTTAATGGTCCACACATTGTCGGGGAATCTTTACATTATTGGTTTTTGTGGTCCCCGAGCTTTAGGAAAACGGGCTCTCCTATCAACAGATATTTTGTCTTTTCCTGCCTCTGATCTGTCGGGTTTGGATCGAAATCATTTCCCTAATTCTGGTTCTTTCTGCTCCGGGCATGCTTGGCAAATATGATATATCCATCAGCCAATGTGTGACATATTGCAGAATTTCTGGTAAGTTTCTTTTCCTGCTGGAATCTTGTTTTCCCAAAGAATTCTCCTCTTTGTTTCGAAGAGTTCTTCAGCAAATCTCGTTAATGTTCCTGTCCTGGAATTCAGCATTAAAGTACCGTTGGCTGAATTCTAGAAGAACTTAAATGAGTATTTGATTTTGTCCATCTCGGTTAGGCAAACCCAAAGACCTCATGCTCGTCTGGTTGAAACTTCATCTTCTGTGATAGTTCCAGTCAAAACTTGTATGCCGTCTGGTAGCGCCATTCTTATATATTTTAAGGCGTTCCCATCTGGTCATCTGAGCTTGATAAAATGAAAAGCTTCAATGAAGCCCTTCTTCGCTGGTTCTGGAGCAGCGCTGAAAAAAAAACAACTCCAAGATATCTCATATGGCCAAATGTGATTTTTTGGCCCATGTCTCGTGAACAACTTTTCTGATCCATTTTGCTAATTTGGAAATTTCAAAGAATTCTGGTGCAACAGTATAAACCGAAGCAAGAGCTCCGAAATTATACCATTCTTGAACTTCGTTTGGATGGCTTCCTGGCTTTATTCAAACCCTCAGATATTTTCCGGAGATATCAACAATAGTTTTGTCTGGGTTGATACATCGTCTTGTTATTATTTCCTCCCAAGTACGTTGGTAATCCTGCATAGGTGAAGAAACTAAATCATCATTAGTTTGAACCCTAGAGGTGCCCATCATTGGCCTAAGGTTCAACTCTCCCTCTTTTACCTCAGATGTGCTGGGTTGACTTGAAGGTTCAGATTGTGATGACACCTGATCCTAAACATTCGCTACAACTTGTACATCCTCAAGGAATGCATCATCTACAGCACTCGTGACAGGAATACTTGAATCCCTTGCCTCCGGGTTAGATGAGCCTCGTTCTCTAAACACTCATTTTTACACCGTTGGAGGTGCGGCCTCGAGGATGGGCCCTTTCAAGACTTCAAACAGATGTTCATGGTCCCAAAAGCATGCTCGTATATGATCAGTAACAATTCATGATCTGCTCATTGAAGTAGTCCTGCGACCTCTGCATTGAGACAAAGTGTATCAAAGTCTCATTCCAGGATCTTCAGATATTTTGTTAGGATCGGTCCGGAGTGTTTAGAGGGGAGGGGGGGTGAATGAACACTCCTTCTAAAAATTAATCCTTCGTGGTTTCTTTCGGATTAGTGAAAGAAATCTGTTTCTTAATCAATTCTTGTACAAAACAGACAACTGAAAATATAAGTGCGGAACGGTCTGTTCTTGTATGTAAGAACGGCTCGATGGCTAGTGAGAAAGAACGAGTGCAGAAATAAGATACACAGGATATGTTTCTGGAAGTTCGAAGGTGGTGTAATCCTTCTACGTCTCCCCTTCTTCCAATTAAGGAAGGTTTATACTAGAAGACTTTGATTTATACAATCCTGTTGTACAAACCCGATTCAGACTGGATTTACCTCACTACCAATCTGAAACTCCTAGTGACTCAATCTGCTCAGACACACTCTGTCTGACAGTTACAATATGTTTCTCACTTCTATTTTCAACACAGAAAACACAAGATGCGCACAGTGATCCTAAATGATCAAATGTTACAAAGTAAACGTGCTTGAGAATGATTTCAGCTCGAGAGCTTCTGAACTTGTAAGCTTGTGCTGTTTTGCTTTCTTGTGCGTTTTTCAATTGATCAGCGAGAGTCAGTAGCAAGCGTCCGTAAGTTCCTTTTGTTGCATCCTTTTATAGTTGAAGGTACCAACGACATTATTTCCTTTAATGTGCAACTTTGACTCTGCTTAAACTCTGAGTAGGCTTCAGTCTTCTTCTTCAGGAAACTTGCCGTTCTGGTTCATACTTTCGGCGACTGTCAGGTAAGCTCTTCTTTGTCTTCTTACCTATTATGCAATCTTCAGTCTTTGGTCCTTTGTAGCATTAATTACAACATTAAATGCTACAATAAATAGCCGTTAATGATTCGGACTGATGAGCCATTCTGTATGTATCCTAAGCTGCTCTGATCTGATAAAGATAGAGATCGATCTGAAGCTTTGGTTGAGTCAGTCTGATATTCATCGATCCAGTCTGATAAGTAATGTGTCTTATCAGCTTGTACTTTGTTGAGCGATCGATCTGGTCAGCCTGATTACCCTCGATCCGGTCTGATATGCTTTGTCATCTTACCAGCTTGATCTGTTTTGGGCGATCGATCTGGTCAGTCTGATTTCTCTCGATCCGGTCTGATATGTTTTGTCATCTTCAAAATCTCATTGATAAGATCTGGGACTAACAAATTCCCCCTTTTTGATGATGACAAAACCTAGCTTCTAAGTCTTTTTAATCAGTCTGATGAGAACTCTGAAGCAAAAACTTTCGGATCGATTACTCTTTCTTGTTCAAAATAAATGAACATCATTAAGTTGGATCGATTAAACCTTTATTATTAAGCCTTATATTGTAGTTCAAAATAAATGAACAAGGACTTAATCGAAAGAGGATTTTTATTGATCACCAAAAAATCCTAAATACAGACAGTCTGAAAATATTACTTTCTAGAAGACTGAGACGGAGGCGGCCTGGAGTCTTTCTTCTTTTCCCCCTTTTTGTCAGCAGCAATCTCTTGAAGAAAGTCAACAACTTGTGCTAGCTGCGCGCTGATAGCGTCAAGACGAACGTCTTGAGCGCGGAGGGAATTGGCAACAGATGCTCTGACTTCAGTGGCTAGTTCGATCTGTTCTTTTCTCAGACTGTTCTTATAAGAGGCTTGTTGAGAAAACAGATCGTTTATGCCTCGCTGAAGACTTCCGATACTGGCAGTCATCTTCTCTTTGAATGAATCAAAGTCCAAAGCGGTAAGCCTCTGACCTTGATGAACTTCGAGAATGCGTTGAGAGAGTGACAGGCAGTTGTCGGAGAGATGCTGAAGAGTCCGTGCCAAAAATGGAGGTGCATCGGATTGTTGGCTGGGAGAGCGATCTGATGAGGACAAAGCCTGGTCATCGTCTTCAGCAGTAGGTACAAGGAAGAGACAGCAACTTGGTGGCTTTCGGACCGGATCAAGGTGACCAGATCCGAAGAAAATGTTTGAATAAAAGCCATATCTTCATCTGATTGGATTGGAGGAGTACTTGGTCTGGAGGGCTCCTCAATCTGGAGAGCTGCAACAACGGTGGACACCACCATATCCGGATCGACAAATTCTGGAGCGCCAACTGTTGCAAGTTCTACTGTTGGACTGATTAGTGCACGGGAGGCTGAGGACCCCAAAGGAATGGAGGTTGTTGGAGAGTCCAACAATACATTAAATGGTTCATCATCGGGCACAGAAGGAGCATTAGGCAATGGTTGCTCCGCTGTCTGGTCTGGTAGTGGCTCTGCAGTCTGATCTGGTATTTGCTCTGCAGTCTGATCTGCTGCTGGCTCGGCTGTCTGTTCTGCTGCATCAAAATGAATAACCTCAACGGAAGGTTCTGCCATTGTCTTGCTTGTAGAGGGATGATCCGGGCTGGTTGTGGGAGTGGATACACTGAGCTTCTGTCGTTGAAAACGGACAGCTAAGTGAAGAGCATGAACATCCATCTCGAGTTGAGCAATAACAGCCCCATCATCTCTGGCAGTTGGAGCAAGCGGATCGAAGTTCTGTTTCTTAGCAGCTAGGATCAGAGTGGCCATACTGAATCTTTGATTAGCCGTAAATAGCTCTTTGCGCTGCACGGCAAGCCGAACATCATCAGTCTCTGTTCCTTTCAGAACTTCCTCTTCCATCTTCTTCAGTCTGCTCAACTTACCGAAGAATAACTCAAGGTGGTTGATAGTCCGGTACTGGACATATTCATCAAAGACCACAATGAGTGCCTTCACCTTCTCATCAACATCCTCCATAGCGATGTCGATGGCTGTCTGCGCTGCAGATTTGGGTTTAGAGGAGAGAGGTTCGGAGAGAATGGCTTTTCCCTTTCCGGTGGAGGAAGGGGACTTGATCCCTGATTGGGTATAATCGCCCAACTCAGTGATAACAATCCCTTTCACCACGGGAATGGTAGAGGGGACTCGGATAGTGACTTTAGGTGCAAGGGTTGAAGCTTGTGAAGGTTGGATGGAAGGTTGGGGTGCAGGGGAGGCTCTAGTTAGAGGCAATATGGATAAGGCTTTGAGGGGTAATGGTTTGCTGGGCTTGGTAATCTGGGTTCTTGGCTTTTTGGGAAGTGGCTTGGTTGGTGGCGAGGGAGCAGACTGAGTTTCTTCCGAATCAGTCTGGATGGTCAGTTTGCGCTTGACGCGAGGTTTGCGCGCAACAACTTGTTCTTCCCCCTTCTCAATCTTGACTGCAGCTAGAGTAGCAGGAGTAGGCGGAGCACTCTTGGACTTCAGCAATGCAAGTCCTTTGGAGTTTAGAATCTTAAAGGGGCTGAGAGCGGACTGCTTTCCCAGCTCGATGTCCAAAGACTCCAGTAGCTTGCTGAGAGGAACAGCAAAGCATACAGCTTGTTTCGATGCAATCACTGTTTCCATCAGAACTCCAAACAGAATCACGGACCAGTTCATCGTCTGTCCGGATACTATAGCCGCCATAGCCCTGAACTTTTCTGCGGTCACAGCATCAAAACTTCATGCTTTGCCCAACAGAGGCTTACCCACTATCTCACACAGCACCTGGAAATGAAAGAGCATTTCCTTCTTCTTAAACGATGGTTGCAGGCGGTGGCCAAGAATAGATATCTTCCCTTGAAGATCTGAGAGTGACGCCTGAGGAATCTGTCCAAATTCCGTCAGTCCGGAATTGGGGAGGCCAAAGGTTTTGGTCAGCGTCATCGGCGAGATCTCAAAAGATTTGCCCTTGACAGTAGTAGATATGGATGTCTTCTGGGAGACGGCATTGGCGAATAGTTCGCGGATTTCTGATTCATAAACAACGGTGCCGCATTCCAGAAAATTTCTCAGACCAGAAGATTCCAAAGCTCTGAAGATGGACACCATCTCTGCATCTTCTGCCCTGTAAATATCATTAAACTCAACGGAGAGGGAGTTATGAGTGATGGTAGCCATTTGAATGAAATCAAACGAATGCGAAGAGTTAGGAGAGTGAGAGAGTAAGAAAACTGATAGCGGTAATTTGTAAAAAGTGAAATAAAATGAAATGTTCAGCCCGCTAAATAGGAGAGAGAAGACACGTGTCTTTATCTCGATGACTGATGAAAAGAAATTCAAAAATAAACGGTCAGGATAACATATAGTTAAGGCGGTTAAAATGCGATCAGTCCGGGCTGTTTTTGTACAAAAGATGGATTGACCAAACAGATCATGGGATAACATCAGATTGACATAAATCGGTCTGAAAGTTCGGACCGGTCTGTGTCTTTCTGAACATTGTATTATCAATCTGTGGTAACAAAAATCTTTAAGTGCGAAAGTAAGAAAACATCTAAACTATTAAGATAAGTCAATTAATCCAAGAATTTAACGAAAATAATTAAACTTAGCCTCTGGGAGCGGTTTGGTGAAGATGTCTGCTGCTTGCTGCTCTGTTGAGATGTGCTCGATCCGAATTTCCTTTTTGCCAACATGATCTCGAATAAAATGATGACGTATATCAATGTGCTTTGTTCGAGAGTGCATAACTGGATTGTACGTTATAGCGATTGCACTTGTGTTGTCGCAAAATATCGGAGAGTCAACAGCTTGGATGCCATAGTCTTTGAGCTGATGTTGAATCCAGAGCATTTGAGCGCAACAGCTTCCAGCGGCTAGATACTCTGCTTCAGCTGTGGATGTGGCAATCGATGTCTGCTTTTTACTGAACCAAGAGATCAATCTTTCACCTAGAAATTGACATGTTCCACTGGTGCTTTTACGATCAATCTTACACCCAGCGTAGTCTGCATCTGAATATCCGATCAAGCTGAAGTTCGAATCTTTGGAGTACCAAAGACCAACGTTCTGAGATCTTTTAAGTATTTCAGAATACGCTTGGCAGCAATAAAATGTGATTGCTTTGGTTCTGACTGAAATCTGGCGCACATACAGACTGAGAACATAATATCAGGCCGGCTCGTTGTAAGATACAATAGCGATCCGATTAGTCCTCTATACATGGTTACTTCAACTGCTGTTCCCCCTTCATCTTTGTCTAACTTGATTGTTGGACTCATTGGAGTTGATGCAGTTGAGCATGTTTCCATTCCAAATCTCTTGAGGAGCTCTTTGGTATACTTGGTCTGGTTGATGAAAATACCATTGCTAAGCTGTTTGACTTGGAGACCCAGAAAGAATGAAAGTTCTCCCATCATGCTCATCTCAAACTGTCCCTGCATTAACTTAGAAAATTTCTCGCACAATTTGGGGTTAGTTGACCCAAAGGTTATGTCATCAACATAAATCTGAACTAATAGGGTATGTTCCCCCTTAATAAATTTAAAAAGAGTTTTATCTACTGAGCCGATCTGAAAATCATGGTTCAGCAGAAATTGAGATAGAGTGTCATACCAGGCTCTTGGAGCTTGTTTCAGACCATACACTGCTTTATTCAGTAGATACACATGAATGGGATGCAAATGGTCTTGAAATCCAGGTGGTTGCTCAATGTAGACTTCTTCCTGAAGCTTTCCATTAAGAAAAGCGCTCTTAACGTCCATCTGATATACTTTGAAGTCTTTAAAGGCAGCATATGCAAGAAAGATTCGGATGGCTTCAAGTCTGGCGACTGGTGCAAATGATTCATCGAAGTCGATTCCTTCTTCTTGTCTGAATCCTTGTGCTACCAGTCTGGCTTTGTTTCTAACCACAGTTCCATCTGCGTCCAGCTTATTTCTGAAAACCCATCTGGTTCCAATGACAGGCAGATCGCTTGGTCTGGGGGTTAGACTCCAAACTTGATTTTGTTCGAATTGATTTAGCTCTTCTTGCATGGCCTTAATCTAGTTGAAATCAGTGAGAGCTTCATCGATCTTCTTAGGTTCCAGAGTAGAGATAAAAGCAGCATGTGTGAATTCATCCATCATCTGTCCTCTGGTTCTGATCGGTGCAGAGGGACTACCAATCACTAGATTGGGTGGATGCTTCTTAGTCCATCGATAGCTTGACTCTGGATTGTCTGGTCCGGTCGGATGAGTAGTAGCAGCATGATCAGCATCTGCTTTAACATTTGAGTGAAGAGCATCCGGATCAGCTCGATCTGAGGAAGCTTCAATGGCTTGATCCGGTCTGTCTGGTACTTCTGGTTCTGGTGGATTGTCTCTTGACCTGTTAGCTACAATCTCATCATCACTGTTAGCTTCGAGATGGATATTTTCCATCTGATTTTGAATTGATTCTTTGTTGCCCTCAACACATAATGATTCATCAAAAACTACATGAACAGATTCTTCTACAGTTAAGGTTCGATTATTAAAAATTCGATAAGCTTTGCTAGATGATGAATATCCTAAAAATATTCCATTATCTGACTTAGCTTCAAATGCTGTAAGATGATTCTTACCATTGTTGTGAACGAAGCATTTGCAGCCAAAAACATGAAGGTGAGAAATAGACGGTCTGTTACCAGTCCATATTTCATATGGGGTAAGGTTCAGCTTCTTGTTGATCATGGACCGATTTTGAGTGTAGCAAGCAGTGTTTACAGCTTCTGCCCAGAACTTTTGCGAAATTCCAGAATCAGCAAGCATTGTTCTTGCTGCTTCCTTGAGCGTTCTGTTTCTTCGTTCTGCAACTCCATTCTGTTGAGGAGTTCGAGCGGCTGAAAACTCATGCTTGATTCCATGATCTTCTAGAAAGGATTCAAGATTCTGATTTGAAAACTCAGTGCCTTTGTCACTACGAATCATGTCTATGCTGGATGATTTCTCGTTCTGAGTGCGTTTCAGCAGCTTGATCAACTTCGGACCGGTCTGATCTTTACTGCTCAAAAATATAGTCCATGTAAAGCGTGAGTAATCATCAATAACAACAAGAGTATACCGCATTCCCCCTAAACTTGTTATTGGTATAGGACCAAACAAGTCCATATGCAATAATTCTAAACAGCGGGAGGAGGATTTGGCATTCTTGTTTTTGAAGGATGATCTGATCTGTTTGCCCATTTGGCAAGCTTCGCAGATCTTATCCTTAGCAAAATCGATCTTGGGCAGACCGATAACTAAATCATGTTTACACAGGCTGGAAATGGTCTTAAAGTTTATATGATTCAAACGCTTATGCCACAGGCAATGTTTATTATCATTGTTAGCGATGAAGCATGTAGGATTATCAGGTTGAGCATGATTCCAGTTAATCTTATATGTATTTCCATTCCTGATTCCTACGAGCATGGTTATACCGTCCGATGATTTAACAGTGCAAGTGTGTTTGTGAAATTCTACAGCATAACCATTATCACAAAGTTGACTTATGCTGATCAGATTATAGCACAGATTTTCAACTAACAGCACATCATTGATAATAATGTTACCATGGACAATCTTACCCCTGCCCACGGTCTTACCCTTTGAGTTATCTCCGAAGATGATCTTGGGTCCAGTACATTCTGTGACTTCAGACAGCAGCTCGATGTTTTCAGTCATGTGACGGGAACACCCACTGTCCAAATACCAGTCTGATGCGAGTTTCTTCGGTACCTGTCATCAAATATAATTATTGTTGGTACCCAATCCTATTTGGGTCCAGAACGGATTAGCCCTTTGGGAACCCACACCTGTATCAGCTTCAATGGCTTGTGTGTGCAAGGTGTGATGTGTGCTGTGTGCTGGTCTGTTTTGTGTGTGATAATGTGTGCGCTGTGAAAACCTTTGATTCTCATTTGGTAGTCTATATCTTCGTTGAATCGGTTTAGAATTATAGTAATTGTATTGTCTTCCTTGCCTTCGATCTTGCACCTTTGGATTTGGTCTAATAGACGCAAATTTTGCTGGTGCCTTTTCTTTGGCTTGGTCAACATACCCAATTCCTTTTCTCAGATTTTGATTCACGTAAGAGACTCCTGTTTGAATCTTAGGTGCTTCAGTCTCATATACTGTGCTGGATTTAACAAATGTCATTTGTTTGACTTGGTTCTTTACCAGCAACAGCTCATATTCATCTTTGGTGCATTCTTTGGTGTCAAAGCCTATGCCGGTGAAATCACCGACGTTTCTTTGAACCTCTTGTAATTCTTCCAAGGATGTTCTGGATTTTGTCCATGTTTTGAATATATGAGAGAGCTTAGCATTTTGTGTGCTGATTCTCTTATTTTCTTCATGGAGCTGATCATAAGAGATTTTCAGCTTATTCAGCTCGATCTGAAGATTGTTGCACTCACCCTGCTCAGAGCAGCTTGGTTTGTTGTGCTCATCCATTTGATCACTGACTTTAGCTTTATTCTTCTCGAATGATTCAGCTAAGATCCTATAATCATTAGCCATGTCTTGCAGTGCGGACATGAGCTCTTCTCGTGTAAATTCATTTGAGTCAAGATCATATACCTCGTCTGTCTGACTCATCTCTTCGTCTGCCATAAGACATTGAATATCTTCTTCGCTTTCGCTGGAAGAATATTCAGAGCTTTCCGAGTCTGAGTCTGTCTGAGCCCATTTGCTGTTTCCTTCTTCAGCTACTAGGACTTTTTGGGATTTTCCATGATTCTTGCGGTCTTTGTAGTGCTTCTTCTTCCTATCATCATGATGCTTCTCTTTCCGTTCTTCTTTCTTCGGTCTGGTGCAATCTGCAATAAAATGTCCGGTCTTACCACAATTGTAGCAAGCCTGATCGTTAACAGTATCATCTTTCCTTGATTTATAATGATGAGAGGGTTTGAAGTTCCTCTTATTCTTAGACATAAATTTACCGAATTTCTTGATAAATAATGACATAGCATCGTTACTTATCTGTTCAGCAGATCGGTCTGATGTTGAAGCGATCTGGTCTGGAATGGCTGCCAGGGCCTTGTTTGGTTGAGAGATGAATGGCTCTGCTTCACCTCTGCTTATCAGTTCAAACTCATAGGCCTTAAGATTTGCAAACAGATCATGAAGTTCAACCTTGTTAAGATCTTTTGATTCCCTCATGGCAATGGTCTTAACATCCCATTCTTTTGGCAGAGCTCTCATAACTTTCAGAGCGATCTCTCTGTTAGAATATTCCTTCCCCAGACCATTCAGTTCATTTATGATGCCAGTGACTCTTTCATCAAACTCATTTAGAGTTTCTCCACTTTTCATCTTTATGCTCTCAAATCTTTGAAGAGCAACAGTTAACTTGTTTTCTTTGGTCTGGTAGTTGCCTTCACATAGCTGTGCTATCTTCTCCCAAATTTCTTTGGCAGTAGAGCACATTTTGATTTTGCTGAACATGTTCTTGTCCAATGTCTTGAACAAGATGTCTTTGGCCACATTATCGAGATTTGCTTTCTTTCTTTCCTCATTCGTCCAGAGGGATCTGTCCTTTTCTACCATTTGTGGTTCTCCACCAGTAATGGCGACTGCTGTATTTATTTTTAGAATCTTCATTGGTCCATCAGTGATGACGAACCACATATCGTCATCCTGAGCTGCTAGATGAGCTTGCATTCTGATTCTCCAGTCATCATAGTCTTCTTTTGAGAACATAGGGATTTTGTTGAATGATGCCATTCAGCTCGAGTGATTTAGCTGATTAAGATGACCTGCTCTGATACCACTTGTTAGGATCGGTCCGGAGTGTTTAGAGGGGGGGTGAATGAACACTCCTTCTAAAAATTAATCCTTCGTGATTTCTTTCGGATTAGTGAAACAAATCTGTTTCTTAATCAATTCTTGTACAAAACAGACCACTGAAAATATAAGTGCAGAACGGTCTGTTCTTGTATGTAAGAACGGCTCGATGGCTAGTGAGAAAGAACGAGTGCAGAAATAAGATACACAGGATATGTTTCTGGAAGTTCGAAGGTGGTGTAATCCTTCTACGTCTCCCCTTCTTCCAATTAAGGAAGGTTTATACTAGAAGACTTTGATTTATACAATCCTGTTGTACAAACCCGATTCAGACTGGATTTACCTCACTACCAATCTGAAACTCCTAGTCACTCAATCTGCTCAGACACACTCTGTCTGACAGTTACAATATGTTTCTCACTTCTATTTTCAACACAAAAAACACAAGATGCGAACAGTGATCCTAAATGATCAAATGTTACAAAGTAAACGTGCTTGAGAATGATTTCAGCTCGAGAGCTTCTGAACTTGTAAGCTTGTGATGTTTTTGCTTTCTTGTGCGTTTTTCAATTGATCAGCGAGAGTCAGTAGCAAGCGTCCGTAAGTTCCTTTTGTTGCATCCTTTTATAGTTGAAGGTACCAACGACATTATTTCCTTTAATGTGCAACTTTGACTCTGCTTAAACTCTGAGTAGGCTTCAGTCTTCTTCTTCAGGAAACTTGCCGTTCTGGTTCATACTTTCGGCGACTGTCAGGTAAGCTCTTCTTTGTCTTCTTACCTATTATGGCAATCTTCAGTCTTTGGTCCTTTGTAGCATTAATTACAACATTAAATGCTACAATAAATAGCCGTTAATGATTCGGACTGAGGAGCCATTCTGTATGTATCCTAAGCTGCTCTGATCTGATAAAGATAGAGATCGATCTGAAGCTTTGGTTGAGTCAGTCTGATATTCATCGATCCGGTCTGATAAGTAATGTGTCTTATCAGCTTGTACTTTTGTTGAGCGATCGATCTGGTCAGCCTGATTACCCTCGATCCGGTCTGATATGCTTTGTCATCTTATCAGCTTGATCTGTTTTGGGCGATCGATCTGGTCAGTCTGATTTCTCTCGATCCGGTCTGATATGTTTTGTCATCTTTAAAATCTCATTGATAAGATCCGGGACTAACATATTTCCTGAGATTCCTCACTCGTTTGATGGTATCGCTAGCAATGTGTCCCTCCATCTCGTGTTAAGAAATCTTCAAGAACATTTTTATCAGATTTCACTATGACAATATCATAATCATAATATTGGCATTGAGATTGCCATCTTAAAAGTCTAGCTTTTTCTGATTTTGATTCAATTTTATTTTTCAGAAAAGACTTTACACTGGTATTATCTATTTTTAAGATAAACTTTTTTGCAAGTAAGAATAATGGCCATTTTTTAAAAGCCTTTCAAGCTGCAAAGAACTTTTTTCGTTGATGTGCCATCTGATAACTTCGCTATTATCAAATAAACCGCTGCAATATCTGCATAGCACTTCTCCTTCAGGTGTGGCCTTCATAAGTACTGCAGCCCACCAATGATCACTGGCATTGGTATATAATACAAGTTCATCCTCGTTGTTTGGAATTGCAAGCTTTGGTAGTTGCCTACAAACTTTTTTAAGTTGTTTGACAACTCGTCTATGATATTTATTCCACTCGAACTTAACATCCTTCTTGAGTAGTGGACTGAAAACCTTCCGGTGGTTTGCTAGATTGTTGATGAACATTCCAGCAAAATTAACAACTCCCAGAAAACTCTGAAGTTCCTTTAAATCCTTGAGGTCATATGGATATCCCTGCACATTTTCTACAATATGATTCTGCAAGATAATTTCAGATTCATCGATCTCAACTCCGAGGAACTCGATCTGTCTTGTGGCAATCATTGCTTTCCTTTCGGATAGCACTAATCCTTCCTTGTAGCAGACATCTGTAAAGATTTCCAAATGTGTAATATGTTATTTTATGTTTCTTGACGCAATGAGGGTGTCGTCAATATACATGGACATGAAGCTGAAGTAATCCTTAAAAAGATTATACATCTTCATTTGGAATATCTGGGAAGTATTTTCCAATCTCACTGGCATGGCATTCCAGATATAATGTCCTTGTGGTGTGGAGAATGCTTGAACTTTCTGCTTGATTCCTCCATCTTGATCTGGTAAAATCCAGACTTACAATCCAATTTAGAAAACACATTGGCATTCTTGATGCTATTTACCAAATGTTCTCTGCTTGTGATAAAATATCCATCGAAATCCAAGATGTCGTTGATTCATTTGTAGTTAATTATTAATCCTGGCTTTCCTCTTTTGATTTCTGCATGATTCCGAACAAGAAATCCTGGACTTCTATATGGAGAAACACCTGTTGAGATTAACTTAAGGTCAAGATGTTCCTTAAGTATATTCTGCATATCCCTCCAATCTTCCATATTCATAGGGATTGGTTTAAATCTGACAAACTTATTTTGTTTTCCAGCTTTCACGTTCAAAGTAGCTTTGAGCTCATTCTTGTTCAACCATGCCAGAGGATCCTCGTTGTAGTTCCCCCGAATTTTTCTTTTTACATCCTCTAGAGTGATTTACTCTTCGAGGGTAGTTTCAGGTTGTGAAACTTCTTCTTGTAATGCCATTTTAGTAGCAACATGGTTTCTGGAGTAACTTCTTCCTCATTCTGTTATCTGAAAGACATAATATTAACACAATCAAAAGTTTGAGAGTCATTTTCACTAGGACCTTGATGTCGAAATGAAGGATTGCTTCTCCAAGTTTCCGTTGATCCTTCATCTTTGGGTGTCAAAGTTTTCCTTCATCACCGCGCTTGATGCGAAAACTAATGGAGACTTTTCTGTGAAACGCCTCAAAGGGTTGTGAAAATAAGTCTCATTGTTTCATTCTCCTGAGTGAAACGCTTGAATGTCTGTATGAAATTTTTTTCTAGCAGCATATCAGCTCATGTATCATGGAAATAAATAGGTGGAGTCTTGACTTTGTACCATGGGGTACCGCCTGCTCATCTGATTATTATTTTCACTCACTGGACTCCTTCATTAATGATAAGGATCCACTTTGAAAAGTCTCTTCCGGTAATTGCTGGTAATTTTTCACCAACTTCTTTGGGGAAGATACACGCCGGCAGTACATATTCCAGCTCCGGAATAAATGTAGGCTGCAAAATATTCTGCCCGATACTTCGCATATAACATCCTGACGGAAATGTATATTGAGAATGGGCTGGTGGTCATCTGATCCTATATCTCTTTCCGTCCACCGTGAACTCCATTCCGTCTTTTAATCTTTCCCAAGGTTTATGTTCGTCGAGAAATTCAATCCCTAGATAAGCTGTTCTGGGATTCTTCCTGTAGTTCCTGCAATTGTTAGATCAATTTCACCAATTTAAAGGTTTCCTAGATACCTGCCAACTGTAGGTTGTTGCAAATAGTAGATGGGATCACATGGGAAGATATTATCTTACTCCGTAATGTCAAAAATTATATGCACTTCTCTCCAGTCTTCTGGGCATTTTAGCTTCCCTGTTGTTTTGAGTACATTAGGGATTTTCTGAATTCTGCTCGAGACTGCTTTCTGTTTTTCCCCGGATAGTTGTTGATTAACATATCATGTTGGAAAGACATCCTTCCAGGCTCGATCGTAAGGCTCTTGCTTCTGTTCAGAACATGTTGATCTTGTATCCTCATGTCGATCTCTCCTATTATCGGAGTATCAATAATGTCCAGCAATGGGGACTCCAATGAATTCTTTTCTCAAGAATACTTCCGAATGATGAGTATACGAGAGCTCGTATGCACCTTGTAGGTGATCGAGTAACGCTTGTTCCATTCTTTCATCAAATCACTTCTTTTAAAATCTTGATGAAAAGTTATAACATTGTTGAAATCTCGATCTCCCAAATTTTATGCAATTCTAGGATAGATGTTGAAAGCCATCTTTCCCACGTACAAATTTCCTGCAACTGCTCCTAAACAAGAATCTTTGAGGTTCGGGATTCTTTTGTCGAAGATTGCCAGATTGAGTGGCGAATCAAATCCTTCCTTGAAAGTTGCCTTGATGATTACTCTAATGGCTCCAATATGAATCTATGAGAGCATGTTAGCAACTTCTCTTTTGACCTTGTTCTTAATCTCCTGGATTTCTCTGTAGGGGATTAACTGCATCTCAATTTGGTTTCCCGTGAATTCCACCGGGATCGCATGTTGTTACCATATGGAGAATCTGATGCTTCTTGATTCGAAGACCAATCATATACATGGCTTTTCATTGCTCCAATTGCAATTCCATCATACATCTGAAGCTTTGGCTCTTCCTTCAAGATCCTCATAAGGATTTTATGAGAAACAGTTGTATGAGAGAAAGATCCTGACGGGTCTTCTCTGATCATGTGCTGAAGGAACTCTCCTTCACTCTGATTCTAAGCTAGATTCACCTCCATCATCAGATAGATCTCTTCTTCATAGATGCTTTCATCCGATGGAATATTCTCAAATTGATACACTTGTACCAAATCCTGAAAATAGACAACATCCTCAAACTCCTTGGTATGTCGAATCGTCTCACTTCACGACTTTGGTTTTCTGGACAATCTGTAGAGAAATGTCATATTGTTCCGCATATCTAGCAGCTACAATCTTTGAAATTTCATTCGCATGGGTATGAGTGCGTTTGAAAGTTCTTTTCGATGCTCTGATACTATTTTGCGAAGACGGATCGCGAAGGAAAATGTTATTATAAAAAATAGTAAAACTTTGGGTGAGATTTGAAAAGTATTTAAAACTCTAAGGGAGTTAGGATGAAGATGAAAGCATGGTTGGGGAGTTAGAATATAGAATAATGGATAAGGGGAGTTGAGTTAAAGAAAGTTTGGGTTTAAGGATTTTATGTGAGTTTACCCAAAATTTAATTTGAATTAATTTTGATAGTATAGAAATATAAAATGTTAAATTTCAAATGTCACGCCCTTGTTCTTGCACTGACAACATGTTTTCTACCATAATTGAGATACATAAAATATATAAGCGATCTCCGCAATGTGTTGTGTGTATATACAATCGATTATTTTTATATAATACATTTTTATTACAATAAATATTATAAAAATTAATTTATTTTTAACTATTTTGTATCGTTTATTTATTCGAATTATAAATATGATAGTTTTGTTGGTTTTTTATTTATTTAAATCATTTATATTTTTAAATTATAAAGGAAGCTTGTGTTTATGTTTTGTTTTTGTATTGTAGGGGTATTCTCGAAATACAAAAAATTAGTATAACATAATATAAGGGGTCAATATTTGAATTATGAAAAAGATCACACCAAATAAATTATTGTAGGATGATCTTGCATAGTATAGATATGTATTTGTCAGTATGCACTTGGTGTTTACAAGTGTCGTAAACATAGAATTGGTGAAGGCCAGAGTTTCTTAAATAATGAAGATGACAGCCACCAAATATTAATGACTAAATTAACAATGTATTAAACTCTACGATGTAACATATTTGCAGTTAGTAGTTGTAACCAGAGAAATTTTCTAATTTTTAAAATGGGTAAAATACTCTAATTTTTCATGTATTTTTTTTTTTTTAAATTTTACCTCCACAGAAATTTTAAATTTTTAATGTGTTCTTAATTTAATTTGTATAAATAATAAATACCTTCTTATGCTAATAACCACCTAAACCGCATTTATAATCGATTACAAATTGGGATGTAAAAGAGATTGTGTATTATAGGAGGGAGGGAACATCAATTCGGTACAGTTGGGGGATATGATTATTAAATAATATCATATATAAATTAATCATTCTTGGGCAGAATAGATGTATATATAATGCATTGCATATATTTTATTATTTTATATATGCAATTATTAAGTGTCATTATTAAAGCCTTTCACAGTTGAATAATTACAAGTTTCATATGGATCCCCATTTATGGTATCTGTAAATTGGTTGCATTGAAAACTAATTGAGTCAGACTCCTAAGTTTTTTGATTGATCGCTCCCAAGGTGTTTTATGGTTCTTGTTGCTTACTTTTTAATTGAATTTTGGATTATCTTGGAACAGTCGTAGCAGCAAAACGCAGCATAGTTGCAATTGTGGTGGAGAGAGCAATATACATGAGCTATGAGTTCCGTTGTTGGGACAAAAGTGAAGCAAAGTGGTATAATATATTAGAAATTAGTCGTTTTCTTGGAGGCGTATGTTAGAGTTGTTGTTTCACATCGAGAACTTGAAAACTATATTTACTCCTTATAAAAGATTATGGGATATTTCAATCATAACAAATTGGTTATGAGTTGGAACTCGTGCATTCTTAAGATGATATTAGAGCAGGTTTTCACATGTTAAGAATTTATGGGGAATTTGTTTTGAGTTCGAACCCACGTGTTCTTAACAGAGCAAGCTTTTCATGTGATTGATTATTTCGTCTGCATGCCCACCATCACCCATGTTATCAATCCATGTTTTTGACTTATATAATGTCACATGTAAGGGGACATATTGAGAGTTGTCACACATTGAAAATTTACAAGTTATATTAGCTGTTTATAAAGATAATGGAATACTTCATTCATCACTAATTGGTTTTGAGTTGGAATCCCATGGATTTTAACATGGTATCAGAGCTCGCTTTTCACGTGATTGACTATTCTGCCCACATGTTGACCTCCCCCTGCGTTACGTGTTTGACTTATATAATGTGACACGTGAAGGAACGTGTTAAGAGTTGATATCCTATAGTAGGAATTTGAAAGCTGTATTTACTCTTTATAAAAGTTTTTGTGATACTTATTATAATCAATTGTATTGGGGGAGGGGGTATCTCAAAGTTTTTGTGGGCAAAGCCAGCCTCGAACACGGGAGGCATCCCAAGTGGGATTTGATGACAACAAACATGCTAGCCATGTGGTGTTTATTATAATCAATTGGTTATTAACAGGGACCCGTTAATTTTTAGTAGCATATTACACTCTTATCAGCAAAGACAAAAAGTAGACAGAGAAGTTAGAACCCCATTTCAGAAAAGCACCAACACCTGATTTAATAAACTCGATCCGATCGACAAAAAAATTATGCAAACATACAGAGGAATGGTTGAAACAAATCGAGGCTTATGTTCACATTATCACACAGTTTCCTTAAAATAGACCCAACCCTCAATTGAGCATTCGTTTCAAAAGAGTCAATTGTTCAAGTAGTGGAAATTATCACTCAAGGCACTGCCTTGAGAACAATATCAAAGAGATACAATGCATAATAGTTATATCGAAAGAGAAGTAGAGAGGAGAATGACATATTTTATTTTTCCCATTATCATATAATTGGCCGACATAAAAAAAGTTCATCACAAATAAGTGTTAAAAGCTTGTTTGTCAAAAAAAAAAAAAAAAGCTTGTATCACTCACGATGCAAGATCGTAAACATGTTTATGCAACATTGGTGGCTACTGTATTTGAGGTATGTTTGCAGTTGCTTATTCAAAATACTTATATGCAGTTTTTGTTTAAAGTTGAAAAAATTATTTTTAAGCATAAGTATTGATTGTTTGCTATTAAAATAAATAAATAAAATATCTTAATGAACTTTAATTAATCAACTGATCAGCCAAAAACATCTTCTGGCTTGCTTTTTTGCTTCTGCTTTTACCTGCTGTTTTTTTAGATTTTAAAAGAAGTGATAACATATGTAAAAAAATCAAACACTAAAAATCTATTTGTTTTGTCCTATGTTGCACCGATACTCCAAAAAATTTTGCGGTCAAGTATCGGATACTTCTGGGATACGGATACGGCAGGATACGGCACCGATACGTATCGGATACGCCACGTGGCGTATCCGAGGATAAAAAATAAATTTTTATTTCGGATACGTTTCGGATACGGTCAAGATACGCCGTTGACCGTATCCGATACGGGTAGGATACGGCAAATTCGAATTTTTTTAAAAAAATAGGGTTGAAACTGTAATTAAATTAAATTATTTAACTAAATCCCTATTTCCTAACCACTTTAATGTGTTTATGTCGATTATATGCTTGAAATTTTTAGATGTTCTGGATTAATATTTTACCATTTGTCGTGAAGTTGGTGAGTTTGCAACTTTAAATGTTGATTATATGCTTGAAACTTGATTTATTACAAATATTATTAATTATATATTTATATATATATAAATAAATTAATAAAATTTGCCGTATCCGGACGTATCGTATCCTACAAATTTTGAAAATCCCGTGCAGCCGTACCCGTATCTGCGTATCCACGTATCCGCGTATCCGTATCCGTGCAATATAGGTTTTGTCTGAAAAGCCGATAATCATTTGAAAACACTCACTTAGTGCCTGATAGAAGGTCCTCGATTTTAGTTTAGAGGCCGGCGAGCAAGCAAACGAACAACTGATTCCCAGCGAAAAAGGAAGCCAAATAATTTGTTTAATATTTGTAATACAAAAAAATTAACTTTTTTTATTTTTACCGAAGGTTTAACTAAGAAGTATTATAAAATTAATTTATAAAATGATAAGTAGACTGTTACTGCTTTTATTTAGTTACTATTTTTTAAAATTGTGTATCATATATTGTTCTTTTAAAAATTTAATAAGTTAATTTCTAAAATTAATCGGACCTCATAATTTCCCTTCGACGGAGTCTACTTTGAAGCTTTAAGAGTCAATAGACAAGTCGAGCTTGTGCTTTGGGCCATGAGCCGTTAATGTGAATAAGACATTCAATATTCTGAAACATGCCATTTGATACATTGGATATAGTCATGCGTTGACTCAATTACAGAGACGATATATACTAACTTTTAATTTTGATACATGTCTAGAAAGACGTTTAATTATATATATATTTTTTATAGGCAAATGGAAGGGGTTTTGGTGTCCATAGGAGCTCGTGGTACCAATTGAGCTATAAATAATATTATGAAAATTGCACAAAATTTAAATAAGAAAGTCGTGTGGTCAAGTGATTTGTGTTTATTTTGAGGTGCATCTTGAAAATCCAGAACAAGTAGTAGATGATAACTACGCGACCCAAAGATTACACGACTTTAGTTTCGAATAGAACATAAATAGCCATAAAGCTGAAGTCAAATAGTTCGGGACTACAAAATGAAACTTGTAGAGTTTGGTTATCTAACAAAAATAAGGCCGATAAGAATTATATAAGCAAACAACTATTACAAATGGAGTGAATGAAAACACCCCTTTCCTTGTCTCCCTATATCTTACGTTTTTCGAGTAACTACAAGAATTATATGTTACATAGAACAAAATTTGGTGATGTAGAATTAGATCTAAAAAATAGGCTCATCTCGTGGCCGATCAATAAATAAGCTCGATGAAAGAAAGGCAGGTTTTCCATAATTTATAGATTCTCAGCTCGAGCCACTAAAGGACCGCACAGCGGCATTCCATCGAGTGGCTCTAAACTCTTCCTTGACATTTCAAATGCACCAGGAGAAGGCCGTAGGCAAACATCATGACTGCCATGTACTGATCGATTTAAACACTTCAGATAAAGGGCGAAGATACCGATGCTACCACTGCACCAGAAGAGATGTGTGATAGGCAATCAATGTGGCCAAAGTTCAATGTATCAAGCAGCACTAGGTGAAGGACAATCAGTAAGGAATCACGTAGGGCATAGCACAAACATCAGCTGATTCGATAAGTACAGCTTCAGACCATACAAGATGCTCCTCGAACAAAACTGATTCCGACTTCGGTTTATTTGAAGGGCGTTTCTTGCTGAACAACCAGCCTTGATCATCATTTCCAGACCAGTCCCCTAACTTGGGTACTGTTAGTACCTCTTTCAGATACTTGGAATCTGGATGGGGTGGTCTGCTTGTTGCTTCAGCAATTTGATCTTCCATCGTTGGCTCCGGGGTTATCTTGTTCGAATAACTGGAATTATGAAGGGATGCCTTTGAACCTTCGGTAACTTGATCACCTAATGGCGATGACTTTTGGGCTTCAATCATGCCATTTACCAACCGCTCTCCTTTATCCAGCTGAACACTGTTAGGAACCACATACTTATTAGAAGCGGATGTGTTGGGGGTTAAATAAGCTTCGAGTTTCCTTCCATTTTCAGTCGACTGATGAGTAAGCCTTTGCATTTTTATAGGCCTCATTTCGTTCTCTGTAAATCAAGGAGCACTAATCAAAGTTGGTACAAAAGCTTCATTTGAATGGAACGTGGAGATAAGAAACCGTTCATCAAAGTCGGAAATAAAGTGAGCTGATTTTTTAATAAGTAGCACGAGCAGTAACCATCATAATATGAACTAACATCAACTTTTTTTTTTCCTTTTTTGGTTATAGTGGAATATAACAAGTTTGACCACTGAACAAGAGAACTCACCAAGGAAAAAACCATTTGTGGCCGTATCTTTTCTTTTCTTGATATTTCCATCAACAATAACGTTATTCTTGACATCCTTCGACAAATCTGTGTCTTTGTTGCTGGTAACACCAACGAGATCATTGTTCCCGATATCTCTGGGCTTCTCTTGCTCAGTTTTCTTACTTTCGGTTTCTACTTTCACCTTCTCTTTATTTTTCTTCTCTTTTTTCTTCTTCCTGTCTTTTTCCTTCTCAACAAATTTGTCATCTTTGTCTTTGTGTTTGTCTCGCTGCTTACTATCACTAATTTCCATAGATTTTTCTTTACCTTCCCAACTTCTGTCAATGTATTTCTCATCAGGTCTGGGAATTCCTTCAGCTTTACTTTCGCCAAACACGTTGAAGTTTTGAACTGTTGAATTTCCACCAACCTCGTTCTTAAAACATTGAGCATCCATTTTCCAAGTATCAATTCTCTTATCTTTGTTATAGCCCATCTTTTCATCCGCCAATAATCCCGAAGAATTTCTGGCTGCAGATCTTGATGTTGTCTCCTGATCCCTTTTGTCCAACCCCGCAAGTCCCTCAGGCAACTGGCTTGCTCTACTCGTCTCATCAGCTCTAATCCTCCTGTCCAGCTCCTGTAAAAATTTTGCTTCCTTCTTTTCCAGGGAGGGCTGGCTGTTTTGAAAAGGTTTCCCGCCATTTTGACATGGAAAAGGTGCAGAAACCTTTCCTTCACCCACAACACTGCTTCTATCTTTACAATCTCCTTTTGAATGAAGGCTCTCATGACCTTTTTCCCCAAGTTTCCCAGCAACTGCTGATTCCTCTGAGATGCTGCTTTTCTCTTTGTCTTTGCCTCGATCCACCTTATCCTTCTTCTTGTCTCTGTGTTTTTCCTTCTTGTCCTTGTGTTTTCCTTTACGGTCTTTCTTATCTCTGTGTTTTTCATCATTTCCATCTTTCTCCCACTTTTCTTTATCTTGACTCCTTTCCTTATCTTTTTTGTCCTTTTTGTGCTTTTTCTCTTTGCGCTCTGCCTGAAAGTATGATGATCATGAGGATAGTTCTTATCAAAATTCCAAAGAAATTACGATTCAGTGGATGAAAAAACTATGATGTCATGTAATCTGTCATTCAAATATTTAAGTATAAACTCAGTCAAATAAATACACTTCCCAACTCCAGAGAAACGAAATTGTATTACAAGGAGAATTGGGTCCACAACTGAACATAGTTCAAACTTAACGTTGTTGAGGAAAATCTCAAACTTCCCTCACTGACTCAAATTCAACGACTTACAACCATGGAACTTTTACGATGCACACAAGATTTAACAGCATAAAGATCTAAGTTGAGATGTGAGAGTACAGCAAACCAGCTATGGTGGCCATATATTTTTCCTTCATCGATAAATAACATCTAATATAAATAATAATCCAGCGTCAATGATCAGTCTGAAAATCAATCCAAATAATACACAACCACCAGTAAAACTGATGAACTAAAAAGGCATGCCAACTGTTTTTTACTTCCTTCAACAGGCATGATATTTATAAACATAACATAACATAACATAACATATCCACATCAGCTGCACATTAAAACTAAATTTAAAACATTAACATAACAGGGTCGATACAACAACTATGCTCCAAATGCCACATGGAGCATGCACTTCATATTAGTTAAACAAATCTGTTGCGCTCGAATATAAACAAGGGATAGACCAATACCTCCTCATATTGGTAAGAAACATATTATATGGAAATAAAAAATCCCTAAAAACATACCATTTAAATCATGTTATGATTAGAAAGTGGCAATCATTATGTACGCATCAACCATCTTAATTTGGGAAGGTGACTTAAGTAAATTATACTTATGCTTGACAGCAAATGCTGACTCTTGTTTCACATGCACGGATTATAATTTTGAGCTTCCATGGTAGATTTGATGATGTATAATTGAGCATATGACTATTCATTGTTTCACCATAAGCAAAAGAAAATCCCTTATAACATGACTAGCAACAATCCATAACACTTTAGATACTGCAAGGGGGTGCATTTCATATATGCAAATACATTGAAGAACACTCTGCATCACATACACTCATCTCTTATGTTTTTTATAATTTAAATGAATAGTTTCTGTATAATAATTTGTCTGTTTTCACCATGATTTCTTCCGCCCACCAACGATCTTCCAAAGTTTTGCATACCATAAAAGCAGAAAGTTTTCTCAAGTATTCCTGCAGTGAAGTGCTACTTCATGCAAACAAAATAAACTCATACGACCAAAACATGGCAGCCGCAGAAAACAAATGCAAAAAATTAAAATATGGTTTCCTTGAGAGTAACTTGTTTTAAGTTGAAATAATGCAGAGCAGAACAAAAACATAATTCAGTCTTTATGACGTCGCTCATAAACCTTATCATTGCCTCAATGGCATGGATGGGTGTTGCTTGAAGTAAGAACCCATACAATGTATACCAAGCTAGACAAGAAACAAGTTCTAAAACAAGAGATAGACACTGGCCAAGGACGTTAAGCAAATAATGAGGACATAGCTACATGGAAGCACATACAAAGTTCAAAATACTAATATCCAGTAATATATTTTCAAAATGCTTTTCTATTAGCTCCCCCAAACGTTAATTAACTTTCTATCATCAATGCTTTTTCACCTCCATTGTGGGAGAGTGTCAACATTCTCAAACATAGCTCTAAAGCATAAAAACATCTCAATATCTAGAATATAAAACCATGCGAGCAAAGTTCAACAATCGAGCACAAGGTCATTAATCTAATGTCACTTTAATCATTCATTCTGATTGTCAACCAACGTGTATGGTTTGAATATTTTTTATTTAACAAATTCTGGCATACAACGCACAGTAAATTCTACATCTTCTACTTCATTTCCTTTCCCAAATTGAGAGTGCACAAGATGATATATTAACATCAGAGAAAACCTTTATATTTATTATCCAATTTTTCTTCTGTATCATGGATCTTGGTTCGTGCTTCATGGTATTTAATGAGAAAAACCCAATATGACGGCTTTTTGCTGGGTCAATTTAAGCATGATGACAAGAAAACAGCCAACCACATTAACAGACGTATCTTTGACAAAGAAGGACAACGCATTGATCGAGTCACACTCAGAAAGATTGACAAATTTGAAGTACTAGTCCAGTTACAGGTCCTTTCTCTTTTACAAAAATAAATCAGAATGACTGCATGGTAGTGTTAGGCATCAGCACACTCCACATACGACAAACATCTACACAAAGATTCAAGCCAACAAAGACATGGGCATTTAAAGGAAATAACAGTTCAAGACAGACATTTTTACTTTATTCTCTGTAAATGGATTGAAAATGCAAGATCAGACAGGATGACTCATTCTGAGCACAGTAAAAAGAGATACTTAGACAGTCATAATGTTATCCATCCAAATACATCTGCATGATCTGAAATTCACTAATATCCGGGGAAAGGAATGGACAAACCTCTTTCAACAAATCTATATCTTCTGGTTTGTGCTTCCTTTCATATCCTGGTGGTGGAAATGGAAAGCAGCGAGACATTGCACACTTCACCAGAACAAAGAAAATGCTTAAGGTCAAGTTTACGATATTGTTGGATTACTCCCCCACAACAGAAATGTTCCAATTTGGGAACAGAACAGCCATTATATTTCTGTCCATGCAACATGACCCCACATTGATATCGAGCTTCACAATTGCCCCATGTTACTCACTGCAGCTGCCTCAACTTAAATACTCAGCACTCTTGGTTCCAAACACGTGAATAAATACAGAACAGTATTTCAATATTCCAATGGACTGCAATACACAATTATTACTGAGAAAACACTACTATGAACCAAACTGAGATAAATGGATGCTATAATGCGCCGTACAAACTTGAACAAACACTAAGCTAATCCGTAGTGGTTCTTGAGAAAGAAAGATATTATTGTGGTTGGCGATCTAATTGCAGGTCTACTAAGACAATGTCACTAATTTATCATTAGCTTCACCCCCCTAGTCCTTATTCCCAATATTCTACAGCAATCCCCAGCTCTTTCAAGTGCATAAGAGCAAAATAAAAATCAACTAAAACTTATCAACGATTCCAAAAAGTTTCCAATTTCATCAACTCTATTAGCTTGAGCAGTCCTTTCCATACACTTTAGAAAAAAACAGCTTTCTGCTCAGTTACAATGCTAGCATTTAAAGATAGTTCTTGAACTCTGTAGGATCAAATCCAGTTCCAATATTTTTCCAATCTGCAGAGCGGATTCATCCCAGGGCACTTCCCTGTATAGCAATGAAGTTCCAAGTGAGTTTCCCAACTTTCAGAATTGCGGATCAATACCAAATTGCAAACGATTTGCTCCGCAGCAGCATGATCAGATTAGAAAACCCTAATAACAAATCCATCATCAGTATATTCAATCGTACGAGTATCAAAACCCTAATTGCCGAGGAGGCAAAAGCAAATTCCATCGTAATCAATAAAAGTGAATTTCACTTCTGCTTTGCGAAAAAAGTAAAATTTAGCACTTCATCGCAAATACCCAGTTAAAAGAAAATACTTTCGACGAAGTATCGAATCGAGGATATTACCCCAAATTTGAAACCAGGGCATACACCAATTAAAAAAAAATTCGAACTGAGTTCAATAATACCCTAAGTTAAACCAAATTGTCAGATTCAATTCAGCTTTAAATTTACCTTGCCCGCTACAAAATGAGAGCATTTGTAGAAAGGGACAAGATCTCAACCTTTTTTGTTCTTTTCTTTATTCAATCCGATTATACTACTAATCATAAAAACAATCAATGAATTGCTCTTCGCATCAACATGTGAAGTAGATATAGGGACGAATGTTGCGTGTATGGTGTGTGTAGAGACGGATGTTTATTTTGGTGTTCGGGGATACCACAGGAAATAGGGGAAAATGTGAAGAACATATGTCATATATTGTTTAGATCATTTTAGAGAGAGAAGGAGCGATGGGTTTCGTATATGTATGTATATATCTTGAACACTCCCCACGCGCTTCGTATATGTATGCTTAAGCAATATGATATTGTTATAACAAATAATATTTTATATGTGAAAGAATAAATAATAAATTATTTAGTTTTTTTAAGCTCAAAATTTTAGATTAGACAACAATTTAACATGATATCAGTGCCTCAGCTAACGGCCAAGGTCTTTGAGTTCAAAACTCATAAACAACTATATCTACATGAAATATCAACTTGACAGTCCTCATAAAAAGAGAGGAACAAATCAGTCCACAAATGAGGATCGAGGGGGAGTGTTAGAGAATAAATAATAAATCATTTAACATCGCTGTAAGCTTGGACTTTTAGATTAGATGATAATTCAACATTGACATAGCGGTCTGGTAGCAACAATAATTATTCTGACAATAACATTTATCATTCGAGATAAATTACAAAAATTGAGTCTTTCCCAAATTTTTCGAGCTAGAATTGAGCCATGTTCAATATCTTTCATCTCATACGAGTACTTGAATAAATTAGTGATGTTTATTAATAAAGACTTTTGTACTAATTCTTGATGCATTCGAATCTTAATTCTAGTAAATTATTTTCGAAATTGTCTCTGCAATGGTGATCGTTTAACAATTGATGCTTGAGGCCAAAGAATAAACCACATCGGAGGGCGCCAAGCATGTGTTCTGGTTAATCCATTTGAATCTTAATTCTATCAAATTATTCTCGAAAACTATCCCTAATGATGATCGTCGAGTGATTAATGCTTGAGGACAAAGAATAAACCACATTTGTTTTTGACAAACTTTATAGATTAAAACGTGAAAATAAAATTAGTTTGGATATGTTAAATTAATATTATATGTAAATTAAGATGTATATATATTTTTACAATGAGGCGAGGGGATTAGAACCAGTGTTATTAAAACCGGTCCGGACCGGCCGGTCCGACCGGTGACCGGTGCTGAGTCCGAGCCGGTTAACAGCATAAAATCGGAGGGGCAAAGAACCGGTGAGAACCGGTCAAAAACCGGTCGAACCGGTGAACCGGTCGACTGGTTGAACCGGTTCTCACCTTTTTTTTCTTTTTTCTTTTTGTTTTTCATTTTTTTTTTGTTATTCCTTTTAAGTTTTATCATTCACACAACAATTCTTCTTCTACAGGCAATGTATGAACTTTCTAATAAAAAAAATCAATTGCATTTTAATTGGTGGATTACATGACAATTGTATTGCCATGATTGAAGATTTTATGGAGTTTATTATATATATTAGATCTAATTTTGTATTGCATCAATTCCATGCAACTATGAGTTTTAACATTTACTCATTATATATTTTTGATATTTGTATCAGTCTTATATATAAATACAAAAAGTAATATATTGTATCAAAAAAGACAAAAAATCTCTTAATTTTGATAATCAATAATAAAGTGTTTGTAATAATATAGTAGCCCATTATTGAATAATATAATACAAATTTGGTGTATGCATGACTAATTAGTGCGTTTGTAATTAATCATTTTATATATAAAGTTTATATAAAAAAAATAGTTATAAACTTAAATAGATGAAATTATTGAAAGATTGTGTAAAATATTGGTCTCCATGCTATGTTGCTACAATGATATTTTTTTATTATGAACATTTGAAACTTTTACAAATACATGTTATATATTTTTCAAAAATTAAATATAGATATTACATCATGATGATGTCATACACCGGTTGAACCAGTGGTTTAACCGATTAAACTGATCTAACCTGTAACTAGTAAGGACACCGGTTTTATGTCCGGTCCGGTTATGAAAACACTGATTAGAACTCTGGAACTCTATAACCTAAACAAACAATTGAGATGATTAGGCGCGTGATATAGTTAGCGCGTGATTGGAAACGATTTCCATAAGCACATGAGGGATGGTTCGGTTAATTAGCTGTTTCCTGCCCATATTCTGCAGCTCCACTTGGCATTTCTACTCTTTCTTTATATCTAACCGTACACGTGTCCAGATGTACCTTCCTGCGATCATATCGGTCGCAGGAGAAAATAACTATAAAACATCGGCCCAATATATGTTTCTGTGTATAGTTTCCTACGAAAGTGAAGAGTGGCCGAGCAAAAACCCTAGCCGCTTCTTCAAACTTAATCGATAGGTATCATCTACGCTTCCTTATTATATCTTGTGAGTAGTTTTATTTATAGCCTGTTATTCAGTTCCAGTTTTATTGCTTACGCAGATAATTTCTGAGATAGGGTTAACTCCAAATGCTGCTGTTTTGTGAAAAAAGTTGAAATAATCGATTTTTCATTGGATGTTATGAGTTGGTGCTATGCGTTTACTTGTTCATCTTTTGTCTGGATTTCTCCTGATTCATCTTTACTGTGATCAGCCGCCACTAAATTTGAACAGTCGCCTGGGTTTATGTGGTGTAATTGTTTGTTGTCTTTCTTCCTATACTGGTTTTTTATGAGTAGTGTCAGGTGTTCTCTAGCTTTTACATCGTAAATTTCATTAACAAAATGTCCATTGCTTAGGTATTTGTTTGTGAATTTCTTATATTGCAGATTTTTGTGCAAATGGCACACTTCAACAAAGTTGGAACTCTGTTGAGACAGAGCATTGTTTCCAGCTGTGCATCAAATTATCAACTATCAATATTTAATGCAATTCGTTGCATGTCGACGAAGCTTTTTATCGGAGGTTTTATTTTCTGAAATGTTATCCTACCAATTTACAATTCTTGACAAATGTATTTTGTTCCTATGATCTGAGATATTAAATCTTTTTTAGGGCTCTCCTATGGTACTGATGACGGTTCTTTGAGAGATGCATTTTCCAGCTTTGGTGATGTAATTGAGGGTGAGAAAATATGACTCGACGTCTATGATTTTAGAATATTATTATAGCCATCCGAGATTCATCATATTCCTTTGCTTGAATCAATGTTGAAGCATTTATTCAAATATGCTGAGAGAGATGGCTTCAATTCTCGACATATTTGGTTTTTTCCATGATTTTTCCCATTATATTTTGCTTTGATCATCTTTCTTTTTCTGCAATTAGACTTTAATTCATCATCATTACGAAAGCCTCAACCTCGATCTAGTTGGATCATGTACACTAATGTTATGTTTCCTTTCAGCTCTATCTGAAACTATAATTTTAAACACTGTACTTATTAACTTTGTGTCGATTTAGATTTCTATCACCGTTCTTAAAAGATAGATTAATTTTTCTGTCTTTTTAGATACTATACTGTTCTTTTGGCAGTTACCAGTGTACATCACCCACAGTTTGCTTTGTGTTCGTTTCAAGTACATATTGAAAGTTGTATCAGCCTTTCCAACTTATACTCAATTGCATCATGGATTCAACATGTCATTTCGTAGTGTGTTAGCTGCTTGTATTTGTTTTGGATTTAATTCGTACTTAGGAATCTGTGATTGTCTGTTGTCTGAAGCTGGTGACTTTGCACTGCTTTACTGCACTGTGGTAACACATAAACCTTTGCGTCCTTATTTTATACAGCTAGAGTCATCACTGACAGAGACACTGGGAAATCGAGGGGGTTTGGATTTGTGAATTTCTCGAGTGACGACTCTGCCAACTCAGCGCAGTCAGCCATGGATGGACAGGTGAGGTTTCACACCAAATCTTATATTCGATGGCGGATACGTTCATAGGAAAGATGGGTTATTCACGAATATAAAAGGAAAAACAAATGGTATTCATCTACATACTTCTAATAGGAAATGGGATCACCATTTGATGCTTCATACTGAGGGAAATATTGGTGGAAATTGTATTTATGTTGTCTTGGAGTTGGGACTTGGATATGCTCGTGAACTGTGGCTAACCTTACGTATATTCTCTCTTTTTCTTCAGCAACTGAACGGGAGGAACATCCGAGTCAGTCACGCCCAAGAACGAACACCTCGCACCAACTTCAACAACTCTGGTGGATTTGGTGGTGGATTTGGCAGTCGTGGAGCAGCAGATGATGGATTTTAAGCCACTTATACCTTGTTATTTTAGTTTGAGTTTATGAACTTTATTTGCATTATGTTTTTCAAGTCATGCTTTTGTTTTCTTCCTCTTTTTTAAGCCAAGAAATGCTACATGGATTCATAATTTGTCGTAGCTGTGCTACGGTTAATGTCACGGGCTTTTTTATGGGAATGACTGAGCTAATTTGGTTGGCTGCATTATGAGATGCGATTAACGGGGGGAAATTCTATCATATCCTACAAGAGGTTGTGGTTTGAGCCGTGGGGTTCACACAATCCAATTGTTATATTATCGTTTGGGGAAATTGATGGATTTTTCGGAACGTAACCTCTCCTTTGTAGTAATTTATTTATGATAATAATTTATAGATAATCAGAATATAAATAAGCAACTCCGCGGGTGTAATATTTTGAATAGCGGATGGGAGATCCACTTTTCTCTTACTGTTTAAATTCTTTTGTATGTTTTTTCAAATAATACTAATAACAATAATCATAAAAAATAGATATGGTTTCCGGAAATGACGATGACTGCAGAATTTCAACTAGTTGTATCTATGATATTTCAGAAGTTGTGATTCACTTTTCTTCTCAAAATGGGTGTCTAACCCTTGTGGCTCATCTTTATTTTTACTTTTTGGCTTATACAAATTGCACTAGTGGTTTTCATTTTGTACGATGAGATTGATATACTTTTTAAAAGGTAAGATTTGATCCTCGTACGTGTACTTCCAATAATATTCACAGGTTAGATTATGTTGTCTTAATCGCCGTAGCTGGGTGATTTTCCTTCTCGGGCAAGTGTGTTATTTCATCTGATATTAATGTTGATACTTGGCTCAAGAGTTTGGGCACAATTGTGAAACATAAAGTCAGTGAACGCAAGATCAGGGCTGAGAGTCGAGTATCTCTTTGTATAGGATTTCGACCATATCTCCAAATGCCACGATTCCATTAAATTCAAATTATAATCATAAAATTGAGATATTGGAAGTACGTGAAGACAAACACCATAATGTATTTTTCTGTATGAATTACAATCCAGAAGGTTTAATAAAATTCTAAACATGATTGATAACAAAGGTGGTAACATCGTCATAATTTTACAAGTGTAAAACATAATGTGTTCAATTGTACCGAACTTACAAGGATAACTGGCAATTACAATGAAATACAATTAAAAGAAAATGTTGGTAGCATTCGATAATTTCAAGCAAAATATAGTAGCAAAAGACAATGAAGCAACAGCAAAACTAAATGTAACTTAAAAGTAGAAACTTCATTACCGTATTAAAGAAGCTAAAAACAACAAATTTTACTTTTTCAGAAATTGATTTAGCCTTGGTACTTCATCTCATATATCTTGAAGCCTGGCATGTCAAATGAAGTAGAAAATTTTTCAACATCTGCCTTCAGCTCTTCAATGTCTTTGTTATTCACAAGACCCTTGTTGAAGTCTTTCAATAATTTGCCATGTTCCTTTTGGATCTTCAAGGTAAGGGAGACTGCCCTGTGAAGGAATTCGCCTATCTGTTCAAAGTCTTTCTCGACTAATCCTCTCGATGTCATGGCCGGAGTACCTGTAGCAATCACTTAATGCTAATTCATCTTGTACAAGTGTGCAAGAATCAAGACATGTGGCCAAAAAAATAAAATGGGATAGTTACCAATGCGAACCCCTCCTGGGGCCAACGCACTGCTGTCACCAAACACAGCATTCTTGTTAACAGTAATGTTGCATAGATCACAGAGTTTCTCAACCTTATTTCCTGCAAATACCACATGCGATGAATATCTATTGAAATCAACAGTAGAGCAATTTTAGTTATTGTCTAAACTAATGAGATCCATATCCTATATACCGGTCAATCCAAGAGGGCGAAGATCCCAAAGAACCAAGTGGTTCTCAGTTCCACCAGTGACGAGCTTGTAATCTTTGCTCATCAGGTAATTGCCTAGGGCAACGGCATTGGCCCTGACTTGTTTAGCATAGACCTTGAATCCAGGGGACATTGCTTGTTTCAGCGCCACAGCAAGTGCACCGATCTGGTGATTGTGTGGACCGCCCTGAAGAGACGGGAACACAGCAAAGTTAATCTTGTCCTCAAAGTCGTAAACGGCACCCTCAGGCTGGCCTTTCTTGGCTGGCTTTGGACCTTTCCTGTAGAAGATCATCCCTGCCCTCGGGCCCCTCAGACTCTTATGAGTTGTGGTTGTAACCAAGTCGCAGTACTCGAATGGATCTGCTGCTTCCTGAAACCATTAATCACAATAATTTCTTTAAAAAATAATCAAAACATTGAAAAGTTTGGAAACTGAGATCGAACATCAACTATTTGATCAAGATAAAAGTAAAGGAGAATTTAAAGACAAATTTAAAAGAAATGAGTCTGTTACTACTAGATTCCTACCACAGTCAAGACTAATCACTAATCAGCCAACTACAATTTATACGATAATGCACGTGTAAATTGGATTGCTGGATTTTCGTTCCACTGAGAGATGAAAGAAAGTCTCATACATGTTAATTGTTTTGTATTATCATCTGCCAATTAGTAGGATCGAACCCACATAACGCGAACCATTATTCCCCAATTAATAATACAACTATCAAGAAAACCAGATCACATCCACATTCAGAATCACATCATATACATACAGATCATATTCAAATCCATGATCCCACAAAATCGCCCCTGAATTAGAAAAATATGCAGACTACATAAATGGCAACTAATAAAATTACAAGGTCAACAACGAATTAAATGAATGGATACCAAAAAACTAAACCAAACACATGAAGCCCGTTTCTCAATGTAACATAACGACAAAATATACAAGTAATTCAATCTATATTCTAAGCTCAACGTGCAAATAGAATAAGCAAACAAATCAAACCCACCGACAAGAGCTATCAATAATTATATTGCCAGGATATCCAGATCTAAATGCCAAATCTCAAAATGCAAATATAGTACAATTTTTTCGTATGCATGAAAATTTTGATAAAATAATCAGATCTAATTTCCTTGCTCAGCATGCAACTAAAGTAACACAATAAGCAAACAAGTCAAATCCATCATCGGTACCATAATAACAGAAGCTATAAATAATTAATTTGACCAGATGATCATATCCAAATCTCAAGCTCAACATGCGAACATAGTAATACCTCGAAGTAAACTCAAACCCAATTTCAAACATATCCCAACAAAAGAACACGTGTACAAAATCAAAGAATATAATACCTGAGCTGCAACAAGTCCACTAATATGCGCCATATCACAAAGCAATAAAGCCCCACACTTATCGGCAATACCCTTCAACCTCTTATAATCCCAATCTCTGGGATAAGCGCTCCCTCCACAGATAATCAATTTGGGCCTAAAATCCATGGCTTTCTCGTCCAACCGATCGTGATCGATATACCCAGTACTGGGATCCACCTTATATGGCAAACTCTCGAAATAAATTGAAGTCGCGCTAATCTTCTTTCCTCCAGAAGTGTAATACCCGTGTGTAAGATGGCCACCAGAAGGCAAATCGAGCCCCATTATCCTATCATGCGGGTTCAAAACGGCGGTATAGGCAGCAAAATTGGCGGGAGAGCCGCTGTATGGCTGAACATTGACGCCCCATTTGGTGGGGTCGAGGCGGTAGGCCTGGAGGGCTCGTGAGCGGGTGAGGTTCTCTATTTCGTCGATGTACTCATTTCCACCGTAGTAACGGTTTCCGGGCATGCCTTCGGAGTACTTATTGGTGAGGGGGCTGCCGAGGGCCTCGATTACAGCGAAAGAGGTGAAGTTTTCGGAAGCGATGAGCTCGATTCCACTGCATTGGCGGCGTTTTTCCTTCTCAATGAGATCGTGGATTTCTGGGTCCACATCGGATAAAGGGCTGTTTCCCCATTCGGTGACTGGATCCATTTTCTTTCTGGCTGTGGGTGTGTGAGAGAGAGGAGGTTGAGAAGAAGAAGGCAAGGAGAATGGAAGGTTGGGAGATCAATTTAACAACGGTGTGTCGTGCAGGAATAGACTATAATACCCTCGTGCGGTTGGTAACTGGTAAGTGGCCACCACTTGTCCACTTCCATAGCGCTACGCATTACCATAGAGAGATCTAATATTATATTCTTTTTTGTTTTTAATTAATATTCCATTTAATAATCATTGATATAATATTAAGTCTTAACTTTTATAATAACTAAATTTATTATATATCATTAGTTATATATTTGAAAATTTTAATTTGTATGAATACCTTAATTAATTCAAAGCCATAACCTGGACATCTTGCTTTGTGGAAGAGAGTGAGGTAATGCAATCTACTGGTCTTGATGGTGCTTGTTGAGTGAATTCACTTCTGATTTCGATTTTACTTACTTCCTCATATTTCCTACTCACATATCATGTGCATATGTATGTATATTTGTTGACTTATATTTTGGTATTGGTGAAATAAATTACTTCTATTATACTTTGCATATTCGTTAATTCACTATAGAAAATAGAGAACAAACATAACATGCTATGTTTTCCCTCCAAATTCTTATTTCTTCTGTTTTTATGAATATAATTCATCCTCTTCAAAAGTTTTATCGTTTGAATGTTAAAATGCTACAATTTGAATTTTTCATGTAAAAATACGTGCTAATTAATTTTGTTAGTTTTTGGGATAAAAATATGAACGAATGAGGTTGGTGGGCAGAGGAGTAAAGTTGACATCAACATGAGTTAATTCCCAAATCATGCAACCTCATAGAATATAATAATTGGCGAATAATTCAATAAATTATAAATATATATATATATATATATAATATCATATGATATATTGGCCTTCTCGAACGAAATATTTTGATCAAAGATTAGCGGAAGACCCGGCTGTAAACAACAACCGATGGAGATAAACGTGCATTAGTGGGGTGCGGATTTCTCAGACACTCGCTACATTAACGCCACTATCAAAGGAGATCAGATCCTAGCTTTCCCGCCAAGTAATCACAAGGATTGAACATATAAATAGAGGCAGGGAACCTCATTACAGAGGTTGGACTTTTTAGGAAGAGGAGACTACGAAGAGAACATTTTTTTGTTTGTTCGGTCATCTCTTGTTATTTTTTCAGATATTCTTGAGTGTTGATTTTTCACTTAGATATTGTGTCAAGTATTGTAACAAATAAGAAGAGTGACTAGTACAAATTATACTGGACTTGGGTCCCGTGGTTTTTCCTTCAATTTGAGAGTTTTCTACGTAAAAACATTGGTGTTTTTCTTTCATTTTTCGCAAATACTTAAATCTACCGAACCAGGAAAAAAACCAAATCACGTCAATATATATATATATATATGTGTGTGTGTGTGGATTGTTGGATGACGTGATCTTGTACACATTCGCATCGAAAATTGGAGATCTATTAGGGATTGCAACAATGCAAGTTTAGTATGAGTTTGGCCAAAAAGGACATACTCTACTACAAAAAAAGTTATCCAAGACCTGCAAACCCTGATGGTTCAACCTGCTTGACACGCTTGACCCATTTTTTTAATATATAAATATTATTACTTAGAAATCAATTTTTAAGCACAAAAATCGAGTTTCATAATTGAATTTTATGTGACCGTACCGTTCCGCTTAAGAAACCCTTTAGATCGGGTCCAGATCCGTCCAGGTGGAGAGGGTTTAGTAGAGCCATATGTATTGTAGAATTTGAATATAAATCCACCAAAAATCTATGATTTAATAATTGGTCTGACGTGGAAAATTAATATCATCATTATCATTATATATATCGATGAGAATTCTTCTTATTATTGTTATTCAATTAATTTGAACATATAAAAACATATAATTGAAACAAAACATATATTGAGAAAACAGTCACCAAACACACCAAAAACCTCTCGTATTTAGGTCCAATCTAAATTTGAATTCGTGTTATCTAACCTTAAAATCAAGATTTCTTATGACAAAACTTAAATTGAGCTAAGATTGGTGAGCTCGTTTTTTTTTTTTAAATATATTTATACTGATCAGCTCGTAAAAACAATTATGATTTGAACTTTATTCAAGGTATTATCCAAATTGATATTGTTTATACAAATTAATTATTTTCGAATCAACCCGAAAAAAATATTAAAGCAACTCACAAAATATAAATAAATTTCTCTCGCAAATATAACGCTCGATGTAACTAAAAGTCTCAATGATCCAAAGTCGCAACCCTCACATGGAGCCACATGATTTGGTGACATGTATGCACCGCCAGGACACGGCTTTGAGGCCAACTTTCCCTATACATTTTGCATAAATTGCCGACAGGCCAGATTAACTGGTGTATCCAATAATCTCTAATGAAGGAGGCAAGAATATATGAGGGTAATTCTTTTACAATTTATTAATATAAAACTTCAATTTTATAAGTTAACAAAAAAAAAGTTTTATAGGTTAGCCCGTGGTTCCATTTGAAACCTACCCGCCTTCCTCTCGAAAACTTTGTTGTCCTCCTCGATTCGTAGTCGAACAACAAGATCTTCAAGACTCATCTTCTTCCGTAAGTCCTTCCACATAGGAGACAATTTTTCAATCATAGCTGCGACTTGCAATGAATCACTTAGACTCATTCCCTCCGCATGAATGTCATGCAAGATCACTTGTAGATCTTTCACTTGCGTCATCACAGGCTTGGTATCAATCATCTTGAAATTCAGGAACTGTCCAACTATGAGTTTATTCATGCCGGCATCCTGTACTTCTTTTCCAGCGATGCCCATAGTTCCTTTGTTGTTTTCACAAGACAATAAACGTTATATAATTTATTGTCTAACCCATTTAGAATATAGTTCTTGCATAGGAAGTCGCTTTGATTCCATGCATCAAGTGCCGACTCTTTTGGGTGTCAGTCTCTCCCTCTTTAACCGTAGGAGCCTCCTCGGTTAAGAACCTTGCCTAACTCGTTGTGGTCAAGTAAAATAACATCATTTGTTGCCACCGCTTGAAGTCGTTACCATTGAAATTTTCAGGCCTTTCACCATTATGAACAGGAGTAGTTGTTGCACTCGAAAAAGCCATTTGTTTTTTATATTGTCTTAAGATTGTTGTTGGTTTTTTCTCTCTTAATCTGTATCTTAGGAATGTAGTAACAAAATAACAATGACTTCAAAGTTTATGTCGGTGCGAGATTTGTAATATCCGTCCTTAAGAGAATATTGCCCCCGCCTTGGTGCTAACGGTTTGCTATGACAATCAACGACTATGACTTGTGATAGGAGCACTCCAAATCACAAGTCCCCAAACCACAAAGGTTCAAAGCACTCAATAAGATGAAATTTGATGAACAAACAAAATGCTCTCAATTTTCACTTATTATTTGATGTAGATTTTGAAATCTTGTATTAAACAAGTGAGGAATGTTATATTTATAGTATACCAAGAGATATGTCCAAACGGACACCATTTGGAGGCACCACATTGCGAAAAATCGCACCCGAACATGAATGGGCACACCATTCCGTGCAACAGACACATGGCTCGATCAATCGGCGCCTGGTGCTCGATCAATCGAGCCCCTGATTCCAACAACCGAAATTTTCCTTCCTTTCTCGATAGATCGAGCCTTGGTCTCGATTGATCGAGTGTAATTTTTTTTCCTTTTCTTTAATTTACTTCAAAAAAATTCCAACAATCTTTGCCACCACCAGCGTGTTATGTGCACAAATCAGTATAATAGCTCAATTCGAGCAGATTAGAAATAGGAAGAACTTTGAATGCATAAACTGGAATTGCAAGTTTGTGTTTACAGCAAAATGCCAAGGCAGAAAGTACTAAAAGTTGAAAACATTAGATTCTACAAATATGATCTAATTGTAATGCTTTTGTAATGCCTTTTAAGAATGATAAACTGCAAGTGACAATTTTGTTAAGAATTTTATAAATAATATAATAATGATCTCAGTTTGTCAAATATATATATATATATATATATATATATATATATATATATATATATATATATATATCGCGCACATCCGCATCCACATCCGCTCTACGTGAGTTAGGTCATATATCTCCATGGGAAAGAAGCTAGCTAAGTTCAAGGGCTTCCAAGCACATTGAAGCATTTGTGCAAATATTCAAAACATATATGTATCGTATTTTGAAAGTTGTTTACAATTATTTCTAAGGTGGGGTGATAATATTTTCCTAATTTAGTTTTATTTAAAGTGGCAGGGTTTAAATTCTTTTTTTTTTTTTTGGTTGTGTTTGATGTTTGATAGTTGTTATTTGAAGAGCTAGTTGTAATGGTAGGATTAAAAACTCATTCATCTACCTATAACACAAATGTTTATTTATGCCATAAGCAGAGTCATGTAAACTATATTACAATCTTTTATCTATTTCACAGGAAATATGAGCCGGCTAATAAAATTTGAGGTGTTTTTATAATTAAACAACGTAGTCTTTAAAATTTAAAATTTAAATAAAATTTAAACAACGTAGTCTTTATTTAAGTTCTTTTATTAGATACAAAGTGGTGAATTATAGGCTAATTTAAAAAAAAAATTGTACATTTTAAAAAAACTTTCAAAAATAAGGTTAAAATTTTTTTTTAAAAAAACTATTGTGAAACGCATACTTGGTATGCGTTTCTTTGATTTTTAAATTTTTTTTTTGTTTTTATTAAAAATAAAAAACGCATACCAAGTATGCGTTTCTTATTTAAAATAATTTTTTTTTTTTTTTACACATTATGCGTTTGTTGGTTTTTAATTTTTTTTTTTTTTTTTTTTTTTATAAAAATGAGGTATGCGTTTCTCATTTTTAAAATTTTTTTTTTTTGTTTTTTTAACTATTGAAATGTTATTATTAGTCATATTGTTTTGTGTATATCTACTCAATTTTATATAATAGCAATTCACAAAATAATTATACTGAAATAACCAAAATAATCTTACTAAAAATTATTAAAAAAAATCTTATAGAAAATCATCCAGAAAATTCTTAATATTAACATATAAGTTTTCAATAATTTATATATTAATGCATTTAATTTATTTATGAGCTAAAATTTTATAATTGGATTCCTCACACTCTCCACAAATTTATATTAAACTAAAAAAATAATTAACAGTAAAAATAGTTACAACCCTTCATTTAGCTGCTAAAATCAATCAAATTGTCATGTTAGCAATGATTTTGTTCGAAGTGACGCAACAACTTTGACCATGCGGGGGCGAGCAGAGTATCATCCTGCATGAGGTAACCTGTTCGGAACGGATTGTCCTGCTCGACAATGATTTTATCCGATATGACACATCATTCTCCCCACATCAAATAATAATAATAATAACAATAATAATAATCATATATTCATAATAAAAATAAAATAATAATAATAATTATTATTATTATTTGTGGCGATTATGAATTAATTACGGTTTTGGGACTCCCGGGGGTTTTAAATTTGGTTTTTGGAGTCGTTAGATCCAAGTGATGAGATTGTATTCTCATCGTGGTGATAACCTTGGAATTTGGTTTTTGGTGGAATCTGGGGTCCGGAGTACGTTGTACTGGGGCTGGTATGGAATTAGAGTTGGAGAGATAATTATTGAAAACAGATGATTTTTAATGAATCATGATGTAGTTGTGGAAGGATTTGTATTTTGGAACCCGAGTGCTATATATGCCAAATGGACTTGGTATTCCGTTCCGAACAGGTTACCTAATGCAGGATGATACTCTGCTCGCCCCCGCATGGTCAAAGTTGTTGCGTCACTTCGGACAAAATCATTGCTAAACATGACAATTTGATTGATTTTAGCAGCTAAATGAAGGGTTGTAACTATTTTTGCTGTTAATTATTTTTTTAGTTTAATATAAATTTGTGGAGAGTGGAAGCAATCCAATTATAAAATTTTAGCTCATAAATAAATTAAATGCATTAATATATAAATTATTGAAAACTTATATGTTAATATTAAGAATTTTCTGGATGATTTTCTATAAGATTTTTTGTAATAATTTTAGTAAGATTATTTTGGTTATTTCAGTATAATTATTTTGTGAATTGCGATTTTATAAAATTGAGTAGATATACACAAAAAAAATATGACTAATAATAACATTTCAATAGTTAAAAAAAAAAAAATTAAAAAATGAGAAACTCATACCTCATTTTTATAAAATAAAAAAAAAAATTTAAAAACCAACAAACGCATAATGTTTAAAAAAAAAAAAAATTTTTTTTAAAATAAGAAACGCATACATGGTATGCGTTTCTTATTTTTAATAAAAAAAAATAAAAAAATTTTAAAAAATCAAAGAAACGCATAGCAAGTATGCGTTTCACAATAATTTTTTAAAAAAAAAATTTTAACCTTATTTTGAATTTTTTTTTAAAATTTACAATTTTTTTTTAAATTAGCCTGAATTAGACGATCTATCGCCTCCATAGTTTGTAACTTTGGATTTGGGAAATCTCAAGAGAAAAAGTCAATGCCAAATTTAAGTTTGTCTGAACTGTGGGTCACTCTCATTTACCTCCTGGACAGTCATCGTCAGCAGAGTAGGTGTAAATATTACCATATTCCCTCCAAACTCATTAATGAGGGCCATCCAAAAGGGAAGGATAATTGAATTTCCTTGATTTGTAATTGAATTTCAAGTTACTTTTTGGATAAATAGATCGATTCAAATAATGTTTAAATAGCTTAGATTAATTCAGTTTGTAAATCTTTGAAGGCACATAACCGACAAGGGATATGAACCCAAGAAAGCTCTAAGGCCACCATCTTCACCTGCAAACACACGGCGACAGGTTTTATACTTAAATATCAAGATTTAATTTCACCACTTTAACTAAAAGAGCGAAGAAGGAAATCGACAAATGCGTCAACTCTTACCACACAGAATGCCCAATTCTCAGCTGCCGCAGCACTTTCGCAATATCCTTCTCTCGATACTATTGTTGCGATGCTTTCTTCACAAACATGTGGGGATCTGTGAAGGGGTCTCAGTTTTGGATCTAAATTCAGCAAAATCAAGCGATTCGAATGAAATGGTGAAAAGGGTCTGCGCAGAAAAGATGGGAGAAATGGGTGGATTGGAGGGGGAGTTTGATTCTGAGAGTAATCGAAGGGTTTTGTTGATGCAGAGAAGATACATAAGTTATGATACTTTGATGAGGGACTTGGTGCCTTGCAAAAGGCCTGGAGCTTCATATTATAATTGTAGGGATCCAGGTATGGCTAATTTCTACAATAGAGGCTGTGAGGTTATTACGAGGTGTGCGAGGGGAGATTAACGAGGCGAGAGGTATTGGATCGGATGAGTTTCAGGGATTGAGATTTGAGTCGGAGTTGCTGTGGAAAGAACAAGTATGGCTACGGTATCGCCCTTTCTACTGTAAAAGTTGTACAGATTTTGTGAAAGAAATGTGAGTTTGATTAGCTCATAATTTCTGGGTTCTCGTTCTGCAGAAATTTTGTTACTTTTTCTAAAAAAAATCTGAAATTTACGTAGTATGATATATCTTCATCATCCTTTCAACGGTTGAACCGTTGAAGAAATGTGAGTTTGATTGGCTCATAATTTCCGCGAATTTTCTGGATCTGAAATTTGAGCCAAAAAAATTCACTTTTTATGTTAATTTATTCAAAAGAAATTATTATTTTTTAAATCTGAATATGAAAGAATCTTTTTCATCCTTTGTTGTCCAACTATCTAAAAACCTGAGTCGGTGTGCGCTGATATCTGTATAAGTTCCAAGATGCAACAATGGGATGATCGGATCACAGGGGTTTTTGACGACTCCTTTGTTGAATTTTTGCTGTGCATGACATCTATTTTGATGTTGTTAGACTGTCTACCATCCCGTTGTACGTACAATTTTATCAAAAGCAAGTGTGCTGCATTATTGTGTTGATTGAAGTATGTGTATTGTGGTCGCCGGAATTGTGTTGATTGAATTGTATGTGGTGTTGTTGTCGGTATGGATAAGCGTTCGGGCAAAATAAGAAAAAATCATCATATTCAAACTTAGTTATGAAATCAGTCCCAATGTCAGAAAAACTTAATTCGAACTCCCTACTGCAATTTAAAATTTTGTTCTAACTCTCTATCTTATTAAAATGACTATAATACCCATCTATTAAAAGTTGAAATTTAATTTTGAGAAATCATTACAGTCGGTACGAAACCTATACAATTTTGATACACGTTACACATAAAATCGGTATAAATCTATAGAATTTTGGTACAAGTTATACATAAAATTGGTATGAAACATATACTATTTTTGATTATTATTACACTTAAAGTTGATATGAAACATATACAATTTTGGTACTAGCTACACATGAAGTTTGTATGAAATCAATATAATTTTGGTACCAGTTACACATGAAACTTTGTATAAAACCTATACTATATTCAGTTTTTATTACACGTGAAGTTGGTATGAAACATATACAATTTCGGTACTAAATATACATAATTTGGTATAAAACCTATACAATTTTTGTACTAATTATGAATAAAATTGGTACGAAATTTTTACTATTTTAGGTACTTATTAGATATGAAATTGGTATGAAATCTTTACAATTTTGGTACATTACACATGAAATTGGTATAAAACCTATACTTTTCGATACTTATTACACATGAATTTGTTATGAAACATATACAATTTTGGTATTTATTACACTTGAAGTTGGTATGAAACATATACAATTTTGATACTAATTACACGTGAAATTGGTATGAAACATATATTATACTAAAAACTTATTACACGTAAAGTTGGTATGAAACATATACAATTTCGGTACCAACTATGCATACAATTTGTATAAACCCATATAATTTTGGTACTAATTACGAATTAAATTGGTATGAAACCTATTCTATTTTCGGTACTTATTACAATTGAAATTTGTATGAAGTCTTTACAATTTGGTACTACTTACACATAAAATTGATATGAAACATATACAATTTTGGTACAGTTACACATGAAATTGGTATGAAACCTATACTTTTTCGGTACTTATTATACATGAAGTTGGTATGAAACATATACAATTGGTACTTATTACACTTAAAGTTGGTATGAAACATATACAATTTTGGTACTAGTTACACGTGAAGTTGGTATGAAACATATACTATATTCGAAACTTATTAAAGTTGGTATGAAACCTATACAATTTTGGTACTAAGTATACATAAAATTGGTATGAAATCTATATAAATTTGGTACTACTTACACGTGAAGTTGGTATGAAACCTATACTATATTCGAAACTTATTACACATGAAGCCGGTATGAAACCTATTCAATTTCGGTACTAAGTATACATAAAATTTGTATGAAAACCTATATAATTTTGGTACTAATTACGAATGAAATTGGTACGAAACCTATACTATATTTGGTATTCAATACATATTAAATTAGTATGAAATTTTTACAATTCTGGTACTAATTACTTATGAAATTGGTATGAAACCTATACAATTTTGGTATAAGTTACACGTTAAATTGGTATGAAACACACTAGTTTCGGTACTTATTACACGTGAAGTTAGTATGAAACATATACAATTCTGGTACTAGTTACACATGAAGTTGGTATGAAACCTATACAATTTTGGTACTAGTTACACATGAAGTTTGTATGAAACATATACTATATACGGTACATATTACACGTGCAGTTGGTGCGAAACATATACAATTTATGTACTAAGTATACATAAAATTGGTATGAATTATGAAACATATATAATATACGTACTATTAAACTTATACAATTGAAATTTATACAAAACTTATATAATTTGGTCATAGTTACACATGATACGAATCAATACAAATTATATGCTCGCCTGTGAGCATAGAGATATGTTATATGAGTTGTATAAATGCCCTTGGCATTACGCCTTTCAATTGGGCATTGCATGCAATGTGCTTAAAAGTAAAGGTGTTTGATGAATCGAATTAAGTGGAGTGCATTCAAATCAGGAATAAAAAATAATGCACGATTCGACATAATTCATTATAATGCACGAATCATATTCTCGATTCATCATGCACGCTTACTCGTAAACCCATTGCATGCAATGCCCAATTGAAAAGAGTAATGTCAATGACATTTATACAACTCATATAAACATATCTCATGTGTACTAGTATATGTTTCAGACCAACTTCACTTGTAATAAAGTACTGAAAATAGTATAGGTTTAATATAAATTTCATGTGTAACTATTATCAGAACAAACAAATATTGTTTGTAAAGTTTGAAATTGATGTTATTTGAAATAGATATTTTTGTTTGTTCGATATAGAAGATTAACAATAATAGAGAAGATTCTATAGAAATGTTGTTATTGTTGTTTGAAATTGATATTGTTAGTTCCGGACCTTATCGATGAGATTTTAAAGATGACAAAACATTTCAGACCGGATCGATAGAAATCAGGCATACCAGATCGATCGCGCAAAACAGAGCAAGCTGATAAAGAATATCACATATCAGACCGGATCGATGGATTCCAGACTGACTAGATCGATACTTCAGATCGATCTCAACCTTTATCAGATCAGAGCAGTCAAAGATACATAAAGGATGGCTTCTCAGCCCGAACCATTAACGATCATTTATTGTAGCATTTAATGCTGTAATTAATGCTACAAAGGATCAAAAATTGAAGATTGCCATTAAAGGTAAGAAGACAAAGAAGAGCTTACCTGACAGTCGCCGAAAGCATACACCAGAACGGCAAGTGTCCTGAAGAAGAAGACTGTAGCTTTCTCAGAGTTTAAAAAGAGTCAAAGTTGCATATTAAGGGAAACAATGCCGTTGCTACCCTCAACTATAAAAGGATGCAACAAAAGGAAGACATTGGACTCGATTCGAACTCACGCTGATCAATTGAAAAACACACAAGAAAGCAACTGCACACGCTTACAAAGTTCAGAAGCTCTCGAGCTGAAGTTATTTATTTAAGCGCGATTACTTTGTAACATTTGATCATTGTAGGATCACTGTGCGCATTGTGTATTGAAAAATAGAAGTGAGCAACTTATTGTAACTGTCAGACAGAGTGTGTCTGAGCAGGTTGAGTGACTAGGAGTTTCAGACTGGTAGTGAGGTAAATCCAGCCTGAATCGGGTTTGTACAACAGGATTGTATATATCAAAGTCTTCTAGTATAAACCTTCCTTAATTGGAAGAAGGGGGAGACGTAGAAGGATTACACCACCTTCGAACTTCCAGAAACATATCCTGTGTTTTAACCTTCTGCACTTAGCCATCGAGCCGTTCTTACTTTTACAAGAGCAGACCGTTTCCGCACTTACCTTTTTAGTGGTCTGTTCTGTTCAAAGATTTGATTAAGTAACAGTTTTCTTTCACTAATCCGAAAGAATTCACAAGGGATAAATTTTATAAGGAGTGTTCATTCACCACCCCTCTAAACACTCCGGACCGATCCTAACAAGTGGTATCAGAGCAGGTCATCTTAATCAGCACAAAGACTACTAAGCTGATGGCATCATTCAACAAAATCCCCATGTTCTCAAAAGAAGACTATGATGACTGGAGAATCAGAATGCAAGCTCATCTGGCAGCTCAGGATGACGATATGTGGTTCGTCATCACTGATGGACCAATGAAGATTTTAAAAATCAATACAGCAGTAGCCATCTCTGGTGGAGAACCACAAATGGTGGAAAAAGACAGATCCCTCTGGACGAATGAGGAAAGAAAGAAAGCAAATCTCGATAATGTGGCCAAAGACATCTTGTTCAAGACTTTGGACAAGAACATGTTCAGCAAAATCAAAATGTGCTCTACTGCCAAAGAAATTTGGGAGAAGATAGCACAGCTATGTGAAGGCAACGACCAGACCAAAGAAAACAAGTTAACTGTTGCTCTTCAAAGATTTGAGAGCATAAAGATGAAAAGTGGAGAAACTCTAAATGAGTTTGATGAAAGAGTCACCGGCATCATAAATGAACTGAATGGTCTGGGGAAGGAATATTCTAACAGAGAGATCGCTCTGAAAGTAATGAGAGCTCTTCCAAAGGAATGGGATGTAAAGACCATTGCCATGAGGGAATCAAAAGACCTTAACAAGGTTGAACTTCATGATCTGTTTGCAGATCTTAAGGCCTATGAGTTTGAACTGATAAGCAGAGGTGAAGCAGAGCCATTCATCTCTCAACCAAACAAGGCCCTGGCAGCCACTCCAGACCAGATCGCTTCAACATCAGACCGATCTGCTGAACAGATGAGTAACGATGCTATGTCATTATTTATCAAGAAATTCGGTAAATTTATGTCTAAAAATAAGAGGAACTTCAAACCCTCTCATCATTATAAATCAAGAAAAGATGATACTGTTAACGATCAGGCTTGCTACAATTGTGGTAAGACCGGACACTTCATTGCAGATTGCACCAGACCGAAGAAAGAAGAACGGAAAGAGAAGCATCGTGATGATAGAAAGAAGAAGCACTACAAAGACCGCAAGAATCATGGAAAATCCCAAAAAGTCCTAGTAGCTGAAGAAGGAAACAGTAAATGGGCTCAGACAGACTCAGACTCGGAAAGCTCTGAATATTCTTCCAGCGAAAGCGAAGAAGATATTCAATGTCTTATGGCAGACGAAGAAATGAGTCAAACAGACGAGGTATATGATCTTGACTCAAATGAACTTACACGAGAAGAGCTCGTGTCCGCACTGCAAGACATGGCTAATGATTATAGGATCTTAGCTGAATCATTTGAGAAGAATAAAGCCAAAATCAGTACTCAAATGGATGAGCACAACAAACCAAGCTGCTCTGAGCAGGGTGAGTGCAAAAATCTCCAGATCGAGCTGAATAAGCTGAAAATCTCTTATGATCAGCTCCATGAAGAAAATAAGAGAATTAGCACACAAAATGCTAAGCTCTCACATATATTCAAAACATGGACAAAATCCAGAACATCCTTGGAAGAATTACAAGAGGTTCAAAGAAACGTCGGTGATTTCACCGGCATAGGCTTTGACACCAAAGAATGCACCAAAGATGAATCTAAGCTGTTGCTGGTAAAGAATCAAGTCAAACAAATGACATTTGTTAAATCCAGCACAGTATATGAAACTGAAGCACCTAAGATTCAAACAGGAGTCTCTTACGAGAATCAAAATCTGAGAAAAGGAATTGGTTATGTTGACCAAGCCAAAGAAAAGGCACCAGCAAGATTTGCGTCTATCAGACCAAATCCAAAGGTGCAAGATCGAAGGCAAGGAAGACAATAGAATTACTATAACTCAAAACCGATTCAACGAAGATATAGACTACCTTATGAGAATCAAAGGTTTTCACAGCGCACACATTATCACACACAGCATCGAAACAGACCAGCACACAGCACACCCTACACACACAAGCCATTGAAGCTGATACAGGTGTGGGTTCCCAAAGGGCTAATCCGTTCTGGACCCAAATAGGATTGGGTACCAACAATAATTATATTTGATGACAGGTACCGAAGAAACTCGCATCAGACTGGTATTTGGACAGTGGGTGTTCCCGTCACATGACTGGAAACATCGAGCTGCTGTCTGAAGTGACAGAATGTATTGGACCCAAAATCATTTTCGGGGATAACTCAAAGGGTAAGACCGTGGGCAAGGGTAAGATTGTCCATGGTAACATTATTATCAATGATGTGCTGTTAGTTGAAAATCTGTGCTATAATCTGATTAGTATAAGTCAACTCTGTGATAATGGTTATGCTGTAGAATTTCATAAACACACTTGCACTGTTAAATCATCAGACGGTATAACCATGCTCGTAGGAGTCAGGAATGGAAACACTTATAAGATTAACTGGAATCATGCTCAACCTGATAATCCTACTTGCTTCATCGCTAACAATGATAATAAACATTGGCTGTGGCATAAGCGCTTGAATCATATCAACTTTAAGACCATTGCTAGCCTGTGTAAACATGATTTAGTGATCGGTCTGCCCAAGATCGATTTTGCTAAGGATAAGATCTGCGAAGCTTGCCAAATGGGCAAACAGATCAGATCATCCTTCAAAAACAAGAATGCCAAATCCTCCTCCCGCTGTTTAGAATTACTGCATATGGACTTGTTTGGTCCTATACCAATAACAAGTTTAGGGGGAATGCGGTATACTCTTGTTGTTATTGATGATTACTCACGCTTTACATGGACTATATTCTTAAGCAGTAAAGATCAGACCGGTCCGAAGTTGATCAAGCTGCTGAAACGCACTCAGAACGAGAAATCATCCAGCATAGACAGGATTCGAAGTGACAAAGGCACTGAGTTTTCAAATCAGAATCTTGAATCCTTTCTAGAAGATCATGGAATCAAGCATGAGTTTTCAGCTGCTCGAACTCCTCAACAGAATGGAGTTGCAGAACGAAGAAACAGAACGCTCAAGGAAGCAGCAAGAACAATGCTTGCTGATTCTGGAATCTCTCAAAAGTTCTGGGCAGAAGCTGTAAATACTGCTTGCTACACTCAAAACCGTTCATGATTAACAAGAAGCTGAATCTCACTCCATATGAAATATGGACTGGTAACAGACCATCTGTTTCTCACTTTCATGTATTTGGCTGTAAATGCTTCGTTCACAACAATGGTAAGAGTCATCTTACAGCATTTGAAGCTAAGTCAGATAATGGTATATTCTTAGGATATTCATCAATTAGCAAAGCTTATCGAGTTTTTAATAATCGAACTTTAACTGTAGAAGAATCTGTCCATGTAGTCTTTGATGAAACTTTATGTGTTGAGGGCAACAAAGAACCAATTCAAAATCAGATGGAAAATATCCATCTCGAAGCTAACAGTGATGATGAGATTGTAGCTAACAGGTCAAGAGACAATCTACCAGAACCAGAAGTACCAGACAGACCGGTTCAAGGCTTTGAAGAAACTTCAGATCGAGCTGATCCGGATGCTCCCGACTCAAATATTAAAGCAGATGCTGATCATGCTGTTACTGTTCATCCGACCGAACCAGACAATCCAGAGTCAAGCTATCGATGGACTAAGAAGCATCCACCTAATCTAGTGATTGGTAGTCCTTCTGCACCAATCAGAACCAGAGGACAGATGATGGATGAGTTCACTCATGCTGCCTTCATCTCAACCCTGGAACCCAAGAAGATCGATGAAGCTCTGACTGACTTCAACTGGATTAAAGCAATGCAAGAAGAGCTTAATCAATTCGAACAAAATCAAGTTTGGAGTCTAACCCCCAGACCAAGCGATCTGCCTGTTATTGGAACCAGATGGGTCTTCAGAAATAAGCTAGACGCAGATGGAACTGTGGTTAGAAACAAAGCCAGACTGGTGGCACAGGGATTCAGACAAGAAGAAGGAATCGACTTCGATGAATCATTTGCACCAGTCGCCAGACTTGAAGCTATCCGAATCTTTCTTGCTTATGCTGCTTTTAAAGACTTCAAAGTATATCAGATGGACGTCAAGAGCGCCTTTCTTAATGGAAAGCTTCAGGAAGAAGTCTACATTGAGCAACCACCTGGATTTCAGAACCATTTGTATCCCAATCATGTATATCTACTGAATAAAGCAGTGTATGGTCTGAAACAAGCTCCAAGAGCCTGGTATGACACTCTATCTCAATTTCTGCTGAACCATGATTTCCAGATCGGCTCAGTAGATAAAACTCTATTTAAATTCATTAAGGGGGAACATACCCTATTAGTTCAGATTTATGTTGATGACATAATCTTTGGGTCAACTAACCCCAAATTGTGCGAGAAATTTTCTAAGTTAATGCAGGGACAGTTCGAGATGAGCATGATGAGAGAATTGTCATTCTTTCTGGGTCTACAAGTAAAACAGCTCAACAATGGCATTTTCATCAATCAGACCAAGTATACCAAAGAGCTCCTCAAGAGATTTGGAATGGAAACATGCTCAACTGCATCAACTCCAATGAGTCCAACAATCAAGTTAGACAAAGATGAAGGGGGAACGGCAGTTGAAGTAACCATGTATAGAGGACTAATCGGATCGCTATTGTATCTTACAGCGAGCCGGCCCGATATTATGTTTTCAGTCTGTATGTGCGCCAGATTTCAGTCAGAACCAAAGCAATCACATTTTATTGCTGCCAAGCGTATTCTGAAATATTTAAAAGGATCTCAGAACGTTGGTCTTTGGTACTCCAAAGATTCAAACTTCAGCTTGATCGGGTCTTCAGACGCAGACTACGCTGGGTGTAAGATCGATCGTAAAAGCACCAGTGGAACATGTCAATTTCTAGGTGAAAGATTGATCTCTTGGTTCAGTAAGAAGCAGACATCAATTGCCACATCCACAGCTGAAGCAGAATACCTAGCCGCTGGAAGCTGTTGTGCTCAAATGCTCTGGATTCAACACCAGCTCAAAGACTATGGCATCCAAGCTGTTGACTCTCCGATATTTTGCGACAACACAAGTGCAATTGCTATAACGTATAATCCAGTTCTGCACTCTCGAACAAATCATATTGATATACGACATCATTTTATTCGAGATCATGTTGGCAAAAAGGAAATTCGGATCGAGCACATTTCAACAGAGCAGCAAGCAGCAGACATCTTCACTAAACCGCTTCCTGAGGCTAAGTTTAATTATTTCCGTCAAATTCTTGGTTTAATTGACTTATCTTAATTAGTTTAGATGTTTTTATTCTCTTCGCACTTGAAGATTTTTGTCACCACAGATCGATAATACAATGTTCAGAAAGACACATACCGGTCCGAACTTTCAGACCGATCCTTGTCAGTCTGATTTTATCCTATGATCTGTCTGGACAATAACAACAGCTCGGACTGATTGACCATTTTAACTAGTTGTACTTTAACCGCTTTATCTTTCTTTATCCTGACCGTTTATTTTGAATTATTTAATTCTCAGTCTTGGAGATAAAGACACGTGTCTTCTCTCTCCTATTTAGCGGGCTGAACATTTCATACTTGTTCACTTTTTACAATTTACCGCTTTCTACCTTCTTACTCTCTCACTCTCTTACTCTTCGCACTTTCTTTAAACTCCTTTCAAATGGCTACCATCACTCATAACTCACTCTCCGTTGAGTTTGATGACATTTACAGGGCAGAAGATGCTGCGATGGTGTCCATTTTTAGAGCCCTGGAATCATCTGGTTTAAGGAACTTTTTGGAGTGCGGAACAGTTGTTTATGAATCAGAAATCCGCGAGCTGTTCGCCAACGCCGTCTCCCGGAAGACATCCATTTCTACTACTGTCAAGGGTAAATCTTTCGAGATCTCGCCAATGACGATGGCCAAGACCTTTGGCCTCCCCAGTTCCGGACTGACAGAGTTCGGACAGACTCCTCAAGCGTCACTCTTAGATCTTCAGGGGAAGATTTCTATTTCTGGCCACCGATTGCAACCCTCCTTTAAGAAGAAGGAAATGCTCTTCCATTTCCAGGTGCTGTGCGAAGTGGTAGGCAAGCCACTTTTGGGTAAAGCAGGAAGTTTCGATGCTGTAACCGCCGAAAAGTTCAGGGCTATGGCGGCTATTGTATCCGGCCAGAAGATAAACTGGTCCATGATTTTGTTTGGAGTACTGCTGGAAACGGTGATTGCATCCAAGCACGCCGTCTGCTTTGTTGTTCCTCTCAGCAAGCTCTTGGAGTCCTTAGGCCTCGAGCTGAGCAAGCCGTCTGCTCTCCGTCCCCTTAAGATCCTTAACTCCAAAGGGCTTGCACTGCTGAAGTCCAAGAGTGTTCCGCCTACTCCTGCTACTCTGGCTGCAGTCAAGATTGAGCAGGACGAGGAACAAGTTGCTGTGCGCAAACCTCGGGTCAAGCGGAAGCTGACCATTCAGACTGACTCGGAAGAAACCCAGTCTGCTCACTCATCACCAACCAAGCCACTTCCCAAAAAGCCCCGAACCCAGATTACCAAACCAACCAAATCTCTACCTCCACCCATACTGCCACCCCCTAAAGCAACCCCTGCCCCTCAACCTTCCACCCAGCTTTCACAAGCTTCAACCCCTGCACCCAAAGTCACCCTTAGAATTCCCTCTGCCAATCCCGTGGTCAAAGGGATAGTTATCACTGAGTTGGGAGACTATACCCAATCAGGGATTAAGTCCCATTCCTCCACCGGCAAGGGAAAAGCCATTCTCACCGAACCCCTCTCTTCTAAACCCAAATCTGCAGCGCAGACTGCCATCGACATCGCTATGGAGGATGTTGACGAGAGGCTAAATGAACTCATTGTGGTTTTTGATGAATATGTCCAGTACCGGACTATCAACCACATTGAGCTGTTCTACGGTAAGTTGCACAGATTGAAGAAGATGGAAGAGGAAGCTCTGAAAGGAACAGAGACTGATGATGTTCGACTTGCCGTGCATCGCAGAGATTTATTTACGGCAAAACACAGATTCAGACTGGCCAATCTGCTTCTAGTTGCCAAAAAGAAGAACTTCGATCCGCTTGCTCCAACTGCCAGAGATGATGGGGCTGTGATTGCTCAACTCGAGATGGATGTTCATGCTCTATCCTTAGCTGTCCGTTTTCAACGACAGAAGCTAGGTACCTCCACTCCAGCCACAAGCCCGGATCATCCTTCTGCAAGCAATACTCTGGCAGAACCATTTATCGAGGTTATTCCCTCTGATGCAGCAAAACAGCCAGAGGATCAGCCTGCAGAGCACGTACCAGACCAGACAGCGGAGCAGCCATTGCCTAATGCTCCGTCTGCAACAGATGATGAACCAATGAATGTTCTGTTGGACTCTCCGACAACATCTATTCCATTGAAGTCATCAGCCTTCCGTGCACAACCCAGTCCAGCTGAAGCATGTGCAACAACTGAAGCACCAGACCTCATCGATCCGGATTTCGTGGTATCTACAGTGGTTGCAGCTCTCCAAGTTGAGGAACCTCCCAGTCCCCACTCTCCTCCGGGATCATCAGATGAAGATTTGGCCTTCATTCAAGGTTTTTCTTCGGATCTGGTCACTCTGATCCGATCCGAAAGTCATCAAGCTGCCATTTCTTCCATCGTGCCGATTGCTGAAGAAGATGACCATGCCATGTCATCATCAGATCACTCTCCCAGCCGGCTATCTGATGCACCTCCATCCCTGGCACGGACTATCCAGCACTTCTCTGATACCTGTCTGTCCTTGACTCAACGCATTCTAGAAGTTCATCAAGGTCAGAGGGTCACAGCCTTGGACTTGCTTCTTTCAAAGAGAAGATGACTGCCAGTATCGGAAGCCTTCAGCGCGGCATAAACGATCTGTTTTCTCAACAGGCCTCTTACAAGAACAGTCTGAGAAAAGAGCAGATCGAGCTAGCCACTGAAGTCAGAGCATCTGTTGCCACTTCCCTCCGCGCTCAAGACGTTCGTCTTGACGCTATCAGCGCGCAGCTAGCACAAGTTGTCGACTTTCTTCAAGAGATTGCTGCTGACAAAAAGGGGGAAAAGAAGACAGACTTCAGGCCGCCTTCTAGAAAATAATATTTTCAGATTGTGTATTTTAGGATTTTCTTGGTGATCAATAAAATCCTCGTTTGATTAAGTCTGTGTTCATTTATTTTGAACCTCATCATAAGGCTTAAAAATAAAGATTTAATCGATCCAACTTAATGATGTTCATTTATTTTGAACAAAGAAGTAATCGATCGGAAAGCATTCGCTTCAGAGCTCTTATCAAGACTTGTTAAAAAGACTTAGAAGCTAGGTTTTGTCATCATCAAAAAGGGGGAATTTGATAGTTCCGGACCTTATCGATGAGATTTTAAAGATGACAAAACATTTCAAACCGGATCGATAGAAATCAGGCATACCAAATCGATCGCGCAAAACAGAGCAAGCTGATAAAGAATATCACATATCAGACCGGATCGATGGATTCCAGACTGACTAGATCGATACTTCAGATCGATCTCAACCTTTATCAGATCAGAGCAGTCAAAGATACATAAAGGATGGCTTCTCAGCCCGAACCATTAACGGTCATTTATTGTAGCATTTAATGCTGTAATTAATGCTACAAAGGATCAAAAATTGAAGATTGCCATTAAAGGTAAGAAGACAAAGAAGAGCTTACCTGACAGTCGCCGAAAGCATACACCAGAACGGCAAGTGTCCTGAAGAAGAAGACTGTAGCTTTCTCAGAGTTTAAAAAGAGTCAAAGTTGCATATTAAGGGAAACAATGTCGTTGCTACCCTCAACTATAAAAGGATGCAACAAAAGGAAGACATTGGACTCGATTCGAACTCACGCTGATCAATTGAAAAACACACAAGAAAGCAACTGCACACGCTTACAAAGTTCAGAAGCTCTCGAGCTGAAGTTATTTATTTAAGCGCGATTACTTTGTAACATTTGATCATTGTAGGATCACTGTGCGCATTGTGTATTGAAAAATAGAAGTGAGCAACTTATTGTAACTGTCAGACAGAGTGTGTCTGAGCAGGTTGAGTGACTAGGAGTTTCAGACTGGTAGTGAGGTAAATCCAGCCTGAATCGGGTTTGTACAACAGGATTGTATAAATCAAAGTCTTCTAGTATAAACCTTCCTTAATTGGAAGAAGGGGAGACGTAGAAGGATTACACCACCTTCGAACTTCCAGAAACATATCCTGTGTTTTAACCTTCTGCACTTAGCCATCGAGCCGTTCTTACTTTTACAAGAGCAGATCGTTTCCGCACTTACCTTTTTAGTGGTCTGTTCTGTTCAAAGAGTTGATTAAGTAACAGTTTTCTTTCACTAATCCGAAAGAATTCACAAGGGATAAATTTTATAAGGAGTGTTCATTCACCCCCCTCTAAACACTCCGGACCGATCCTAACAGATATTGTTTGTTAATTCGATATATAAGTTTAACATCAATATTGATGTGTAATAGTACCGTGATTGTATAAGTTTAATACCAATTTCATGTACAACTAGTACACAAATTGTATAAGTTTAATACTAACTTCATGAGTAACTAGTATCAAAATTATATAGATTTAATACTAATTTCACGTGTAACTGTTGATGTGACTAGAAATAGACACATCTTGAGTGCTTAATTGTCTACGATTTGGTAGGTTTTGATAGATAATTTGATATGTATGCTACCTAATCGTATATTTGTGTAATTGTAGGTACAATCGAAGAAAACGAGCTAAAAACGATGTGTAAAGACCAAGAAGAGACATGGATATGACAAGGACTCAAAGTTGATCAAGAAAAGGGCAAAAATGTAATTTTGGAGGTGGCAATCGATCGCCCGGAAGAGAAATCGATCGCCTATGGACAGAAACTTAATCAACAAAATTCACGAACCAGCGATCGATCGCGAAGAATTGGCGATCGATCGCCAAAGCCTACTGGAGCTCGGCGATCGATCGCGATAAAGTGGCGATCGATCGCCTCAAGAAATTCGCTGAAAAATAATAGCCTCGCGATCGATCGCTACACATCAGGCGATCGATCGCCGAAGAGTCCGGAAATTTGGAAATTGAGTCTTTTACCATGTTTAAAAGATTGTATCCCATATTTATCACTCACATACCCTAAAACTCGAGACTAAGCCTCATTAGCAGTAGTTTTTGATAGTTTTTGATACTTTTAGAATAATTTAGATTTTAGAATAATTTTTCTTTCAACTTTTATCAAGAACAGCGAAGAACGGAACCGGAATCGACAAGCCGGAATCGTGATCCCTTTTAGTAACTCTTTCTTCTCCTATTAGTTTGATGTTTTTTTAGATTAATTTTGGTTGTTGTTAATCTAGTTATGAGTAGCTAAATACTTTTGTGATTCTTGGTTGAGGAAAACGATACATTGGATGTTTACAATTCTTGTGAGATAAGTTTTGATTGTTGATTTGCATTGAGTATCAATTGTTTTTCTGATTTGATTGTCATGATTGTTATGCATGATTGTTGGACTGATCACCTAGCTATTGTTCATACAATTTAAAGCTAAATTAGATATCAAATACGGAATCGTTTGATCCCTCTAATTTACGAAGCAACTAAGATTGATTAAATTCCGTTTGTGAGTTTGTTAAATTCTTAGGGTAAACAATTGACTAGATTAAACATAGACGCTTGGATTATGTTGTTTAGCTTCATCGATCTCACTAGTTCATATGCTATCATCGATTTAAATCTTAATCGCTTGTATTTTGATTGATTGTGTGATAAGGGTTAAACTAGAACGCTTGGGCTACTTAACTAAACTTAAGGTGAGATAGGACTTTGATTATTGGATTAAACGTCCACGATGAATATTCATATGGAAATTGAACCACTTGTGAAGATCGATGATCGAGATAGTAAACGCCAATTGTAAAGTTAACCGAAAACCGAGAATCGCACTTTTCTCATAAGTTAATTCATATAGATAATTTTGCATATTAGTTTAATTTTGCATCGTAGTATTATTACTTTGACTTCAAAACCCCTTTTTATTTTCGTTTGCATAAGTTAACACAAAGATATAACCTTCCTCGTGGGATCGATCCCTACTCACGCTACTACATTCATTAATGTTATTAACTTGAGAGGGTTAATTTGGGCGTACGCGATAAACGCTACCAAATTTTGGCGTCGTTGCCGGGGAAGGCAATTTTATTAATTTGTGTTAACTTTTATTGATATTCTTCTTCCAGTGCTTTTTACCTGTTTGTTCATGCACGCAGGCGAGTTTTCATTTGGGGAGGACGAACATCAATACGATCCCGAGATAGAAAGGACTTTATACCACCTAAGAAGAGAAAATCGAAGACAAGTGAAAGAAGAAGAGGACAGGACCATCATGGCAGAGAATCAAAGCCTACGACAGCTAGCTAATCCTACTTTGGATCAGCAGCCTCTCTGCATAACCTTTCCTACACTTGCTACTAATATAAATTTTGAATTAAAATCTGGCCTAATACATCTTTTACCTTCTTTTCATGGCCTTGCAGGTGAGGATCCGCATAAGCATTTGATGGAATTCCATGTAGTGTGCACTACAATGAAGCCGACTGGAATAACCGAGGAACAAATCAAATTACGTGCTTTTCCGTTCTCTTTGAAGGCTTCGGCTAAAGATTGGCTCTTCTATTTACCTTCTGGATCCATCACTACATGGAACGAGCTGAAAAGAACCTTCTTGGAAAAATACTTTCCTGTATCAAGAGCGACGAATATCCGCAAAGATATATACGGCATTAGACAACTCCAAGAGGAATCACTGCATGAATATTGGGAGCGCTTCAAAAAGCTTTGTGCAAGCTGCCCTCAACATCATATAAGTGAACATTTACTGATTCAATATTTTTATGAGGGTCTTTTGCCAAATGACAGGAATCTGGTGGACGCTGCTAGTGGAGAAGCATTTGTAGATAAGACGCCAACGGAAGCAAGACACTTGATTGCGAACATGGCAGCCAACTCTCAATAGTTTGGAACTGCTCGATCGGACCATAAACTTAGGAAGCAAGGCGAGGTAAATGTTTCTAGCCTTGGACAACAATTGATTGATTTAACAGGTATTGTGAAACAACTTGCGATCGGAATGGGACAAAGTGCTAAGGTATGTGGAATTTGTGCACTACCGAGTCATCCAACTGACGCTTGCCCCAAACTTCAAGAACCTTCATTTGAGGAAGCAAATGCGGCAGACGGATTTCCGGGACAACCACAACGGAAGTATGATCCCTATTCTAGCACTTACAACCCAGGATGGCGAGATCATCCAAATTTGAGATATGGGAATCCAAATGAGCCACAGATGCAACAACACCCACCACCATATAAGCCACCATTCCTGTGGGGTCTTCTTTACTTAATCCATTATGTATCATGTTAACATACATATGTGAGTCTGAATTAAGTAATAACATGCACTGATTAAGCGTATCTTACTAGTTAAGTTGTTACAGATGTACCAAATCCCTAGTACAAAAACCAACTAACTTTGTTTTCTACATATACATTACATGTAAAATTAACAACCTAACCCAGTACAACTCCTATGTAGTTGTTCACCTCGCAGCGGAATAAGACTCACGATTCCCACGTCTATGCAATCCTACAGAAACATTCACAAAACGTGAGTATAGATAAACAACTATCTCAGTGCGATATCAAAACACAATATCAATAACAATGATAAAGCACAATAAATCATCAAATGTGAATGTTCTGTCTCATGCATCCACAAATGCACCATGTCATGACATGTCTCAACAAGTACCCTATTATCACGAGACTAAAATGATATGCCTATTCCGCTCAATATGTCAGTGGAACCACCTCACTTCTTCATATTAGCAGCACATATCATAGTACCGTCCTCAAATGATAATAACCAGAGCATATACCCAAAAACCTGCGTATATCTCTATATAGCATAACCGAGCATATACCCAAACCAGGCGTATATCTCTCTGTCACATAACCGAGCATATATCCAAACCAGGCATATATCTCTATGTCACATAACCGAGCATATATCCAAACCAGGCATATATCTCAAATACATAACCGAGCATATACCCAAACCAGGCGTATATCTCACATACATATGATATCCATGAATGTACAGGCATATGATACTACCAATCATATGATAATAACATAACTCAATTCATATGATATCAATCTCATAACATCATCACACAATATCTATACTCCGTACGTCAACACGTACCTGTACTGCGACACAAACGAGATAAATTAGGCGTCATTGGCTAAGTGCCTCGTTGTCCCGTCCCCTGAGATGATGCTACAACAATGCCAACAATATATCATGTTATCATAGGCATTAAAATCAAATTCTACAAAAATATAACATTTTCAACTTTTCTACATCACCGATCGATCGCTACCAACACCGATCGATCGCCAAAACCTTCTGTCCCCTCGCGATCGATCGCTACAACTTGGCGATCGATCGCCACAATGCTCTGTTCATAGCGATCGATCGCGACAATTTCACCGATCGATCGCCACACATTTTCACCGCCTTAAAATTTGGCTTCTTCGGCGATCGATCGCCATACACGTACCGATCGATCGCCGATGCCCAGAAAGTTTAGAGCATGGCGATTTTCAAGCTTATCTCCATGGTTCTTCTCCTAGAACTCAAATTGAACCATATCAGCATGTTTCTTGCAATCCCTAGGAACATATTAACATGTTTCTAACATCATAGTTTCCAAATAAGAGTATAGAAACATGATACAATTCTTCACATGAACATTGGATATTTTACTTCACATATGCAACACCAATGACATAATTCAAGTGTAAAGCTATGAATTCCTTACCAAGATGTGAATAAATCACTTCACCCAACTTCCTAGCTCAAATCACAAGTGAAAAACCAAGCTTCAACTAATAAAATCTCTAAGGGTTTGGAGAGGAGCTTTGTAGAGATTTTGAGGTGAAAGTGATGTAGTATGTGAGTTCCCCTTAAGTCACTTGATATAGATCCTTAGCTCCCTAATTCACTTGCTATCATACATGTTAAATAACATGTACATGAAAGGAAATTCAAATGCAAATACAACTCCAAATCACATGACATTCACATGCATAATCAAATGCCTCCTAGTTCATGACTTGATATGTTATTGAATCATTGTACACCATGTTTCATTCCTTGCCCTTGCCATATATCATTTCATACATGTATTATTTCATTCTTGGTTCCACCCGAACCCTCAATATCATACCGCCAATTGATATAATTACACCATAATCATATCACACGTGTATACAACAAATCGAGGCATTACAATTCTCCCCTACTAAATGAATTTCGTCCTCGAAATTAGGCTGCCTATACAACCATCATAATACATGCGTCATCTCAGCACATATATGATATATGGAACATAAGAAATAAGAATAAATCACATATCAACATACCAGAAAACAAATCCGGATACTGTTGCATCATATGCTGCTCCGTCTCCTTGCCTCTTCGACACCCCTTCTGTCCCACTGTACCTTCACCATATGAATCACTTTATTACGCAACCTATGTTCAGCTCGATCCAAGATCATAACCGGTCGTTCCTCATACGACACATCTGTATCCAACTGTACATCAGGTAACTGTAATACATGACTCGGATCTGGTTCATACTTCCTCAACAGTGAAACATGAAAAACATCATGAATACTACTCAAGGCCGGTGGTAGTGCTAAGCGATATGCCAACGTACCAATACGTTGCAATACCTCATATGGACCAACATACCGTGGAGACAATTTTCCACGCTTACCAAACCGTACTACACCTTTAAAAGGTGAGATCTTTAAGAACACACGGTCACCAACTTGAAATTCAAGTGGTCTACGTCGCTTATTGGCATAAGCAGCCTGTCTATCCTGAGAAGCTTTAAGTTTCAATCGAATTAACTTCACTTTCTCTTCCATTTCATGAATCATATCCGGTCCATGTAAGGAAGACTGATCCACATCATCCCAATACAATGACGATCTACATCGTCGCCCATACAAAGCCTCAAATGGTGCCATCTGTATACTAGACTGATAACTGTTGTTATATGAAAATTCTACTAATGGCAACGACTCTTGCCAAGAGGTATCAAACTCTAATACACAGGCACGCAACATATCCTCAAGCGTCTGTATCGTACGCTCTGTTTGTCCATCTGTCTGAGGATGATATGCTGTACTCAACCGCACTTCAGTTCCCAACGCTGTCTGTAACCCTTCCCAGAAATGAGAAGTAAATCTCGGATCCCTATCCGATACAATGGAAACTGGAATACCATGTAATCTCACTACATGTTGAATGTATAACTGTGCCATTCTCAGATATGTAAACGTCATATAATATGGCACAAAATGAGATACTTTGGTGAGTCGATCAACGATCACCCAAATAGCATCGCAACCAGAAGACGTCCGTGGCAAATGAGTCACAAAGTCCATCGTGATATGTTCCCATTTCCACTGAGGAATTTCCAAACTATGTAATTCACCTCCTGGTCTCTGTCTTTCCGCTTTCACTTGTTGACAGATCAAACATCGTTTCACAAAGCTCAATACATCCTGTTTCATACGTTTCCACCAAAATTGTGTACGTAAATCATGATACATTTTCTTCCCTCCAGGATGTATATTGTATCTACTACAATGAACACGTTGTAGTAGTTCTTGGCGTAGTCCTAATGAAGCAGGTACTACCCAACAAGTTCTGTATTTCAAAGTTCCATCACTTGTAAGTACAAATTGAGATGTTTGTCCTTGACTTATCCTTTCCTTCCACTGTTGTACTTCATCATCAGTCATTTGTGCCGTTCTGATTTTCTCAAAAATGTCGGGTTCAACCAACAATGTTGATACCCGTACTGGCACTATTTCCACATCAAAATCATAACCCAAAGTACAACAAGAAGTCATCAATGCGAATAAATGAATCACCTCATCAGCCGTATGATGTACTTTTCGACTCAAGGCATCTGCTGTAAGATTAGTTTTTCCTGGATGATATTCAATCTCACAATCATAATCTTTCAACAGATCCATCCATATCCTTTGTCTCATATTCAACTCTGCTTGAGTGAATAGAAATTTTAAACTCTTATGATCTGTGTATATGGTAAACGACGTACCATATAAATAATGTCGCCATATCTTCAATGCAAAGACAATGGCAGCCAATTCCAGATCATGCACTGGATATCTCATTTCATGTGGCTTCAACTGTCGTGATGCATAAGCCACTACATGTTTGTCCTGCATCAATACACAACCTAAACCAAGTAAAGATGCATCAGTATATAATGCAAACCTGTCATGCTCTGAAGGAATGATTAAGACTGGAGCTGTAGTCAATCGATGTTTTAATTCCTGAAAACTACGCTCACAAGCCTCTGATCATTGAAATGATACTCCCTTCTGTGTCAAATGTGTCAATGGTTTGGCGATCGCTGAAAATCCTTCAACAAACCGTCGATAATATCCAGCCAAACCCAAGAAACTACGAATCTCTGGCACAGAATTAGGTGCTGACCAATTCAACACTGCTTCCCCTTTCTTTGGATCAACTGATACACCTTCTTCTGATATTACATGTCCCAAAAAGCCGACACTAGTCAACCAAAACTCACACTTACTGAGTTTGGCATACAACTGATGTGTCCTCAACAATTGCAATACCATATGCAAATGTTGAACATGTTCGGCATCACTCCGTGAATAGATCAGTATATCATCGATAAAGACAATGACAAATCGATCAAGGTATTCCTGGAAAACCCGATTCATTAAACTCATAAAGACAGCAGGAGCATTTGTCACTCCAAATGGCATCACCAGAAACTCATAATGTCCATAACGAGTTCTGAATGCTGTCTTCTGTACATCACCCTCTCTCACACGTATTTGATGATATCCTGACCTCAAATCAATCTTAGAATAAATCCTTGATCCCTGCAACTGATCAAACAAATCATCAATACGAGGAAGAGGATATTTATTCTTTATTGTTACCTTGTTCAATTGTTGATAATCAATACATAATCTCATTGTCCCATCTTTCTTCTTAACAAATAAAACCGGAGCACCCCAAGGCGATACACTAGGACGTATGTACCCCTTGTCCAATAAATCTTGTAATTGAGTTTTCAATTCTTTCAATTCAGTTGGTGCCATCCGATAAGGAGCTCGTGAAATTGCAGACGTACCAGGTATCAAATCAATACCAAATTCCAATTCTCGACTCGGTGGGAATCCAGGTATCTCATCTGGAAACACATCCGCATATTCTGCAACACTGGTATCTCTTCCACTTTCCTTTCTCTTTTCGGTTCAATTATATCCAGGGCATAAATCAAATAACCCGCATGTCCACGTTCTAACAAACGCGACATTCGGATTGCTGATATCAAAGGAATCCTTGCCCTCGATCCTTGGCCATAGAAGAACCATTGATTTCCAGTATCAGACTGAAATCTCACTATCTTCTGACAACAATCCACAACAGACTGATATTTACTCAATACATCAATTCCAAGGATGCAATCAAAATCTGACATGTCTAACACAATCAAATCAGCCTGTAGCCCAAACTCAGTCTCAAACTGAATAACACAATCAGACACACTCTGACAAGTCATCACAGTAGTTCCCATGGGTGTCGAGACATAAAGAGGCATCAACAGTGGAGACGAGCATATATGATACCGATCAATAAATGCTTGTGCAATAAAAGAATGTGATGCACCAGTATCAATCAACAGTAAAGCAGGATAAGTAAACAAAGTACACTTACCCGCTATCACATCATCAGGAGCTGCCTCTGCTTCCTCCCTGTTCAGTGCATACACCTGAGCCTGAGGTGTTCCTGTCCTCTGTCCTCCACCAGACTGTGGTACACCCTGTGGTCTCTGTTGTACTGTAGTCTCTGAAATTGGTCCTCTCCTCTGTTGTCCACCCACTTGAGTACAATCACGGATCACATGTCCTGGACTCCCACAACGGAAACAAACTACTGGATTTAATTGAGGACAATCTCGTTTCAAATGTGGTCCACCACATTTAAAGCATTGCACACCACTGCCACTACTACTACCTTGGAACTGTCCCTTAGATTTTCGATCACCCCCTTTTTGTGATCCAAAACGTTTCCCACTAAACCTAGACGAAGATGCACCACCTCGTGATGATTTAAATGGTTCTCCTCTAGGTCTCATACTGTCAGATGTAGGTGGTTGGGCTTGTCCAACATCCTTGTATACGCCTACAGCAATCTCAGCCATTTCGGCTCTAGTCAACGCTTCTTCATATGATGTAGGATTATTGGACATTACCCTATCAAATAATTCAGGCCTCAATCCTTTCACAAACTGTCTGATCTTAGCTTTGGTGTTAACAGCAATATGTGGCACATACCGGAGCAAAGAAGAATAATGCACAGCATAATCAGATACTGTCATTGATCCCTGTCTCAAATTTGTAAATTCATCCTCTTTCCTCTGCCTTGCAGCAACAGAGAAATAATGCTCCAGGAACTTCGTTCTAAACACATCCCAGTTAATTGTCTGTCCTTGAGCCCTCAACTCAAGCACTGTGGATTTCCACCACATCATAGCTTTCTTAGCTAACTGGAATTCAGCTAAACGTAACCAAGCAGTCTTGGCACATGGTGCTGACACAAATATCTGTTCCACACGTTCTAGCCACTCCTCTGCCAGTTCCCCTGATTCCGTCCCCTCAAACCTGGGTGGCTGATAACTCAGAAACTGCGTCAAAGTCAATTCTCCAGGCAATAGTACCTGTTCCACTGGCCCTTGCTCAATCGGTGGTGGTGGCACATGCACCATCCTCACACTAGCATTGCCACTTAGGGCATCCCCAACATCCTCATGATACCCTCTGTCTGTCATAGCTGTAGATCAAGGGTTAACAATAACATCCACAAGTATATAACATGTCAGAATAACATCATATGCCAAATACTAACATGCTATTACCATTCTCAAAGTGTTTAGGTAACTCCCTAAGACACTTCCACTACCCATGTTCACCCCGTTCTCGAACCACTGCTCTGATACCACTAATGTGGGGTCCTCTTTACTTAATCCATTATGTATCATGTTAACATACATATGTGAGTCTGAATTAAGTAATAACATGCACTGATTAAGCGTATCTTACTAGTTAAGTTGTTACAGATGTACCAAATCCCTAGTACAAAAACCAACTAACTTTGTTTTCTACATATACATTACATGTAAAATTAACAACCTAAGCCAGTACAACTCCTATGCAGTGGTTCACCTCGCAGCGGAATAAGACTCACGATTCCCACGTCTATGCAATCCTACAGAAACATTCACAAAACGTGAGTATAGATAAACAACTATCTCAGTGCGATATCAAAACACAATATCAATAACAATGATAAAGCACAATAAATCATCAAATGTGAATGTTCTGTCTCATGCATCCACAAATGCACCATGTCATGACATGTCTCAACAAGTACCCTATTATCACGAGACTAAAATGATATGCCTATTCCGCTCAATATGTCAGTGGAACCACCTCACTTCTTCATATTAGCAGCACATATCATAGTACCGTCCTCAAATGATAATAACCAGAGCATATACCCAAAAACCTGCGTATATCTCTATATAGCATAACCGAGCATATACCCAAACCAGGCGTATATCTCTCTGTCACATAACCGAGCATATATCCAAACCAGGCATATATCTCTATGTCACATAACCGAGCATATATCCAAACCAGGCATATATCTCAAATACATAACCGAGCATATACCCAAACCAGGCGTATATCTCACATACATATGATATCCATGAATGTACAGGCATATGATACTACCAATCATATGATAATAACATAACTCAATTCATATGATATCAATCTCATAACATCATCACACAATATCTATACTCCGTACGTCAACACGTACCTGTACTGCGACACAAACGAGATAAATTAGGCGTCACTGGCTAAGTGCCTCGTTGTCCCGTCCCCTGAGATGATGCTACAACAATGCCAACAATATATCATGTTATCATAGGCATTAAAATCAAATTCTACAAAAATATAACATTTTTCAACTTTTCTACATCACCGATCGATCGCTACCAACACCGATCGATCGCCAAAACCTTCTGTCCCCTCGCGATCGATCGCTACAACTTGGCGATCGATCGCCACAATGCTCTGTTTATAGCGATCGATCGCGACAATTTCACCGATCGATCGCCACACATTTTCACCGCCTTAAAATTTGGCTTCTTCGGCGATCGATCGCCATACACGTACCGATCGATCGCCGATGCCCAGAAAGTTTAGAGCATGGCGATTTTCAAGCTTATCTCCATGGTTCTTCTCCTAGAACTCAAATTGAACCATATCAGCATGTTTCTTGCAATCCCTAGGAACATATTAACATGTTTCTAACATCATAGTTTCCAAATAAGAGTATAGAAACATGATACAATTCTTCACATGAACATTGGATATTTTACTTCACATATGCAACACCAATGACATAATTCAACTGTAAAGCTATGAATTCCTTACCAAGATGTGAAGAAATCACTTCACCCAACTTCCTAGCTCAAATCACAAGTGAAAAACCAAGCTTCAACTAATAAAATCTCTAAGGGTTTGGAGAGGAGCTTTGTAGAGATTTTGAGGTGAAAGTGGTGTAGTATGTGAGTTCCCCTTAAGTCACTTGATATAGATCCTTAGCTCCCTAATTCACTTGCTATCATGTCATTTAGAGGTAATTACATGTTAAATAACATGTACATGAAAGGAAATTCAAATGCAAATACAACTCCAAATCACATGACATTCACATGCATAATCAAATGCCTCCTAGTTCATGACTTGATATGTTATTGAATCATTGTACACCATGTTTCATTCCTTGCCCTTGCCATATATCATTTCATACATGTATTATTTCATTCTTGGTTCCACCCGAACCCTCAATATCATACCGCCAATTGATATAGTTACACCATAATCATATCACACGTGTATACAACAAATCGAGGCATTACAATTCCAAAGGGCACAACAAGCCATTCCAACCCCAACACCTGGTGAGTATTTAGAAAATATTGTTAAGGAACTTGCTAATGGATCTCTAAAATTTCAACATGAGACAAGAGCAAGCATCCAAAGCTTGACTACTCAAATGGGTCAGATGGCAACAGCAATAAATCGCATTGAGTCTCAAAGATCAAACACTCTCCCGTCACAACCGGAGGTGAACCACAGGGAGAATGTGAGCGCTATTACTTTGAAGATGAGCGAAGATACAGCCGAGGAGAAGGTGGTACTGATGCCACTCAAGCAAGAAGAGATGAAGGATATGTAGAAGGACGTTGAAGAGCCCATAGAGGAGGAACCACGGGGTAAGTTCCCTAAATTTTTTTGAATATAAAATTGAACCCCCATTCCCCCTTGCTTTTAAGGAAAATAGGAAAGATGAGGATATCAAGGAACTCTACGAGACTTTCCGACGATGTGAGGCAAACGCTCCACTACATGATGCCATGATGAAGATACCTCGATGTGCGAGATTTTTGAAGGAAGTTTGGAAAGCGGGTAAGAACAAGGAACACAAAGGGTGCCCCAAGATCAAACTAGGTGAGAATGTTTCGGCGGTCATCCAAAGAAACATTCCCACAAAATGCAAGGACCCTGGTATGTTCTCTATTCCCTGTGTGATAGGAACCACTAGAATTGAGAAGGCAATGCTCGATTTAGGATCTTCCATTAATGTCATGCCTTACTCAACCTACACTCAACTGAAACCTGGACATTTGAAAAGAAATAACACTGTGATTCCATTAGCTGATAAGTCCACGGTTATACCTAGCGGGATAGTAGAGGACATACTTGTGCATGTAGAGAATTTGGTCTTCCCCGCCGATTTCTATGTTTTAGACATGGAAAATGGTGATCCATCTAGCCCCATTCTTTTAGGGAGACCATTCTTGAAAACATCAAAATCTGTGATCGACGTGAGTAGCGGCCTGTTAACAATATAGTCTAATGGTGAAATTGCAAAATTTAATATCTATGAACCCATTAAAACTCACGAGCATTCTAGTTACGCTACTGATATAAATGATGCATATGATTCTGATTTTGATAATGATGAATTGTGGGAGATGGGAAAGACTACTGATAGCCTTGATGATAACGGAGGTATGGATTCTCATCCTGTGCATACTGTTCATACTATTGCTGCTTTATCTATTCATGATACTGCTGACTCTCGCTCTTCTCACTTGCAGGATCATACCATTGAAAAGAAGCACCCTCCGGACAGACCACAACAAGCCACATATGTTGAAGGAGGAAAAAGGACTGAGGACGCCCACTCAAAGGCAAACAAACCAAAGTTCAAGAGACTTAAGAAGATATTGAGGTGGAAGAAGAAGGATAGAGCGACATCGCATCACCCACCTTGATAGAGGACTGGCGTCGGGCCACCGACGTTAAACAGAGGCGCTGCTTGGGAGGCAACCCAAGGGGAGTTAGTTTCCTTTCTCCCTTTTATTTTATTGCTTTAGTAGTTAGACTTTTCCCTGCACTTGTATTTTTGTCTTACATTGGGGACAATGTACGATTTAAGTATGGGGGAGGGATTAGTAGTGTGTTATTGTTTTTCTTATTGCAAAAATACAAAAAAATCGAAAAATTTAAAATTTTGAGCTCATAGCTAGTAATGAACACATGCTTAGAATCACTAGCCCATGATGAAACCTAATTGATATCATGCATGCTTTTGAACATAGGTGAATTGTTAACCTTGGAACACTTTGAACTCTAATGCAAAGTGTACTTTAACTTAGTAAGTTGAATATTTTGAGCACATTATTGTCATGGCTTGTGAAGTGTGCATAGCTTAGTGAAGATTGTGTGAACTTTGTAATAGTCTTAAGAAGTCTCTAATACATGCTAGAACTTAACTACATACTCTTTGAGGCGTATGTCTAGACTACTTGCAAACATGAAAGTGATATAGGCAATTTTTTATGCGTTTGAGCCTTTCAAGCCTACCATGTAAACAAAATCATTCTCTAGTACCTATTTTGAGCCTTAAATTTAAAAGAATGGTAGTATGCTAAGCATACTAAAGACCCCCATTCAACATTTCTTGACTAGCTTATCATCCTACCCTTTAAGCCTAAATGTGATTTTAATCCATACCTTTTAAGGGAGTATGATGTATTTCATTCAAATGCACGTGGGAATCATTGAAGTATATTTGTGAGCTTAATTGTCAAAATAATGGAATACATGAAAGAAAAAGAGATGCCTTGAAAAAAATAGATAAAAATATGACTCCAAGGGGAGCCAAGGCACAAAAGAAGAAAAGTGTTGAAATAAACCTTGTGAAAAAGAACGAAGTTGAAAAATTCATGCAAGAAGAGAAGCTTTTAGTGTGCATTTCATCATACTCTCTTGTTTGAATATCCTTACCCTTTCTTTCATAAGCCAATACCTAGGCCAAGCTACAAGCTAATAAAGACCTACTTGATTTGTGTTTGCAAAGTGGCTAAGATAGTGGAGAAGAGTGTGCAACACGCTTATACTTGTGTTAGTGTATGACTTGAACTATTATGGCTTTGCATATTTTGGATCTATAATTTGTACACAACACTTGTTTATGACCACACACACACGTTCACTACTTCGTTGGGTACGAAATGTTTAGGGATTGAACTTGTTCCACTGTTAACTTTTCACCGCCGTTCATTATTATGCATGTTAAAATTGCTGAGGCATTAAAGTGAGGACAAGTTGCTTTGTTATGAACCTATGAGCCAAACAAAAATATTGTAGTTTTATTTATTTACTCGAGGTCGAGTAAAGAGTAAGTATGGGGGAGTTTGATGTGACTAGAAATAGACACATCTTGAGTGCTTAATTGTCTACGATTTGGTAGGTTTTGATAGATAATTTGATACGTATGCTACCTAATCGTATATTTGTGTAATTGTAGGCACAATCGAAGAAAACGAGCTAAAAACGATGTGTAAAGACCAAGAAGAGACATGGATATGACAAGGACTCAAAGTTGATCAAGAAAAGGGCAAAAATGTAATTTTGGAGGTGGCAATCGATCGCCCGGAAGAGGAATCGATCGCGTATGGACAGAAACTTAATCAACAAAATTCACGAACCAGCGATCGATCGCCGAACCCTACTGGAGCTCGGCGATCGATCACGATAAAGTGGCAATCGATCGCCTCAAGAAATTCGCTGAAAAATAAAAGCCTCGCGATCGATCGCTACACATCAGGCGATCGATCGCCGAAGAGTCCGGAAATTTGGAAATTGAGTCTTTTACCATGTTTAAAAGATTGTATCCCATATTTATCACTCCCATACCCTAAAACTCGAGACTAAGCCTCATTAGCAGTAGTTTTTGATAGTTTTTGATACTTTTAGAATAATTTAGATTTTAGAATAATTTTTCTTTCAACTTTTATCAAGAACAGCGAAGAACGGAACCAGAATCGACAAGCCGGAATCGTGATCCTTTTAGTAACTCTTTCTTCCCCTATTAGTTTGATGTTTTTAGATTAATTTTGGTTGTTGTTAATCTAGTTATGAGTAGCTAAATACTTTTGTGATTCTCGGTTGAGGAAAACGATACATTGGATGTTTACAATTCTTGTGAGATAAGTTTTGATTGTTGATTTGCATTGAGTATCAATTGTTTTTCTGATTTGATTGTCATGATTGTTATGCATGATTGTTGGACTGATCACCTAGCTATTGTTCAACAATTTAAAGCTAAATTAAATATCAAATACGGAATCGTTTGATCCCTCTAATTTACGAATCAACTAAGATTGATTAAATTCCGTTTGTGAGTTTGTTAAATTCTTAGGGTAAACAATTGACTAGATTAAACATAGACGCTTGGATTATGTTGTTTAGCTTCATCGATCTCACTAGTTCATATGCTATCATCGATTTAAATCTTAATCGCTTGTATTTTGATTGATTGTGTGATAAGGGTTAAACTAGAACGCTTGGGCTACTTAACTAAACTTAATGTGAGATAGGACTTTGATTGTTGGATTAAACGTCCACGATGAATATTCATATGGAAATTGAACCACTTGTGAAGATCGATGATCGAGATAGTAAACGCCAATTGTAAAGTTAACCGAAAACCGAGAATCCCACTTTTCTCATAAGTTAATTCATATAGATAATTTTGCATATTAGTTTAATTTTGCATCGTAGTATTATTACTTTGACTTCAAAACCCCTTTTTATTTTCGTTTGCATAAGTTAACACAAAGATATAACCTTCCTCGTGGGATCGATCCCTACTCACGCTACTACATTCATTACTGTTATTAACTTGAGAGGGTTAATTTGGGCGTACGTGATAAACGCTACCAACTGTACCAAGATGATATATGTTTAATATCAATTTTATATGTAACTAATACCAAAATTGTATAGTTTTAATACTAAGTTTGTATGTAACTGTTATCAAAATTGTATAGGTTTAATACAAATTTCAAGTGTAACTAGTACTAAAATTATATACGTTTAATACCAATTTGAGTATGTGTAATTAATACCAAAATTGTATTTGATTAATGCCAATCTCATGTGATATATGTTTCATATAGTTTTCATGTGTAAGTAGTACCAAAATTGTAAAGATTTCATACAATTTTATTTGTAATAAGTACCGAAAATAGTATAGATTTAGTTCCAATTTCATTAGTAATAGTACCAAAATTAGGTTTCTTATCAATTTTATGCATAGTTGGTACCGAAATCGTATAGGTTTCATACTAACTTCACTGTAATAAGTACCGAATATAGTATAGGTTTTATACCAATTTCATGTGTAATTAGTTCCGAAATTGTATAAATTTCATACCAACTTCATGTATAACTAGTACCAAAATTGCATTTGTTTCATACCAACTTCAAGTGTAATAAGTATAAAAAAAGTATATGTTTCAAACCAACTTCACGTGTAACTTGTACCAAAATTGTATATGTTTTCATACCAATTTTATTTGTAACAAGTACCAAAATTGAAAAAATTTCATACTAATTTAATATGTATTAAATACCGAAAATAGGATAGATTTCGTACCAATTTCATTCAGTACCAAAATTATATATGTTTCATACCAATTTTATGTATACTTAATACCGAAATTGTATAGGTTTCATTAAGTGTATTGAGTTTCGAATATAGTATAGATTTGTCACGCCTCGGGCCCAGGCCCACCCAAGCGCGACTGTACAATGGGCTCATATAGCAACTACTTCGTATCCGTCATCGCTCTACGAAAATGGTTAACCCAAGTTGCTATAATAGTCCATTGTAAGCCTTTATAAACCACTTTAAAAGTTCATCCACAACCAATGTGGGACAAGGGTATTACAATCACCCCTCCTTTAGAACGCGGCGTCCTCGTCGCGACCTAACTCATCGATCCACCGGCACCGAGAATCTAGAGGTGGCTCCTACAGGTTCAAGAGGTGGCTCCCGTCATGTAGCACTTTGCCCCGCAGGTTCAAGAGGTGGCTCCCACGCATGTGGCACTTTGCCCCGCGGGTTCAAGATGTGGCCCCCGTCGTGTAGCACTTTGCCATTTTTAGGTTCAAGAGGTGGCTCCCAAGCACGTAGCACTTTGCCCCGCATAGCACTTATCTCCCGGTGTTTTCCTGCCGGTGACCGGCTCTGATACCATTCTGTCACGCCCCGGGCCCAGGCCCGCGCAAGCGCGACTGCACAATGGGCTCCTATAGCAACTACTCCGTATCCGTCATCGCTCTACGAAAATGGTTAACCCAAGTTGCTATAATAGTGTATTGTAAGCCTTTATAAACCACTTTAAATTTTCATCCACAACCAATGTGGGACAAGGGTATTACAAGATTTCATACCAACTTCACGTGTAACTAGTACCTAAATTATATAGGTTTCATACTAATTTTATGTATACTTAGTACCGAAATTGTATATGTTTCATATCAACGTTACGTGTAATATGTTTCGAATATAGTATAGGTCTCATACCAACTTCACGTGTAACTAGTACCAAAATTGTATATGTTTCATACCAACTTCAAGTGTAATAAGTACCAAAATCGTATATTTTTCATACCAACTTCATGTGTAATAAGTACGAAAAATTATAGGTGGCATACTAATTTCATGTGTAACTGTACCACAATTGTATATGTTTCGTATCAATTTTCATGTGTAAGTAGTACCAAATTGTAAAGATTTCATATCAATTTCATTTGTAATAAGTACTGAAAATAGAATAAGTTTCGTACCAGTTTTATTCGTAATTAGTATCAAAAGTATATGGGTTTATACCAATTTTATGCATAGTTGGTACCGAAATTGTATAGGTTTCCTACCAACTTTACGTGTAATAAGTTTCGAATATAGTATATGTTGAGCCTTAAACGCATTGTTGAGTTTAATGCTTAATTTATCTCTGAATTATTTATGAGTTTTGATGATCAACAAAACTTGCATTTGTTATACTAATGTATCTACTTAGTGTACATGGTGAGATGGAAACATAATCTTATGTTAGGATCAAGATCCACGAACCAATGGTCCGTTGGTGGGAAAATGCGTATAGAAGTCACTTGGAGCGTCTATAGCGTTTTGGGCATAACTTATTCATGCCTTAGTAGAATTCGATGATTTTGGTGTCCACGCATAGCTAAGATGATAAGCTACAACTTTGATCTTTACATCAAGTTCCAGAAACAAGATTAAGATGGCTGGAAAGTGGATTGTTTGAAGGAGATCAAATCTGCAAGGCAATGGGCGGATCGCCCCAGGCGATGGTGATCATCGCCCCAGGCGATGGCAGTCTTTCAAGCCAACGCCACGCTCATCGACTGAAGCGACGCCGAGGATCGCGCGCATGGAGAGATTGCCTGAGGCGATGGCTAGAACGCCTGAGGCGATTCCTGGAACGTTTGAGGCGATGGCAAGTTCGTTTGAGGCGACCCAGATTTTTAGTTACGGTATTTATTTTTGGTGGTGATCGCCTGAGGCGATCTGTGTAGATTTCGACCATTGGTGCGCGGCGATGGTGATCACCCGGGGCGATGTCTGAGGCGATTTTGGAGTGATTCAAGCCTTATGTGTAGCAACGGCTAGTAGGAGTCTTGGGAGCCTTCTACACTATAAATATGAATGTTTTGGATCAATTTGAAGACAAGAAACAAGAGTATAAACTACAAGAAAATTGTGTTCAATCAAAATCATTCTAGCATTGCAAACTTCATACATCTGTATTGTATTGGAGTATGTAATTTATTTCTTGTGTGAGAGCTTTTGATTCTTCATGTTGTTACACCGTGAAGGTGTTATTTGATTTGTTGTAAGGTCCTCCAACACCGACGCAAGTTGGAAATTGTATAAGACATCAACAAGTGAAGTTGGTGCAAGTGTATGGCTATCCTTGGAGCCCTTAAGGCCAAGAAGACTCGTGAAGAGTGTGTGTGACTAAAGGAAGAGTTTGTGTGTGGCTATCCTTGGAGCCCTTAATGCCAAGAAGACTTGTGAAGAGTGTGTTACTCGGGAAGAGTGTGTTGTAGCTAACTTGGAGCCCTTAAGGCAAAGATCAAAGTTGTTCTAGTGGAACCTCGGTTGGACGTTTTCTAGTCGGGAAGAGGAGATGTAGGCGATTCATCGCCGAACTTCTATAACAGATATTTGTGTTGTTTATCGCTTTATTTACATTACGTATTTATTTATTACTTCTTATTATTTGTTGTTCGATTGACTTGAAGTCTTCTGTGGCGCAAACTCGATTATTAGCAAATTCAGTGAAATTATAATTTCAAACACTTTTCTTGACTGCTACAGATTTACATCCCACAATATCCATTAGTGACCGAAATTATAATCAAATCAAATCTTTGGAATAAAATTTGAAAAGGAATGATAACATAGTTCCAGAATAACGATGAATTCATGGAAATCTCAAATGTATTGTAAAATTAATTTATTCTTTCATCCATTAAAACATTTCGATTATACAATTAAAATAATACGATGATGATGCAATTTCCACGGTGAATTATTAGATGAATACCGAAGCACGAGGTTATTCATTTTGACTAAAATAGACCGAACCTCCTCCAGGGCTCCTCTCTTCCTGGCCATACAACAAATAATCATCTTGGACAACAACAATGGAAGGCGGAGGAGGTGGTGGCGGGCCGGCGCCTTTCCTCCTAAAGACGTATGAGATGGTGGACGATTCATCGACGGACGCAATCGTATCATGGACTGCGAGCAGGAAAAGCTTCGTGGTCTGGAATCCACCGGAATTCGCGCGCGTCCTTCTCCCCTCTTACTTTAAGCACAACAATTTCTCCAGCTTCATCCGCCAGCTCAACACCTATGTATGCTCTCAATTCCCAATATATTTTTAATTTCTGTAAAAATTATGTTTTCATTGTAGCCTCAATTTCTAGACTTTTGCGTGATAAAATTTCTAGGTATAGAAACTGTATGATTTATATAGCTTTGTAAATTTATTTGGATGGAAATAGTTAAATTTTCATTTTGAGTGCTTATTGAAATGATGCATCTTTTCATGTTTTTTTGTGCGTTTAGGGTGTTGGGGGGGGTGGTCTGCTCTGGTAGACGCTTCAATTAAGATAATGAATACAGGCTAAAATACACTTGCCCTCTCAAACTATGCACTTGACATCTCGTTTTTTGAGGATTAATTTACCCATTGAACTTCTTCTTGTGAAGAAAAAACATTTGGGAACGAAGATAGTGGCTTGCAATCTGTTTTACATAGGCCGTTTGGTTGCTACTTGCTAGTAGGGAACCCAGTGATAACAAACACTTTAATTCATGTGGAGTAGTGTCATAAACCTCTCCAAATTAAGGAAGAGGCGTGGGATCAAATCCAAATAAAACATCCTTTCACCCAAATTCTACTGAAAAAAACTAGGGAACCGGATGTGTTTCACCTGCGTTCTGAAATGGATTGAGTATTCAGACTGAAGGATGTAAATCACAAATAACAGTATTTTTAATATGATTTTCAAGCTCATCTGTCAAATCAATAAGTAATAGGAAGAACATGTTGGTTTTTATTGATCCTCTTGGGGAATTTTCGGCATGTACACAAGTTTTACAGACTGATTTTTAAAGATGCCACTAATCTCCTCTCCCCTAAAATATTCAATGTTTTGTTTCTATTTGTGACATCGCCATGTTCTGTAAGATTTGAAGATATTTATTTCATCTGTAGGGGTTTCGGAAAATCGATCCTGAAAAATGGGAGTTTGCAAATGAAGATTTTGTGAAAGATCAAAAGCATAATCTTAAGAATATTCATCGTAGAAAGCCTATTCATAGCCACAGTCAGCCTCAAGGTTCAGTTGATCCAGAAAGAGCTGCTTTTGAGGAGGAAATTGAGAAGTTGTCCCGTGAGAAAACTGTTCTTGAAGGAAATGTGTTGTCATATGAAGAGCAGCAGTCCGCTGCTACTGTACAGTTAGAAAATTTAACACAGCGTATAGTTGACATGGAGCAGAGGCAGGAGAGATTATTAAGCTTCCTCGACAAGGCAGTTCGAAATCCTGAGTTTGTTGAACTTCTATCTCAAAAGCTCGAATCAATGGATTTTTCAGCATACAATAAGAAAAGGAGACTCCCTGAGGTAGATCACTCTCAATCAGTTCAAGAAAACATTTTGGTTGTTAACCAAAGCGGCCCTAGGCCCGAGTTTGAGAACATTTGTCCTCAAGAGTTTTGTAATAAGCTCCGGCTGGAGTTATCACCAACTGTTTCAGATATCAACTTGCTTTCCCGTAGCGCACAAAGCTCCAATGAAGACGGCGTATGTCCTTTAGGAAGGATGGACGGATGGCCAAGAGATGAGCTTATGAGAACCGCTGTTTTTTCATGCCCCTCTGAGACATTAGAGCTGTCAGATACCGGGACATCTTTTACCTTAAAGATGGATACATCGTTGCCGTGCCAAGTGGGACCCGAAAGCCCAAAACTTCATTCCTTGCAGCACAATATAAATTCAAACAAGGATGATGATTGTCATATTTCCTGCCTTTTAAATCTCTCCCTTGCCTCTTCTCCTCTTGAACCCAACAAAAATCACAACTTGGCAACAATGCCACACTCAAATCAAGAAACCAGTACAGAACCAAATCCTACGACTGAGGAGAATGATCTCTCTCATAGGTTACCTACAAAGGGGACACCTTTTGATGACGCTCACATGCCTTCTCCTTCTCAAGATATTCATGATAAAAAGCAAGAGCTTGCAACAGCTCAGATCCGTGTGAATGATGTGTTTTGGGAACAATTTTTAACGGAAAAACCCGGCTGCTCAAATACTGAGGAGGCAAGTTCTGGTTATAGGCCAAATGCTTACATTGAACAAGAAGAAAAGAGTTCGACAAAGGGAGTATCTAGAAACACGAAAGGTATGGAGCATCTTACTCTTTAAGAAGTTTCATCACGTCTAGGTTCCAAGAAGAACCCTATGCATTTCACCACTTGTGTACTTTTCTGAACAGAGTTAATCGCTACATATTACTCATAGTTTCTTTGCTTAATGTTACGTTGTCGAGTTGTTTATCGTGAGTCCCATGTTGATCTCTTGCTTACACAGTGAAATGATGGATCTCTTAGCTTTGTGTTCTTTACGCATATACTGTGTTGATGATGTAAACTTTATAGAGATGAGATTCTTGTTGGTAAGCGTTTCACAAGCTCGATCTTTTAGAACAAATAGTTTCTTGTATGAAGACCAGAATGTCCAGTGTTCAAAGCATATGCTGTTTAAGCCCATTCTTTTTATTCCGTCTGCCGATATGTTTACGATGTAAAATATTTAATTTCGGACTATGATTTGGATCTGAGGCTTACACATTAGGAGGCTTGTTATGAGATATTAAACATTTGGTGTCAACTCGGACAAAGTCGTGTAATCCTCTCTTCATTTCAGTTTAACTTATTTAACGTCAAGCATCAGCATTCAGCTCCATTAATATGCATATCAAAAGAAAAGAAAAAAGATACCAAATTCACACAGAAAACAGAAGCCGATTGAGGAGAAGGTAATAGTGGTTGGCAATGATAAAAAAGAAAAGGTGGAACTCTGTAGAAACAGGCCACTGAAGGATGGCGGAGAAAGTAAGCTATTCTGAAATTAAGAAATTATATGCCAAAAAAAGAAAAATGAAAAAAAATGATTAAAGTTCCTTCTCACATTCTATTATTTATAAAAAATCTAAAGGCTTGATGCCTTAATTCATCAAAAATACAAACTTCCTCAACTAGATTTATACCAACTTGATTCTAAATTTTATTTAAAAACAAGGTTGTTAATTATATATTTTTGAATATATTAAAATATTTACAGAAAAGAAGTACTGTACCCATTTAAATAAATAATATCATTATATTGAAATAAAATTATTTAAGTACGATTATGGGGTGGTTTTATTTGTGTTTTCATTTGTAAGCCCGGACAATTTTCACCTCAAACTGCCCGAGGCTTTTGCTGTGCTAGAAGGATGTAAGGCTGATGCGAGATTTAATTATACAAACTGTATTGCAGGAACTGATACACTTTCTGTCTACCAATCAATTTTAAAGTCTCAATTACGAGCTCCTGATGCTATTCTCATTGTGTTCGATCGGCCAACATAGTGACTCATTTTAGCTAAGCATGTTGTTGTCCATTCCAATAACTTCGAATTTGTAGATTTTCTACCCTCATTTTCTCAGCAAATTTGTAACTCTGGAATGATGTAATAACATGGTTTGTTTTTCAAAAAAATAAAAATAAATTAAATCGATAACGATAATATATTTTAGTAATAAATTTAATTGTTATAACCTAAAATTTAATATATATATATATATATATGTGTGTGTTTTTTTTATCAATATTTCATATGTTTTTAAAATCTGATATCAACCGGGTTCTGATGGGCTCAATTATCAAAATATTATACAAAATAAAAAAAATTAGACAAATACTGTAAAAACAGTTCTATTTATAAAACTACTGTAAACCGTCACTTGGATTGACGATTTCAGTGTTGAAAAAGATGAACCCGCCACTTCAAGTGGCGGGTTCAAAAGTTTTTTTTTTAATGTTGAATCCGCCACTTGAAGTGGCGGGTTCCATATGTTTTTTTTAAAATTTTGAACCCGCCACTTCAAGTGGCGGGTTCAATAAGATTTTTTTTAAAAAAATAAATTTTGTTGTTCAGACGGCATACGGCATGTATTACCCAATTTTATTAAATTAAATGAAAATGAAGAGAAGTAATAACATTTGAAAATTCAAAAGTCACGAGTAAATAGAATATGTACATTGATGCTAAAATTAAGAATTCATGTATGTATTATGAATCAATTTAGCTACCCATGTAGTCCCAAGCAACCTGATCATGCATATAATTTACACAACCACCATTGTACAGTACTGGAGCATGGAGCAGGCAACGACAAAGAATCAATGAACTCAAAGTCGAATAATGAAGTAATATTCCTGGAAAGTGACGGTAGATTTATTTAATTTCCGGACACTGTCTTTTATTTTTATTTTTTTAAAATGTCGTGGAGCTCATCAAAGGTATGAGAAACTAAAGATGTCTGCTTCATCTTCGAACTCTCGAGAAGTTGCTCTCCCAGAATCAGTGATATTTATCAGCTTCAGTCTCAACCGCCGATCAAGAACTATGCACGATGGATACTCGTCGAGAATGGCGAGCAAGCTTCCATGGAAATCCTCGAAATGATTTCATCTCAACGTACTTATACTTCTTTCAGTGGTTACAATTCTACTCTGGTAAAAAAATACTATCCGTCCAGGCCCTCTTGTGTTCTCTCATTTTCAGTCTTCCCCCATCAGCTTCAATAGTGTGTGGTCACCTTCCTCTACTTCTTCTTTATTATATATGTTCAGTGCACACACTTGTGAAGGATTCGTAATTGCTCGCATAACCAGAACTCATACTCAGGTTTTGTTTCAAATTCCAGCAACTCGTAGCAATGTAACCAGTGAAAGAAGTATAAATACATTGAGATGAAATCATTTCGAGGATTTCCATGGAAGCTTGCTCGCCATTCTCGGCGAGTAACCGTCGGGCATAGTTCTTGATCGGCGGTTGAGTCCGAAGCTGACAAATATTACATGTGATCGTTTGGAGCAGACATCTTTAGTTTCTCATTCTTTTGATGAGCTCCACGACATTTAAAATAAATATTTTTTCATTAAAAAAATAAAAATGAAAGATAGTGTCCGAAAATTAAATAAACCTACCGTCACTTTCCAGGAATATTACTTCATTATTCGCTTTTGAGTTCATTGATTCTTTGTCGTTGCCTGCTCCAATACTGTACAATGGTTGTTGTGTAAATTATATGCATGATCAGGTTGCTTGGGACTACATGCATAGCTAAATTGATTCATAATACATACATGAATCCTTAATTTTAGCATCAATGTACATATTCTATTTACTCGTGACTTTTGAATTTTCAAATGTTATTACTTCTCTTCATTTTCATTTAATTTAATAAAATCGGGTAATACATGCCATCTGAAGAACAAAATTTATTTTTTTTTTAAAAATCTTATTGAACCCGCCACTTCAAGTGGCGGGTTCAAAATTTTAAAAAAAACATATGGAACCCGCCACTTGAAGTGGCGGATTCAACATTAAAAAAAAAAACTTCTGAAGTGGCGGGTTCATCTTTTTCAACACTGAAAAGTGGCGGGTTCATCTTTTTCAACACTGAAATCATCACTCCAAGTGACGGTTTACAGTAGTTTTATAAATAGAAATGTTTTTACGGTATTTGTCTAATTTTTTTTATTTTGATAATTGAGCCGGTTCTGATGACCGATTCCTTGGCTAACTGGCTACATGGTGATATTCGGCAATATAATATTGAAGATCCCACAAACCCTCGACTGACCGGCCAAGTATGGAAAGGAAGCAATGTGGTTGCTGTGGCAGAAGATGGCACTACATAACATACCTGACTGATGTACCCAAAATTCAGGTACTACTCGTCATTCTTTCAAACAAAGTATTAATTCCATTCTGGATTTCGAAATGAAAGGTTGAGAAACTTACGTGCTTTGGCTAACGTCACGCTTGAATAATTGGGTATTCAATTCCAGCCTACTTCGAATCCATTGCGACTAAAGGCTTAGCAATTATTGTTGTGTTTGAAAATGCTAAATTTCAGGATTTTTTGGTAAGTTCGGAGGCAGAGGCGATTATATATCACACGGACACACACATATATGTATGTACTAAATGTATCTTATCATTGAAAAACTAAATGTGTATGATGCAACAATATCATTCCAACACATTTCTTAACATCATATATCTGATGCAAAAAAGTATATCTTTCAAAAAACAAAATCAAACATGTTTATACTGTTTAATACGTTCTTCCAAAGCTGTTTCTATCACCAATGGAGGAGTTAAGTAAACTGTTCTTTTTTTTTATGCACCTGAGTTTGGATGGGAAACGTGTCTACATTACAAATTCGCTTTTCAGCACATGGAACCGACAGATGGCCCTTTTTGGCACATGAATGAGGTATCCACGGGGAGTACTGCACCTCTGATATCTGGAGTTAAGATCTAAAATATGGCTATAACAAATATTGTATTCGATAAATTTAAATAAACTATAGCATAAGCTGCATTGCGATACAGATTATCATTTTAGTTAAGAATTGGAAATGGAAATTTGGTAGCTTTGATGATATTTGATTGTTGAGTCGTTTACTTGTTCTCGTCGTCATTAGTGATCCTTGATGGAGGCGCCGAAGTCCCCAGCATGGACCGATCACTGACGTTTGAATCTAGTTAAAAGTGCCGATTTAGGTATTTTAGATCCACAAAACTTGAAATTTTTAAAAATAAGATAGGTAAAGCTCAAAATTTTCTTCGTTCAGAGAACGTCTGGATCTTATTCCTCGTGATGGAGGCAGGTATGGTGGTCTTAAATCGATCATAGCCTTGAATTTAAAAGAAAATATGACAACAGTTGTACGAGGCAATTTAAATCGATCATATCCTTGAATAAAAGAACTTAAAAAAAATTAAGAAAAGATTCAGAATTTCATTAAATGAGACGATTCAATATCCAATACTCCGCATCCAAAGTCCAAGATCACCAAAAATCCTTGCAAGAGCACACACCATTCTTGAAATGATGGAATCTGCTGGCATCTCTAACAACAATTTCTCTGCACGTAAGACTGCATATGAACTTAAAAGCCATGTGACAATCTCCACAAACTCGAAGATTTTTGAATATCCGTATTGGTGTTCCTGGCACAGACTTCAGCAGTCCATATGCAACTGCCACTCTCTCACTATGCCAAAAGAGTTGCCTTGCCTTCTCTTGCTCTTCCATATCATGCAAAACCAAAGAAGTGTCCGGTTCATAGCCCCGTTTTCTCATCTCTGAATCCAAATCTTCGAGTAAACCAAATATCTCATCTTTCATGGGATGTGTTGCCTCACCAGCATAGAAAACTTCATTCTCTTTCCCTAAGTTGACAAAACTGTACCCAGGTTTCTTTTTGACTCCATAGCCCCCATATACTTTCTCACGGTAGAAACATTGTCCCACATAGCAGCACGAGCGAAAATGTTAGACATCAATATACATGCTGAGGTATTTCCAGGTCCTAATTTGAGTAAATGATTCGCTATCCTAACCCCTGTTTCCTTTTCCCCAGTTTTACAGCAAGAACTCAACAAAGCAGCATATGCAGCTTCATCAGGCTCGAACGGCATCGATTTAAGCACATTCTCGGCCTCTTCAAGGCATCCTGATCTGCCATAAAGATCCACCAAACACGTATAATGCTGAAGAGATGGACTCAATCCATACTCCACTACCATAGAGTCAAAAAGTTGGCGGCCTTTTTCAACTAATCCAACGTGACTACAGGCATAAATGAGCCCAACAAACGTCACTTCATTTGGTTTCAAACCAACCAAAGTCATCTCATCATACAATGATAGTGCTTCTTCGGCACGGCCATGCTGTGCCATTCCAACAATTATAGAGGTCCAAGAAACAGCATCTCTCTTCCTCATGTGAACAAAAATCTTCTCTGCAGATAAAATATCACTACATTTAGCGTACATATCAATTAATGCATTATTGACATATGAGCTTGACTCGTATCCGAGACCGATCACTACTTTATGAACTTGTTTTCCAACCTCCAATGCAGCTGAACCAGCTGAACCGGCGATCAAACTTGAGAGAACAAATGTGTCATCGATACCAACAACTTCTCTTCGCATTTCATTGAACAGCCTAAACGCGTCATCAAAATGTCCGCTCTGCACAAAGCCAGATATCAGAGCGGTCCAAGAGTACAAATTTTTACGAGGCATGTGGCATAAAATCTCAAACACCTTGAATTTGTTTCCCATTCTTGCATATCCGTACATCAAACTAGTCCAAGAAACCAGATTCTTCGACAAAATGGAGTCAAACACTCTGCTTGCCATGTCGGGCAATTCACATTTCGCATAAAAATCAACTAAGGCCGACTTAACCACATCATCATCCGAGAATGGCGATACAACAAACTGAGCATGCAACTGCGCGCCAAGTTTCAAGAAAGTCAAACAGGCGCAGGCCTTAACGAGACTCGCGAAGATGAAGTGATCAGGTTGGAAGCCATCGAGAGATAGCATGGAGGAGAATAGGCCAAGGGTGTTCCGGTTGAGGTTGGCTTGATTATAAGCGGTGAAAATCGATGCCCATGAGGCTAAGTCTCTCAGAGGCATTTCCTCGAACAGTTGAACAGCATCATTCAAGTGGCCACTTTTTCCGTAAATGTCTACTAAGGTGTTTGAATAAAATGGTCCATAAAGACCTAAACCGCATTTGATAACATGGGCATGTAGGTTCTTGGCTTGGATTGGAAGCTGCGGGTTGTTGCATTGTTTTAGCTGTTTGAGAAGTTGAAAGTGCTGCATTCATGCCTGAGGAGTGCGAGCGGCAGGGGTCTTGCTAAGCAGCAAAATTTGCTTCATTAAAATAACATTTTTAAAGTTGAATCACATTTAAGAATTATGTTTAATATTTTATTTGATAAATATCTAATAACCAAAATAGTAATAAATTGGGTAGACTACAAGAACCATATAATGAATCAAATCGATCACGTACATGCATCAGTTTTCGATCATGTTGACTTGAGCCCATCGATGGTGACGTGTTCTATGACATAGGTGGATCAGTTCTTCTCATCGATACCAATTCACCATACTATGTCATCCAAGAGATCATGCAAACCAAGAATCCTTTTCACATACCTACCAATTCAAGAAGAATGTTTTTGGAGCGACAAACTTACATTGTCCATATCTTGCCAAGCTTGAGGGCATACACAACAAAGGCCTATTTGTGATATATGATAATTACTATGCAGAAGCTGCTATTTTATGGTTGCTTCTGATGGTCAAAACAAAGACTAGAAATTAAGCACTTTTGGCAGGCAACCCAAGCCATATCCTTTATTATATAGTTTATTTTAATTTTTTAGCCTTTTGCATTTAGTTTATTATCTCTTGGGTCGATTATTTTACTATTTGAATTATTATCTCGGGAGGTACTCAGTTGGAGCAATGATCCCTACAGGCTACAACAGTAGACGATTTTGAGAGCCAAAACATTCCTCAACCCTCATGCAAGTGTATTGATCAGGAAAATTTACTGTTTTTCTTTTGATTCTTTTAAACATTGAGGGCAATGTTTTATTTAATTTGGGGGGAGTGGCTTGCAAGTTTTCTTGTCTAATCTGCATGTTTTGTGTTGAAAAGAGAACATCGTCTAATTATGAGCTTAAAAAAAATTAGAATTCAAACTTGAGAAGTAAATGGATTACAGTGGTGTCTATATTCCATGATGATTTTGATATCAGTATGCATGTTGACTTGAATTGTGATGATTGTTAGACTTGTACATATCTTGTTTTGAGTTAACATGTCAAGAATTATGAATATTTTTTGAGCACATTGAATCATGTTATTATGGATTGCATGTGAAGTAGTGAAAATATATGTGAAGTTAATGATTTGTTTTGAGCATTTGCGAGCTACTCTATAACTTATTTGATGACACTTTGAGGCAAAATTTATAGTTGCAAACTTAATTTGAAGATGATCTAGGCGATCTATGACAAGTTTGAGCATTTCAAGCCTACATTATCTACATCATTCCATAGTGTCCCACTTTGAGCCTAATTGAAAAAGAATGGTGTGTGCTTTGCACACAATAGACCCCATTCGATATTCTTGTTTAAACACATTATATGTATCCTTTATGAGACCAAATTGATTTTTTTTATCTTTACTCTAAGTAAGTGTAATGAATCTCACTCAATGCACGTGAATGTCATATGTTGATGAACTTAATGAAAAATATTGATGAATGAGAAACAAAAAAGGAATTGCCTTATGATTTTGGAAACAATAAGCCCAAAAAAGGGGCTAAGGCATAAAAGAAAAAAATGATTTGAAAAAACCTTGTGACATAAAATGCAACGAGTCAATGCTAGAAAAAAGAAGCGAAGCTCTAATTGTGCGCAAATATGAACTTTATATGATTATACTCTCTTATTTGTGATTATTCTATCTTTTCTTTGTAACCGACACCAAATGCCTAATATTACAAGCTTTAAAAAACCTTTTGATCTAAAATTTGTAAGTAACTATGTTAGTGGATAATTGTTTGAAAAATAAGCATGTGAGTTGTTCAACGATAATCTTGATTGTTATTGATTAACATGATTTTGATATATGAAATATGCATGATGCTTGAGATCTGTTGCTTGACTTTGGAGAAAACTCGTCTCGTTCACTGTTTTGATTAATTCTTGTTTGTATGTAAGTGAGATTTATGAGATAAGTGTTAGCCACATGCTAATTTGTTAAAGTATCAAGAATGAACTAGACTGTTGAGTTTAATGCTTGCTCGAGGATGGATAAATGATCAGTTTGGGGGAGTTGATAAGAGTCGTTTTGCACCTATTTTGCTATGTTTTCTCGTTATTTTTTATATTCATTCTTGAACAATATTATGATTTTTGTATAATTATGCATGTTTCAAGAATCCAAGTGGACGTGAGCGGAAATGATGAAAAAATGTAAATTAACGATGGAATGATGGTGAAAAGTACATTGAAATAAAATTATAAAATTGGAAGATCAAAGGAAGTTCAAAAGTCCAACCAAAATCCTTAGGACTAAAAAAAGTTATTGTAGTATGGTAAGAAAGTTGAAAAATAAAAAGGCAGACTTACTGACCGGTTGATAGAATCTTACCGATCGGTAGGATCTTACAGATCGATCGGTAAGCGATAAGTTTTCAAGATTTATTTTCTTTTGAAGAATTTGAGTCCAACAAGGAAGCTTTTTCCTCACCAACATTAAATACAACGTTATGCACACACGATTTGTATCTGACTTGTACAGACTTGGAACCATATTTTAACCTAGGACAAGACTTCACTCCATGTACACACCTCCAATCGCCTTCATTACTACACATATCCTAAGAATTGGAAGAGCCCAACAAGGAGACCAAAGGGGCGATCGAGAAGGAAGCAAGAGAGGAGGCGATGATCTACGAACGGAGTCGACTCGAGAGTTTATTCTTGTCTTTAAACTGTAGTTTTAGTTTATTTTGATGCCTTTCAATTTAATTATGAACTAAGTTTGTTTTATCAAGATTAGATGAGCCTTTGTTTTGAACTTTTGACTTGATTATTGATTATTGATTGAATATATCTTATGTGCATAATTTATGTTCATAATGCTTTCAAGGGAGTATCTATCTTTGAATTGATATTAGTCATCATGACTGAGGTTGACCACACGATATTAAATTGTGCCGTTGATTTCATATTAAGATCGACAGATGAGATCAAATACACATGTGATAGCAATATTATATCCAATCAAAGCTAATGCAATATTTATTGTTCAATAAGAACAATGTATGACTTATTGCACGTTACTATTAGGTTTGGTATAACTTGACCATAGTATATTAAATAATTTAGGAAAACTTGTCACCTTAGATATATATATATATATATATATATATATATATATATATATATACTCAATCGATGGTTGTATGAAAAAACATTGGTGAACTGACGTTGTAATGATATTCTCAAGTGTATTTTCTCGTCATCTTTGGTTTGTTTGGTTGAATCATTAGTAGTAGTTTATTTCTCTTATTTTACTTGAGTAATTCATTATTGTATGTTAAATATAATTTAAAGCGTCTTATTTGGTACGTACAGTTAGTCTATGTGGGTTCGACACTCTTACTTCACAATTATTATAGTATTACTAGATCACCGTATACTACGTTATAAATAATGTTATTTGGCCCCCAGGGGCATAGCCGAGTTGGTAAGGTCTGTGGTGACGTAGGGGGTATCCCCTCGGCGCCAGGTTCGATTCCCGTGTGGAGCGCATTCCCTGCTGAAATATTGTGGGGGTGTGCTCTGGGGTCGTGGCCTGTAGGTCCTCTCCCACAGATGTCTGTCAGCTCGGGCACATCCCTCGGTTTACCTGGTGGCGGCGTTGAGGGGCCGGTTCCGTCACCCAAGGATTAGTCAGGCGAAAGCCTGGATACCTTGTAAATAAAAAAAAAAAATAATAATGTTATTTGAACTAAAGTATGCATTGATAAAATTTATTGTTAAATAAATGCGATCCATAAATAACCGCTAGCTCCCGGCCATTTTCATTTATTTGACAGCGACCACGGCTCCATGCATATGACACTCACACCGTTTTATATTAACTAATTTTTGTCTCACTTGATCTTTCTTCTTGTTTGTTAGATGATTACGATAAAAATCTGAAATTATGTACACACACAGCTGCACTTTCGGTGGTGATAGTTTGCTTTCGAACAATAAATAAGGTGTCTCATCGTAACCTCTGTTTTAAATCGCCTCCTTGAAATGCATCAACAAGAAGTCACCACCACCCACCGTGGCCGTCGCCGCCACTTTATGATAATCTGCTTCCCCGTCCAAGGCCACATCAATCCGACTCTTCAACTAGCCAAAATCCTAGCACATGGTGGCGCTAAGGTCACATTCACCACCACCGGCCGCGGCCTACAACGTGTACATCAAACATTGCCCTCACTCAAAGGTTTGTCCTATATCTCTTTCTACGACGGTCTCGACCCTGAATCAGGTGATAATTTTTCGTCTTTCATGGCGGATTTAAGGAGGACAGGCTCCGAAAATATCGTAAAACTCCTCCAGAACTTTGTAGAAATGGGCCAAAAGGTTGACTGTTTAGTTTACAGCTTTCTCCTACCTTGGGTGGCGAGGGTAGCGCGTGAGATGAACGTTCCTTCTGCTTTTCTTTCTATACAATGCGCCACCGTGTTCTCGATTTATCACCGTTTCTTCAACGGCCATGACGGAATTTACAATATTAATGGCGGAATGAAAGATGAAAATGAAACTTCTTTTGCTGTCAAGATTCCTCAATTGCCTTCGTTTTCTGCCATTGATTTGCCCACCTTTCTGTTACGTGATGACCCGTTGAATCCTTTTATGATCCCTTTAATGCAAGAACACATACAAGAACTTGAAAAAGACACTGAACCCTGTGTTTTTCTGAATACATTTGAAGAATTAGAGCAAGATGCACTCAGAACATTTAAAGACAAGATGAATGTCATAGCTATTGGTCCGTTGATTCCATCAGCTTTCACCGGTGGGAACGACTCGACAGACAAATCCTATGGTGGCGATTTGTTCCCCAGAAATGATGACTATTTCCATTGGCTAGACGGTCAAGATGAACATTCTGTAATCTACATCTCGTTTGGCAGCATAGTGGTGCTTAAGAAAGAGCAAAAAGAAGAGATTCTACAGGGACTGAGAGAAGTAAAAAGACCCTTTTTGTGGGTTATCAGATCGACAGATAGAGAACAAGAATATATTAAGAGAAGTCTTGAAAATGAGGTTAAAAATGGGGATGGCCTCCTAGTTCCATGGTGTTCACAGATGGAGGTTCTATCACACAAATCGATCGGCTGCTTCGTGACACATTGTGGCTGGAATTCGACACTCGAGGGCATGGTTTCTGGGGTTCCTACAATCGGTTTCCCACATTTTTCTGATCAAACTACAAATGCTAAAATGGTGGAAGAGGTGTGGAGGCTAGGTGTAAGAGCTAGATTTAACGGGGAAGTTGTCATTGGTAGAGATGAATTCAAGAAATGTTTGGAAAATGTGATGGGGAATGGAGAGAGGGGAAAGGAGATTAGATTTCATTGCAAGAAATGGAGAAACTTGGCGATGGAGGCTTTCAAAGATGGTGGTTCTACAAACAAGAATTTAAAAAATGTTTTGGATGAGAACTAAGATTTATGTTAGTGCTTATCTTGATTGATCAACTGTAAGTGAAATATATTATTTTTATTTAATAAGGTAGCATTTGTTTTTATTTTTTTAACAATGTTGGGGAGATTTGAACTCGACTCATTATCCATGAATTTGAATGATTTGCGTATAAATGCTGGAATACTAGATTTTTCCAAATTCAAATATTATTAACAAGTTTTTGTTGATTATTAATTCTCATTGAAGATATATTTCTTATATAGAAAAGAAAACCTATATTTGATTACTAAGAATTCCAACTTGTTTCTTATTCAATTAGTGAAATTGGTATAAAGTATATTATGATCAGTGTTATTAAAATCGGCCCGGACCGGCCGGTCCGACCGGTTCAACCGGTGACCGGTGCTGAGTCCAGGCCGGTTAACAATATAAAATCGGAGGGGCAAAGAACCGGTGAGAACCGGTCAAAAATCGGTCGAACCGGTGAACCGGTCGACTGGTTGAACCGGTTCTCACCTTTTTTTTTTTTTAATTTTTCATTTTTTTTTGTTATCCCTTTTAAGTTTTATCATTCACACAACAATTCTTCTTCTACAGGCAATGTATGAACTTTCTAATAAAAAAAATCAATTCTTGCATTTTAATTGGTGGATTACATGACAATTGTATTGTCATGATTGAAGATTTTATGGAGTTTATTATATATATTAGATCTAATTTTGTATTGCATCAATTACATGCAACTATGAGTTTTAACATGTACTCATTATATATTTTTGATATTTGTATCAGTCTTATATATAAATACAAAAAGTAATATATTGTATCAAAAAAGACAAAAAATCTCTTAATTTTGATAATCAATAATAAAGTGTTTGTAATAATATAGTAGCCCATTATTGAATAATATAATACAAATTTGGTGTATGCATGACTAATTAGTGCGTTTGTAATTAATCCTTTTATATATAAAGTTTATATAAAAAAGTAGTTATAAACTTAAATAGATGAAATTATTGAAAGATTGTGTAAAATATTGGTCTCCATGCTATGTTGCTACAATGGTATTTTTTTTATTATGAACATTTGAAACTTTTACAAATACGTGTTATATATTTTTCAAAAATTAAATATAGATATTACATCATGATGACGTCATACATCGGTTGAACCAGTGGTTTAACCGGTTAAACCGATCGAACCTGTAACCAGTAACGACACCGGTTTTATGTCCGGTCCGGTTATGAAAACACTGATTATGATAGCTTAGAAACAACATGCGTATTACGTAAGGTTGCTATCATATATTGACAAATTCATTTCCTTTGCGTGATTGCGTCAGTTTAACTTAAATGCCGTTTGATCAACATTCTTGCGTCGATTTATTTAATTAATACCATTTTGTACAACGATTGTTTCTTGTGGGCCTAAAGAGAAATCCATGTTACGGGGTGTCCAGTCATTTTAAAGCTCATTAACTTGTTGAGGAAATTACATGGAAGTCCACTTTGGTGACACAAAATCTATTTAAGTCTTGAGAAAAAATCTTAGTGCATAAAAAGCCAAATTGGAAACAATTGTGTTGAAATAAGTCCACTTTTCAAATTTTAAAATCAATTGGGTGTTTTATGATGACTCTTTTACCCCTCAATAGTTTGATATATTGCATTCTATCCTTTAGGCTTTTGTTTAAATTACAAAGAAGTCCATATATAATATTTAATTATCTTTTATATCCTTATATTTATAAATAGCAACATTTAACATCGTCTTTTTACAAGTCCCCGTTTTTTGCGATCCTTGGCAACACCCAAAAATGAAAGATCAGCGGAAATTTGGAGAGGCAATTCTTCAGTTCCGACAACAAGGTCCTAGTGAAAGGGATTCACAAACTTTTGACTGGGTTAATATCATGTCTTTCAGAGAACAGGATGAGGAAAGAGTAACTCCAGAAACCCTGTTGCTACTGAAAAATGCTTTACGAGAAGAAGTTCTACAACATGAATCTACCCTCGAAGAGCGAATCACTCTAGAGGATGTAAAAAGAAAGATTCGTAGGAACTACAATGAGGATCCACTGGCATGGTGGAACAAAAATGAGCTCAGAGCTACTTTGAAGGTGAAAACTGGAAAAGAAAATGAGTTTGTTAGGTACAGGCCGATTCCCAAGAACCAGGAAGATCGGAAGGATATGCAGATCATACTTAAGGAGCATCTTGACCTTAAGTTAATCTCAGCAGGTATTTCTCCATACAGCAGCCCAGGATTTCTGGTAAGGAATCATGGAGAAATTAAACGAGGAAAGCCGAGATTGGTAATCAATTATAAAGGGATCAACGAAATCTTGGAGTTCGATGGATATTTTATCCCAAGCAGAGAACATTTGGTAAATAGTATCAAGAATGCCAAAGTGTTTTCTAAATTCGATTGCAAGTCTGGGTTCTACCAGATTAAAATGGAGGAAGCAAGCAGAAAGTTCACGGCATTCTCCACACCACAAGGACATTATATCTGGAATGTCATGCCAATGGGATTAGCAAATGCGCCCCAGATATATCAAAGGATGATGGATAATCTTTTCAAGGATTACTTCAGCTTCATGTTCGTGTACATTGACGACATCCTCATAGCGTCAAAAAACATGAAAGAACATCTTAAACATCTGGAAATCTTTTCATACATTTGTCACAAGGAAGGATTGGTGCTTTCCGAAAAGAAAGCAGTAATTGCTACAAGACAGATCGAGTTCCTTGGAATTGAGATCGATGAATCTGGAATCATCCTGCAAAATCATATTGTTGAAAAAGTACAAAGATATCCGGATGACCTCAAGGATTTAAAACAACTTCAGAGTTTTAGGAGTTGTTAATTTCGCTGGGATGTTTATCAACAATCTAGCAAATCACAGGAAGGTGTTTAGTCCGCTACTCAAAAAGGATGTTAAATTTGAGTGGAATGACGATCATAGACAAGCTGTCAAACAGCTGAAGGAGGTTTGCAGGCAACTACCAAAACTTGCAATACCAAACGACGAGGATGAACTGGTATTATACACAGATGCCAGTGATCATTGGTGGGCTGCGGTCCTCATGAAAGTTACAACAGAAGGAGAAGTGCCATGCAGATATTGCAGTGGATTATTTGATAACAACGAAGTTATCAGATGGCACATCAACGAGAATGAGTTCTTTGCAGTTCGAAAGGCTTCTAAAAAATGGCCATTATTTTTACTTGCAAAGAAATTTATCTTAAAAATAGATAATACGAGTGTTAAGTCTTTTCTGAAAAATAAAATTGAATCAAAACCAGAAAAGGCTAGACTTTTACGATGGCAAGCTGAGGGTCAATATTATGATTATGATATTGTCATTGTGAAATCTGATAAAAATATTCTTGCAGATTTCTTAACACGAGATGGAGGGACACATTGCTAGAGATACCCTCAAGCGAGTTGGGAATCTCAGGGAAAATCTGGAGATCCTGGAACGAGATTTTGGGACTCTTTGTCTCAATGCAGAGGTCGCGGGACGACTTCAACGAGCAGATCAGGAACTTGTTACTGATCATATACGAGCATGTTTTCGGGACCACGAACGTTTGTTTGAAGTCTTGAAAGGGCCTATACTTCAGGAAGCACCTTCAACGGTGCAAAAAGAAGTGTTTAGAGAACGGGGCTCATCTAACCCGGAGGCAAGGGATTCAAGTACCCCTGTCACGAGTGCTTCAGATGATGCATTCCTTGAGGATGTACAAGCTGAAGCGAATGTTGAAGGTCAGGTGTCATCACAATCTGAACCTTCAAGTCAACCCAGCACCTCTGGGGTAAAAGAGGGAGAGTTGAATCTTAGGCCAGTGACTGGCAAGTCTAAGGTTCAAACTAATGACGATTTAGTTTCTTCACCTATGCAGGATTACCAGCGCACTTGGGAGAAACTAATTACCATGCGAGGTATCAACCCAGAAAAATCAATAGTTGATATCTCCGGAAAATATCCGAGAGTTTGGATGAAACCAGGCAGCCATCCAAATGATGTTCAGGAATGGTATAATTTCGGAGCTCTGGCTTCGGTTTAAACTGTGGCACCAGCCTTCTCTGAAATTTCGAAATTAGCAAAATGGATCAGAGAAGCTGTATACGAGACTTGGGCCAATAATCCACATTTGGCCAGAGGTTATATCTTGGAGTTGTATTTTTTCAGTGCTGCTCCAGAACCGGCAAAGAAAGGCTTCATTGAAGCTTTTCATTTTATCAAGCTGAGAAGACCAGATGGAAACGCCCTGAAAAATATAAAAATGGCGCTACCATAAGGAATTCCAATTTTGAACTATCACAGATGATGAAGTTTCAACCAGACGAGCATGGGGTCTTTGGGTTTGTCTAACTGAAATGGACAAAGTCAAATACACATTCAAGTTCTTTCAGAATTCAGCCAATGGAACTTTCATGCTGAATTCCATGACAAGAACCTCCACGAGATTTGCCGAAGAACTCTTTGAAACAAAGAGAAGAATTCTTTGGGAGAACAAGATTCCGGCAGGAAAGGAGACTTACCGGAAATTCTGCAACATGGCACACATTGGCCGATGGATTGATCATATCTGCCAAGCATGCCCGGAGCAGAAAGAACCAGAGTTCGGGAAAGGATTCCGATCCAAACCCGATAGATCAGAGGCAGGAAAAGACAAAAGACTGCTGACAATAGAGCCCGTTTCCCTAAAGCTCGGGGACCACAGAAACCACTTATGTAAAGATTCCCCGGCAAAGGAAAAGAGGTGGACCATCAGAAGTTAGTGCGGATACTGTTCAACGCACTCAGACAAAAATAATGGACCACTCACGAGAAAGTTGGCACAACCAGACAAAGATGCCAGACCATGTGAAAGTTAAGGCGCACTCACAGGCGCACTCAACAATTATCAAGATTTGGAATCCATATTTGAAGTCCGGATTCATGCCTATATAAGGGCACCCATTCAGGAAGCTAAGGACATCGAAAATTTTCCATAGTTTTCTGCAAATAAATATTGTAGTCTCCAAGCTTTGTAATATTCAGCTTTCTTAGCTTGGTAATATTTCTTTTCTTTCTTTTATAAGTGTCTGTAATATTGTTCTGTCTGTTTAAAGTTTATGTGTTCTTGAGTCAAGCATCATCTATATGAGAGGCTAAACAAGTCCGTCTCCTCCCAAAAGGAGACGTTTTAATGTAATAGATGTTATAAGTATTCCAGAATAAAAATAAGGCTGTTGCCCAGCCATCTCCCAGATTTCTTTAAATCTTTTTTATATCTTGAATATACCTTACGCCCTAAGGTAGGAAACGAATTAGGGCTGTGCTGTGCGGTTTCTGAAGGAGTCGGATAACTGGCAGACTAACCTCGCCCGTGTGCTGATGTTGGATGGTGAGGAGCCATTCGTAAAACAGTCTGGAGGCAGTAAGTTTTCGACTGGTGGAAGTTGCGACCCACCTCACCCGGTGCCGTTATGGTCAAAATGGTATTTTTCAGTTTGTTAAAATTTTATTGTAATACGGAAGCATGTTGGGCCTTTATTTATTTTTAACACGGTCTTCAAATCGGGTTGAATTATAATTAGACGAACGTTATATAAACCGTGAGTTCTTTGCAAAAGTATGCTCTTGGGATTCATCTCGAGATGACAGAAACTGAAGGATCTCATGTTCATATAATGTTTCTGTTTGGAACATAGTAGGATGAAAACGATGATGAATATTATATTGTGGCATATTTTGTTCTTTAAACATTTTCTAGGGGCTAAGAATGCAAATTTACTAAAGATTGGTTGGACCGCGTGGACCGCTTGGACCACATGGACCACATGGGGTTATTATGGTCATTTCAACCTAGAATGGACTTATGTCAACTAATGTTTTTTCGCTGGACTAGGATATATTATGTTTTACTAAAGTGTACCGGCCCGTAATTTTCCCTAATTTGTTAATGGGCCCAAGAAAAGGCGATCGAAGTCTTTCAGATACTACAAGGTGTCTTGTACTACTACTTAGATACTGTTTGGTTTGAATAATGATATAAGTAATGTAAAGATTAAAAATTATGAAATGATTGTAAAAATAATGTGTGATAAGTTTTATGGCATTTTGTTTGAGAATAAATGGTTGATAAACTTTATTGTTTGGTATAATATCTAAATACCCTCAGTATTATAATAATTTAATTTAATATTATTATTTTATTAATATTATTATATATTATATATATTATTATTAATATTAATAAAATATTATTATTAAATTATTGTTATTATTATTATTAATACATAATAATCATATTTATAATTATAAAATAGTAACTAAAAATAAAAAATAATATGTATAAAGCAAAAATAATAATATATATATATGATAATAATAATAATAATAATAATAATAATTAAAATCCAGGCCTTTTTTTTTAAACTTTTTTTTCCAGAGTTTGCGCTCAACCTAAATTATAAAGGAAAAATACATAGTTTATTGAATATGGAAAACAACGTAAAACCTACAGTATTTGAAATTTTAAAAAAAATACATTATTCATCATAATTGATTAGTATAGTCTTTGCCAATTCTTCTTTTCTTCGAAACTTTCGTTGCCGAACTTGTCGATCCTCATTGTCTCTTATTTATTCTCTCAACTTCGAACCAATATTTTAGCATCTTAAGCATGCATAATGATTCTGGTTTTAGATAAACTCTAAAGTCTCCAATGAGACCGATTCCGATGTGACACTGGATGTTTGGACTGCAAATACATCTCTAGCCATTTTGGCTAAGACTGGATAGTGTCTTGCGTTTGCTTTCCACCACTCTAGTACGTCAAAATTTTCACCTGTAATGAACATTTGACCCCGGAAGAACTGCAACTCAATTGAAGAGGCAGATGACACTCCGTTTTTTCTCTGCTTCTTTCTTCCAAGGCTCCTCAACAAAATCACTCCGATTCGTGACTTAGTATCCACCCAGGCGGGAAGAAGATGTACAGAGATCTGCGTGGTCAGTTTTGGTGGAAGAGAATGAAGTCTGATGTCGTCGCTTTTGTGAAGAGGTGTCTGATCTGCCAGCAGGTTAAGGCAAAGAGGCAGAGACCTGGCGGCGAATTGAGGAGCTTGGAGATACCGAAGTGGAAGTGGGAGCACATTTCCATGGACTTCGTGACTCATTTGCCGAGGAGTGCTTCAGGCTTCGATGCTATTTGGGTGATTGTGGACAGATTGACCAAGGTAGCCCACTTTATCCCCTATAGCATGACATTTACATTCTTGAGGATGGCGCAGTTGTATGTTAGAGATGTGGTGAGATTGCATGGGATCCCCGTTTCTATTGTGTCAGATCGAGATCCGCGATTCACATCTCATTTTTGGGAAGGCCTTCAGTCAGCTTTGGGAACTAAGGTCAGATTGAGCACTGCTTATCATCCTCAGACGGATGGCCAGACCGAGCGCACTATTCAGACGCTCGAGGACATGTTAAGAGCTTGTGTTTTGGACTTCGATGCTTCTTGGCAGGATTCAGTGCCTTTGGTAGAGTTTTCGTATAACAATAGCTACCAGGCAAGTATTCAGATGGCTCCGTTTGAAGCTCTTTATGGCAGACGATGTAGATCGCCCTTGTGTTGGGACGATTTGGACAGTAGATCAGTCGGAGGGCCTGAGTTGATCCGGGAAATGGAAGAGAAGATAAAGACTATAAGGCAGAAAATGAAAGCAGCCCAAGACAGACAGGCAGCTTATGCAAATAAACGGCGGAGACCGTTAGAGTTTCAGTTGGGAGATAAGGTCTTTTTGAAGATCTCGCCTTTCAGAGGCGTTGTGCGGTTTGGGATGCGCGGGAAACTGTCTCCGAGGTTTGTGGGACCGTACGAGATTTTGCAGCGCATTGGCACATTGGCTTACCGACTGGCTTTGCCGCCTTCTTTATCTGGGATACATGATGTGTTTCATGTATCGATGCTGCGAAAGTATGAGCCGGATCCGTCTCACGTGTTGTAGCCTTCCGAAGTTCAGTTATAGTCAGATATATCTTATGTGGAACGGCCTGTTAGAATTCTGGACAGAGCAGACCGTAGACTTCGGAACAAAGTGATACCGATGATCAAAGTTCAGTGGGATCGCAGGGGTGTCGAGGAGGCTACGTGGGAGACGGAGCAGCATATGGTGCAGCACTACCCGGAACTATTCTCTGGTATGAGTTTATGTTTAGTTTCTGTTGGGGTAAGTGCATGTGATTTCGAGGACGAAATCTTATAAGTAGGGGAGTATTGTGACATCCCCGAAATGGTTAATTGCTATTTGGCTTTAAATTATGTTTACATGATTAATTATGTGGTAATTGATTATGTGTTGGGATTTATTTACCTTATGGAAAATGCATGGTCATGTGGATAGGGTGACCCGGGATTGCATTTTAGGGTACATGTGGTGCATGTTGGGTAAATATTATTGGAAGCATGATTTATTTGCCTTAGTTAGCAATTTATGTGAAATCATGTGTTTATTTGATATTTAGTGCATTTTGAGTAAATGCTTTGAAAAATATCATGTTGGGGTGTTTTATACACCATGGAATTATTTTGGGTATACCTTTAATTAAATTAACCCAATCCCCCTTTTTATCCCCAACCCCACTCTTTTAACCTCATTCTTACTTTACCAAATCAAAACCACAAACCCTTCCCTTCTCCAAATTTTCGAGCTCAAGCCTTGGGTGGAAGAGGAACCTTGCAAAAATCTTGATTTGTGGATCATATTGGGTGATTTGAGATCCCCAAGAGGTATGGGTACCTCATGCTTTAATTTTGTGAAGTTTTGTTTGAGTTTGGTTTGATTTTGAAGGGTTTTAAAATGGGTTTTGTTGGGTTGTTGTGGTTTTGGTTAAAGGTTGGATTTATGGTTGTTTTAAGGTGTATTTTGATGGTTTATGTTGTTATTTGAGTTGTTGGTTTGTTGGTTAAGAGTTGGGATGGGTTGGAATGGTTTTGAGATGCAAAAATGGAGGATTTTCGGGTTACAGGGGATGGCGATCGATCGCCCATTCCAGGCGATCGATCGCGCCCAGGCAGTAGGCTTTTCAAGCCTTTGGCGATCGATCGCCACTCTTGGGCGATCGATCGGCGGGTCTGGCGATCGATCGCGCCAGGGGTGGCGATCGATCGCCGAAGGGTGCAAAATTTGGTACTCGGGCAGTAGGGTTTGGCGATCGATCGCCGTGATGGGCGATCGATCGCGAAAGCCAAAATATGGTTTTTTTGGATATTTTTGTGGGATTTTTGGTATTGGACTATTATTGGGTTCTAATATTGGTATTTGTGAATATGTAGAACCAACCCAGGTGGCAACACAGCCGAGGAATTGAAGTCCTACCATATTCCACTTTTGGAAAGGTACGTAGTGGACGTACGGGCACCCAACGGTAACATGTATTTTATATGCTCATTGTTTATGCATTGTGGATGCGAGTATATATGTGGTATTGCATTGTGGATGCATATACATGTTGATTTATGCCATATGAGGTATTGCATTGTGGATGCATATACATGGTAATTTATGCATATTGATGTTAGATGCATATTATGATTATTGGATGCACATCCCATGAGTCGTGGTCATCCTTTGATGATTTTAATGCTTGCCGCTTTTTGTATTGGTTCCGCTAAATGTGAAGCGAGGGGTGGGAGCGCCGCATGTCACATTTGAGCGTGGTTGTCATATGGGGCGAGGAAAGGGTATTTGCCGCTCTCTGTGAAGCGAGGGGTGGGAGCGCCGCATGTCCATTGTAGCGAGGTTATCCTATGCCGCCCATATGAATATAAGCGAGGGGCATTAAAATACACTGTGATGGACAGACTAGGGAATGGTGACCAATATGTGGTACAGTTGAGATGGTATATGATGTCATGACATGTTTGGCCATTAAAAATAATCTGTTGATTATACTCATGAGTTATGGTACAGGGACAACCAAACGGGAAGCGTTTGAAATGCATGGGAAAACAGGAAGTGTTTTATATTGATTATGCATTTACGCTTTATCTTCATATTGTGTTGAATATGAATGATTATTATTGCTCATGTTTGGGGGTTGTCCTTGTAGGTACCTTTTTGGCATGATAGATGGACTTGAACGGGTTGAGACAGTGAGCTTCACGAGCATCTTTGGTAGATGAAAGGACAGGATTCTTTTGTATAGTGCCTACTCTAGGAGTAGCGTAAAACTATAGTGGAACATTCATTGATTGGAATGTAATTAATCCTTTTTGTAGTCCTTTCCTACACACGTCTTTTTTTCGGAGGTCTACAGCCATTATGTGGCATAGGGGTTTTGAGTGGTATTGCTTATTAAGTAATATGATATTTATAATCCATCCATGGGGATGGGTTGCATTTTTATTTTGGCATGTAAACACTTAAGCTCATAGACTCAACTTGTTTACTCTACTCTGATCATTTATTTAGCTCTATTATGCCTTTATTCCGCACTTAAGGATTAGGGTCCTTACATTAGTGGTATCAGAGCAGTGGTTAGAGAACCCGGGAACGAGTGAAGGGTAGCCTTAGCATGGTTGGCTAGGTGCTTACATTTGGAGCATGTTTATGCATGTGGTGCATATTATTGTATATCCTGTTATACTAACATGCTTATATCACTCCTGTTATCTAACGACATGTTATATATTGCTTTGGATTGTTGTTAACATTTGTGTTACAGCATGGCTGCTAATGAAGAAGTCGGAGATGTTGGGAGTGTAAATGCGAGTATTGGACAGGCCAATCCTCTACCTCCACCGGCTGTAGGAATGGAACCAGTGGTCCAGTTACTGCTACCGGGTGAGATTAGCTTGACGCAGTTTCTGTCTTATCATCCGCCCCGGTTTGAGGGGACAGAGTCCGGAGAAGAAGCTGAAGAGTGGTTAGAAAGACTTGAGCAGATCTTTGTATCGGCTCCGTGTGCTATTACTGCTTGGCTGAGGCTGGCGGAGTTCCAGTTGGCTAAGAAACCATTGATGTGGTGGAGGAGCACAGTGATGGAGATGAGAGCACTGGGTGCTGTGATTGACTGGACGCTCTTCAGGACCAGGTTCTTGAACCGATACTTCTCCGCGGCAGCAAGACAGACAAAAGAGGATGAATTTACCAATCTGAGGCAAGGGAACATGACAGTGGCAGACTATGCCACACAGTACTCATCACTACTTAGGTATGTCCCCCATATTGCCTCTGATGGACGCGCCAAGATGAGAAATTTCATGAAAGGACTGCGACCGGAGCTCTATGACCGGGTTATTATCAATAACCCAACCTCTTTTGATGATGCTCTCACAAGAGCGGAGCTTGCTGAGCTTGGCGTGGGAGCTTATGCCATGCCACCACCGGTACCGCAACAGAGGCAGACTAGTGACAGTTTGAGGCCTCGGGGTGAGCCATTTAAACCCCGTGGTGCCTCCTCATCTTCGAGGTATGGTGGAAAGAAATACTTTGGCCAGAAACAGGATGGCAAGAAAGGAAATTGGTCCGCTAGTCGAGGATCTTCACAAGGGGATAGGCCGGGAGAGCCTAGGTGCAATAATTGCGGAGGACCACATTCTTCAAACAAGTGTCCTGCATGTTATGTCTGTGGCAAGATGGGCCACATTGCTCGGTATTGTCCCACCAGGGGAGGCCAGTCAGAGTATCAGGGCAGCAGGCCAAGGTTTGAGGATAGGACAGTGCAGCAGAGGCAGCAGTTTGGGCCTCGTCCATCGGGAGGTCAGACAGCAGGACCACCCCAGGGGCAAGTATATGCACTGACCAGGGAGCAGGCTCAGGCAGCTCCAGAGGAGGTGATTGCCGGTACGTGTCATTTATTTACGTACCCTGCTTTTGTTTTGATAGATACAGGTGCCTCCCATTCCTTTGTGTCTGTGGGATTTGTGGAAAGACACCATATGCGCACGTCTCCTTTGCCCACGCCTCTATTGGTCTCGACACCCACTGGAAGAAAACGTCGTTGCTGATCAGTTTTTGGCAGATAGCCTCATTTATTTTGAGGGCAACGAGTTGAGATCAGACTTGATTGTGCTGGGTATGTCAGATTTTGACTGCATTTTGGGTATTGATGTTCTGAACAGATATCAGGCAGTGGTAGATTGCCGACAGAGGACAGTGAAGTTCAGACCTGAGTTGGGCAGTCAGTGGACTTTCTTTGGCAACGGTTCTCGTGCGAAGATTCCGTTGATTTCAGCGATCAAGATGTCTCAGCTGTTGGAACGTGGGCACACGGGCTATCTTATTTATGCCGTGGACACGTCTGGAAAGAGTAAAGAACTGAGGGTTGAGGATGTACCAGTTGTGGCAGAATTTGCTGATGTATTTCCAGAAGAGATCCCAGGATTTCCACCGGCCAGGGAAGTTGAATTTGGGATCGAGTTGCTGCCAGGGACATCCGCTATCTCTCGTGCACCTTATAGGATGGCACCGGCTGAGTTGAGAGAATTGAAAGAACAGTTGCAGGATCTCTTGGACAAGGGGTATATACGCCCGAGCGTGTCGCCATGGGGCGCACCAGTTCTCTTTGTGAAGAAGAAGGACGGTTCGATGCGGCTGTGCATCGATTACCGGCAACTGAATAAGGCTACAGTGAAGAACAAGTATCCTCTCCCAAGGATAGATGACTTGTTTGATCAGTTGCAAGGTACCAGGGTGTATAGCAAGATTGATTTGAGATCCGGGTATCATCAGATTCGGGTCAGAGAGGAAGATGTGCAAAAGACAGCGTTCCGGACTCGATACGGGCATTATGAGTTCTTGGTGATGCCGTTCGGTGTGACGAACGCCCCGGCCGTCTTCATGAGTCTGATGAACAGAGTGTTTCAGCAGTATCTTGATCAGTTCGTCATCGTGTTTATTGACGACATTCTTATCTACTCCCGGAGTGAGGAAGATCATGTGAAACACTTGAGGACAGTGCTTCAGATTCTTAGAGAGCATCAGTTGTATGCTAAGCTCAGTAAATGCGAGTTTTGGCTGAGCAGTGTAGTGTTTCTGGGGCATGTCATTTCGAGCAGCGGGATATCAGTGGACCCCAAGAAGATTGAGGCTGTGATGGAGTGGGCTGCCCCCACTTCTGTGCCTGAGATCCGGAGTTTTCTTGGTTTGGCCGGGTATTATCGACGCTTTGTTGAGGGCTTTTCGAAGATTGCCAAGCCGTTGACTCAGTTGACTCAGAAGGGTATGCCTTTCTTTTGGTCAGAAGCTTGTGAGGGGAGCTTCCAGGAGTTGAAGCACCGGTTGACGACGGCGCCAGTGTTAGTGATCCCGACGGAGAACTCCAGATTTGTTCTGTATACTGATGCATCACTGCAGGGCCTCGGATGTGTTCTGATGCAAGATAAGCATGTGGTAGCTTATGCATCGAGACAGTTGAAGCCGCATGAGACCAGATATCCAGTTCATGACTTGGAATTGGCGGCTATCATTTTCGCCCTGAAGATCTGGAGGCATTACTTGTATGGTACCTCCTTTACCATTTATACGGATCACAAAAGCCTCAAGTTTCTATTCACTCAGGCGGAGTTGAACATGAGACAGAGGAGATGGATGGACCTACTCAAGGACTATGACTGCGAGATAGAGTACCATCCCGGGAAGGCCAATTTGACAGCAGACGCCTTGAGCCGGAAAGTGAGGAGTTCTGCTGAGGACGTCATCCATTTGTCGGCTATGATGACCTCCTATTGCCATCTCGGCTATGATTTTGATATAGATGCATCACCAGTGTATGTCTCTACCTTATTAGCTGAGCCAGATATTTATGAGAATATCAGGAGAGCGCAGAGATCAGATGCTGAGGTTCAGAGATGGTTGTCTATAGTGCATCTTGGCCAGCCGACGAAGTTCAGAGTGGCCGACGACGGATCTTTGAGATTGGGTAACCGCTGGGTAGTTCCGAGTACGCCGGAGTTGCGTAAGGGAATCTTGGAGCGAGCTCACAGTAGCAGACTTAGTATCCACCCAGGCGGGAAGAAGATGTACAGAGATCTGCGTGGTCAGTTTTGGTGGAAGAGAATGAAGTCTGATGTCGTCGCTTTTGTGAAGAGGTGTCTGATCTGCCAGCAGGTTAAGGCAGAGAGGCAGAGACCTGGCGGCGAATTGAGGAGCTTGGAGATACCGAAGTGGAAGTGGGAGCACATTTCCATGGACTTCGTGACTCATTTGCCGAGGAGTGCTTCAGGCTTCGATGCTATTTGGGTGATTGTGGACAGATTGACCAAGGTAGCCCACTTTATCCCCTATAGCATGACATTTACATTCTTGAGGATGGCGCAGTTGTATGTTAGAGATGTGGTGAGATTGCATGGGATCCCCGTTTCTATTGTGTCAGATCGAGATCCGCGATTCACATCTCATTTTTGGGAAGGCCTTCAGTCAGCTTTGGGAACTGAGGTCAGATTGAGCACTGCTTATCATCCTCAGACGGATGGCCAGACCGAGCGCACTATTCAGACGCTCGAGGACATGTTAAGAGCTTGTGTTTTGGACTTCGATGCTTCTTGGCAGGATTCAGTGCCTTTGGTAGAGTTTTCGTATAACAATAGCTACCAGGCAAGTATTCAGATGGCTCCGTTTGAAGCTCTTTATGGCAGACGATGTAGATCGCCCTTGTGTTGGGACGATTTGGACAGTAGATCAGTCGGAGGGCCTGAGTTGATCCGGGAAATGGAAGAGAAGATAAAGACTATAAGGCAGAAAATGAAAGCAGCCCAAGACAGACAGGCAGCTTATGCAAATAAACGGCGGAGACCGTTAGAGTTTCAGTTGGGAGATAAGGTCTTTTTGAAGATCTCGCCTTTCAGAGGCGTTGTGCGGTTTGGGATGCGCGGGAAACTGTCTCCGAGGTTTGTGGGACCGTACGAGATTTTGCAGCGCATTGGCACATTGGCTTACCGACTGGCTTTGCCGCCTTCTTTATCTGGGATACATGATGTGTTTCATGTATCGATGCTGCGAAAGTATGAGCCGGATCCGTCTCACGTGTTGTAGCCTTCCGAAGTTCAGTTAGAGTCAGATATATCTTATGTGGAACGGCCTGTTAGAATTCTGGACAGAGCAGACCGTAGACTTCGGAACAAAGTGATACCGATGATCAAAGTTCAGTGGGATCGCAGGGGTGTCGAGGAGGCTACGTGGGAGACGGAGCAGCATATGGTGCAGCACTACCCGGAACTATTCTCTGGTATGAGTTTATGTTTAGTTTCTGTTGGGGTAAGTGCATGTGATTTCGAGGACGAAATCTTATAAGTAGGGGAGTATTGTGACATCCCCGAAATGGTTAATTGCTATTTGGCTTTAAATTATGTTTACATGATTAATTATGTGGTAATTGATTATGTGTTGGGATTTATTTACCTTATGGAAAATGCATGGTCATGTGGATAGGGTGACCCGGGATTGCATTTTAGGGTACATGTGGTGCATGTTGGGTAAATATTATTGGAAGCATGATTTATTTGCCTTAGTTAGCAATTTATGTGAAATCATGTGTTTATTTGATATTTAGTGCATTTTGAGTAAATGCTTTGAAAAATATCATGTTGGGGTGTTTTATACACCATGGAATTATTTTGGGTATACCTTTAATTAAATTAACCCAATCCCCCTTTTTATCCCCAACCCCACTCTTTTAACCTCATTCTTACTTTACCAAATCAAAACCACAAACCCTTCCCTTCTCCAAATTTTCGAGCTCAAGCCTTGGGTGGAAGAGGAACCTTGCAAAAATCTTGATTTGTGGAGCATATTGGGTGATTTGAGATCCCCAAGAGGTATGGGTACCTCATGCTTTAATTTTGTGAAGTTTTGTTTGAGTTTGGTTTGATTTTGAAGGGTTTTAAAATGGGTTTTGTTGGGTTGTTGTGGTTTTGGTTAAAGGTTGGATTTATGGTTGTTTTAAGGTGTATTTTGATGGTTTATGTTGTTATTTGAGTTGTTGGTTTGTTGGTTAAGAGTTGGGATGGGTTGGAATGGTTTTGAGATGCAAAAATGGAGGATTTTCGGGTTACAGGGGATGGCGATCGATCGCCCATTCCAGGCGATCGATCGCGCCCAGGCAGTAGGCTTTTCAAGCCTTTGGCGATCGATCGCCACTCTTGGGCGATCGATCGGCGGGTCTGGCGATCGATCGCGCCAGGGGTGGCGATCGATCGCCGAAGGGTGCAAAATTTGGTACTCGGGCAGTAGGGTTTGGCGATCGATCGCCGTGATGGGCGATCGATCGCGAAAGCCAAAATATGGTTTTTTTGGATATTTTTGTGGGATTTTTGGTATTGGACTATTATTGGGTTCTAATATTGGTATTTGTGAATATGTAGAACCAACCCAGGTGGCAACACAGCCGAGGAATTGAAGTCCTACCATATTCCACTTTTGGAAAGGTACGTAGTGGACGTACGGGCACCCAACGGTAACATGTATTTTATATGCTCATTGTTTATGCATTGTGGATGCGAGTATATATGTGGTATTGCATTGTGGATGCATATACATGTTGATTTATGCCATATGAGGTATTGCATTGTGGATGCATATACATGGTAATTTATGCATATTGATGTTAGATGCATATTATGATTATTGGATGCACATCCCATGAGTCGTGGTCATCCTTTGATGATTTTAATGCTTGCCGCTTTTTGTATTGGTTCCGCTAAATGTGAAGCGAGGGGTGGGAGCGCCGCATGTCACATTTGAGCGTGGTTGTCATATGGGGCGAGGAAAGGGTATTTGCCGCTCTCTGTGAAGCGAGGGGTGGGAGCGCCGCATGTCCATTGTAGCGAGGTTATCCTATGCCGCCCATATGAATATAAGCGAGGGGCATTAAAATACACTGTGATGGACAGACTAGGGAATGGTGACCAATATGTGGTACAGTTGAGATGGTATATGATGTCATGACATGTTTGGCCATTAAAAATAATCTGTTGATTATACTCATGAGTTATGGTACAGGGACAACCAAACGGGAAGCGTTTGAAATGCATGGGAAAACAGGAAGTGGTTTATATTGATTATGCATTTACGCTTTATCTTCATATTGTGTTGAATATGAATGATTATTATTGCTCATGTTTGGGGGTTGTCCTTGTAGGTACCTTTTTGGCATGATAGATGGACTTGAACGGGTTGAGACAGTGAGCTTCACGAGCATCTTTGGTAGATGAAAGGACATGATTCTTTTGTATAGTGCCTACTCTAGGAGTAGCGTAAAACTATAGTGGAACATTCATTGATTGGAATGTAATTAATCCTTTTTGTAGTCCTTTATTTTGGCATGTAAACACTTAAGCTCATAGACTCAACTTGTTTACTCTACTCTGATCATTTATTTAGCTCTATTATGCCTTTATTCCGCACTTAAGGATTAGGGTCCTTACAAAACTTCTCCTCCATACGATAAACGAACGACGACAACATATCATCTCTAAATTCAATAAATTTACAAAACATGTCAAATACAAGTGGAAGAAAATAATGAGAAGTATGATAATAAACACCAGAGAAACGATCTGTTGCTTCTTAAAAAGTTGATAACAAAGCAGTTAAATTATTGACAAAATACCAGTTCTTAACAGACAATAAATAAATTTCACCACTTTCAGACATTTGATAAGAGTTATAAAAAGAAGTTAAAGCATCTTGATAAGGTAACATCGATTCTAACATTTTATGCAAAGAATTCCATCGAGTTGCAATGAGTGGTGAAAAAGAGTAAACCGAATATTCTGACTTACACACATACGCTTAATGCGTGATTGCCGTATCCATTGACAACAATTTTTAAGTTTATCTAGGCTACTATATACAACATCTTCATAACCAACTTTTACAGCTAAATTAATTATATGACATGCAAATCTAACATGGAAAAAAAACAACATTAAGCATTGGTCGTAAATGTATTTTAAGTTCACGCATTGTCGTCGTATTATTTGATGCATTGTTAAGTGTAATTGAACAAATTTTATCTGCAATTCCATAATATCTACAAACATTAACAATAAATTTAGCAATTTGGGAACCAGTATGTGCATAATTTAATTCATCAAGTGACAAAATTCTTTTTTGCAAACACCAGTTATCATCAATCCAATAACAAGTAATAACAAGAAAAGAAAGTAGTGTTGTATTCGTTCAAATATCAGTAGTTAAACTTTATCTGCAGTTTATAGAATAAATATGTTCAACTAAAGTTTTACGGTAATCAAGAAACACATAAATATTTATTTTCAAATTGTGCCTAGAAATATGTCTAAAACATGGTTGTATACCATAAGAAATTCAATAATGCCATCTTTTTTGAGAAAACAAAAAAGGAAGTTCACATCTAACAACAAAACAAACGAATAATCTTTTTTTTTCCTGTGCTAAGATAAAATTAGTGCTAGATTGATGATTAATTTGAAGTTGGGTGGGTTCTCTACCTAATGGTTGTAAACTAACATCATCAAAATTATGTTTCTTAAAGTTTCAGTACCGCCTACGAAACCACCTGTTTTATAATTATACGTGGTTCTACATATTTTACAAATAACAACAGATTCGTTCGTACCCGATTTTGTCTCGACATCATCACAAACCTTGTTTCGTTTGGTACAGTTACTCAGGCAACTCGAAGCGGCAGTAGTTGCGTATGACCCGTCGGGCGTCGTATTTTGGGGTGCGACAGGTTCTACAACGTGTTCCACTTCTTCAACATCGTAAGGATTATCGAACCCGGCAAAATATCATAATTTTCTTGGAATATATGTGAATTTGAGGGACCACCACGATCAGTAGAAGAGGATGTCATCGCATTATTGGAAATATATGTAGATCAACAAAACTAATAACAATATGGTAATAACAAAATGATAATAAAATTGCAAGAATATAATGGTATGGAATAAAATTTTATGGAATATTGGAACTAGCTGGGAAAATGCGATAATTGAATGAAAGAGTAAGATTAAGAGAGTTGAAATTGGATGAAAAATTGGAGAGAGAAATAAGGTATTTATAGAAAAATTTAAGCATAATTTTTTTAAAAACAAAATTAATTAATTCCGATCCAATATGTCAAAGCGGTTCCAATCCAACGGAAGGTAAATTTCGGATTGGGTTCCAATTTGTAACCAGACCAATCGATGGGTCAAGAACAAAACTGGAACTAGGGGTGTTTATCGGATCGGGTCGATCCGGACCCGGTCCGAAACCGGAATCGGACTAACCGGTCCGGAACCGGTTTGATACCGGATCGGTTCTACCGTTCCGGATCCGGTATCTTACCGATTCCGGACCAAACGGATCCGGTTCCGAATTGAACCGGAGCCGGATCCATTTTTTAAAAAAAAAAAAAATTTCGATAAATCCTTTCCTTTTTTCATTTTAAAAAAAGAAAACAAGAAAAATCTGGTTCCGGGTTGAAACCGGTCCAACCCGGAACCGGTGGAACCGGAACCAAATCCGATCCGGTTCCTTATCGGATCGGACCGGTTCCGCCCATAACGGACCTGGAACCGACCGGTTCCGGACCGGACCGGTCCGGACCGGAACGGTCCGGACCGGAACGGTCCGGACCGGAACGGTCCGAACCGGTAACCACCCCTAACTGGAACCGATCGGTCAAGAACAAAAGCACAGTTTTATTAAAGTAGAGCGAAGACTAACAACTTTCCCAAGTCTGTCTAATAAGCAACATATAACTTATCTTTGGTGGGCATCTTTTTTAGGGCTAATTCATTATATTTATAAGTTCATATTATTCCAATTATGAAATAAAAAAAATACAATGTCAATTTTCTATTAATAAAATATTGGGTAATTTTTTATTAGTCGTTGCAAATTTTTTTTCATTTGACCAGCATACTATGTCAATTTTCTATTAATAAAAAATTGGGTTGTTTATTAAAGAACGTTGCAAATTTCTTTACATTTGACTAGCAAAATTAAAATATCCCGAGGAATATTTTTCAAAACAGGAAGAGGAATTTCTCTCCATATTCTAATAGTAATTATCCTTGAATAGTGAAATACTCCCTCAATCTTATTTTTCCTATAAACTGTCAATCTTCAATTAGGGGTGCTTATTGGCTTGATCCGGTTCGGTCCGGTCCGGAACCGACCGATTCTGGGTCCGTTAAGGACGGAACCGGTCCGATCAGGTAAGGAACCGGATCGAGTCCGGTTCCGGTTCCACCGATTCCAACTCGAAATCGGATCCGTTTAATCCGGAACAGGTAAGATACCGGTTCCAAAACGGTAGAACCGATCCGGACCGATATCTTACCGGTTCCGGACCGGTTCGAAACCGGTTAGTCCGGTTCCGATTTCGGATCGCACTAATCGGTCCGGTTTCTGACCGGGTCCGGATCGACCCGATCCGATAAGCATCCTATCTTAAATGCACCCAATATTCAAAAACATCAATACGCATACCACATTCACATATATATATATATATAATTTTTTTTTTCTGACACCCACTGGTGAAGAACTTCCCAAGCTTAATAATCGTGTGACGTAGCAAAATAAAATAAGTTGTTTTGGCAGTGAATATTTTATGTAATTTCCGTTAAAAAACCCAGCAGTGTGTTATTTTATCAACTGTTGACGAGCTGCGCAGATGCTTCATCTTCTCGCGATAATAATCATTCTGTCTTATATTACATTCTTCTATCTTTTTCTCTCTCAAACTCTGTTCACATTCTATCCTCCACTTCAGTCTACTTCTCTCTCTAGACTTCCATTTTTAATTCTCCCTTTGTATCTCAAACGCAGACTAAGGAGATAACATGGATGGTCAAGATCACAAGATACCCGTTACTTCTGCAGGTTCTATTTCATTTTTAATCATCGAGGAGGTCTTGTATGCTGAGGTTTCTTGGGGTCAATCTGCTGTTTGCGTTCTTGTTTTTTGTTCTTTTACTTCTTTTTTAAGATTTTTCCCGCGTCTTTGTTTTCTTGCTTGGATTTCTCACGGGTTGGCTGATATCTGTTTTTCTGTAATGCACGGCCACCAGTGACCCACCCATTTAAGAAAAGTTTGTGAATGATTGATTTTGTATATGTGCATAATCTTGTTTAGACCCTCTTCACAGTACCTGTTTTGCCTGAACTACCACGCCTCGAATGAAAGATTTCAAATTATATGTAATATTTATTTAAAGTCTAAGTTTTACCCTCCTTTGAAGTCGCTAAACTCAAGCTCTGCTTGTTGTTTGGTTTGTTTCTTGATTGCTGTTAACTTTTGAGTTTCGTTAATTTTAAAATTTATCGATTTGAAATTGTTAACCATTTAGATTCTGAAGTTGATAATTTCTTAATTCTTGAAGGGCACGAAGTTCATGGGGTTCATCTATGTCTCAGATGTGGATGGCCTTTTCCAAATCCACACCCAAGTGCCAAGCACAGAAGTACTCACAAAAGAGTTTGTGGAAAAATTGAAGGCTATAGAATTAGTCAATCTGATTTGACTATTTCTGATGACGAACATGATTCGGATGAGGATGAGCAGCATACCCCTAGTGAGAATTAATGATTCAGTATATAATTATTTGGTGTATATTGTGGTAAACTATGGGTTTTGTTTCATTGGTTTTTTTCCTTAAACATGTGATTTTTGAGAATTTTTTATTGGTCGAAGGTCCTAAGATTGTGAAGAGTAATACGAAGGATCTTGGTAGTGATGGTGGAGTTCGCGTGAGGTCGAATAAGTCGGAAGATGATGTGTTTTCAGATGCAGCTACAGAGTTTTCAGACAGTGGAATCAGTCCCAGCCTGGAAGAGCGCTTAGAAATTATTAAAGGAGACGACAGGAAGATAAAGCAAAATAGTTTGGAGGGTAATAATAATGTGAACACGTTAAAGAAGGTTGATGAATCTTCTGGTAAGCATTTCATGAATTCGGTCATTTGCTGGTTGTTATAGTTGTACTTGATCTCTCGCATTGTAGTTATTGAATCAGATTTCTAACTTAACTAGTTATCTTGCCGGAAAATGTGCCTAGTTTCCTAAACTTTTTATAGCATGGTTTCCTCTCTAAAGGAAGGAAAGAGTATCTCTCATGTTACGTCATTAACGTGGTAGCTGGAATTATGTGAAAAACCCATGTAGTTGAATATGGTGAAAGTGACACAATACTGCTGGTTGTGCTTGGTTTACACTAAAGTATCATAATTCTGTGTTAGCTGGAGATCGTGTTGTCCGTGTGTTCTCCTGTCTAAATCCATGTGAAAGTCTAAAAGGCGCATATCTTGCATCATCATAAATGTCCGGAGCTTGTTTCCAAAGCTATATTGCGTCATGAAAAAGGGTATTATGGATTCAATATCACTTGCTCGATTTTGATTGAATCTTGCATGTTAGAGACACAGATAGAAGAATTTATAAAAAAGAAAAATGGTATTCTTTGGGCATTTAATTTTGGACAAATATTTCTTGTAATAGAATTGTTTGCTGATGATTTATTGCCTTTTGTTATTTCTTCAAGTCTCCTGTGTCCCCATGAATCCCATATGTTCAGTTCCATGAATGCAGAGACAACCAAAAAACTCAATAATCCAATAAGGAGTGACCAAATGTATACTGGTTCCGAAGCAGTTCCTTTTGAACTTGGCGATCACTTAAAATCTGACGATACCAAATATGATAGCCAGAAGAATGTGCATATCCAAGTGGAAGGAGATAAGTCGGCTTCTGTAAGCTTGAACTCCAGAGAAGAAGAAAAGGCTTCAGATCCATCATTAATGGCTGCTGAGAGAAAGGACGAGCCACATTATAAGCTTGATGGAATCACACATGTTTCGGATGTCACTAATTTTACTGTTGTTGAAGATAAACCTGCATCGGATGACATCAGAGTGCCTCTTGCAGGGGAATCTGATATATTTCTACCAACGGAAACAAGTGGTGACAATGTTGATTCTTCAAACGAAAATTGTTCAGTCGCAACAGTTTCAATCCCAGTCTTACATAATTCTTCAGTGCCAGAGGATGAGTCCACTACAAGGGTTCTTGAAGAAAATGCAAATCATAATGATGAAAAGGCGAATTGTGAGCTTTCGGTGGCTGGGAGTGAAAGTGGCAAAGGAGCTCCCATGGAGGAGAAAGTAATTCTTGATTTGTCAAAACCATCTGTTAATTCAACAGACCTTTTACCTTCAGGTGGAGTGGATGTTGACCCGAAACAACTAGAAAGTTTGTCTAAAACTGATTCTACTTTACTTGAATTTAAAGATGTTGAATTTATGAGATCCCGTCAAGGAGTTGAAGCCAGTAATGTCACTGGGTTGGATATTGGGCTAAATCTTGACGCTCCTGTTGTCGTCGGAGTAAAGTCTGTTGGTGTTCCTCGTGCGGTGGACAAATCAAATCGTGACAGTGATGTTGAAGTTTCAGAAAAAACTCAAGAACAGCCAATTTCAAAAGATTCTACCAATCCACGCACTGAATCTTTAGTTACGGTTGAAAAGACTGCCACTAACAATAGCTTCACCAATAATGTCCCAAAAACATCAGAATTCATCGATGTTGCTTTAGTGGATACTGAACAAAAACATGATGGCAGAGCAGCGGTATTGCCTGAAAATTCTGACAGCTCCCCGTCAAAAGTGCAAGATACATCGTCTGTGAAGGAAAAGTGTTTGCATGGAATTGATTCTGACAAGAGCCATGCAACTGAAGATTTCAACATGCCAGAATCTGTTTGCATTGTTGAAACACCTGACAAAATTTTAGTCTCCACACTTTCACCAGAGCCCGTATCTTCACCTTTACATTCCCAAATTTCAAACGCAAATTCTTCTAATGATGATAAAAAAACCTCTGGCACTGAAAATGCCACTGTTGTTGATTCCAAATCCTTGGACGATGAAGGCGATAGTAATGACAAGATGATAAATGAGAAACATAGCGTCTCTGCAACTGATAGTCTGGAAGGAAAATGGGGTTCAATTTCAGGTAAATTCTTTAATCTTATTGATTCAAGTACGTCTGGCTATCTTTTGTATTCTCGTTTTATAGCTTACTTTTCATGATTAACTAAACGCCTTTCTTCTTGATCCAATATGGCAGGTGTTGAAACGAACTCTCAATCATCCCCAAAGTCAGAAACAAATATGCAAAATTCAAAACCGACGAACATTAAAGGGCATCAAAGCAAGTCGGATGATTTTGAGCCACCTTCTTTCATGACTTTGGTTCAATACGGAAAAGAGCTTGATTCAGTAGCTGCTCCTACCGCTTCAGAAATTGAGCCAGTCCAAAACAATCAACAGCAAAAATCTGAATCTCTACAGGCTGTTTGGTTCCCTTCTTTAACTAATGTAGTGAACGACTCACAAGGGAGAAAGAAAAATGAGGAGATAATCGCCAAGGTAACAAACTGGAAGTCGGGTAAGGAACATCATGGCCAGCTGAAAAATCTTTTGAATGAAGCCAAGTCCACGAACACGAAACAACAGAAAGACGAGACTTCACCGAGAGATAATGGTGCTGCTGGAAGGAATGTGAGTTCTGTTGTTGAACCCGAAGAGCCTAAACCCGAGACACCCCACAAAGAGGATTGGAATTCTCCCGCTAGGTATCCAACCGTGATCAAGAAAGAAAAGAAGAAAGGCAAACCGTATTGGGTGCCTTTTGTTTGCTGCTCTTCGGTGAACAGGGATCTGTGATAACCTCGTTGGTCTATATTTTCTTGTGTCGATATGTTTACATTATTATTCCCAGTATCGATCATTCAATTAAAGAACTATTTGTGCAGTGTATAGGTGGTGGACTAAAAGGTGTGGAGTATTGTGAACAAACTTTTGTTGTGGTTTTCTTGAATGTGTGTGTATATTTTGAATAAATGTAGTTGAAAATGGAGAAGATTTGTATTTGAAAGTTCATCCAGTTTTAATTTTCTTGAATTGTTTAGAATTGCATATAAGTTAAGTTCATTATTTCTAAACATAAATCCAAATTAAACTCAACAAAAGAAAAATCGAAGAAAATCCCAAATCGATTTGATTGCAGTTGATTAAAATATACTCGATTTTAAATTCTGGTGTGGTTCGTACCCACGGTTCCAAAACAATTGGGGTCATTGGATATGCTTTAGGGCATTACCCTTAGGCATGTACGAATTTTAGGGAAAATGCTTATATAAATCTAGTGTGAATTTTACTTATGAACCAACTCAATTTATCATGAGAATGCTGAAAATAAAGAAGTTATTCATTTGACTAAAAAATCATATTATCAAGCAATTTTATACCATTATATTATTGATCTCAAGATTACATTCTTAACCACTATCTAAAGATCAATAACTTGGCTTTTTCTTCTAATGCATAATCTCATCGGCTTAATCATCCGTACTTGTGCTTTGGTGAAGGCGCGGGAGCAGGTGCTGGTGGAGGTACATGTGGACGAGGGGGTGGAGGCGGGTGGTGACACGGGATTTTTGAATCTGGTACGGTGCACCTATCTAAATATTTCCGAGATGGCTTAGCTAGCTGTTGCTCAAAGCCACCATAAGAACTAAAATCAGCAAAGGAATGAGGTATGGCCAAGACAAATAGTAATCCAATGAACAACAATGAATATTTTGTGCTAGACATGGCTTACTATTGATATGTTGTTTGTAAAATTTGAGGGCAAAGACCATTCTTTTATAGGAGGGTGGCACTAATCGCTGAATACAAGTGTCAATGTAGCTTTAACGCATGTAAAAAAGTGTTTGTTTTTTCTAAAAGTGTGGGGCCAACAAAATATTGGTTTTTGTATCTTAATTTTGTTTTAAATAACATTATTTCGACTTTCGAGCCGAATGTGTTGTAACCTAGCTGACACCAACTCCTAGTCTCGGCTTCCAGTCTCGTCCCTTTCCCCTTTCCCCCTTTCCCATGTAGTTGTAGTATTTGCTAAAAAAACATTATTTCATGTTCATGCACATATATAAATGTATGACACGTATAATTATAATTTAAAAGTTACTGATATGTTTTATTATGTACATACATCAGGCAAAAGATGTAACAAAATTGTGACTGAAATGTGGAAACATATTAGTTAAACAATTAAATTACAAATGCAATTTCTATAAATATACATACAAGATGAAAAAATGATAAATTTTTGAAATACAAAAATTATGATAGTAACACGCGAAAGAGTTAATTGCATTGATGTTTTTGGAAATCCAACTAATTATTACAATGGTAAGTGTCATCTTTGGGGTTATGTTTATCCAACAAGTCATTCCGCGCACTCGTGAACGAAGGTGCTGTCGTTTATTGGCTTAACATCGTGCCCCATTGGTATATATAGGATACAACCCATCATATCTATCCGTCGCTTAGTTAGGAGCTTTGTACTGCCATTATAAGGAAATAAGATTGTGACTTTGCTACTAGCTGTAGCTTTTAGCCTAATAATAATCATATCATCCTTCCTTTGGTGTACTAGTATAAGCATGTAATCAAATAAGGCTTCAATTCAAATATAATGATTATAAAAAGTTGAATAAACGTAATAAAAATAACTCCGAAAAAACGATGAAAAAACCCAAAATGATTTGAGCAAAGATGTTTAAACAGAGTCAATTTTAATTTTGTTAATTTAGCACAATCAAGGATTTATGTAATGCCAACTTCATATGTGTACTATATTACAAAATAAATTTTTATGTTTTTTCAGAATCCTCATAATCGGTGTCTTATAAATAAAAGCCACCAAAAGAAACCACCTTTGCTAATGTTTTTTAGCTTAAAGTAATTTCACAACGAGGATTTTTAGGTGAATTTATGAAATCCCTCTTCAATTTCCAATGATATTGGCATATTATAATATTGCATGCACCAGAACCATTTCCCTTTTCTTTTATGGGACATTTGCAAGCCGATATTGTTTGGTGGACAACAATTCAAACTAGTATACCAATAAAAGCAATTCATTTAAGTCAATTTCCTCTTGAAATGACATTAATAACCCCCGCGCGGTTACTGTAAAACGGCACTGTAGCGCGTGCATCAACGTTACTGTTGCACGTGCACCCACAAGCCAAAAAAAACGTGCACCCGCAGGCCAAAAAAATCATGCACCATAGGCCAAAAAAATTATGCACCACAATACACTTATAATATGTGTCACCCTTTATGGTGACACATATTATAAATGTATTTTAGGACAAATAGTGCACCAAAAAAAAAATTTTAGTGCACCAATGTCCAGTTTTAGTACATTCAATGTCCATTTTTTGTGCACACATGTCCAATGTTAGTGCACACAATGTCCATGTTTAATGCATCAATGTCCATTTTTAGGTTGATGTATGCTCATGGTTAAAACATCGTGCAACATGGTTAAAAAATTGTGCACCACAAGTTCAATGCATCCAATGTTCAATTAGTGCATGCAATAAACAAAAAATTGTGCACCATTGTACAAAAAAATCGTGCACCAATGTACAAAAAATCGTACATTAATGTCCAATTTTAGTGCATACAATGTCCAATTTTAGTACACTAATGTCCAATTTTATTGCACCAAATGTAAAATTGCGTGCAACTAATGTCCAATTTTAGTACACCCAATGTCCAATTTAGTGCACCAATATCTAATTTTAGTGCATACAATGTCCATTTTAGTGAACCAACACGCAGTTACTGTAGCACGTGCACCAACAGGCTTAAAAGAATCGTGCACCACAGGCAAAAAAAAAAAAGTGTGCACCAACAAGAAAAAAAAAAGAGGCCAAAATAAATCGTACACCACCAGGCAAAAAAAAATTGTGTACCACCAGTCAAAATAATCAAGCACTCAATTTACATAAAATCTTGCATCAATAAGCTAGAATACATGTATCAAATGACGGTAACAGAAATTAATAAGAATTACGAAAAAAACAATCTTGATTCCACCACCAGAATGGTGAAGAACACAATGAGTATACAAAAAGGAAATTTGCTGTAAGGCCTCGATACCTTAACCGCGTAATAATGACATAATTAGGGCTTAGCATGCATTAATAATGGTTTAAGGATTCCGGTTGTTACATGAGCTAATAGGATTACAGGCCAAGAATAAAATTCCAAGAAACTATTAGTTACATTCCAAATCATGAATGCTAAGTTTTTACACTACTCCTAGAGTAGAGACTATACAAAATCATATATCCTACTCCTTTAATGCTCCTCGAAGCTCACTGCCTCAACCCGGCCCTTAGCCCTTCAAGCCCAAAAGGTGTACCTACAGGAACAACCCACCATGAGCATATACATCACCATTTAACACAATCAAACACAATAATATAATTAAGCGCATGAGACGTTTAATAGATATGCTCCCTGTTATACCACACTAGCACATTTTGATTGTTGTTCCTGTTTCAAAAGCTCATGCATAAATCATTAGCTCATAGTGTAAATGATTGGTACCACATTCCAATTATAACCACAATGATCACTAGAAATGTGACTGTTCCGGTCCTGTTACAACAGCGGAATTTTAGGACCCCTCGCTTCGACATATAGCGGCATCATATGACATCCCTCGCTTCGACTATGACAGCGGCATGTACATCGCTTCGACATGACAGCGACAAATATCATACTACCATCGCTTCATATGACAGCGGCAAGTACCTCCCTCGCTCGGAGATAACAACTACTGGAACATTCATCATTTCTCACCACAATAATCAAACACAACAGTTGATTACATTATCATGATATGTCACTATCATTTCACATATACCATCACATGTAAGGACTCACTATCCATGATATTCATAATCAAAAGCGTAAACACGTTTTACCGTCCAATGCCCGTACGTCTCACTACGTACCTTAATCTCAAAAGTTGAGAAGTTGAAGAACTTTATCTCCTTGATGTTGTTGGTACCTGGGATGGTTCTACACAATCACACAAATCAATATTAGAAGCCAATATACGAATAAAAAAAAATCCCACAAAACATCAACAATTTGCGTTCTGGCCAACGGCGATCGATTGCTATTTTCGAAGCGATCGATCGCGAGCCTCACCGATCTATCGCTTCAAAATAGCGAACGATCGCCATTCGCTTCTGGTTCGAGGCGATCGATCGCCAAATCCAGCGATCGATCGCTCATCGTTTTAAAATGCTACTGGTGACATGCGATCGATCGCCTACTTCGGGGGATCGATCGCCAAGTCTAGAAGCTCGAAAATCTCCCATTTTGTTGCCCAAACTTCACCAACACAAAGACAACTCAAACCAACACATAGTTTTCCAACTCACAACATCAAACTACCAAAATCTCAACTATAACACATCAAAACATTTCAAAACACAACCTCCAAACACATACAACAATATACAACAAAATCCACCCCTTATACCCCAAAAATATGACACAAAACTAACCAATAACCAACAAAACTTTACTATATTGGTAGCTTACCACTTGAGCTTCAAGATTTTTGCTAGAAATCACAAAAATGACTCTTTTCCAAAGTTTTCTCCTTCTCTCCTTGCTAAGAAACGAAAATATGGTTTTGGATAGGATGTTGGATGAATTTTGACATAAAGGAGCATAAAGGTGTGGATGGAATTAAAAGGAGGAAAGGTGGGCTTTTAATATATTAATCCATATACAAGTTGTTAGCATGGTGTGTAAAATTATGCCCAACATGACATTTTAAAACCCCTTTTCAAATATGCACTAAGACTCATATTAATCATGCTCTACACAAAATAATTATAAAACCCACTCCAAACAATCCCTACTAATAACCCAATTTCCCAACATGCAACGAATGCACCCCGAAATGGGAAAAAACCCGGTCACGCCCACTTCATGACTACAAATTCTACCGAAACGAATAATTTAACAACATGGGTAATTAATACTACAACACCATTAGTGCTCAAAAGCACATACTTATTTCGGGGATATCACAATACTCCCCTACTTATAAGATTTCATCATCGAAATCCATATGTACCCACTAAATCGAAACTAAACATAAATCACATACCAGAGAATAGTTCCGGATAGTGCTGCACCATATGCCGTTCCGTCTCCCACGTGGCCTCTTCGACACCTTGACCATCGGTATAACCTTGCTTCGAAGTCTGCGATCCTCTCGATCCAGAATTCTGACTGGTCGTTCAACATAGGACACATCTGAACCCAACTGAACCTCTGAGGGCTGTAAAACATGAGACGGATCTGGTGGTAGCGTTTATCGCGTACGCCCAAATTAACTCTCTCAAGTTAATAACAGTAATGAATGTAGTAGCGTGAGTAGGGATCGATCCCACGATGAAGGTTATATCTTTGTGTTAACTTATGCAAACTAAAATAAAAAGGGGTTTTTGAAATCAATTGAATAATACTACTACTATGATGCAAAATTAAACTAGATGAATTAACTTATGAGAAAAGAGCGATTCTCGGTTTTCGGTTAACTTTACAATTGGCGTTTACTATCTTGATCATCGATCTTCACATACGATTCAATTCTCATATGAATATTCATCGTGGACGTTTAATCCAATAATCAAAGTCCTATCTCACCTTAAGTTTAGTTAAGTAGCCCAAGCGTTCTAGTTTAACCCTTATCAAACAATCAATCAAAATACAAGCGATTAAAATTTAAATCGATGATAGCATATGAACTAGTGAGATCGATGAAGCTAAACAACATAATCCAAGCGTCTATATTTAATCTAGTCAATTGTTTTTCCTAAGAATTAACAAACTCACAAGCGGAATTTAATTAATCTTAGTTGCTTCGTAAATTAGAGGGATCAAACGATTCCGTATTTGATATCTAATTTAGCGTTAAATTGTATGAACGATAGCTAGGTGATCAATCCAACAATCATGCATAACAATTATGAAAAATCAAATCAGAAAAACAATTGATACTCAAAGAAAATCAACAATCAAAACTTATCTCACAAGAATCGTAAACATCCAATGTATCGTTTTCCTAAACCGAGAATCACAAAAGTATTTAGCTACTCATAACTAGATTAAAAACAATCAAAATTAATCTAGAAAGCATTAAACTAATAGGAAAAGAAAAAGTTACTAAAAGGAAGCACGATTTCGGCTTGTCGATTCCGTCCTCGTTCTTCAAGCGTTCTTCACAAAAATTCAAAGAAGAAATATCTAAAATCTCCAAATTATTCTAAGGTATGAAATTCTCCTTAATATGAGGTAAAAATCGTGTATATGAGGTATGGAGGCTGATGGAGTAGGGAAAAATCCATGTGAGAAGGAAAGAAATCAAGTTTTTACACTTTCCAAAACTCTGCTGGCGTAGCTACGCCTGAAAGTGGCGTAAAGACTCCTGGTGACGTGTCACAAAAATGGCTTTCTGCGTTTCTGGCGTAATTACGCCTCATAATGGCGTAGCTACGCCTGTCCATGCCGTAGCGTTGGCGTAATTACGCCTGTGAATGGCGTAATTACGCCTGTCCTCCATTTTTCTGGCGAGTTTCGTATTTTGGCCATAACTTTCTCGTCCGAACTCCGAATTTGATGAATCAGCTGTCCACGCGAAGATAACTCAAAGTTCTACAACTTTTCTATGGACCACATTTCTAAAAGATGGCTGGAACATATAGAAAGTTGAGGAGAAAGGAGCAACATGTGTCTTGGATTCCGGTTTTTTCCTCTTTTCTTCAACTTTATTGCTTCTTTCATCATTTTAGCTTGATTTCTTCACATTTCCCTACATTTACACAAATATACGATTAGGTAGCATATGTATCAATTTATCAATCAAAATATACCAAATCGTAGATAATTAAGCGCAATAGATGTGTCTATTTCTAGTCACATCATCTGGCTCATACTTCCGCAACATAGAGACATGAAAGACGTCATGTATACCAGACAATGACGGCGGTAGAGCCAAACGGTAAGCCAAAGTACCGATGCGCCCCAATATCTCATACGGCCCAACATACCTCGGAGACAACTTCCCGCGCATAGCAAAACGAACCACACCTCTGAAAGGTGAGATCTTCAAAAAGACCTTATCTCCCACTTGGAATTCCAACGGTCGCCGCCGTTTATTAGTGTAGGCTGCTTGCCTATCCTGAGCTGCTTTCATTTTCTGACGGATCACTTTGATTTTCTCTTCCATTTCTCGAATCAAATCCGGTCCCCCGACCGTCTTACTAGTCAAGTCCTCCCAGTACAACGGTGACCTGCAACGTCGACCGTAAAGAGCCTCGAATGGAGCCATCTGAATGCTTGCCTGATAGCTGTTATTATAAGAGAACTCTACTAGTGGCACTAAATCTTGCCACGGAGTATCAAACTCCAACACACATGCCCTCAACATATCTTCGAGCGTCTATATATATTAGAATAAAGAAATGACTTTGGTGAGACATTTTTGGCAATTTATAATATACCTCTTCGAATTCCTATGTATGAAATTATGATACTATATTTAAATATTAATTCAACGAGGATTACGATAATTCCTTTAGTAACAAATGAATACACTTCAATCATGTGGTCTGAATATGACATCAAGAGTTCTCTTGAAAAGTACTATGTGCTCTACTGTTGGCTTGTACTCTCATTCTAACAATATTTATATGATGTTCTTTGTTTATTTGTAAAATTTAAAAAAAGAATTTAAAGAATAAATCAATGCATAAAGGAAATAAAATAGTACTCTTGAAATATCATGAAGAAACTGGTTACTTCATTGTAAAGAAGTCAGCTTCAATCAGTTATACATCCATTTTGAATTATCTTAACATCATAAAACCCTAACCACTAGGCATGCAAAAATCAGTAACTTGGCTTGTTCTTCTGATACATAATCTTGTCCATTTCCACATCGTAAAATGCTTTGGTAAGATGTCCCTCCTTGTGCTTTGGTGCAGGGGCAGGTGCAGGTGGTGGCAGATGCGGAGGTGGAGGAGGGTGTCGTTTATGTGGTGGCGGTGGAGGAGGTGGGCGGAGGAGGCGAACGGTGGCTTGGTGTGGGGGCAGGCGAGGGCTTCTTCAGTTCTTGCCCAAAACCAACATTGGAATTAATTTCAGCAACAGAATTAGATATGGCAAAGAACAATAATCCAACGAATGCTAGGAAGTATTTTGCATTAGACATGGCTTGCTATTTGCTATATTGTTTGCAAAATGTGGTGGTGAAATATGTGGGCAAAGGTTGTTCTTTTATAGGAGTGGGAGACCAATGTTTTGATTACAAATGTCCATGTCGCGTTTTGTGTAGAACAAGTACTGTAGGGAGCATTTGGATGAAGGTACTTGGATTTATGAAGAGATGTCAAGAATATATTTGGTTTAACTCAAAACTAATTGATAATGAGTGGAGTAACCTACATATCTTATAAATAGCTAACATAGCTTGTAAATTTTCAATGATGGACAACTCTCAACAAGATATTTTAAATTACATACAATATTTCAAATGAATAGGGTAAGAAATTGATTTGAAATTGAAGCGGAAAAAAAATTATTGAGCCAACAAAACAGTTTTAAATCCTTTATTCCAATTTTGAGTCAAATAAATACAATGGATTTAAAATAAAATCACCTCAAATCCATCAATCCAAACACTCGGCCTTTGAATTGTGGGGTTAGTTTATGCATATATCTTCGACTTATTAAAAATCTTTATTATAATGTTTTCAGTCGGTTCCTAAATCTGCTAAAAGAATAACATAATTAATAATTTTGATATATTAATAAAAAAATGATATTCTTTTTAAAATTAATTTTACCGTAATTTTAAATAATTAAATATACTAAATTTCTTAAAACATGATTGACTTCTCCAATTATGAATTCACACTCTGTAACATAATAAATTATCAACTTATTGATTAATTAATAACTAGTTAAATAAATCCAATTTATATGGTTCAAAGACTATTTATTGACCAAGATTACTGTGTTATTCATGCATAGAACTGAATGAAATGCATAATTGAAGAATTATATTAATTTATTGATACTGTTTTTATGTGCATACAAGAAGCAGAAGATGAATTAAATAACACTTGTGAATATAATTTCTGTATCTGCCTTGGAAAATATGATATCTGTAGTTTGTTGGATCGTAAATGCAGCCGTAATATGGAACTGTTGCGAATGTTTTATGACAAATGTAAAGACCCGGATTTTTAGTTGTGGGATTAACTAAATCATGATTTAGTTAAGAGTTTGAAAACTTCTAAACTCTAGCCAAGAGTTTCAATTCATCAAGGAGTCCCAAACCATCACAAATTCTTCCATTAACTCACTCGATTTGTAACAAGATAAACCAAATCAAGTCAACACTTGTAACAAGAGATTGAAGGACTCTAAACTCCAATCAACTCAAAGGAATTGTGGAAAGATGTTCGATAAGCTCAAACACTCCTCCAGCCTATGTTATCGATCCAATCCACTATATCTTCATCAAATCTGCTCAAATTTTATCTCCTTTATTTTCGAAGAATTGCACCCCAATACCCGAAAACTCTAAGCCATGCAATCCTTCCAAAGACTCCCCTTAAATTCCTCTTTAAACACTCGATAAGCCATGTCAAGAATTTAATGAATTTGTGCTTCTAAGTTTCGAAATTCCCAATCTCCCATCCAGCCACAAATCGTCACAGAATCTGCACAATTGCACAGATTGGTTCACCTAAGATTTCGAAGGTTTACACCTCTATCTTCCTAGATTTGTTCCAGCCAAATTACCTTTAAATAGGAGCAACCTTTGGTGGTATAATTACATCACAAACCATCTCCTTCAGCAGCTTGAAACTCTCGAAAACTCTACCACAAAAGCCATAGCTTCTGCGTTGATTTTCCAGAACCTTTGCAGCAGAATTTTCGATAAATTCCAGCCTTCAATTTCGAACCTTTAGCCTTCGAAAATCAGTACTTTCCCGGGAGAAAAATCAGCAAACCATCTCTTGAAATTCAAGTCTAAGTATTCGAAATTCTTTCAGAGTTTCCTGCTCAACATTCGAATTTATTCAGCCTTTGATATTCGAATAAAAATCTCAGTCAACACCATCGATAATCCCTTCAACATTCTGCACGTTTGTTACCAGAATCTCTCCAACTTCTATTCGATATTGAAGCACAGAATATCAGATTTTAAGCTAAGGTTTCTGCCTCGTTTTGGAATCTGTTTCATCGAATAAATCCAGCAACCATCACCGAGGGATCAGCCAATTTACTCTAAGCTTTCGAGAACCTGGTTGCTGTCAAACCATTCGAAGATTCTGTCCAAATCACTTCCTTTTTCCAGCAAGTTCACCGAGTGATCCTTGATCAATCTTCAACACGTTGTACCATCGAAGTGCAACCAAGATTTTCAGGGGAATTCGTTTGAGAATTCTGTTCGAAGGATTCCCGAATCTGGTGCAAGCTTGGGACGTCCTTCTCGTGTGGTTCAAGAGCCAAGGAGATAAGAATTCAAGTGTGTTATACCTTTGATCAATCAAGCAAGTACCAAGCACTGTAAGTGGGCTTTTGTTATATATATTCGTTTCGTTTTTTCTAAAAATCATATAGTATGTTTTAAATCCCAATCGATATGTATTATGTTGAAATTATGAAAGTATTATTTTGTAAGCACGTTAAACTCGAAATCTAATTGGATTTGGATCCCCATGACCCTGATGCGGTGGGATGTAACCGCTAAAAGAACCTTATACGGTGGTAATCCGTTGTTTCTGGATTATCCAGACCCTTTATTCGTGGGTTAGCCGATGTTATGACCTCATCTCTAGGAGGGTTAAGTCTAGAGACTGATATCAGTACCAAGAAGAGAGTAGAATGCTTTACTGTGCTTAAGTATATGAAAATTATGAAACGATATGATATGTCATGGCTCGTAGGGGCAAATCAAGTATGTTAAGATACATTCATATCGGTTTATGCAAGTTTTATGATCCAAGTTTATGAAAATTATATATAAGTATGATATCGATTGTCCCCCACTTGCTGAGTGTTTTCCAAAGCACTCAACCCCTTACTCTACATCCCCAGATAAAGCCGAAGAAGAATTAGAGCAAGAAGAAGAGCACCAATTTTGGGGTTGGTGAATCAAGTCCGCTGCGTAGTTCAATATATTTTATGTTTTAAAGTTTTCCAGTTTTAAGACAATTTTAATTATTCAGTTGTTAAGTTTTTAATTCCGCATTTCTTTGTTCATTGTAAAGACAATGGTTTTTATTTTTATGGAAAAAGACTGGCTTTTCAGTCGTTATGATATTACGAGGCTTATTGGTTTCCTAGTTGTAATGGAAATCAATGCCGGTGTTATTGACCCCGGTCTCGGGGCGTGACATTTTAGTGGTATCAGAGCTAGCCAGGTTCCATAATCCCGCTGGGAAAAGAATTCTAGTTGATAAAAATACTAGAAGAGAAATCCCGGTCGAAATAGACTAACTGGTGAAATAAATACAGTTGGGGAAAAATATCGATTCACGATAATTACGATAATCAGAAGTCCAATCTGATTGATCACGTGAATACGAATTTTTCGACTTTTAAAAATTTTTAGTTTCTGATTTTTTTAAAATATTTCGAAAAATTTTAAAGGAATTTCGGAAATTCAAAAATCAGAAAATTCGAAACCCTAGCTCCTCGCCGCCGCCGCCGATTGCCGCCGCGATAACCTTCGACCAGTGTATCATTGGAACCGCCTTGTCCAGTCGACCCTACTGTCCAAGTTTCATGTCGATCGGACTTTGGTTGCCCGATCAATTCCTCGTTCGAAGCTCAAGAACCCTAACCCCCAAATTATTTCGTTTTCCCGATTTACAGATCGTACCATGATCGTTTTTGAAATTAAGAATTTTCGTGAGATCTTCCAAGCAATTCGATCATTAACCCTCTGCCAATTTCAGATTTCAAGCTCCGATTAGGGATTAATTTCGAAACCCTAATTTTCGATTATAAACCCTAATTTTCGATTTAAAAAAAAAAAAAAAAAAATTCCAGAATTCGTTTTCTTGCTTTTGATACTTGATTTTATGATTTGTCAAGTATTTAATTCCGTGTTTGGGTTTAGGTGATGACAACCCGAGCGCAATCTGTCCAGATTCTCAGTATGGAGCAAGAAATTGAGAAGCTCAAGGAAGCTAAAGCTGAACTGATAGAAGTTGCGGAACATCTGAGAGGCGATGTCCATAGAATTAGCTACTATCATCATCAAGCTAATGAACAGCTTGAGGAATCTAAGGAAGAAGTAGCTAGAAAAGACGAACTCCATAGGACTGCAGAGGAAAAATGCGTAGTCCAAAGACAACAGATGGATCAAATGGCTGATCATATTCTCACACTTCAAAATACGAACCATCGCCTGTCTGTAAGAAGCAATGGTTACTGGGGTATAGTCACTCATCTCCTGAATGTCAACAGTGATCTAAGGAAAGCCAATGATCACATGAGAAATCTTCTGGATGTTGTCGATTCAGATGAAGATTCAGACGAAGACCCTGAGGAAGAACCCCTGCAGGAAGATATCGTAGAAGAATTAGGAAGTGGAGAAGTGATAGATCCATAGTTCTTAGAAGCTTTGTTTAGGAGTTTGGTTTTCATTTTATTTCAATGTTCAGCATTTTCCTTTTCAGTAGTTGTGATAAACATTTTTCCAGTGATTAATAAAAGTATCATTTTTGTTTATCATGTCTTCTTTATCTTTCTGCTATCGTTATACCTTCTGCGCAAAGATTTTAGATCTTTATATATTGTAGGAAATGGCCGGACGTCCTACTCGCAGCAATCGTAATCCCAACTATGCTGTTCCTCCCAACTCTAATGAGGAGAGAACTAATGGAAATCAGAATCCTCCACCTGCACCGCCACAACCTCCGAGGGTGGGACTGGGTCGTGAAGACTTGGCAGCAATAGCCATCATTGTGGCCACAACACTTCAAGGTTTGAATAACCCTGCTGTTAATCAACCTCAAGCACAGCCAGCACGTCCGCAAGGTGTAAAGTACCACTATGAATCGTTGCGAAAGAACAGAGTTCCAACCTTTGATGGCAACTCAGACTCGGAGATGGCCCAGAACTGGCTGAAGCAAATAGAGAACCACCATAGACTGTTGGAAGTTCCGGATGATATCAAGGTGGAAGTTACCACGTCTTTTCTCATCGACCAAGCTGGAAAGTGGTGGGAAAACGTGTCACCATTAATGCAAGAAACAGGACCAGTTACATGGCAAAGGTTCCGAAGTACCTTTCTAAAGCAGTACTTTCCAACTGCGGTCCAGAACCAGAAGCTGCGAGAGTTTGAAAACCTGACGCAGACTACAGACATGACAGTGGTGGATTATACCGCGAGATTTAATTCGCTGGGAACGTATGCACCGAGTATCATGGCAGACGAGTCCCTTAAGCTACATCGCTTCAGGATCGGACTGAACAGTCGAATTCAATCCGCCCTTGCGATTTTCGAAACCGCAAATTTTGGAGATCTGATGGGAGCAGCCATCACTGCTGAAGCAGACATTAAGCGTCGCGAGGAAGAGTTTAAACGCAAGCGACCCTCCACCAATCAGCATACCTCTAGTAATCAAAACTTCAAGAGGCCTAGTCCGTCCAGCAACCAGCAAAGGGGACCCACAGTAGGCCCAACTCAACAGAGGTACCCCAAGTGTTCGAACTGTGGATTCAACCATCTAGGGGAATGTCTCAGAGGAAAAGGTGCATGTTTCCGATGTGGGAAGACAGGCCACCGAATTGCTGAGTGTCCCGAACCTGATATGAGGGGGACGACTGTAAGGAATAACGGCCCTCCTAGTAAACCAAATGAGACTAAGCCGAACGCCAGAGTGTTTGCTATAACGCGAGAAGAGGCCGAGGACGCAAACGACGTGGTGGCAGGTACGATTTATTTAAACGAATTACCTGCGTATACATTGTTTGATTGTGGTGCCTCGCACTCGTTTATATCTAAGAGGTTTACTAAGAAACTAGCCCTTAAGCCTGAACTGCTTAGTGAACCATATAACGTAGCAACACCAGCCAATAAGACCCTTATAGCACATAGCATACATCGAGATTGTAATCTTAGTATTAATGAAATCAAGTTTAATGCTGAGCTAATTCAACTCAAAATGGTAGATTTTGATGTTATATTGGGAATGGATTGGCTATCCAAACATCATGGAGTAGTAGACTGTCGTAACAAGAATGTTAAACTACGGACTCCAGAAGAGAAAGAGATCGTATAGCACGGCAAAACTAAGGAACGAAAATTCCTCCTGTCAGCAGCACAAACGTGGAAAGCTGTGAAGAACGGTGAAGAAGTTTACCTAGCTACAATAAGCGAGGTTAAAGAGGAAGATGAACCCAGGATAGAAGACATACCCGTTGTACAAGAATTTCCGGATGTCTTTCCTGAAGAGCTGCCCGGTTCTGTTCCAAACCGAGAATTGGAATTTGATATTAGTTTGGTGCCAGGCGCTACACCAATTTCTAAGGCACCATACCGAATGGCTCCAGCCGAACTGAAGGAACTTAAGGAGCAACTGCAGGAGTTATTGGACAAGAAACAAATCAGACCAAGTGTATCCCCATGGGGAGCTCCAGTGTTGTTTGTGAAAAAGAAAGACGGAAGCATGAGATTGTGCATCGACTACAGAGAGCTGAACAAGATCACAATCAAGAACAAGTACCCTCTCCCAAGGATAGATGACCTGTTCGATCAACTCAAAGGCGCTAAAGTGTTTTCCAAGCTCGATTTAAGGACAGGCTATCACCAACTAAAGATTAAAGCAGAAGACGTGCCGAAAACCGCATTTAGAACACGGTATGGGCATTACGAGTTCACGGTGATGCCATTTGGCTTAACAAACGCACCAGCCGTATTCATGGATTTAATGAATCGTGTATTCAAGCCATTCCTGGATGACTTTGTAGTAGTGTTCATCGACGACATACTCATCTATTCGTCGAGCAATGAGGAACACGAACAACATCTTCGCCTCACTCTACAGACATTGAGAGAGAAGGAGCTCTACGCCAAATTTAATAAATGTGAATTTTGGCTAGAAAGCGTATCTTTCTTAGGACACATCATATCAAAAGAAGGCGTGTCAGTGGATCCTAAAAAGGTAGAAGCAGTTTTGGATTGGCATAGACCAACGACAGTGACCGAAATCCGAAGCTTCTTGGGATTAGCTGGTTACTACCGAAAGTTTGTCGAAGGATTTTTCGTCAATAGCAGTACCTCTTACGAGGCTCACACAAAAGAACGCAAAGTTCATATGGAGTGAAGAATGTGAGAAGAGCTTTGAGACTTTAAAGGAAAAGCTCTCATCTGCACCTGTACTGGTATTACCAACTGAAGACATGAGTTTCACTATTTATAGTGATGCATCTAAAGAAGGACTAGGATGTGTACTCATGCAGGAAGGAAGAGTGATTGCTTATGCTTCAAGACAGCTCAAGCCCCATGAGCAAAACTACCCTACGCATGACCTCGAGTTAGCCGCAGTAGTGTTCGCCTTGAAGATTTGGAGACACTATCTGTATGGCGCCAAGTGCGAAGTGTTCACGGACCATCAAAGCCTCAAGTACTTGTTCACTCAAAAGGAACTCAACATGAGGCAGAGACGATGGATCGAACTTCTAAAAGACTACGATCTCACTATTAGCTACCACCCCGGCAAGGCAAACAAAGTAGCAGATGCTTTGAGCCGGAAAGGCAAAGGAAAAATAATCTTAGCTACGGTCTCAGCTCAACCTTGTCTTCGAGAGACCATCAAGCTAAGCCAAGATCAAGATCCGAACCTAACCAAGCTAAAAGAACAAGTCAGGGAGAAGGAAATTACTGACTTTGAGATCGATAACAAGGGAATTCTGTGGATGAAAGGACGATTGTGCGTGCCAGATGTGAATAACCTAAGACAAGAAGTAATGTCTGAAGCGCACAAGTCAAAGTTTTCAGTCCACCCTGGGAGTACAAAGATGTACAAGGATTTGAAGGAAAGTTTTTGGTGGAACGCAATGAAAAAGGATGTAGCTGAATTTGTTGCCCGATGCTTGGTATGTCAACAAGTCAAAGATGAGCATCAAAGACCCGGAGGACTTCTTCAACCTCTGGAAATCCCTGAATGGAAATGGGATCACATCTCCATGGATTTCGTCGTGGGACTACCAAAGTCAAAGCAGAGCCATGACGGAATATGGGTAATTGTTGACAGACTAACCAAGTCAGCACACTTCCTACCAGTCCGCATGAACTACAACTTGGATAAGTTGGCAACGCTATATATGGACAATATAGTGAGATTGCATGGAGTCCCTGTGAGCATACTATCGGACCGAGATCCCAGATTCGTGTCGCGTTTCTGGAAAAGCTTTCAGCAAGCTATGGGAAGTAAGGTAACTCTTAGCACGGCTTATCACCCACAAACTGATGGCCAGACAGAGAGGACTATCCAAACCCTCGAAGACATGCTAAGAGCTTGTGTATTGGATTTTACTGCAAATTGGAGCGAACTATTACCTCTAGTCGAGTTTGCTTACAATAACAGCTACCACAGTAGTATTGGGATGGCGCCGTATGAAGCACTCTATGGACGCAAATGCCGATCTCCATTATACTGGGATGAAGTAGGAGAGAGAGCTATCACAGGACCGGAGTTAGTACAAGCTACTACTGACAAGATAGCCATCATCAGAGATAGACTTAAGACAGCCCAGGACCGACAGAAAAGTTGGGCTGATCTGAAAAGGAGACCCGTGGATATAGAGATTGGTGAGAAGGTCTATGTAAAGATTTCACCAATGAAAGGGGTAATTAGATTCGACAAAAGGGGAAAGTTGAATCCAAGATACGTGGGACCATTTGAAGTTCTAGAAAAGGTGGGAACGCTAGCATATAAAATAGCACTACCGCCAAATCTGTCAAGAATTCACAATGTCTTCCACGTATCACAACTAAGGAAGTACATTGCCGACCCAAGTCATGTACTTGAAGCAGAACCCCTAGTAACTCAAGGGAACTTAGACGAGACATTGAATTATGAAGAAATCCCAATCCGTATTCTGGATACCAAGGATCAAGTTCTGAGAAGAAGGACCATTCCTTACGTCAAGGTCCAATGGTCAAACCATACGGAAAGAGAAGCTACTTGGGAAATGGAAGAACCAATGCGGGAGAAATACCCCTACCTTTTCCAAGATCAAGTTGACTCGAGTTTCGAGGACTAAACTTCCAATAAGGAGGGAGGGATGTAAAGACCCGGATTTTTAGTTGTGGGATTAACTAAATCATGATTTAGTTAAGAGTTTGAAAACTTCTAAACTCTAGCCAAGAGTTTCAATTCATCAAGGAGTCCCAAACCATCACAAATTCTTCCATTAACTCACTCGATTTGTAACAAGATAAACCAAATCAAGTCAACACTTGTAACAAGAGATTGAAGGACTCTAAACTCCAATCAACTCAAAGGAATTGTGGAAAGATGTTCGATAAGCTCAAACACTCCTCCAGCCTATGTTATCGATCCAATCCACTATATCTTCATCAAATCTGCTCAAATTTTATCTCCTTTATTTTCGAAGAATTGCACCCCAATACCCGAAAACTCTAAGCCATGCAATCCTTCCAAAGACTCCCCTTAAATTCCTCTTTAAACACTCGATAAGCCATGTCAAGAATTTAATGAATTTGTGCTTCTAAGTTTCGAAATTCCCAATCTCCCATCCAGCCACAAATCGTCACAGAATCTGCACAATTGCACAGATTGGTTCACCTAAGATTTCGAAGGTTTACACCTCTATCTTCCTAGATTTGTTCCAGCCAAATTACCTTTAAATAGGAGCAACCTTTGGTGGTATAATTACATCACAAACCATCTCCTTCAGCAGCTTGAAACTCTCGAAAACTCTACCACAAAAGCCATAGCTTCTGCGTTGATTTTCCAGAACCTTTGCAGCAGAATTTTCGATAAATTCCAGCCTTCAATTTCGAACCTTTAGCCTTCGAAAATCAGTACTTTCCCGGGAGAAAAATCAGCAAACCATCTCTTGAAATTCAAGTCTAAGTATTCGAAATTCTTTCAGAGTTTCCTGCTCAACATTCGAATTTATTCAGCCTTTGATATTCGAATAAAAATCTCAGTCAACACCATCGATAATCCCTTCAACATTCTGCACGTTTGTTACCAGAATCTCTCCAACTTCTATTCGATATTGAAGCACAGAATATCAGATTTTAAGCTAAGGTTTCTGCCTCGTTTTGGAATCTGTTTCATCGAATAAATCCAGCAACCATCACCGAGGGATCAGCCAATTTACTCTAAGCTTTCGAGAACCTGGTTGCTGTCAAACCATTCGAAGATTCTGTCCAAATCACTTCCTTTTTCCAGCAAGTTCACCGAGTGATCCTTGATCAATCTTCAACACGTTGTACCATCGAAGTGCAACCAAGATTTTCAGGGGAATTCGTTTGAGAATTCTGTTCGAAGGATTCCCGAATCTGGTGCAAGCTTGGGACGTCCTTCTCGTGTGGTTCAAGAGCCAAGGAGATAAGAATTCAAGTGTGTTATACCTTTGATCAATCAAGCAAGTACCAAGCACTGTAAGTGGGCTTTTGTTATATATATTCGTTTCGTTTTTCTAAAAATCATACAGTATGTTTTAAATCCCAATCGATATGTATTATGTTGAAATTATGAAAGTATTATTTTGTAAGCACGTTAAACTCGAAATCTAATTGGATTTGGATCCCCATGACCCTGATGCGGTGGGATGTAACCGCTAAAAGAACCTTATACGGTGGTAATCCGTTGTTTCTGGATTATCCAGACCCTTTATTCGTGGGTTAGCCGATGTTATGACCTCATCTCTAGGAGGGTTAAGTCTAGAGACTGATATCAGTACCAAGAAGAGAGTAGAATGCTTTACTGTGCTTAAGTATATGAAAATTATGAAACGATATGATATGTCATGGCTCGTAGGGGCAAATCAAGTATGTTAAGATACATTCATATCGGTTTATGCAAGTTTTATGATCCAAGTTTATGAAAATTATATATATGTATGATATCGATTGTCCCCCACTTGCTGAGTGTTTTCCAAAGCACTCAACCCCTTACTCTACATCCCCAGATAAAGCCGAAGATGAATTAGAGCAAGAAGAAGAGCACCAATTTTGGGGTTGGTGAATCAAGTCCGCTGCGTAGTTCAAGATATTTTATGTTTTAAAGTTTTCCAGTTTTAAGACAATTTTAATTATTCAGTTGTTAAGTTTTTAATTCCGCATTTCTTTGTTCATTGTAAAGACAATGGTTTTTATTTTTATGGAAAAAGACTGGCTTTTCAGTCGTTATGATATTACGAGGCTTATTGGTTTCCTAGTTGTAATGGAAATCAATGCCGGTGTTATTGACCCGGTCTCGGGGCGTGACAACAAATCGGGTGAAAATTCTCATATATATATATATATATATATATATATATATATGCTTAATGTATTCCGTTTAGTTTGAATCATACATAAATATATATGCTTCAGATTTAATACAAGAGATATATACATCATCTCCATTTAATCCCAATGAATTGTCGTAGGCTAATACAAATATCTCTCGCAGTGTAAGTTTTAATTCGAAGCTCTGTTTAAGTGGTAATTTCAAAAGAAACGTTGATCGGTTCTATTATTGACCATTGTCTCTCCGGAGCATTATTTAGTTGGTATTCTTTTAGGTGAGTCTTTGAATTCTCTTCAAATTCCAATGAGATTTCGTAATCTAGTTCACATATTTTAGTATCCATCTGCTGCATTAAATTCATTTCCTTGAAGCCTGTTAAATATATAATATTATTAATGTTAAATTTTAATTTGAAGAAAATAGTGATTGTGTACATGTAGCAATTCACCCTGCAAAATGACAATATTAATAGTCTTTAAATATATTTTTGGGGAAAATTATTAGAAAACCACTTGAAAAATCGTCATACTCAAAAACCCTGATAATAATTTTATTTTGTCAAAAATTGTTGAAAGTTGTCCCATATTGTGAATTTACAAGCTATGCTAGCTATTTATAAGATATATGTGTTACTCCATCAATTGGTTTTGAGTTGGAACCTCATGTATACTTATTATGGTATCAGAGCATGTTTTTCATGTGATTGATTATTTCGTCCGCATGCTCACCGTCACACGATTGAAAGTTGTTGTACATTCGGAATTTACAGTATATGTTAGCTCCTTATAAGATACATGAATTACTTCACTTATTAACAATTGGTTTTGAGTTAAAACCCCATATATTCTTTAAAAAACCCATTATAATAATTTCATACCAAAAGCCTAAAATATGAAGATATATTATTTTTATTTCGAAAACAGCATTTATTCACACAATTGTAAAATAAATAAAGTTCAACACATCTCAAAAACACACACACATATATATATATATATATAAATATAAATATATATAATTAGTATTAGTACAATATAATAAGAGTAGAAGACTAGAAGAGTTTGAACATTATTTTGTGTCTTGTTTTGCTAACGTGATTAATAGTAACCATCCACGTTGGGTTTTTGGTTTTTGGGCCCTTTTTTCTTTCGGGTCGGCCGAGCATCTCTTCTCTCTTTTGGGGTTAGTTTTTAGTCATTTGCTTTGATACACGCTGCTACCCACATTCTTTCCTACTTCAATATCACACATGCTACACCACACGAAGAAAATGCAATGGTAGGTGTCACAATGCAGAGCTTTCATAGTCGCAGTGGAGTCAGGATCCCCGTCATGCTTCGTCTCAGCTCTCGGTGTCGCTCCTCCGCGTACGCTACTCTCACTGTTGGTTATGTAGAAAATGAGTTGATTAGTAAGGGCGTGCGACTTTGTTATATTTGAGGAATGATATTTCTTTGAATCTGTTGGTCTTCTTAAAATAGTCATGATGTGGACACTCGTGTTGAAATTTTTTCTGAAACTTGCGCATAGTTGATCATCGCATTTTCAGGTAACGTTAAAAGTTTTAATGTATTTTTTAACTTCTCCATTGTTTTTGTTTCAGAGTTTTTTCTATGTCATAATCAATTTTACTTGCTCTTTGGTAACCTCTGAAATTTTGATGTAGAGTGTTGGACTTCTCCTTTTTCTTTCCAATTTGTTATGTGCAATAACCAATTTTACTTGCTCTTTGGTGTCAGCAGGGGTGGCCCAAATTTTTTTGAGGCGTTAGACATATTATAAAATGAGACTAGGTGAAAGTATTGTATCAGATCAATCACCAAACATACATCATCTCATGAATATTGATCTAAACAAGATGTACTATAAAAGATCTGAAAGACCGTAAAAAATGAGGATCACACTAACTTCATAATGTTACGGTGTCACACTAACTTCATATTGGTGTAAGGATTTGAGATTTTATGCTATGGCTATAATTAATAAACTAAAAAATATGGGTCCTTCTCTAACTAATGGGCCTAAGGTAAAATGCTTAATTGATTTGTCTTTGGGCCGCCCCTAGGTGTCATGCATTCTTTCGGCAGAACATCACTGGTGTATCTCGACTTTAGTTTGCTTTTGGTTTTTGTTTTTTCCTGGTTGAGTAAAATTTTATTTTGAAATAATATTTCTAAGAATGCCACCGGTGAATATTACTTACTTTCTCCAATGTTACCAGACTCGAGCATCAATTGCGATTTGTGACTACAAGCAGTTGAAGAAGTTGGCTGCAGTCATTAGCCAGGTTATTTATATTGATGATGAGGACACTTCCAGTGGACAAAATACTTCTTTTCGGAGCTGGAATAAATTGGAAGCAATGATCCTTCTCGTCCTAGGCTGCCAATCAAGAAAGATATTGCTGTCATTATGTACACAAGAGGCAGTACGGGTCTTCCTATGCTTTGACTGAAATTATCTTTTATGTAGATGGACATGCATTAAAATCAATTTCGCTTAGTTCATGAATGCATCATGCTCTTCTTTATTGGAAATTAATGTTTATGTGTTGAATTACTACGTTTTACAAACAATTGGAATACTACATTAATCAATATGTACATTATAATTATAACAGTATAATAAGCCATTAACGCTCAATGTTCGGCTGTACATGGTTGCGAGATGGTTGGCTTTGGTGGATCTCAGCCATTTGTTTATCTTGTTTTCCTGAAACGATAGCATATTTACTGTTAGCTATTTGTATAAAATAGTCGTTCTTGTTGATTATAATTTGGACTTGATTAAAGAAAAAAATCAAATATGCATAATGCAAGGTACTCAAGAGGATGCTGCTGAAATTTATGACGTTGCAGCAAATAAATTCCGGGGAGTGAATGATGTCGCTAACTTCGATATATCTCGGCACGATGTGGAGAAAATCATTGCGAGCAACACAGTGCCTACTGGAGAGATAACAAGGCGAAAGGAGAGAGAGCCTAATGTAGAGGTGCCATCCTTTGAGTACAAAACGACAACTATATGGAACGAGGAATGTGCACAAGTCAAATAATATAGCAGAGGTATATAACTCACTTTCTCATTCAGTCAATTCTCACGACATTTTTAAAATCTAAACTAGATATCAAATACAATTGCTTATGGAATTTGAGATTTGTTGTGAACATGGCCGATTCATTTTTTTTAGAAACATATAAAAAATTCTGTCATATTTTTTGCTTGTGGTTTGGACAGTTTGGTGAGTGTCTCAGATTTATTGCTTTTTAAAAATGAAAATACTCGTTTAGTGCTGATCGTGAAACTATTTTTACAATGATTTGTATTCAGTAAATGTGTAAACCACCGACTTATATCAAATGTATTATTATCTTTCTATTTATTGTGATTAACACATACATGCTTGTCTATTTGATTATTTGGAATGAGCATGCTTCACCCATCATTACAAAATACTTGAGTGAGTCGTTTGCTACACAACTGTGCTTTCTAATTTTTTTGTTTTTTTGTTTTTGAAAAAGCATGTAAGTTGGTCATCAAATCGTTACATAATATCACCATATATTACTCCATAGCACCCACGCCCTGACATCGCGCAATAGAAAGACTAGTCCAGAATGTTCGTTTAGTTTTCTTATAATACACTTTTATTCACTAATGTACACATTTTAACTGCTATGCTATGTGTAATGTCAAGAATTAAAATCTCTTTTTTAGTTTGGAGTCGGTTATATGGATAAACAAAAGATATTTGGTATCTCGCCTCTCCCGCATAGCAGAAGATAACATGCCCAGAATATATGGAATATTGGGCTCCAAGTAACTAATCAATATGCTTTGGTGCCTTTATTTGAAAAGAATTTCTTGTACTGCTCTGGAAATATAAGAGATGAACAGCTCAAACTCGTGACAATTGGGAGGGTTTTCACCTAATCACTCTAGAAGGAATATCGCACCGAGGGAAATTGTAAAAACCCCAAAATTTGTGCCTCACTTATTACCCACCCAAGTAAAATATTATCACTCAATTCAAATTAATACCATCCAAAATTGTGGAACTTGAATTATGGGATTGAAGGACATGAGTCAAGGGATTGCCATCCCTTAACTCCTACACTAACCAAACTTAGACCTCACCACTTTAATTCTTTATAAGTCATACCAAAGAAGAGAAGAAGTCTATTTTTTTCATCCCTAAAATTCGAAACACTCACACACAACACACAATCAGATTTTCGATTTTTCCAAGGCAAGGAGGAAGAACTCTTGTGCTTTTTCGCAACCCGGAATTCATCCTTCACGTGTACCTCCAACGGTAAGTGGGTTTTTGCTATAACTTCGTTTCGTTTCAAACTTTATGTATATTTCTAAACTTCGATTGAACAATATTATGAGAAGCATGTTTTTAAATCAAAGAAATATGTGACATGATCATGACGAAGGACTTTGCGGAGCAAAGTGCTACGTGAGTAGGAGCCACCTCTTGATTCGGCGGGGCAAAGTGCTACGTGATGTGGACGTGCCACATTCATGGGAGCCACCTCTTGATCCTTAAGAGCAAAGTGCTATGCCACGGGAGCCACCTCTTGAATCCAATAAGTATATGTGAATATGTGAAAATATGTGTTTATGTGTTTTATGCCAAGATCTATGATTATAGAATTGTTTAAAATGATTCCTACTATAAAGCTATATGTGTTTTTACTGTTCAATCGGCCCCTACTTGCTGGGTGTTTTCCCAAACACTCACCCCCTTACCTTCCCTCCCAGACAAGATCGAGGAAGAAGATATCGAAGAAGAGGAACAAGAGCAATTCTGGGGATGGTGATCCACTAGAAGTCTCAAGAAGATTTATTAATTATTTACGTTTCCGTAATTTGTTTTGAACGAGACTTTTGGATCTCGTATTCGAAGTTGTAATGACATTTTATTTGATTATGGAATAAAAGACTGGTTTTAATATAGATCTGTACACGAGGCTTGTTGTGTCCAAATATCATGTTTGGATTCGACGCCGGTGTCACGAGCTCCGATCTCGGGGCGTGACATTTTAGTGGTATCAGAGCGAAACCAGGTTCCATGATCCCGTTGGGAAAAGATTTTTTTTGGTTGATATAAATCAACCGAATTATAAATCCCGGATCTAATAGACAACTGATTAAATCGAAAATCAGTTGGAATCCAAAATCTGAAAACAATTCAAAATTTTAAAAAAAAAAAAAAAACAAACGAAAATCTGGGAAATTAACAGAAAAAAAGAAATAATAATAAGAATAAAAAAAAAAAAAAAAAAGGGGATGAAGAACGTCCATGGCTGTCACGCCTCCACCTCGCCGCCGCAAGCTCTTACCGGATGATCGACCCATCACCATGACCGCCTTGCTCAGACGAATTCATGGTGCAAATTTCCGGCAGAACAGACGGCGTTCGGACGGCCAATTAACCGATCGATTCTCGCGAGTCCAAGGAATGGATGCCCCTCCGATTCCGACCCTACAGTGGATGGAACGATGGATTGATTACGGAAACACGAAGCCCATGACCAGACGACCAAACATTCGTGCACGTTTCATATCGAAGACGCCGGACGACGGCGAATTCCGGGAGTCCGATGACGAACCCTAGAACGTAAAAGTGCGGAAATTTCGGCTATCAATTACCCCTGATTTTGAACACCGAATTTGAATCAAATCCGTGTAATTCATCGTCTGTTTATGAATCACAAAACCCCTCAATTATTATTAACTCACAAACAAAGGAAAGTGCTCCAATTCGAGCCGCAATTCACGCCCTATAAACCCTAAATTACGAAAAATTTCGACCAACGAATTCTCCATCAATCCGAACTCCAAAATCAAATTAATTTCTAAATCTTGCTCGAAATAATGCCAGTAGTAAAAGCCCTATGAGTTGGTCAGATTACAGATAAGGAAAGGACGCCAATTTCGAACCACAATTCACGCCCTAAAGAACCCTAATTACTCAAGACTTCAACCAACAATTACTCTCAAATTCGTAAGTCATATCCAAATTCATTTTGGGTTACTGGTTAATTTAGGATACCCATCAAAACCCCCAAGTCAATTTCGAAAAAAAAAAAAAAAAAAAAAAAGTTAAATAAATAAATATTTAATTAATTAATTAATTAAATAATAATAAATAAATTGAGACCAATGTTCTTGTAATTATACCTTATCATTGTTATTAATCCCCAAATTTAATATTTATCCACTCCATTGAAATTAGGTAATGACGACCCGCGCTTCGACCAATATGATCCGGAATCTAGAATGTGAAGTAGAGGGACTCAAGCAAAACATAACCGAGCTTCTCGAGATAAGGGACCATCTACACCAAGAAGTTCAACGTTTCTCCTATTACTACCACCACTCTGACGAACAGCTCCGGGAAGCAAAGGAAGAAATCGCTAGGCTCGATACTCTACGCAGGGTCGCAAATGCAAGGAAGGCTTCAGGCGTCGAATCAAGAGATAGAACAACTAAGAGCTCGGAATGAGACACTGGAGATTACTAACGAACACTTGACAGAGACCAATAATGGGATGTTGTTCGCCCTAAACAACTTGCAAGAGATCAACGATAATCTTCAAGGAGAAGAAGACCCCGAAGAGGAACCTATGGAGGAGGAAGAAAACCATGAAGAAGAGCCTATGGAAGAGGGAGAAGACGAGGAAGAGTTGGGTGACGGAGAAGTGATAGACTAGCTCGTAGAATGATTTATGCTAAGTTGTTTTAGAAGCACTTTAAATTAAATAAATCCGCTAGAAGCTTGTCTCATTTGATTTAATTGTAAGCATTTCCAATTATTAATAAAAGTATCGATTTTCTGTTCTACCTACTTCCAATGTGACCTATTTCTATACACCTTTGCACAACGACCTTAGAATTATTCAAATTGTAGGAAATGGCTGGACGACCTCCTCGTCAAAACCGCAACCCTCGCTACGCTTTTCCTCCCAACAATGGCAGTGTTAACGAGGCAGACAGAAACCAGGATCCTCCACCGTCGCCTCCAAGGGTGGGTTTAAACCGTGAGGATTTGATGGCAATCGCAACTATTGTGGCTACAACTCTTCAAGGATTTGTAAACCCAGCTGCCAACCAGCTACCACTACCATCGGTCCAGCAACCACAAGGGATCAAGTATCATTACGAATCCCTTCGTAAAAATCGAGTACCAACCTACGATGGAAACCCGGACCCAGAAATAGCTCAAAACTGGCTAAAAGAAGTTGAAAATCATCACCGATTGCTTGAAGTACCTCAAGATATCAAGGTTGACGTCACGACGCCTTTTCTCGTGGACCAAGCTCGAAAGTGGTGGGAAAGCATATCACCAGCTTTGGGAGAAGCGGGACCGATCACTTGGCAAGGTTTCCGCAGCACATTCTTGAAGCAGTACTTCCCAGCAGCAGTTCGAATCCAAAAGTTAAGTGAATTTGACAATCTGATGCAAACCCCTGAGATGTCAGTAATAGATTACTCTTCAAGGTTCCATGCCCTTGGAACCTATGCCCCAACCATCATGGCAGATGAAAGCTTAAAAATACATCGTTTCAAAAAGGGTTTGAACAGTCGAATCCAGTCAGCTCTGGCAATATTTGAAACCACAAACCTTGGGGACCTAATGGGGGCAGCCATTAGAGCTGAGGCCGACATCCAACGTCGAGAGGAAGAATTCAAACGCAAACGACCTCCACCTCAACGACCATTTGACAATGACCAAAGATTTAAAAGACCGAACCAGTACAGCAAGGGACCTGCTTTTTCACAGACTAATAAGGCCATTCCTAAATGCCCTTTATGCGACCTATCACATACTGGAGAGTGTCGTAAGGTGAGCGGAGCATGCTTCCGATGTGGTAAATTTGGTCATAGAATCGCAGATTGTCCTGAGGAGGATAAAAAGGGATTTAACACAAGCACTGGAGGCCCACCGATCAAACCAAAAGAAAGCAAACCCAATGCCCGAGTCTATGCAATAACTCAGGAAGAAGCAGAGGATGCGAGTGACGTCGTGGCAGGTACCATTTTAATGAAGGAATTATATGCTTATGTATTGTTTGATTGTGGTGCCACACACTCGTTTTTGTCAAAAAGGTTTGCTAAGAAGTTAAAACTTAGACCTGTTTTACTCGATGAACCATATAGAGTGGCGACCCCCGCCAACAAAACTCTAGAGACAAATAAGATCCATCTAGACTGCAAGATTAGCATAAATGATAAAACATTTAGCGCTGACTTGATTCAACTCGACATGGTAGAATTTGATGTCATTTTAGGTATGGATTGGTTAGCTAGACACCATGCAATAGTTGATTGTCATAACAAAGACGTCAAGCTAACGACTTCAGACAACGAAGAAGTCGTTTTCCATGGTAGAACTAAAGCCCGGAAGTCATTATTATCTGCGGCTCAAACTTGGAGAGCCATGAAGGACGGCGAAGAATTGTATCTGGCCACGATAAGCGAGGCAAGGGAAGGAGCCGAACTTAAAATAGAGGACATTCCAGTGGTACAAGACTTCCCAGATGTTTTTCCCGAAGAATTGCCAGGACTAGTGCCAGACCGAGAAGTAGAGTTTGAAATCAACATAATGCCAGGCACTGCACCAATCTCGAAGGCACCTTATCGCATGGCCCCAGCTGAGTTGAAAGAACTTAAGGAACAACTACAAGAACTTTTGGACAAGAAGCAAATTAGACCAAGTGCATCTCCATGGGGAGCCCCCGTCCTATTTGTGAAGAAAAAAGACGGAAGCATGAGATTATGCATCGATTACAGGGAGCTAAATAAGATCACCATCAAGAATCGGTACCCTCTTCCAAGGATAGATGACCTCTTCGACCAACTCAAAGGAGCTGAGGTATTTTCAAAGCTCGATCTGAGGTCGGGTTACCATCAGCTGAAAGTCAAGATGGAGGATATCCCAAAAACCGCTTTCAGGACGAGATACGGGCATTACGAGTTCACAGTAATGCCATTTGGGCTGACAAATGCACCAGCCGCATTCATGGATTTGATGAACCGAATATTCAAGCCATTTCTGGATAGATTCGTCGTAGTATTCATCGATGATATCCTTGTATACTCTCCGAGTAAAGAAGAACACGAAGAGCACCTTCGTCTTACCCTTCAAACCTTAAGGGATAAAGAATTATACGCCAAATTCAAAAAGTGCGAATTCTGGCTAGAAAGTGTCGCATTCTTGGGTCATATCATATCAGCAAGAGGCGTGTCAGTGGATCCTAAAAAGGTGGAAGCAGTAATGGATTGGCCAATACCAAAGACAGTAACGGAGATTCGAAGTTTCTTGGGATTAGCAGGATATTATCGAAAATTCGTCGAGGGATTTTCTTCAATAGCCATACCTCTTACCAAACTCACACAAAAGAACTCAAAATTCATTTGGAGTAAAGAATGTGAGGAAAGCTTCGAGACATTGAAGAAAAAGCTAGCATCCACACCGGTACTAGTTTTACCCACCGAGGACAAGGACTTTACGATCTACAGTGATGCATCAAAGGATGGCTTGGGGTGTGTACTCATGCAAGAAGGGAGAGTGATTGCATATGCTTCGAGGCAACTCAAACCATATGAACAAAACTATCCTACGCATGACCTTGAGTTAGCAGCTGTAGTTTTTGCCTTAAAAATATGGAGGCATTACCTCTACGGTGCCAAGTGTGAAATTTTCACGGACCATCAGAGTCTCAAGTATTTGTTCACCCAGAAGGAATTGAATATGAGGCAAAGACGATGGATAGAACTCTTAAAGGACTATCACCTTACGATAAGCTACCATCCAGGGAAAGCTAATAAGGTGGCAGACGCACTAAGTCGGAAGGGCGCAGGGAAGATGATTTTAGCATCCATTTCAGCCTATCCCTGCCTTCGAGAAACAATTAAGTTAGACCAGAGTCAGGATCCTGGCCTGACTAAACTAAAAGAACAAGTCAAGGAAGGGAATTTACCCGATTTCACGACAGACGATTATGGAACTTTATGGATGAAAGGAAGGTTATGTGTACCAAACGTGAAAGACCTTAGACAAGAAGTAATGGCTACAGCACATAAATCAAAGTTCTCCATCCATCCCGGAAGCACAAAGATGTACAAAGACCTTAAAGAAAATTTCTGGTGGAATGGAATGAAGAAGGACGTCGCAGAATTCGTCGCCCGATGCTTAGTATGCCAACAAGTCAAAGCCGAGCACCAGCGACCTGGAGGACTACTTCAACCTCTTGAGATTCCCGAGTGGAAGTGGGAGCACATCTCCATGGACTTTGTAGTGGGCTTACCAAAATCAAAACAAAGTCACGATGGAATATGGGTAATTGTAGACAGACTCACCAAATCCGCGCACTTCCTACCGGTACGCATGAACTACAACCTCGACAAACTGGCAACCTTGTACATGGACCAAATTGTACGGCTGCATGGAGTTCCAGTGAGCATCTTATCAGACAGAGACCCCAGATTCGTATCCCGATTTTGGAAAGGTTTCCAACAAGCAATGGGAAGCAAGGTGACACTTAGCACAGCTTACCACCCGCAAACCGATGGACAGACAGAAAGGACCATCCAAACTCTTGAGGACATGCTGAGAGCTTGCACCATAGATTTCAGCGCAAACTGGAGCGAACTATTACCTCTAGTCGAATTTGCATACAACAACAGTTATCATAGCAGCATAGGAATGGCGCCGTACGAAGCATTATATGGGCGCAAATGCCGATCGCCCCTATACTGGGACGAGGTAGGAGAAAGGGCCATCACCGGCCCGGAATTAACACAAACCACCACTGACAAAATCATCATCATTAGAGAAAGGCTCAAGGCAGCCCAAGATCGACAAAAGAGTTGGGCCGACATGAAGAGAAGACCATTAGAATTCAACGTTGGCGAAAAAGTCTACGTAAAGGTTTCACCCATGAAAGGAGTCATCCGTTTTGACAAGGCGGGAAAGCTAAGGCCGAGATATGTGGGACCCTTTGAAGTTCTTGAGAAAATTGGAACATTGGCTTACCGAATAGCACTACCTCCAAGTCTATCCAGAATTCATAATGTCTTCCACGTGTCACAACTAAGGAAGTACATTGCTGATCCCAGCCATATACTCGAATCAGCACCCCTGGTGGATCAAGGGAGCTTGGATGAGACTCTGAAGTACGAAGAAATTCCGATCCGGATCGTGGACACTAAAGATCAAATACTAAGGCGGAGAACTATCCCTTACGTCAAGGTTCAATGGTCAAATCACACGGAAAGGGAAGCCACTTGGGAGCTGCAAGAAAAGATGCAAGAGAAATACCCATACCTTTTTCTAAACCAAGTTGATCCAAGTTTCGGGGACGAAACTTCCAATAAGGAGGGAGGGATGTAAAAACCCCAAAATTTGTGCCTCACTTATTACCCACCCAAGTAAAATATTATCACTCAATTCAAATTAATACCATCCAAAATTGTGGAACTTGAATTATGGGATTGAAGGACATGAGTCAAGGGATTGCCATCCCTTAACTCCTACACTAACCAAACTTAGACCTCACCACTTTAATTCTTTATAAGTCATACCAAAGAAGAGAAGAAGTCTATTTTTTTCATCCCTAAAATTCGAAACACTCACACACAACACACAATCAGATTTTCGATTTTTCCAAGGCAAGGAGGAAGAACTCTTGTGCTTTTTCGCAACCCGGAATTCATCCTTCACGTGTACCTCCAACGGTAAGTGGGTTTTTGCTATAACTTCGTTTCGTTTTCAAACTTTATGTATATTTCTAAACTTCGATTGAACAATATTATGAGAAGCATGTTTTTAAATCAAAGAAATATGTGACATGATCATGACGAAGGACTTTGCGGAGCAAAGTGCTACGTGAGTAGGAGCCACCTCTTGATTCGGCGGGGCAAAGTGCTACGTGATGTGGACGTGCCACATTCATGGGAGCCACCTCTTGATCCTTAAGAGCAAAGTGCTATGCCACGGGAGCCACCTCTTGAATCCAATAAGTATATGTGAATATGTGAAAATATGTGTTTATGTGTTTTATGCCAAGATCTATGATTATAGAATTGTTTAAAATGATTCCTACTATAAAGCTATATGTGTTTTTACTGTTCAATCGGCCCCTACTTGCTGGGTGTTTTCCCAAACACTCACCCCCTTACCTTCCCTCCCAGACAAGATCGAGGAAGAAGATATCGAAGAAGAGGAACAAGAGCAATTCTGGGGATGGTGATCCACTAGAAGTCTCAAGAAGATTTATTAATTATTTACGTTTCCGTAATTTGTTTTGAACGAGACTTTTGGATCTCGTATTCGAAGTTGTAATGACATTTTATTTGATTATGGAATAAAAGACTGGTTTTAATATAGATCTGTACACGAGGCTTGTTGTGTCCAAATATCATGTTTGGATTCGACGCCGGTGTCACGAGCTCCGATCTCGGGGCGTGACAGAAATAACTTGAAATCGAGCTAGACTTGTTTGAATTCAATGTTGTTATGGAGGATATACTAAAGGAGGCTACCACGGTGGAGGCTGTGGTGCTGGACGTAGGGAAATATGTCACGTCCCGAGACCGGAGTCGATAACACCGGCGTTGATTCCAAATAACAACTTGAAATCAACAAGCCTCGTAATACAGATTTCAACTAAAACCAGTCTTTTATCCATAAAATAAATATTTCTTACAGTTATCAGCGGAAGCTTCATAAATCAATGGCAGCGGCATCTTGAACAACATCAACTAAATCATTATCTCCGAACTGATTGATCTTCGTCTTCGATTTCTTATTCGCTTCTATCTGGGGAGTGGATGTAAGGGGTGAGCGTTTTGGAAAACACTCAGCAAGTGGGGGCCAATCGATGTGACAATATAATACTTTTTCTTAATTTTCCAAAACATATATCATAATCGGACATAAACTGATATGAATACAGAAAGATAAACTTAACAGAATTGCTCTAATCAGAGCCAGAACAGAACATCATATCAGAATCATAACTCGTATCACTTAAACATAGATCCATAACACTGACAATCTAGAGGGACTTGCATAGACTCAAGTGGTGGCTCCCGTATATGTATCACTTTGCTCCGCGGGCTCAAGAGGTGGCTCCCATGTACGTGGCACTTTGCCCCGCAGGCTCAAGAGGTGGCCCCCATACACGTAGCACTTTGCCCTTTGGACTCAATAGGTGGCTCACATCATACGTAGCACTTTGCTCCATATAGCCCTTATTTCTCGATGATCAAAATTTATTCTCAGAACATCATAGTTTTAAAATACATCACATATCGATTGAGGTTTCAAAACATACATATAATTTTCAAAATTCAAACGAATATATCTAACAAAGCCCACTTACCGATGATTAGGAACGTGTTTAGAGTGTCAAAACACAACAAATCCTTCTTTCCTAGGCTTGAATAATGGACTGAAATCTTGGAATGTTTGGTGCTGGAATTCTCATGAAGAAGGCCGGAATTTTCTAAACAAAAGGGCTGAAGTTTTCAGAAATTAATTGATCGAAATTCTCCAATTAAAGAGGTTGCAAGGTACGACTTTTTGAGGTGAAGCTTTCGAAAAGATCTGCTGAATTTATTGGAGATTTGAAAGTGTATCCTTAATTATTTATTAGTTTTCAATTAGCTAGTAGATTAAGATGATCAAGTCATCACTATCTCTAGTTTGAATAAGTGTTTTGCTAGCCAATTTATGTTGTTGATATCTCCTAAAATCTTTAGTTATCTGTCCACTATTAATTATTTTAAAACTCTACAAGATTAAATCATATAAACTAAATATATCTCCTATACAAACTATAGTTATATTATTTAAATACTAAGTCTATTGGTTTAAATATGTGTTTTAAAGTTTGCAAAGATTGAATAAGATAAACCCAATATTATCTCATATACACATCAATATTATCTCTTAATATAATTTCAATATTATCTATTATTTTTCAATATTATCTATACTTAGTATTTGGTTTGACCAAATAACATCAAGTAGTTGGATTAACTTGAGGATTCTAATTATGGTTTGACCAAAACTCTAGTTATTGACTTGGTTGGAAAAATCGGGTTTTCACAAAATAACTTTAAATCGAGCTAGACATGTTTGAATTCAATGTTGTTATGGAGGATATCCTGGCTGCGGACACGGGGGCTACCCTGGTGGAGGCTATGGTGCTGGACGCAGTTACCATTTTAGCTGTTGTGGTCTGAGCTACTACGAGGGTTGCATGTGCTGCTACTATGCCAGTCAAATCTAAAAATTTAATGAAAAACAAGATTTGAAATCCGTAGCTATATATGTGCAGTGCAGAATAGCTGTTCATGTACGTATATCTCATACAATGACAAATATATATGTCATGTGATACAAAACATATCTTTACCAAATAATTAGTACGGAATTTGGAGTAGGAAAATAGTATTACTTAAGTTCTTGTAATATAGTAATATAGAGTTGGTTACTTTGAACGTGGCAAATAAAAAAAAAAAAAAGGAACAAGGAGGCGAAATTACCCGACAAAACTTCATATTAATAGAAATGAAATTCGAGCTCAATTTGTTTGGTCTGAATCTAATTATGGAGTTATGTTAAACAAGAACATGAACTACAGCTCGAATCCATTAGATATCTTTATAAAATGTAATAAATAAATTAAATTAAATTAGAAATATTAAAGCCTACAAATGATTCCAGAAATATATTCGGATATGTTCGAACTCGGTTAGAACCAGATCCGATTAAAGGAATTTTTTATGCTATGGCTGAATTTTGTTTATTATTTTCCTTCCAGTTTTACTATGGCTGGTGAGTACTTTTAAGAGTTTAGATACGTAGTTGTTTGGAATTTCGATTTCGATCCTATTTTCTTTCGTCTCACTTAACGTTCAGATTCCTCAGAGTTGAGCAAGATTCAACTCTTTCATTTTTTCCTCAATATCTTTGCTGAATTTTTTTTTCTTTCCTTTCAAAACCACGTCTTTGACATACATTGATTATTAAATAGTTAAATATAATGCAAAATCATCGAGAATAACCTTTAATCTATGTTGCATACAGTCTCTTATTGTTTGATATAGTGTTTATGTAGTAAATGAATTATTATTGTCTAATAAATATGCATCACTCTTACCTGATTAATTATTGTTCGATTTACTGTCTCACTGAATAATCTGGTAAAAAATTATTGAAACATCGAACTACAAATGTAGTTCCACCTCTCAGTAATTACATTTTAATTTTAATGTGTATAATTTTAAACTATCCAGTTTAAAGAAGAGAGAGATAACTACCTGGAGCAGTTTTCTTCTACAAAAGTAAAAACAGTTCTCTCTATTGCAATTTCCTCATTAAGTTCTTTACACATCTTCATTCAACTGGTTTCATATGCTAGGATAGGGTTCTTTATACTAAGGATAAAGGAGTTTGTGTGTTAATAATGTTTCTCGCTTATGTAAACACTAGTCGTAGTGGCACCGTGCAAGGCACGGTGCCGGTGGGCATTTTTCGGCCAAATGTACTACAAAATAAAATTTTGCTAACAGGTAGTGGTTGACACATTCAAAATTCTAAACTTGAATATATATTTGAATAACTAAACATATAGCAGAGTTTAATAACAAAACAATTATAATCAAGCTATTAAACAAATTACCAATATAAACTTCGAAAGTCTAAACATTCAAGATACCAAAACGGACCGAGAGCAAAAAGGAGCTAAGTATTAATTATCCCATAATTTTATCCTTTGTAGCAAAAACTATAAAAAAAATGGAATTATAAAAGTGACTTGATTAAATATATAATTTTATGTCGGGCAAGACATAATTTTATGTAAATATACACTTAAAGAAAGTATATATTTATATAATTATAAATATATAATTTTATGTCGGGAAGACATAATTTTTTACACTTAAGGGAAGTGTAAAAAAAATGGAAGTGTATTAAGTGTAAAACTATAATTTTATCCTTTGTAGCAAAATGGTCTAATGCAGGCCCATGTAAATTCGAGGTAAGCCCACAACGCATGGCCATGAAAAAATCGAGGCAAGCCCACGAGAATTTTAACAAAGCTCACGAAAACTTGAGGGAAGCCCAAATAAAATGCCCAACACTGTTTTACTATTCATCGCTACAGTGACCAGTTATTCCCTTATATAATAGGTAATATGATTACACTCAAATCAATATATTCAGATAAAAAACTCCAACCCTTTGGGGAATTTTCCTGCAGAGTAGACCTTATGGTTGAATTTTGTTATTGCTTTGGTTTACCGGATTAAGAATATGGAAATGTGCTTTAATTTGAGTTTATTTCAGTTGAAGTGATTTTATTCATTTATATCCTTTTATTCATTATTATATTCATAATATATTCTATTTCTTTGCTTTGTTAATTCCTCTAGTGTCTTGTATTGGTGTATATTTGGTTGTTGATGTTGTCTTTCAGTGCATCTTATTGATAAAAGGTTCTTATGACAGCGAATGATAAAAGCACTTGCAGGCTTGACAAACTGCCTACATTATCTTACTGGCAGTTGCTGGTTTTCCCCACTTATGTTTTGATAAATCATTAATTAATTTTGTATTTTTTATGTTTTAAAAGATTTCTATGTCAAGAAGAATTTATACATAGTACCATATATGTTATTCAACATTGATTTTGAAATATAATCACGTACCCGTGTTCGATGTCGATTTGCATTTATTTTGTGTGCATAATCTTATAAGATATTTTTTCTTTGGACTTTTTTTTTTTTAAAGGTTTTGTTTCTTTTTTTTTTTTTTTGGACATTTTAAAATTATGAAAAAGTCATTAATTGTCATGAGAAATTATCTACATGCTGATATATTATTTACACCATAAGTTTTTGTTATTTTTTTTCTTTTAAAACATGCAAAAGTTCAACCTTTGCAAAGTTACAAATCTGCGTGGATGTCTCATTTCATATAATTTGCTGCAAGGTAATAGCAAAAACACTGAAGCTAATATTTTATGTATGGGCTAATAATTACGTGGGGTATGAACGTTTTCCATATCCTGTCAAGGTGCTCTCTTTGATTCCTATCGGCCATTTTTTTTCAGTTTTCTATTGAATCTTTGGCTTCAGATACGACATTAATCTTTTTTTTTTAAATTCCCTTCTCTGGTCATGTTTTCTTCCCTTCTGTTCATGTTTTCAGGGGGTGAGAAACTATTTGCAATCAATTGCAAAAAGATTTAGAAGAGAGAGCGATCTTGGTATTGCCATCTATGGATATAATCAGCACCTTGCCAGACCCAATTCTGTGCCACATTTTTTCTTTTCTCCCAGTTCACTGTGACTACCAGTGTTCTAGCAAGACGATGGAGGTTCCTATGGACTTTCGTCCGTAGACTTAATTTTGTGGGTGACAATAATGGTCTCGACCCCGAAAACAGAATAGGTTTTCCTGACATGGTTTACAGGATTCTGATGCTGCACAAGGGATCCATAGATACTTTATGTCTCCTCCCAAAAGATGATACTATTATTAACCTGTATCAAATTGATGCATGGATGAGCACTGCCATTGCGCGCGGCGTTCAAGTTCTTTCTCTCTCTAATGTTCGGTTGTCTCAGTCATGTTTCAATTGTAAGACTCTGGTTGAATTGACCATTAAAGGCTGTACGATTACTGCCAAGCCCGGTGCTGTTTGTTTGCCTAGACTCAAGGAACTCAATCTTTATTGTAATTCTTACGAAGACGACGAATGCCTTCCTAACTTGGTTTCCGGGTGTTCGGCTATTGAGAATCTGGTAGTTGAAGGAAGTGATTATGGATGTGGTATGACATGCTGTTATGTATGTTCACCCACGCTAAAATCTCTCGTGCTGAAGTTTGTGTCCGCATGTTACTTTCCACGCCGCCATCAACACAAGATTTTCTTAGATGTTCCTGCAGTTCAATATCTTCGACTAGATGATGATACTTCTCATATTATTCAGACCGAAAAGCTATCCTCATTAGTTGCAGCAGATATTTGGTTTCCCTACTATTTCAATCTCGATGATGACATCAATCGTTTGAGGGCTATGTCTCAATTTGTTGAAAAGCTCTCTACCGCCAAAAGTCTAACATTTAGAAATTCTGCTCCGATGAAGGTATGTGCTTTGTTTTCGTTATTAGATTATAAATCCAACTATATTACATTGGCTAATAACATTGTCTTTTGAACTCTTTATATTTATGCATCTGATGGTGTCATAAAACAATACTTCTCTTCAGTTTCCGCACCTGCCGTTCTCCTTTGCAACTACTACGAGATTTCATAATTTAGCCAATCTGGAATTTAAAGCTGATTGGCATATCTTGACAGAATTGCTAGCATGTGCTTCTAAGCTGGAAATCCTTACTGTTCAAGAGGTTTCTTTACTCCAATGAAAAACTTTTTATCGTGAAAATCTTCTCTTTTCGTTCTTTGCAACTTTGTTTTTCTTTGTATACTGACATGGTGTTGGTGTTATTGATTTTATTAGGTAGCTGTTGAATCAAAATGCTGGAGTGAGCCTAAGCATTTGTCAACGTGTCCATTATCATGCCTTAGATATGTAAATATTTTTGGATTTGCAGGTGGAGAGCATGAGTTAAACATGATAAGATATATTTTGAAGCATGCTATAGTCTTGAAGATTATCAATATATGTGCGCTGTCTTATTGTAAGCTAAACATATTTCAGGCAATTTCTAATTTTCCACGAGGATCAAAGAAATGTCACTTTGGTTTTTTCCGAGACACATAAGTTAGCCGGATTTTTTATGTTACTGTTCCACTGAAATAGAGGGTGCAAACTTACCTCATCCTTAGTCATTTTCATAATGCAGCAAAAATGGTTCTTATTGATGTAGTTACTCTTGACTGTTGAATGTTTAGTATTTTATATTATATGTTTAGGAATATCGGATTTGTGATACTTGTTTAGGACATGCTAACTCGTGAAAGTGTCATTTTATGTTATGGCATCAATCTAAAGTAGAAAGATCTTGTATAACATTTTGCTCAAGGACCTCTATATCACTATTAACTGTATTCAAATTAAGGGTTAGTATATATATTAAATGGAAACTACTAAGATTTTCTGTATAATATTGGATTGGAGGAGAAATTTAAAAAGAACCTATTTTATGTATTAAAAACTAGTCGCCTTTAAGTAGTGATTAATACTCTCCTCTTTTGATTGAACAAATTGGTCACATCCTACTTTATATCATAATTTTTTAAGTAGTGGGTCAAAAATTAAGAGTAGATTTGAGGGATTAATGCTTGAACCTATCCTTAGTGTGTTTGTTCGCAATTGCTTTTTTAAAGCAATTCTATGTTCGAGCCTCAATCATAAAAAGCATGGCACTGAGCGAAATGTTTTACAAAAATATATAAGAGAAAATAAGTTGGTGGTGTGATGACAAACAAAGTTTGAGAAAATCTTTCACCCAAAAGGCTAGTACTATAAGTTTGGGTTATTTCTCAAGCTTCTGGCCTATGAGTGAAAGGCAGTGTCTAAGGTAGGCCAGCCACCATCGGGTTCTCGAAATGTGGGGAATGTTGTGATCCCATATTTGGTGTCCTTGAGCAATAACAAAATGACAAATAATCGTGAGGAGTTTTCTTACCTAGAGAGCTAGTCTTTTGGATTGGAGCTATGAACTATCCCCTTAAAACTTATGAACTAAAAGGTGGCACAATAAAATTTGACCCATTCACAATTTAAAGCTACTCAAGATTTATCAAAGATGCACTTGACAAACAAAAAGTTTGTTTCAGTAATGTACGACACAATATCAGATAAATATAGAAAAAATGGTAAACCTGCTTGCAAGGAATCCACCCCTTTAGTTCTTCAACAAACTTCGGACCGACTATAGCACGACTCGCATCTCTACGATGTATTATCTCGACATGTGTAAACCTACATCGACAACTGATGACCTTATTCAAGATAGTAATGTACGTTCAGGTTAGTCGCCCAACAAATAGAACATCAAAAACAATATGATTAAAAGTATTATATGATACTAGTTTTTCTGGCACCGCACGAGGCGCGGTGCCCGTGAATAACATCCCAAAAATTTGCAGATTATGATTGATATCCATAGTTCTGGAGGCCCAGTAGGTCTTGAGGGTCCGAACTTTATTTGGGCCCGGTCAGTGAGGGGCCCATTTAGCCAACAAGGGAAGTCGTTAGGGCCGATCCCGGGCTGTCCTCCTCGAGCTCGCAGCCCGACCCGAGTTTATCGCGGGCACGATCACCTCTGTCTAGCTGCCACTATCGTTTCCGAGCAGGGCCCTATTTAGTGTTCCTAGGCCGCAATCCTCGGAGCGGCTTCCGAGCCGGGGCGGCGAGGAAGTACATCAAGAGGTCGGGGCGGTCCGCCATGGGACATGCCATCCAAGCTGAGGCACGGTTTCCTCAGCAGATCAGGACGGGCTATATTTACCAAGATAGCCGGACTGAGGCGCGGTTTCCTCAATAGGTCAGGACGGGCAGTCATGGGACAGGACAGTCGAGCTGAGGCCACCTAGGGTGGTCCTTTGTACCGGGACTAGGGTTGCAGGAATCAGACACCTATTAAAGCAAAAGCTAGGCCTGCTAACCAATCAAATGGTGGTCAAGCACTGTGGGAAAGAAAAGCATATTCCCGGACGCAGAGAATCACCAGAGCAAAAGGATCGTACGAGGTAGGTAGCAGATGTAGATGGTCCCCCATCTGTGGTCCCCCCCTCAGTTTCAGACATTGTCCCCAGAATCCCCGGCAGAGCGGAACCATTGGCATCCCTCCCCCTATAAAAAGGAGAGTAAGTTAACAAGAAAGAGAAAAAAGAAAAACCCCGGAGCCCTCCTCTAAAAAGAAAAAAACCAATATTGATCGTCGGAGATCCAAAAAAAAACCAGAGAAGATCCTCCCGGACTCCGGCCTAAACTGCGACTTCGCGAAACAGCACTACCTTCCCCTATAAATTCATTTGTTATCAACGCGAACCAAAAGTAGAGATAACAAATTGGCGCCGTCTGTGGGAAAATCTGAGCAAAAGACGTTGATACAATGGTAAGAACGAGGAGAACGGAAGCAGAGGAAAATCGAGAGCACCACGCCTCCACCAATGGCGAGGAGCAGCCACCGCCCGGGGTAAACATGACAGTGGGAGCTTTAACACTGGAGCAGCTCACAAGACTGATTGCAGTTACGGTGGAACAGACTATGAGGAAAAAGGAAGGTCCGTCCGAGGGCGTGCACGGGGAAAGCTCCCAGCAGATGAAGGATCCCGAACAAGGAGCAACTTCCCGTCCTAAGGTGACTGCTATTCCGGATCTGGAGGGCCAGGTGGAGGAGCTGAAGGACGAGGTCCAGAGGATGAAGAAGGGGATGGGGGGTACCTCTGTCAGGAGGGGAACCCCTTTCTCGGGTGAAATAGTAAGCGAGGAACTCCCAAATAACTTCCGACCCCGAATGCTGGGGAATACGATGGGAGCACGGACCCGGAAGAACACCTGGGCAGGTTCGAAAATGCTGTCATGCTACATTGTTACTCGGATCGCCTTAAGTGCAAAGTGTTCCTGACCACTTTGGTGAGGTCGGCCCAGAAATGGTTCAATCAGTTGGAGCCGGGTTCCATTACTTCCTTCGCCGGATTTAGCTCCGCGTTCTTGCACCAGTACGCCAGCAGCAAGCGATATAAGAAGACCTCTCTGAGCTTGTTCGAGATGAGGCAAGCCGAGGATGAGTCGTTGCGGGGGTATATCAAAAACTTCAACACTGTGATACTCGAAATACCTGCCTGCCCGGCGGAAATTCTGATCAGCGCCTTCACCCAAGGCCTGAGAGGATGAGACTTCTTCCGATCCTTAGTAAAGAAGCCTCCTGTTACCTATGATGATCTGCTCACCCGAGCGGAGAAGTACATCAACGTGGAGGAGGCCCAGCAACTGAGGAGGAAGGAAGTACGGAGGACTGGGGAAAAACGGATCAGCCAGGGCGAGAAGAGGCCAGTTGAAGGGGCACAGCTCGGTCGATTTTCCCAGTATACGCCGTTGAAAGTCTCCAAGGAGGAGGCCGTCCGCATATGTGAAGACAAACAGGTGTTGCAAAAGCCAGCACCAGCTAGTGTAGAGCCGAGCAAGGAGGCCCCGGAGAAATACTGCATCTTCCACCAAGCGATTGGGCACACCACACAAGATTGCCATCGTTTGGATGAGGAGCTTGAGAAGGCAATACAGAACAGTTCCCAGTTCAAGCAGTTGTTGTCCCGACCCGTCCCACAAGGGGATAATCTTCCTCGGGGAAGGGGTCGAGGACCGTCGTGGACAAGAGGGAGAGGGGGACGGACCAACTTCCGTCCTCCGTTCCGTGGTAGAGGACGTGCTCGAGGACCCCCAAGGAGTTTAAATGACGTCAACCCTACCCGTGCTGACTCACCAACACGGGGAGTCATCAACATGATCTCGGGCGGGACAACGGATGGGGACTCCAACAGGGCTAGGAAGGCTGTCAGCAGGAGAGAGACCATGAGTGTAGGAGGGATTTGGGTGCCGAGGAGGAGGTGGTTATCAGTTTTGGGCCGCGAGATCTGGAAAACATTTGCACACCCCATAATGATGCCTTGGTCATACGAGCCACTGTTGCCAATTATGAAGTCGGGAGGGTGTTTGTAGACACAGGGAGTTCCGTGAACGTGTTGTTTGATGAAGCTTTTCGGCAGATGGACTTAGGAGGGTATCACCTCGAGCCAATCAACACCCCCCTATTTAGCTTCGCTGGGCACACCGTGTACCCCATCGGTCAGATTTCTCTGCCCCTTTCCCTGGGATGTAACGAAGATCGGAAAACAAGGTTGATCACATTCACCATTGTGGCGGCCTCGTCTTCGTACAACATCATTCTGGGAAGACCAGCTATGAACGAGTTCAGGGCTGTGGCCTCCACCTTCCACCAAAAGATAAAGTTCCCTGTAGGAAAAAGAGTGGGGGAAGTTAGGGGAGACCAGCCCTCATCCAAGAAATTCTACGCGGAAACTGTGAGGTTAGAGGTGAAAAGATCCCGAAGGGGCGGTGATGAAGGACGGGAGGATAGGGGAGTGCAGATGGTGCAGGCAATGCGAGACGGGGAAGAGAAAATTATATTAGTCCCAGGACAGCCCGATAAAACCACAAGAGTAGCGGCTGACCTAGACAGCGTCCTGAAGCACGATTTAGTGAAATGCCTGTCCAAGCATGCCGGAATATTCGCCTGGTCTCCAACCGAGCTGACAGGGGTGTTGCCCACGCTAGCCCAGCACAGGTTAAATGTCAATCCAGAAGTCAAAGTAACCCGGCAAAAGAAGAGGCATTTTGGACCAGATAAAGACAGAATTATCCGAGCCGAGGTTCAGACCTTGCTGAAGGCCGGGCAGATAAGGGAGGTACAATTCCCCACCTGGTTGTCAAACGTGGTTTTGGTTCCAAAGTCGGCGGGAAAATGGAGGATGTGCATTGACTTTCGTAATTTGAACAAAGCCTGTCCCAAGGAATGTTATCCCCTACCCCGGATCGATCAGCTGGTAGACTCCACCTCGGGGTACGAGATGGTAAGTTTCATGGACGCGTACCAGGGATATCACCAAATACCCTTGGCAAAAGAGAACCAAGATAAGGTCAGTTTTATCACGTCGGATGGAACGTTCTGCTATGTGGTCATGCCCTTTGGCCTCAAGAACGCCGGGGCCACATACCAGAGGTTGATGGACAAAGTGTTTGAAAACCAGGCGGGAAGGAACATTGAGGTTTATGTGGATGGCATCTTGGTAAAATCTAAAGGCCAGGCAGACCTGTTGCCTGACTTAGAGGAAACTTTTGCCACACTAAGCAGGTTTGGTCTGAAATTAAATCCGACTAAGTGCGTATTTGGTGTGAAGAGCGGTAAATTCTTGGGTGTCATGGTAACAGAGAGGGGGATCGAGGTCAACCCGGAAAAAGTCAGAGCAATTCAAGAGATGACATCACCTCAAAAGAGGTGCAAAAACTGACAGGGCGGATTGCGTCATTAGCTCGTTTTATCTCCAGGTCAGCTCATAGGAGTTACCCTTTCTTCCAAGTGCTAAGAAAGGCAAAAAAGTTCGATTGGGACGACGAGTGCGAGAAAGCTTTCTCTGACTTGAAGAGGCACTTGGCCGAGCTACCCGTCCTGGTAAAGCCAGAGCCCGACGAGCGATTATGGATCTATTTGTCTGCTACAGAGAGCGTTGTTAGCTCGGTACTGATAAAACAGGACGGTACGGACCAGAGGCCGGTGTACTATGTCAGCCATGCACTGAGAGGGGCGGAACTCAGGTACCCAGAGGTCGAGAAATTGGCATTAGCTTTGGTCATAACCGCAAGGAGGCTGAGACCCTACTTTTTGTCACACCCCATCTCAGTGCTAACCAACAGCCCCATGGGGAGGTTAATGACCCAGCCTGATGTATCGGGGAGATTGGTGAAATGGACAATCGAGCTCAGCGAGTACGACATAACCTACCAACCTCGGTCATCCATCAAAGCTCAGGCTTTATCAGATTTCCTCGCAGAGATGATAGAGGTTGAGGCTGAGGAGCCGTGGAGGGTATACGTGGATGGAGCAGCTAACAGTGAAGGCAGTGGAGTGGGGATTGTCTGATATCCCCCGCGGGTGAAAAGATGAAGGTCATTATCAGATTGGATTTCCGGGCTTCTAATAATGAAGCAGAATACGAGGCTATACTGATCGTGCTGAGGTTGGCAAAGGAGGTTGGTGCCAGCCGAGTGATCCTTCACTCGGACTCCCAGCTGGCCACTCAGCAGGTGAAAGGGAATTACGAAGCCAAAAGCGAGAAGATGATAGAATACTTGAAGGCTATACAGGAGATGTCAGAAAGTTTCGTGGAGTGGAGCATAGTGCAGATCCCTAGGGAGGATAATCAGGAAGCTGATGAGCTCTCCAAGTGGTCAACATCCCTGGTTCCTTTGTAACAGAGGGAGTTCATATTTCAGACAGAGTTGATTCCGTCAACTCGGCCCGTCACCGAGGCCCCCGAGGTGTTAAGTTGGATGGCCCCGATTTTGAACTACTTAAGAAAGCTTGAAGTACCCGCTGATAAGAACCAAGCCCGGCGGTTGAAGAGGCATGCATTCCGTTTTGTTCTGATAGAGGATGTGTTATATAAGAGGTCATTTGCCGGACCCCTCCTCCGATGTCTCAACGCGGAAGAGGCAGAATATGTGCTCAGAGAAATTCACGAGGGATGCTGTGGAGACCATCTCGGGGGGTTGGCTCTGGCCAGAAAGACCCTCCTTGCTGGATATTTCTGGCCGACCCTGAGGAATGACGCGATCAGGACTGTAGTCGCTTGTGAGGGTTGTCAGAGGAACAGTAAGTTCCAGTTAAGGCCAGCAAGTCTCATGAAAGCGGTAACATCGGCCTGCCCTTTCGATAAATGGGGTTTGGATATCGTGGGACCTTTCCCGATAGCCCCGAAGCAAAAGAAATTTCTGTTGGTGGCTGTAGATTATTTCTCGAAGTGGGTCGAGGCCGAGCCTTTAGCCAAGATCGCCGAGGAGAATGTGCTGGACTTTCTGTGGAAGAACATAGTTTGCCGTTTTGGAGTACCCAGGAAATTAATATCAGACAATGGGAGGCAGTTCCAGGGGCAGAGGTTAATGGCTTGGTGCAAGGAAATGAAGATCGAACAAGCATTTACATCAGTGGGTTATCCGCAGAGCAACGGGCAGACAGAGGTCACCAACCGATCAATTGTGCAAGCGTTAAAGGCCAGACTGTACGGGGTTGGCAAGGACTGGGTGGACGAGTTACCAAGTGTGTTGTGGGCTTAGAGAACGACAGCTCGCGTCCCAACTGGAGAAACGCCTTTCAGCATGGTATATGGAACGGAGGCCGTGCTACCAGCTGAGGTCGGAAAGACCTCTGCCAGGGTCCAAGCATATGATGGCGACAATGAGGAACACCGGGCTCTGGACTTGGATCTGATCTATGAGAAACGGGAAAGGGCAGCTATAAGGATGGAGGCTTACCGCAGCAAGATAGTCAGAGCATACAACAAAAGGGTGGTACCCCGAAATTTTCAGGTGGGGGACCTCGTCCTCAAAAAGGTCAACCCAGCAGGGGAGGTAAGAAAGCTTGACCCCCGATGGGAGGGAACATACAAAGTAGTCCAGAAACTGAGTTCCGGGTCGTACTACTTAGATGAGGGCGGAGGCCGACGCCTAAAAAGACCTTGGAATGCATATCACCTCAGAAAATATTATTCCTAGGCATTTTGTTGTTATTTCAATTCAATGTACGAACGCTGTTATTTAATGAATTTTTCCTTTAAATCTCTTATCCGAAATTAAAAGTGCAGGCCCGCCCTGCATGCTAAAGCCCAGGTGTATGAGGCCCTGGCACCAATTAAAAGTGCAGGTCATCCCTGTCACTAAAGCCCAGGTGTATGAGGCCCTGGCACCAATTAAAAGTGCAGGTCATCCCTGTCACTAAAGCCCAGGTGTATGAGGCCCTGGCACCAATTAAAAGCATAGGTCCGCCATATGTTCGGATTATTATCTCTAGAGATCAGGTCGAGAGGACGTTATCTGCTCGTATTGACTATTTCGTGAGCTGGGATTAAGCGACTGTCGTGTTCAGATTAACAGTTTGTGGTGTTTATGAAGGTCACCCCTGCCAATGTAACAAGTCAGCCCGGTTCTGAGGTTTAAGTCCCCTGGAATTGTTCCTAAGTTGTTAGGGCATGACAGCCCCATGCGGCGTTTGGTTCTATGCGTGGGATTATTTTTAAGTTAGTATTATGGGTCAATCCAATATAAAACAACGGGCCGGCTCGGCTGCTATAAGTGGTCAGGACGTTCGTAAATTTGCGATAATAGAATATATTGCTTTAAAGAAAGGACAGTAAAAATTCAAAATAATTTCATTATCAGGGGGTGCGAACAGAGCACAGTACAAAAAAAAAAAATACAGGGTTGAATTAAAAGTTAATCAGACTAGTTGAGAAAGTCGGGAGGGATGTTGGCGATGATCGCGTTAAGGTCCAGGAAGTCGTCAGGATCCTGGTCATTAGTCGGGAAGCCCTTGGCTTTAAATTGGCCCTTACACCCCTCAAAACCAAGGTCCAAAAACTTAAAGGCCTTAGAGGCCAACATGCGAGTGAATTCCTCCGACTTGATGAAGGCCTCGCGACGAGCTGTTTCGCCAGCCACGTAGGATTCCAGCTCGGACTTCGCCTTTCCCAGCTCGGCCAAGGCATTTGAAAGGTCCTGTTCCTTCCCGACCAGGGCACCGCGGAGCTGATCGACATCAGTTCGGAGTCGGGTCACCGAAGCCCTGTGGGACTCTAGTTCAGCAGCGTCCGCCTCGGACTTAGCAGTAGCATTCTCAGCCTCTGACTTGGCCTCCCGCGCTGCCTTCCTCGCATCCCTGCTGATTGGCCGTAGCTAGCGCCTCGACGGAGGCTCTCGCACATCATCACCAGACCCTGAAAAGCAAAGGGGAGTGGGGCTCAGTTTTACATCCACCAAGGAAAAATTCTGAGCTTTAAAAAATGCTTACCGATAGGGCCCGAGATACGCCCTCCTCTGCTAGGGGTTTCCACCTCAGCTCTGATAGGACTTGCTGGTCGGCAGAGGAGGTCAGACACTCGACAATTCAGGCAGAGAGGCCTGAGGGGGCAGAGTTGATCAAGCTGACCTCTCTAGTATAGCCCACTGGTACCCCAGGAGAACCCGGGTCGGCGGGAGCAGCGGACAGATGGCTCGGGGGAGAAGTGGGCGGGGTGTCGATCTCATGAATAACTGTGGAAGTGGCCACCTCTTCCCGAGTCGAGACCTCGGTTGCGCCCTTGCCTCTTTTCCTTTTTCTCAGGCCGGTCTCCTCCCTAACCTCTTCAGCGCGAGGGAGACTGGCCCCTGGGGAGGGCGGGTTTGGAATGACAGTGGGGGCGCTAGGGGGTTGGCTCGAAGGGCCTGCCCCAGCCGCCCCTTTTCCCGCTTTTTTCTGAGACGCCATGGTAGATAGCAGCTGCTGAAGAGACATGTTATCTACAAGACAAAGGATTCAGCTCAGACATAAAAAAAAAAAAAAAAAAAGAAGAAAGAGAAGAAAAATATATTTAAATATCATAAGCGGGGGCCAGGTATGAAGAACGTACCACCAGGGACGTCTGGATAGGAGCTCAGCCCAAAACGCCTGAGTATGTCCTCCCTGATCAGGGCAGCTGAATCAAAACGCCGACCCCCAAGGGTTGAGATAACCGTTTGGAAGAACACGTCCTCTTTATATTTTTGGGCAGAGATCGGGGGGTAGGTAGGGTATCTCGCCAGGCCATTGGGCAAGCCCAGCGTCGAGGTGGTTTGACAAAAAAGTAGCTTTGTTTCCATCCCTTACGGGAGCTCGGGATGTTGTTTAAAAATTTATAAAAGGTCCGGGCACCAAAGTAAAACGCCCCGGGAGATGGGGTTTTCTTAACCTGAAAAAAATAATTAAGAAGGGTAGGGGAGAAAGGCAGACCCAAGGATCGGAAGAGGGCAGTGACATATATTAGGCTCTGGTAGGAATTGGGGGTAAGCTGGCTCAGAGAGACACAATGATAGTGGGAGAACTCCTGGAAAGAAAGGGGGATAGGAAAGCGAAGTCCGCTTTTAAGCTGCTCGAGGAAGAAGGGAAAGTACCCGGGCGGGGGGAGGTGCGGACGCTCACCAGCCCTAGGGACCCGGACGTCGTGATCCGGTGGGATAAACCACGTACGGAGAAGGTGCTCGGCCTCAGGGGAAACACACGAGTCGAGGATCTCGTACCAGGGAAGTCCAGCCTGGGCCAGGCTCCTCGGGTCGAGAACCTCGAAGGTGGGGAGAGAAGGGTCAAATACCCTAGGAGGGACTGGGTAGATCAGACACCTCTGGAGCATCCGACCTCCGACCCGAGGGGCTGGGTAGATCAGACACCTCGGCCTCCTCGTCCCCCCCTCGAAAGAGAGCACCAGAAGTGGAAGAAGTGGAGTGTGACATTAACAGAAAGGAAGGCAGAGCTGACTTACAGGGTTTTTGGGAGAGACGGTTGATCCGACCTAGAGCGCAAATGGAGGAAAATGACTCGAGAGCCTCAATTTATAGAAGATATGGTGCGTGGGCCGAGGAAAGCCTGGCCCAAACCAACGATGCAGATGAAGGGATTTGAACGGTCGGAGCGCCAGATAAGGGCACGTGGCCTGACAACCTGCTAGGGTTTGGTACGGGACAGCTGTCACCCCCGAGACCAGGAGTTGTCCAATCAAAGGACCGGGGGTCAGGAACCAATAAAGTTCGCCACAAGCCCATTAGTCGAGGCAGCACTACTCTAGCTCGACTTGAGGAGGATACTGATGATATCCCTAGTTCTGGAGGCCCAGTAGGTCTTGAGGGTCCGAACTTTATTTGGGCCCGGTCAGTGAGGGGCCCATTTAGCCAACAAGGGAAGTCGTTAGGGCCGATCCCGGGCTGTCCTCCTCGAGCTCGCAGCCCGACCCGAGTTTATCGCGGGCACGGTCACCTCTGTCTAGTTGCCACTATCGTTTCCGAGCAGGGCCCTATTTAGTGTTCCTAGGCCGCAATCCTCGGAGCGGCTTCCGAGCCGGGGCTGCGAGGAAGTACATCAAGAGGTCGGGGCGGTCCGCCATGGGACATGCCATCCAAGCTGAGGCACGGTTTCCTCAGCAGATCAGGACGGGCTATATTTACCAAGATAGCCGGACTGAGGCGCGGTTTCCTCAATAGGTCAGGACGGGCAGTCATGGGACGGGACAGTCGAGCTGAGGCCACCTAGGGTGGTCCTTTGTACCGGGACTAGGGTTGCAGGAATCGGACACCTATTAAAGCAAAAGCTAGGCCTGCTAACCAATCAAACGGTGGTCAAGCACTGTGGGTAAAAAAAGCATATTCCCGGACGCAGAGAATCACCAGAGCAAAAGGATCGTACGAGGTAGGTAGCAGATGTAGATGGTCCCCCATCTGTGGTCCCCCCCCTCAGTTTCAGACATTGTCCCCAGAATCCCCGGCAGAGCGGAACCATTGGCATCCCTCCCCCTATAAAAAGGAGAGTAAGTTAACAAGAAAGAGAAAAAAGAAAAACCCCGGAGCCCTCCTCTAAAAAGAAAAAAACCAATATTGATCGTCGGAGATCCAAAAAAAACCAGAGAAGATCCTCCCGGACTCCGGCCTAAACTGCGACTTCGCGAAACAGCACATACCTTCCCCTATAAATTCATTTGTTATCAACGCGAACCAAAAGTAGAGATAACAATGATAATTATGTGCTGCTTAAAGATTGGTTATATATATATATACTACATAAAGTCCTCGCTCTGGCATTGTCATCTAAAGAAAAAGAAAGACACCGATACCAAATCTTACAAATGGTAACCTTGTCATCTTAATGCCACACCCTACGACAACAGTAAAACATGTCCTTTTAAGTATAATACAATATGATCAAAGCGGGCAAGCCTTCAACAAATACGGACAAGAAACATAAAACTCAAATGTAAAGTTTAGAAAATAAAAATCCAAAAGGTCATTTCATATATTTAGAAGGACAATTTCACTCTTACTAAGATTTTGGGCATTGATGGTGTCACCGGAATTAGTTCCTTATATTGTTTAATTGCCATTTCTTCTAGTATCTGTGCTTCAATAAATATCTACAACATAACTGAGTTTCAACAAATATCTACAATAAAATGAAAGTGCCATTTTATGTTATGGCATCAATCTAAAGTAGAAAGATCTTGTATAACATTTTGCTCAATGACCTCTATATCACTATTAACTGTATTCAAATTAAGGGTTAGTATATATTAAATGGAAACTACTAAGATTTTCTGTATAATATTGGATTGGAGGAGAAATTTAAAAAGAACCTATTTTATGTATTAAAAACTAGTCACCTTTAAGTAGTGATTAATACTCTCCTCTTTTGATTGAACAAATTGGTCACATCCTACTTTATATCATAATTTTTTAAGTAGTGGGTCAAAAATTAAGAGTAGATTTGAGGGATTAATGCTTGAACCTATCCTTAGTGTGTTTGTTCGCAATTGCTTTTTTAAAGCAATTCTATGTTCGAGCCTCAATCATAAAAAAGCATGGCACTGAGCGAAATGTTTTACAAAAATATATAAGAGAAAATAAGTTGGTGGTGTGATGACAAACAAAGTTTGAGAAAATCTTTCACCCAAAAGGCTAGTACTATGAGTTTGGGTTATTTCTCAAGCTTCTGGCCTATGAGTGAAAGGCAGTGTCTAAGGTAGGCCAGCCACCATCGGGTTCTCGAAATGTGGGGAATGTTGTGATCCCATATTTGGTGTCCTTGAGCAATAACAAAATGACAAATAATCGTGAGGAGTTTTCTTACCTAGAGAGCTAGTCTTTTGGATTGGAGCTATGAACTATCCCCTTAAAACTTATGAACTAAAAGGTGGCACAATAAAATTTGACCCATTCACAATTTAAAGCTACTCAAGATTTATCAAAGATGCACTTGACAAACAAAAAGTTTGTTTCAGTAATGTACGACACAATATCAGATAAATATAGAAAAAATGGTAAACCTGCTTGCAAGGAATCCACCCCTTTAGTTCTTCAACAAACTTCGGACCGACTATAGCACGACTCGCATCTCTACGATGTATTATCTCGACATGTGTAAACCTACATCGACAACTGATGACCTTATTCAAGATAGTAATGTACGTTCAGGTTAGTCGCCCAACAAATAGAACATCAAAAACAATATGATTAAAAGTATTATATGATACTAGTTTTTCTGGCACCGCACGAGGCGCGGTGCCCGTGAATAACATCCCAAAAATTTGCATATTATGATAATTATGTGCTGCTTAAAGATTGGTTATATATATACATATACTACATAAAGTCCTCGCTCTGGCATTGTCATCTAAAGAAAAGAAAGACACCGATACCAAATCTTACAAATGGTAACCTTGTCATCTTAATGCCACACCCTACGACAACAGTAAAACATGTCCTTTTAAGTATAATACAATATGATCAAAGCGGGCAAGCCTTCAACAAATACGGACAAGAAACATAAAACTCAAATGTAAAGTTTAGAAAATAAAAATCCAAAAGGTCATTTCATATATTTAGAAGGACAATTTCACTCTTACTAAGATTTTGGGCATTGATGGTGTCACCGGAATTAGTTCCTTATATTGTTTAATTGCCATTTCTTCTAGTATCTGAGCTTCAACAAATATCTACAACATATCTGAGCTTCAACAAGTATCTACAATAAAATGAACATTGGGTGTGAGTACAAGTTATATATTGTCACTCATAGTAGAAAGAAAAACCAACCTGAAAAGTAATCTGTGAATGGTGGGACCCTGAGCCACAACTTCTGCCATATTGAGGTTGGTGCATGAGCCCGAAGAGATATTTAAGCATCGATTTCCTGGATGTGCATAAGTACACATTTAAGCACATTAGTTCACTGTTTTGAGTATGATAAATTCCATTTGAATAAATACTTCCAAATTATTCTTAGAATTTCTCCACTTCGACATCTGCAAGTCATTGATCTTTGATATAAGAAACCATTTTGAAGCATATACATCCTTAAGGGCACCTGAACAAGTGTTCCTCTTGATATCTTAGAAATAAAGAAACCTCAAAATGTATTAATAACAAGATCACTGCCCCTATGTAATACTTTCAGAAAACTAATAAATTACAGGCCTTGTAATCTTGTTGGTAAAGCAAATAACCCAAAACTTCTCAGTACTAATTCTCAATTCTTAATAGACCCACATCAATTCAAAAATAATCAAACTCAAAAAATTTATTTTGGCTGACGATGAAAAAACACAACCAACGAATTGAACCATTAATTTACATGTCTAAGTCTCGACACCTATGAACCTCGGGCAGGACCATGTGAAATAAGAACATGACAGAGACATTATTTAAAGAGTGAATTATGAAGTCTTCATTTTTTCTATCATACACTTGGATGGATAATGTTTGATGAACTATAAAATGCATTGTTATAATTCTCGAACCTAATTGAAATCTGGAAAAAAAAAATTTAATCTTGAGAAGAAAAGTGTATAAGCATACATAACTATCAACTTTAAGTGATTCTGAACTGCGCATCAGTTGTATCTTATGTAGTATCTAAATTTGGCAATCTATTGATTTAAAGCTGGCTGGTAGACAACCACATGCACAGACCATTATATATGATGAGAGTACCAAAAAATAATGCATGGGATGGAGCAAAATGGCTTCTCCAGTAATTTCACTCCCCCAACACCTGAAGATGATGAAGATGGTAATCTTCCAGTCAATGTAGGACCTTTCATCACAAATACTCATTCCCCTTCTGAGTACGAAACCTCTTGTCTGCAACAATTGTAAGCGCACATTCAACCATCCTTTTTTTTTTTCTTGCTTAGTTTGCTTCCTAATATGTTCATAATATTCACTTTACGATTTGTGTATGTGAAACAACTATTTTTTAAAATTAAATTTTACTTGCCTCATCAATTTGGTCTTGTTCTGTTTTCATTTTGTGAAATCCAGGTTACAGTGGTGAGTGGGAAGCCTTTATCTTCCAATATACTCAAGGAAATGTATATTCTCACAATGGCAATCAAATTCAAAATGTTTAATCACTTAATTCTGACATATCTTCTTCTTTCACAGCCTTCTGGTGGGCAATTTTTTTTTTTTTTTTTTGGGAACATACTGGTAGGAATTTTTTGAGGAGTAGGAAAATTGTTTAATGTACTTATGTTAGTGTATTGCAAGTCTGACATAAACAATCTTAAAATGTTGTTTCCTGGTCAATGAGAACTTTCTTGGTGTTGAATTTGTTTTCATTTCACCTAAACCCTCCTCATTTTCCTATACCGGTATGATTTCTTACATAATTAAGTTGCTTTTAAGAAATAACTATTTAGTATATTACGAGAAACAAAACTAGCATATAATTGGCCATTTATTGTTGACTTACCATTCATATTTGCACTTAATAGAGTGGAAGTTGAGTTATTTACTCGTGGATCTGTTAAAGCATGCCAAGTTAGTGTTTTGTTTGGATTCTGGTTGGCCTCAAAGGTCAATCGCCAATGATTGAAGTAAGTGTATCTTCATGCTTTATATTGCATATCTATCCTGATTGGCAGTTGTTGTTCTTAGAACTTATTTTCGTTTTATCCATCTGTAGGGTGATCTGTTTCAGCCAGTCAAGGTTGAGGATTGCTTCTGGATTTTAGGTAGGAATTTTAGCTGTTGTGGGTTTTTTCGATGACAACGGCGATTGAATCGACGAGAAAATCCAGATCCGGAAAGACGCAGGGCCGGTGGTGTGGGATTGGGAACATTCGGCAGATCGGAAAAACCAAACATTGTAGCAATTTGAAGAAATTCAGAAAGGAAGAAGAACGAAAAAATCCATAGATTTTTTATCCCAATTCAGAAAGGAAGAAGAACGAGAAAATCCTCAGGTGAATTAATTGCCGGCGAAGGTCACACCGTTCGTTCCTGGTAACTTGTTTTTTTATCTGTTCTTTTACTCTGGTTACCTTTTTACGCTTTAGTTTCTCTCTTCTTCTTTTTTCATTTTTACTTTGATTTATATGTTTTTTAATCGTATTTTCCTTTCAATTTCAGCCGATTTTATTGTTGCATTGTTTTTATGCATCTAGATGCGTTGTTGTGATTGTTTGATTGAATTAATGTACGTATGTTTTGGCTCGCGCATTCTAATGAATGTATATTATAATTCTACATTTCAGACAGAATTACATTGCTCAGTTGCATGGGATTTTTCGTGTTCTTGTACTAATCTCCTTTTTCCATGGTCCTTACAGAGGTATTTTACAGTATAAATCTGTTCTTTTGTTGAGAATGGCAGTTTGGTTTCCTTATACAAGGTTCTGAATGTGATTTTAAGTAATTTAATCCAATGTGAATTTAAGTTTCATGTATGATATCAATTTCTCACAATTACGAGGCAATTATAGTAATGATTCACCTTTTCAACACGTAAGTTTATGATACTTTTGCCCTGACCCCTAATGAATTTGTTTTTAAATCAGAGATACAGTAAGTAGGAAATGGAGACGAAAAAAATCATAGGAAAGTTACAAAAATAGAATATCATGGAATAAAGTCTAAATATAGTTATTCTTTTGATTTTATAGATTGTGCTGAAGCTTTTGCCAAGAATTCAAATTCCTGAATCATAAATACTCTAAGGATACGAGGTATGTGACTTACTATCCGAGTATCTAAACTCAATATATGTTGGATGGGTTAGCGTTTGATTATGTGTTTACATGATAATTCGGTGTCTACGTGGTATTTACGTGCTTATGTTGATTTTATGTGGTTATTTTTACTTTGCATCACATGATATATTATGACATTCATCCATTTGTATTTTAAGCCTTATCGTTCGTTCATTCGCATTGTGTGATCACGTTAGATTTTTAGGCGACTATCGGGATAAGTCATGGTACGGTGTGTATGTTATGATTACGTTGCATGGCTTTTTAGCCTTGGCATCCTTTTACGGTGCATAGGCTTGGACTTGTGACATCCTTTTACTCTACATAGCGTGTCCTGTGTCATTGCATCGGTTGACTATTCTGAATGATTTAGGCCGATAGTTGAGAGTTTCACCCATATGTATGTACTGCATCTCAAATCGTAAGTATGAGCCTTACGTTCGTTTGAACCCAATATACATATGTATGTGTGTGTGTGACTCACGAGCATCATGTTGGATATGCATGTTATGATTTGATTTATAATGTGTAAACACCCTAGACAGTGAATACAATCTTTGAATGCTGATTGGTTGGATGCTGATAGCCACTTACAAAGTTTGGGAGGACGATGATGTTTCTTGATCTGGCAGTTGAGATGATGAAGAACCAGATAACATAAAGTGAACGTTTCCTTCGAATTCAAAGATCTATAAATAATTCAAGCCTTGAAGCCTAAACAGCAAACAAACAGTATTAGTTTACAGTCCAGTAATTGAATCATAGGATAACAACAAAAGACCTCCAATTTCCCAGAAAATAACACTAAAAAACCCAGTAACGAATGCCTCTCATTTTCATTCCTTTGCTATTTTGAAAAAAAAATTAATTCACTAAAAATGGAAGCAAGCAAAAGCCTTTTTTCCTTCACAGATTGCGTCACATTGGTTGAGAGCATCAAACGCAGACTCATAAGGGCTAACAACGGCAAGCTTAACAACCTTCCCAAACCGGTTTAGGTCCGATACAGAGCTCCGAGTGGCCTCCATATTCTAACCAATTTCATCAATCCCATGCGCCAAGAACAGCCCATATCCGGACGCCGACTCGTATAATACGTACAGAGCCATCACATTCACTCCTTCTCCCTCTCTATCCCCACGGGAATATTGAACACGACGGGCAGATGGGGCGAGAGGTTGCAAATATGTTTATACCCAAAACTTCTCAGTACTAATTCTCAATTCTTAATAGACCCACATCAATTCAAAAATAATCAAACTCAAAAAATTTATTTTGGCTGACGATGAAAACAATACAGATGAAAAGATAAACCTTGGCAGTAATTCCATCGACTTTTCCCCACGCGGCCTTTGCAGACGTCTGAACTTCAAAATCCTTCTTCTATTTAGGCTTTATATTTCTTCAAAACTATCAAAAATTTGTTGTGAATGAACTGAGAAGAATGTGAGAGTATAAAAGAATCGGTGATGAGAGAAATTTGGAGAAGTTTGAGTAAATTTGTTGGGGGGAAGAGGTTTATTGCCACTTGCCAGCACCCATAATGCCTATCAATCTTACACGTGGCACTCTCTCTTATCTTTTTTTCCTAAGCTACTTTCCGTTAGAATTAACATTCAAAATAAATTTAGAAAATTATTTAGAAAATTTCTTAAAGATAATATATTTTATGGTTTGACAATTAATTTATTTATCAGATAAATCCCACCATTTAGAAGATAGTATAAAATATGATAAAAACATTAAATAACAAAATATTTAGAATTTGTTGGCAATACGTAAATATAATTTTAGAGGTAATATGTAAAATTTGATACACACATCTTAATATTTTTTTCTCTGATGACACAAATTCCAACCTGAAAACAACTGGTTTCATGATAGTTCTTTAATCAAGTCCAAGGGAGTGGAAGTCATATCTCTTTTGTTCAGCTTGGTGACCCATTCACTACCGTATTTTTACTAATCACTACAGTTAAACCTATTTCATTATCTGTAACATTGGATATGTGCACTACTCTTGCTGCCACAAAATTACAACTATCACTGAGGAGTAGCTTATACTTCACACGCTTTACCGACACCCTAACAATGTACAAATATTTACAGTATGGGGTGGTTTGTTCTACTTGTGGGCATGGTTCGCCGTCGTGGGAACGGTTCCCGGAACAGATATCATCGTTCCAGTTCCAATAACATTTCACGGAATGGTTACGGTTTGGATTTTTTAAAATAATATTAAAATATTAAAAAAATTGAATTTTTTGACAAAAAAATGTTTCATCTTCTTTAATTCATAAATTATATTTAAAAAGGTAGACATATACCTTTTGGATATAATTAATAAGCCATTGATCATGAATTTTCTTGCCATCTCGGTCCGTCACATTAAACACTGCAACAAGCATCATCAAAATTGACATAAGAAGCGGATAGGCTGTTTTTGAGTGAAGGGCTTCACTTTAATGCCAGATTCAAGAAAATAATTCAATTGTGTTTTTGGTTGACACTCAGTACTAATTCTCAATTCTTAATAGACCCACATCAATTCAAAAATAATCAAACTCAAAAATTTATTTTGGCTGACGATGAAAACAATACAGATGAAAAGATAAACCTTGGCAGTAATTCCATCGACTTTTCCCCACGTGGCCTTTGCAAGTTCTCAGACCGTCTGAACTTCAAAATCCTTCTTCTATTTAGGCTTTATATTTCTTCAAAACTATCAAAAATTTGTTGTGAATGAACTGAGAAGAATGTGAGAGTATAAAAGAATTGGTGATGAGAGAAATTTGGAGAAGTTTGAGTAAATTTGTTGGGGGGAAGAGGTTTATTGCCACTTGCCAGCACCCATAATGCCTATCAATCTTACACGTGGCACTCTCTCTTATCTTTTTTTCCTAAGCTACTTTCCGTTAGAATTAACATTCAAAATAAATTTAGAAAATTATTTAGAAAATTTCTTAAAGATAATATATTTTATGGTTTGACAATTAATTTATTTATCAGATAAATCCCACCATTTAGAAGATAGTATAAAATATGATAAAAACATTAAATAACAAAATATTTAGAATTTGTTGGCAATACGTAAATATAATTTTAGAGGTAATATGTAAAATTTGATACACACATCTTAATATTTTTTTCTCTGATGACACAAATTCCAACCTGAAAACAACTGGTTTCATGATAGTTCTTTAATCAAGTCCAAGGGAGTGGAAGTCATGTCTCTTTTGTTCAGCTTGGTGACCCATTCACTACCGTATTTTTACTAATCACTACAGTTAAACCTATTTCATTATCTGTAACATTGGATATGTGCACTACTCTTGCTGCCACAAAATTACAACTATCACTGAGGAGTTGCTTATACTTCACACGCTTTACCGACACCCTAACAATGTACAAATATTTACAGTATGGGGTGGTTTGTTCTACTTGTGGGCATGGTTCGCCGTCGTGGGAACGGTTCCCGGAACGAATATCATCGTTCCAGTTCCAATAACATTTCACGGAATGGTCACGGTTTGGATTTTTTAAAATAATATTAAAATATTAAAAAAATTGAATGTTTTGACAAAAAAATGTTTCATCTTCTATAATTCATAAATGATATTTAAAAAGGTAGACATATACCTTTTGGATATAATTAATAAGCCCTTGATCATGAATTTTCTTGCCATCTCGGTCCGTCACATTAAACACTGCAACAAGCATCATCAAAATTGACATAAGAAGCGGATATGCTGTTTTTGAGTGAAGGGCTTCACTTTAATGCCAGATTCAAGAAAATAATTCAATTGTGTTTTTGGTTGACACTCAGTACTAATTCTCAATTCTTAATAGACCCACATCAATTCAAAAATAATCAAACTCAAAAATTTATTTTGGCTGACGATGAAAACAATACAGATGAAAAGATAAACCTTGGCAGTAATTCCATCGACTTTTCCCCGCGCGGCCTTTGCAGGTTCTCAGACCGTATGAACTTCGAAATCCTTCTTCTATTTAGGCTTTATATTTCTTCAAAACTATCAAAAAATTGTTGTGAATGAACTGAGAAGAATGTGAGAATATAAAAGAATCGGTGATGAGAGAAATTTGGAGAAGTTTGAGTAAATTTGTTGGGGAAAAGAGGTTTATTGCCACTTGCCAGCACCCATAATGCCTATCAATCTTACACGTGGCACTCTCTCTTATCTTTTTTTCCTAAGCTACTTTCCGTTAGAATTAACATTCAAAATAAATTTAGAAAATTATTTAGAAAATTTCTTAAAGATAATATATTTTATGGTTTGACAATTAATTTATTTATCAAATAAATCCCACCATTTAGAAGATAGTATAAAATATGATAAAAACATTAAATAACAAAATATTTAGAATTTGTTGGCAATACGTAAATATAATTTTAAAGGTAATATGTAAAATTTGATACACACATCTTAATATTTTTTTCTCTGATGACACAAATTCCAACCTGAAAACAACTGGTTTCATGATAGTTCTTTAATCAAGTCCAAGGGAGTGGAAGTCATGTCTCTTTTGTTCAGCTTGGTGACCCATTCACTACCGTATTTTTACTAATCACTACAGTTAAACCTATTTCATTATCTGTAACATTGGTTATGTGCACTACTCTTGCTGCCACAAAATTACAACTATCACTGAGGAGTTGCTTATACTTCACACGCTTTACCGACACCCTAACAATGTACAAATATTTACAGTATGGGGTGGTTTGTTCTACTTGTGGGCATGGTTCGCCGTCGTGGGAACGGTTCCCGGAACGGATATCATCGTTCCAGTTCCAATAACATTTCACGGAATGGTTACGGTTTGGATTTTTTAAAATAATATTAAAATATTAAAAAAATTGAATTTTTTGACAAAAAAATGTTTCATCTTCTTTAATTCATAAATGATATTTAAAAAGGTAGACATATACCTTTTGGATATAATTAATAAGCCCTTGATCATGAATTTTCTTGCCATCTCGGTCCGTCACATTAAACACTGCAACAAGCATCATCAAAATTGACACAAGAAGCGGATAGGCTGTTTTTGAGTGAAGGGCTTCACTTTAATGCCAGATTCAAGAAAATAATTCAATTGTGTTTTTGGTTGACACTCAGTACTAATTCTCAATTCTTAATAGACCCACATCAATTCAAAAATAGTCAAACTGAAAAAAATTATTTTGGCTGACGATGAAAACAATACAGATGAAAAGATAAACCTTGGCAGTAATTCCATCTCTTTTCCCCGCGCGGCCTTTGCAGGTTCTCAGACCGTCTGAACTTCGAAATCCTTCTTCTATTTAGGCTTTATATTTCTTCAAAACTATCAAAAATTTGTTGTGAATGAACTGAGAAGAATGTGAGAATATAAAAGAATCGATGATGAGAGAAATTTGGAGAAGTTTGAGTAAATTTGTTGGGGGAAAGAGGTTTATTGCCACTTGCCAGCACCCATAATGCCTATCAATCTTACACGTGGCACTCTCTCTTATCTTTTTTTCCTAAGCTACTTTCCGTTAGAATTAACATTCAAAATAAATTTAGAAAATTATTTAGAAAATTTCTTAAAGATAATATATTTTATGGTTTGACAATTAATTTATTTATCAGATAAATCCCACCATTTAGAAGATAGTATAAAATATGATAAAAACATTAAATAACAAAATATTTAGAATTTGTTGGCAATACGTAAATATAATTTTAGAGGTAATATGTAAAATTTGATACACACATCTTAATATTTTTTTCTCTGATGACACAAATTCCAACCTGAAAACAACTGGTTTCATGATAGTTCTTTAATCAAGTCCAAGGGAGTGGAAGTCATGTCTCTTTTGTTCAGCTTGGTGACCCATTCACTACCGTATTTTTACTAATCACTACAGTTAAACCTATTTCATTATCTGTAACATTGGATATGTGCACTACTCTTGCTGCCACAAAATTACAACTATCACTGAGGAGTTGCTTATACTTCACACGCTTTACCGACACCCTAACAATGTACAAATATTTACGGTATGGGGTGGTTTGTTCTACTTGTGGGCATGGTTCACCGTCGTGGGAACGGTTCCCAGAACGGAGATCATCGTTCCAGTTCCAATAACATTTCACAAAATTGTCACGGTTTGGATTTTTTAAAATAATATTAAAATATTAAGAAAGATTGAATTTTTGACAAAAAAATGTTTCATCTTCTTTAATTCATAAATGATATTTAAAAAGATAGTTATTAAGAAAATAACAATTTAATTTTTTTTCTAAATCTTATGTACACTTTTTTAAAACATATCATCAATAACATATTAAAATTTTAACAATCATATCAAAATTAGTTTACCTTCAAATTATAATATTAATAAAAATAAAATTAACAAACTAAATGAAATATTTTCATTAATTTCTAATTAGTTAAATTTTCAACTAATTTGTAAATTTAATAATCTTATATAAACTTTATTAAAACATAAATTTATCATCAATATCTCAACATGTTTTTATCATCTTATTTACAAAAAATAATTATTTCACAAATTATTTAAATATTCTTATAAATTTATTATTTTAAAAAATAATATAAATTACTGTGTTAATTAAATTTTATTCAACAAAATACTTTTTAAAAAAAATAAAATGTGAGTAAAAAAAAAAAATATAAGAAAAATGTACAGGTCAGTATGCACGTTTCTTCAAGTGGTTTGGTAACAATTTTTGTAACATTTTTTTGAACTTTTTTATTAATTTATATTTTCTTTTTAAAATTAGCCCATTTCTCTCCTTGATACACACATACTTCTATCATTCTTCTTCGATATAGTTACACACACTCAAAATTTTTTTAAAGATCGGCCGTTCCAACGTTAAACCGCCGTTCCATACCGATCTATCGGTGATTTTTGGTTGTAGAAAGCCGTTATAGTGCAAACCATGCTTGTGGGTGCATCAATAGGAAAGTAGATTTTTGTTTACAGTATCCTTACTCTTTTTTGGTTTACTATCAAGGCATCATCAATATGACACTGTCAAGAGCAGGACCTGATCAAGAAATTCGAAAATGTTCCAGCTTTGAAGACGTTAACCCAAAAGAAGCTAATAATTTTCGCCTCCTCTGGTTTTGAGGATGAATCTGCGTTCCGTTTGACTTGCAAAATCCCAGGTTCAATCTGACTGCGAATTATGTCAACTATTTTAAGATCAGCCGGGTTGTCTGCGACATATGTTACGCAGAAAGTGTCCCTCAGTTTCCCACTCTTGGTTGAGATTTCTGCTCTCTTGATGCTCAAACCATTTTCCCTAAATATTCTTGTAGTATTAAGTAAGATAAAAGACCAAGTCTACCCTCAGCACATAGATCAAGCTCCAGGGCCTACAAACAAGGATAACTAATGTAAAAAATCAAATAAAATATGGCGTATCTCATATACATTTTATGTAGTGAACACCTCAGACCCTCGCCTTTCCATGGCTGCTTGCAAACACTGCCTGACACGTTCTCTCTCAGGTTCTGAGATTATAGGAACCTCATCAACATGCCTGATACAGTATTCCTATATTGTCAAACAAACAAGATTTATTCATGTTGCCATCTTATAAATTTATTTCTAAGCAAACCAATTCTAGAGTCAATCATAAATTTGTGTACCTGATATGATTTCATTCTCCCTCTGCGAACCATGGTTGAATATTTATGTGTGTTGGTATATGGATCGGTGCTCACACCCGATCCATGCAAGAATTCCCCTCGTCGATGCAGCATTTAAATCATTGTTTCCTTTAAGGACATTGCAAAGTAGCCCCTTTATCATTGCAAGGTGTTTTCGGTCTTCAATGACATGACCTGTGTTACCATCATTGACATGAACTACAGCTGCAGCTCTTGCATTATTGTCCAAATCTCAGCATTTATCACATTGTAGCTTAGATCAGTTAGTACGGCACATAATTCAGACAATAAACCAAGCCTATCTGTACTGTTAATTGAATGCAGGTGTGCTCTTCTGAAGTCACTAATCCGACCATGCCTTTGAAAGAAGGTACCAAGTAATTATCAGTTTCGAGTCTATGCAATTCATTGGATTGAAAGGACATTTAAATTCTTTTTAATATACCAAACTGTGGTCGTATTAAACAACTATGTCACAATCCAATAAACCCACCAAGAAGTCTAAAGATGAAAAACACTGAACCCAATTGAAAAATGGTGTTCTAGATTGCTTCAAATAAGAACAAACCAAAGGTAGACATATACCTTTTGGATATAATTAATAAGCCTTGATCATGAATTTTCTTGCCATCTCGGTCCGTCACATTAAACACTGCAACAAGCATCATCAAAATTGACATAAGAAGCGGATAGGCTGTTTTTGAGTGAAGGACTTCACTTTAATGCCAGATTCAAGAAAATAATTCAATTGTGTTTTTGGTTGACACTTAGTCTTTGATTGAAGATTGTGAGGCGATTTGAGTAATACACCCCCTAATTATCTTATTCTTGTTTCAACCAAGATGAGATAATGTTGATCTGTGCAAGATGAATACCACCTACAATATTTATGATTACAATCTTTTCCATCTTAATGTCTAGACATTTGCACAAGCATGATATATGCAACAGTGGTGAAAAAAACATAAATAAGTTCCTTTGAAATTCAAGATTAATGATATGCAATGATACTGATGAATTAGTCATCTATTCCTAAGGAGAGAAATCATGAGTTGGAGCACCTCTCGGTTTCTATTAACTACCTCAAAGTGATTCAAACATAAATTAATGTAATTTGCAGGATCTCAAACGTGGCAAAGCAATATGATTTTAGTCTATAAGATAATTTATTGAACTACCTAATGTTCACTAAACCATCCATACTTAATCATCCATACGATCACGTCAGCTCAATGGTAAAGAGGTAAAGACTCTAGCATAGTTTCCATTATTGGAAATGAATTAAACTTTCGATCGATCGAGCATTTGGCTCGATCGAGATGGTTAGAATTTTTTTTTAGTTTGCTACAGGAGCTCGATCGATCGAGCTCCTAGCTCTATTGTGTGAAATGGTATGTTTATTGACGTTCGGGTGCAATTTTTCACGACATAATGCCTCCAAAAGGTGTCCATTTGGACTTGTTTTTGGGTTTACTATATCATACCAAAAAACAAATTGTGAGCAATTAGTTTGTTCATCAAATTTCTTCTTGTTGAGTGCTTTGAACCTCTGTGGTTTGAGTACTTATGATTTGGAGTGCTCCTATCACAAGTCATAGTCGTTGGACAGAGATTTTAAATCTCGCCTCGACATAAATTGTGAAGTCTTTATTATTTTGTTACTACAATCCTGAGATACACTTTTGAGAGAAAAATATTTTACAACATCCATATCCATAATGTTAACGTAATGGCATTGCAACAAGGTGTCTGCAACTTTATATGATTAAAGTTAGAAACAAAAACTTCGGATTTCATTTTTTAAAATATCATCCAGAAATTTGAAAATTAAACTTCATCATTCTTTGCATACTTTATATGAATAGCACACAAGTACCTTAAATCAATTTAAGAACACATAATTGCCATTCATGTACAACAAACAACACATAAACAACGATTATACACAGAATGAGAGAGGAAGTGATAATACTCCACACACCTCAACAATTCATTCATCAACAGGCCCAATACATCTCAACTCCACAAAGGCAAAAATAGATGGCACATGGAATTTAAAGGGACACAGGCCAAAACTCAACTACTAAATCCTTCATCAAGAGAAAATTCCATTCCAGTTCTTTCAAAACACGCCCAATCCCCATCTATGGTACATGCCAACCTTTTTACGGTTTAAAGTAGAAATTAACAGCCACAATTGTAGGAAACTTTTTATGTTCTGCGCTTACGTTCGTAAATCATAATGAACGCAGCACAGTTACAAATTCATGTCTCCATATATAGAAAAAGACTGGACACACAAAAAAATCATTTTTAGTTGAAAAATTCATCAAACCTTTAGGCCATTGAGCTATGATATTCTCTTTTAAGGTAGCGACACTCGTGGCCACATCAAAATTTTTTGGACCAATATCTGATTCATCATTCAACCTAAACAGGAGAAAGAAGATAGACCCAATCTTGTTTGTAAAGAAAGTAAATAGGAGAAAGAAGACGGTGGAATTCGATCAGTTCACGCACTCAGACGGATGCTAAATGGACCAAATTTTGGTCAAATCAGAGATTCAAATTTCAGTGGCATTTTTGTTGTTAAGCAGAAAATTAATAACGATCTCGTCAAAATTACGGGTGAAAATTCAAAATTACTATGTGCGTAATTTGGAGGCAGACAAAATTGATCGATGTTGGCTCTTATATATATGTTAAATAAAAAATAAGAAAATCGTGCTAACTGGGCTACTTCCAATCCAAATATGCTTCACTAAAATATGACTCGAAGACCGGCCCACCGCCGCTCATGTCATTAAACTAACTACAAGTTTGGGAAAAGAAAACTGATATAGTTTTACTTATAATTAATCTAACAATAAACTATTTCATTATTTTCACAAAATATTTACAACCTAGAATATTGAACTTGCATTAAAATAAGCACCTGGAATCTGAAATATTCTTGGTTATCTCATAGAATAGTATCTCATGGGGTAGATTCAACGCTCAAAACTTCTTCCAACCAAGAAAATGATATATTCAAGACATATACTCGAACAATTGGACAAACCCAACACCGTACGTCGATTATTATGGATGAAAACTCGTAGGGAAAAAAATTTGGATGTGGTATATTCTCAATATTGGATATTCAATATTGAATATGAATATACCCCATAGATGGTTGAATCTACCTGTAGATACCACTACTCCAAGGGTACTAAAGAAGAACAAATCCTGGAATCTGGGGTACAAAGTATCGATTTGGGAATTTGTTGGTTCGAAAAGCGAAAACCATGTAACTCTAGGGATGAGAGTGCATTTAAGCGAATCTCGCTCTATTCCTTTTACTTTCTCCTTTTCCTTTTCCTTTTCTTATTCTACTCTTTTTAACTTGTCTTTATTCAATTTTCTCTAGAAAAAACCCTTCTCAAGGATTTTTTCTTTCCCAATTTCCCCTTCTCCGTTGGGATTTTGAACTTTTCCCCCGTTTCATGAGAGTGATTCCGCGGCGGAGGTAGTAGTTGTTTAGATCATAAGCCATGCTCTCGTTGCAGAGCGATCCACGGCAGTACAACCTGAGTCTGCAACAGGCACAACGGCAGCAGCAACAACAGCAGGTGGTGTCTCGGGCTCCTTACAATGTCTCCGCCGATCATCACAGAGACGATTCATCTCTTTCTTTTCCATCCGGGATTAACATCAAGCCGGAGCTTTCGAGCGAAGGTTCGATCTTATTCTGTTTGTGATTTTGGTATTAATTTTTGCTGGAGACAAATTTATCTGGTACTATTTTTTGTATTCTATTCGATAAGAATCAGGGTTTGAGTGTTCGAGGAGTTAGTTTTATTTTTATTCTGCAATTATGAATTTCATCGAGAAATTAAAAGTTTCTCGTCCTCAAATTTTTATTAGCTGAGTTCATGGAAAGCATGAAACTTGCAAAATCTATGTGCTGTTTTGTTGTATAACCTAATATTTGGTGTTGAATGATAGGTATTGATAACCATTGGTTTAATTGTTTTCACGAGAAACAAATTTATTGACTTTAGGCATTTTATACCAGTAGCTTTGTTAATACGTAGAGCTATTCAAATCGTAAAATTGAAGCAGCACTTAAAGTGTTATCTTTTTTCCTTTTTTTTATGATTCTGCTGATCACAACCCAATATATGGTGTATCCTATCTCAAATTGTTCAATGTTACAATTACTGTCTCTACGAATTATTTTTGAGTGGGAGGAATTTTGTTGTTATATCTTTGTTTCTGGTTATCTGTCGTTGAATTTGGACTCTTCGCACTTTCAGTTTTTCTTACAGATGTTCTACGCTTATACTGAACGAAAAATGTGGGTTAGGGCTCTCAATCCTGAAATGCGTAATGTCATCATGGATCTTTGAGTGTAGAAATATCTTAGCATGCCTAGTATCTCCTAAATATCAATTATGGATTTTAATGTAACATCAAAGCTAATATATGCATCATATTCCTAGGAATCGCATCAATATTTCATTAGCTTATAGTGAGTTCATTGCAGTTGATGAACTAAAGCTTCCAATACATGGATGCCTAAATCATTGTCCCAAGACTCCCCAACTCCCATTTTGTTTAGAAATGTGGATTTACAGCTGTATGCTATTTCAACATTCTCAATAGATAAGTATTTGCTGTATTAGAACAGAAGTTTAATAGATATATTCAAACTTTAGTGTATGATTTCCATCACAATTTAAGTAACTTTTTACCGCAATGAACTTTTCCAATTGCATGATATGACCTCAATTTTGCAGTTGACATTCTCTCTCAAAATATACCTTCAAAGTTTTAAAATTTTATTTTCTGAGTGGATTGCTGTTGTAGTTTAACTAATGTTAAACAATTGAAACAAATTTTTTTTCAAGCATCACAAATAAAAATGCCCTTTCATGTTTAATTTTTATTCACCAACTCCTATCACTTTATTTAGCTGCTGTGAAAAGGATACTTTATGTGAAAGCATTGTTTCATCTCTTTTTTATTACATTCTGGAACTGACTAATAACGAAGCACGCACAAATGTTATTTCTAACATGCATGCTTAGAACTTAGTTGGACTCCATGTGTTCTAATTAATCTCCATAACATTATGTTTTTCGGATTTACTCTTCAAATGTGAGCATGATGTTTGAAGATTTATATTTAATTGGTTCAAAGGAATTAAATATGAATATGACAGGTTTTGGAATTTTCTTTCAATATTTTTGGAGGTTCCCATAATAACTTGAAGGTGAATCTAGGATATATCAGTAAATGTTCAAGCCATGAAATCAATGGTTTCCTTAAATATGAACTGCAATGAGGATGTGGAGCATTTAATTGATAGTTTCAATGATAGAAGCCAATCACAAGGACATTGGAGTAATAAACTGAAAAAAAAATATTGAGGATTTGCTCATGTCAAATTTACTTGCTTCATAAATTTATATGTGAGTCTGCAGTACAAATATGTTTATGAAGGCTTATTGAGTTTATTATCTTATTTCTTGCAATTCAGTTGACGTGGACATGCTCTTGAACCTTGCTCATCAGAATTACAAAGCTGGAAATTATAAGCAGGCATTAGAACATAGCAAGGCTGTGTATGATAGAAATCCACGACGCACGGATAACCTTCTTCTGTTGGGTGCTGTCTATTATCAGGTTACTGGTTCGAAACATGTTTTTATATCACATATATTATTCTTGGGTAACTAAAGATAAACTATTTCTTTCAACAATATATCATCTCAAGCTGGAATACTGTTTGTTTTATAGTTGCATGACTTTGATTTGTGCATCGCAAAGAATGAAGAAGCTCTTAGAATTGATCCACACTTTGCCGAGTGCTATGGGAATATGGCAAATGCTTGGAAAGTATGTTTTTGTGATGGTTTTTTTCTGACACGAGACTCTTACTGGTTTGATGGTGAAGTTTCTGACGTGTTATTTATATTTTTCTGGCAGGAGAAAGGCAATATTGACGTTGCTATTCGCTATTACTTGATTGGTATTGAGGTCTGTCTGTTGCTTTAATATTTACTATGCAAGTACTACCATGCGCTCTAGTTGGTGACACTGTAATTGGATCAGCCGACATTTACTTTTCCTATGCCTTTAGAAATTGGAGAGCAATTATAGGATGATGATTGCCTGAGTTTTATGATTTATTCTTGTTATTATACTTGGAAAACTTTTGAAGTTTTGTGAATCCTACTACACTTGGAAGTAAAAGTTTTATACTTACCCCTGGAATACCAACTCTCCAAATAACTGAAATCTTATCCATTTCCCCTTCATTAAGCATGTTTCTGGGAGGAAACTATACCCGTGATGGTAAATATGCTCTGAAGGTTCATGCTGTGATGAAAAATCAAAACCTCAATTGGTCATTTGTTTAGACTGTGAAAATGAGAACGCAAGTAATGTCATGACCCTGAGTTCTCTTTGTTTTGTTCAGTAACTTGGAGTAACTGTACAGTTCATAATGTAATATGAAACATTTTATGTTGTAAATTTTATATGCAGCTTCGGCCCAATTTTGCTGATGCATGGTCTAACTTAGCCAGTGCTTACATGAGAAAAGGAAGGTTGAATGAGGCAGCCCAATGTTGTCGTCAATCTCTTGCTCTGAATCCTCTCTTGGTAAATTTCTATTTTTGAATTCTATTCAGTATCAATATAAACTGTGATGTAGTTTCACATCTGTGTCAACTTACAATTTGTTGTAGGTCGATGCTCATAGTAACCTTGGGAATCTGATGAAAGCTCAAGGGTTAGCGCAGGAGGTAATACAATGGATGTCCAATCTCTAGCTTGGCACCGTTTTCCATTTGCTCAATAATTACTTGCTTGGGGGATTTATGTATTTATTGTGAACAATAATTACATCATATCATGATCTGCTGGTAGTGTAAAATGATACTTCAATGTGTCTTAAGGTGGACAAAACGACTTCTTCATAGTTTGGTTTAGTTTGGTTTTTGAAGGACCGTCTTAATCACCTCGGGGAAGTATTTTTGTAGGATGATTGACTAACGCCAGTTCTATGAGATTTCTAAGTTCTTCGCTCTTTGTTATGACTTTGGCATTGGTCTATTTGAAGCGTGTTGGAATATGATTGTTCAAACCTGTTATTTGAAACATGTTTATCATCTTCTCGGTGAAATTTCTCACTTTTTTTTGCAATTTTCAATCACCAAATTCTTTTTCCAACAGAATCACAAACCTCATTAATTATTTCCTTTACCGAAGGTTTAAATCGGCCTTTTCTTTCCAGGCCTCTAAGTGTTATATGGAAGCACTCCGCATACAGCCAACTTTTGCTATTGCATGGTCTAATCTTGCTGGTCTTTGCATGGAGGCAGGTGATCTTAACAGGGCCCTACACTACTACAAGGTATGTGATGATTTTTTGCTTTCGTTTAAAAATTTAAAAGGTCTCTGTGGATCGGATGTTGAATAATTTTCGTATGCTTTGATGTTTTGTTTGAATTGACACTTTATGATATTGTGCATAGCGCTGATTAGATATTGTTCTATCTGCAGGAAGCTGTCAAGTTGAAGCCTGACTTCTCAGATGCCTACTTGAATTTGGGAAATGTTTACAAGGTAAACTCTTACACATCTTGGTTGTAAGGTTGCACGGGCAAGAATCGTGGAAAGACCAGTCTTCTTTACATTTTCCAGGCCCTGAGAATGCCTCAAGAGTCTATTGTATGTTATCAACGAGCCCTGCAGTCACGGCCAGACAGTGCAATGGCTTTTGGTGAGTTTTTTTAATGCCTTGATAGTGTCAGTTTGTTTTTGGCTAGTCACCATGTGGTTCACTCTTTTGAAAGCTATAGTTCTGAAATACTGATTGTGATATTTGAAAGCTGTAGTTCTGAAATACTGATTATGATATCGGTTTATATCTAATGTTTGGCTATAATTTCTAACCATTCCTAACCGTATGATTATAGGTTGACAGCAGTTGTTTTTCCGAAGGCAATTATTTACCTTGTCGTCGATCCCCGTGACAGCTTAGGACAACACTCAACGTGTTATCATGAAACTAAAACAAAATTGGAGCCCTACGGTTCAGAAATGTAATTTTGGGGCTGAAATATATCTGGGAACTGTGCTTTAGGTGTTAAATTGCTTAAAGGGTGGGGGTGGGGGTGGTGGGGGGTTGTTAGTTGGAATGACTTGGCAACAATCAAGTTACTTAGGTTTTTTGTTATGAAGGTTACTATATGTTAGAATAATAGAACCTAAGGTGTTACATTAATTTATCACTCAAGTTTCTGAAACGTATCTCTTTTAGATGTGGCAAATTAAATATATATATTTTTTCTTTCAGAGATATCCTACTAGTATTTTTCTAAATAGAAAGTTTGGATAAATCAACGAGGGTCGTGTTTCATGTCCGGTAATATTTTTGAGGTTATTTTGGAGATAAAAAAGTAAATAGATTGGAAAATACTGCCATAAGTTAATATCTAGATATCATCTTGTTGTAATATGACTTTCTGTTTGTTCGACTTATCTAAGATAATGTGACTAAGACTGTTCCTTAGAATTGAATACTTCATGTTATTGCCAAAAGTTGTTCGGAGTTTTTTATAGTAATGTATGCAACCCAACCATTGCAGGCAACTTGGCAAGTGTGTACTATGAGGAAAGCAACCTTGATATGGCAATACTCAACTACAAAAGAGCTATTGCTTGTGATTCTGGATTTCTGGAGGCATACAATAACTTGGTTGTTATTACATTTATTAATAGTGCTTGGTTAGCATTTTGTATGTGTGTTTGCGTTTAGGTTAAGTTCTGTTTTTTATGTTCTTCAACTGCTAGGGCAATGCATTGAAAGATTCCGGAAGAGTGGAGGACGCAATTCACTGTTTCCGCGTAAATAATCTTTCACCATGATTGAAGTGCTTATGCTATTTTTTTTTGGCTGCTTTTTTATTCAAATTCTGTTTGTTTATGAAGCAATGTCTATCCCTGCAACCCAGTCATCCTCAAGCTCTCACCAATCTTGGAAATATTTATATGGAGTGGTATGTTTCGTATCAATGTCCTCCACTTGTGTGTATGGTTCTGGTTTCAGATTGCTTCCACCTGAATTATACTTTTTATCTCTCTGGTATTTATGGATTCCATCTGTTATCTCTTTCAAGGAATATGATGAGCGCTGCAGCTCAATGCTACAAGGCAACGTTGTCTGTCACAACAGGACTTTCCGCCCCTTTCAATAATTTAGCTATAATATACAAACAACAGGTGCAATGCTGGTTCTCTTCTTGCAAAAAAAAAAAAAAAATCTAAAGAGCTTAAATTAATTTTATGAAAAAGGAAGGTGCATTGTTTTCATCTCTGGAAATGGTAATGTCGTGCCAATCAAAGTTACGTAAGGGTGACCTACGTCACAATTTTTACAATATGCATGCAATGAGAAGTTCCTACCGACTCAACTCTGCCTATTATAATATATAAATACCATTTCAGAGAGCATATACTTTAGGCACCAGAAACAACTTGGCTGGCCAAAGTTCAAATATCTTTCACAATTTCCCCATTACCTAAACTAATTACCTTGGTTAAATCCATTCGTTCTTTCTATGCGGTAGCACTGTCTGAAAGGATTGGTCTGAATACTTTTTCAAGTCCTAACACGTCGCTCGCGTGTTAATGAGATATAAACAGAAATTTATGCATAATGTACTTTCTTCAATTACAGGGTAATCATGCAGATGCGATATCTTGCTACAACGAGGTCTTAAGGATAGATCCATTGGCTGCAGATGGCCTGGTTAATCGAGGCAACACTTACAAAGAATTTGGAAGAGTTAATGAGGCAATCCAAGACTATCTCCGTGCTATTGCTATCCGACCAATGATGTCTGAGGCTCACGCGAATTTGGCTTCCGCTTACAAAGATAGGTACATTTTCATTCTTCTCTTGAAAATGTCAGTCCTTAATGTCGTGGACTAATAAATCACATGTGAATCAAAAGTGCTTTGCCCACCTAGTTTTATCATCCCGTGTTTGAATTCTGAGTTTAGTGATGTGTGGAAGGAAAAACAAACCTAGATTTTCTTTCATTTTACCTTATACAAAATGAATTTCATGAAAATGTAAATATACATAATCATTTATCTCATAATTTGTACTTACTTTTTCTTTGTATTTTCCTATCAAACTGCACCAAAGTTAGCATTTCCATGTAGTGTTCTTTGAAATTCAAAATCCAATCATTGCTTTGGGACATTATAGACCTGTTTATGGTGATTAGCACAAACATATGACTTGTCTACCTTGTCGACTACTTGCAGTGGTCATGTGGAAGCAGCTATTAAAAGCTATAAGCAAGCATTAATGTTGCGGCCAGATTTCCCGGAGGCAACATGTAACCTTCTTCACACATTGCAGGTACTATGCAATTCAATAACCAAAGCTTGGATTTATCTTGACAATTGAGTTGAGATTTGAATGTGGTAATTAAGAACTATTTACATCACTTAATATCCAAATGCTTATTTCCCATAATTGATATTCTTGTGGTTTTTCTAGTTGTAGTAACAACTTCTTACCACATTTCAGTCCCACACTCGTTTCTTTCTCATTTGGATGTATTCTCTTATCTGGAGATTTTCACTTCATTGTATATCTATTTTAAATTGATAATCGTTGTTTGGGTTTAACAAGTTGAGAATTTCGTAGACTCTCGTCTCGTGCTTTGTTGGGCCATTAAGACTCTTCCTAATTCCTTTTACGAAAATAACACGATTGATTAAACCTGGTGGGTTAGTTGTTGGAGGGGAAGTGGAGACCATTGTCTTCAGGCATCAAACAGTCTTCTTCTGCCTACCCCTAAGATGATGATGTGTGACTTTTTTATGGGCAAAAGAAGGAGTGTTACGTTGGTGCATCAATTTTTGGTATGTATTGTGAGTGCTGGGTATAGCACTGCACATGTAAAAAACCACGTGCATGCATTTTGGTATGTAGTGTGAGTTTTAATCATAGCACTGGACAGGTATATCCATTTCTTAAGAACCTTGTCTATAGCTCCTTTATGTATTAAGAATCGAGCTTAAACAAAAATACCTGTGCTCAGTAACAATCTTCTTGGCTTGCATCTTCTTTTATTCCAAGTGCTTTTCGTCACTGGTCAATCTAGGTTGTAAGGCTTCCTGTTGTGTACACAATTAACACCTTAGGAAAGATAATCTGCAACTTGTAGTTGTTGTTGACTTCCTTAAAAGGAAATTTCCTGTGTTTATTTTCTGTGGCCTGTGATCGTGGAACTCTTCCTGTTTGTGTTGAAGGAATGTCATGGGGGAATTGGATTCAGTTGTTCTTCTTGGAGATTTGGTCATTCCTATTCACTTGAGGTGGATTGAGCTGTCATTTAGCGAAGTTTAATTAGATCATTGCGTTTATTTGGTTCATATCAGTGTTAATATGGACCGATAATTATCAGTCTTGAATTCATATGAATTTAGTCTAACTTCTAAGTTCTTTATTGATTAACTGGGTTATTATTTCTTTTATATGATTATCTGGTTCAATGGTATGTACCTCAGTGCGTCTGTGACTGGGATGATCGGGAGAAGATGTTTACTGAAATTGAAGGGATACTCAGGAGACAGATCAAGGTTTGCCAAAAGTCCTTTTTGCAAATTCTATATTCTCATCTCCTCCTGCTATCAGAAAATTTTATTAGTCCCCTAATTTTGTCAGTTAGCTTCCGCACGACAATTTTTTATTGTAAAAATGATTAGCATTTGACTTTCCCTTCTTATTTAGTTGTCAGTCATCCCAAGTGTGCAGCCTTTCCATGCAATTGCATATCCCCTTGACCCCATACTTGCGTTGGAGATCAGGTGAGATATTTTGTTGTTCTTTCGTTTTTTTGTTTCACGTTTGCAAATGAAATTTTCTAATTAAGAGCTTTTCTATGTGCAGTCGAAAATATGCTGCACATTCTTCGATAGTAGCATCCCGCTATTCACTTCCTCCTTTTAATCATCCTCCTCAATTGCCTGTAAGAATTGGGGGCAGGACCGGCCGGCTAAGGATCGGGTTCGTTGAAAGAAATTTCCCGCATTTTCCTTCTGGATCTCCTCTCTGTTGGGATGAAAGTACTTTTTTTCAACTTATGTTTGCTCTTGCAGATATGTAAGCAGTGACTTTGGTAACCACCCATTGTCCCATCTTATGGGTTCGGTTTTTGGCATGCATAATAGAGAAAATGTTGAGGTAAGCTTGATCTGTGCGTAACTTGGTTGAAGGTTGAACATTTTTATATTTCTACATGTTTTTTTATGGTTTCCCTTACAGGTATTCTGCTATGCATTGAGTCCTAATGATGGCACTGAATGGAGGCTCCGTATCCAATCTGAAGCAGAGCATTTTATCGACGTGTCTTCAATGTCATCTGATATGATAGCAAGGATGATCAATGAACATCAGATACAAGTGCTCATCAATCTAAATGGGTACACCAAGGTATCAAATTGCCATAATTACTTCACATTTTTCTGGTCGGTTATCGAATCTTTTGTCTCTACATTATTAAGCTCTCCTGGGATTATAAATGACTTTGATTCTGTATGCTATGCAGGGTGCAAGAAATGAAATATTTGCTATGTTGCCAGCTCCTATCCAGGTTTCTTATATGGGGTTTCCTGGGACCACTGGAGCGACCTACATACATTATTTGGTTACTGATGAGGTATGGGTTTTTTTCCCCTTATGATTTTACCATGTGTGCGGCTTTTTCGTCTTGTTGAATCGTTTCTCCTTGTTTCATGGCAGTTTGTTTCTCCAATGTGTTACTCACATATATACTCCGAAAAAATTGTTCACCTTCCTCATTGCTATTTTGTGAATGACTATAAACAGGTAAACACCAAGAACTCTCTCTCTCTCTCACACAAACACACACGAACACTCACTCACTCTCACACACACACAACTTTTCAATATTGATCAGTGCTATTTTTACCCAATCTATTATGTATTTAAGAAAAACCGTGATGTACTGGATCCAAACTGCCAACCCAAGCGATCAGACTACGGACTTCCCGAGGACAAATTTATATTCGCTTGTTTTAATCAACTTTACAAGATGGACCCTGAAATACTTGCGACTTGGTAACATGGTTTTTCTTTCATTTTTTGCGAGTATTATATTTAGCAAATCAGAAATATATGCATGTAGTTTACTTGCGCAGGTGCAATATTCTTAAGCGTGTCCCAAATAGTGCACTTTGGCTTCTTAGATTTCCAGCTGCAGGGGAGATGAGGCTTCGTGCGCGTATGTTACAGATTTATGTTTCAGTTACAAGTGAAAATATTATTTCATAAACAATACCTGATAATGTGTTACTCTATGTCCCAGATGCTACTTCACTAGGTGTGCAACCAGACCAAATTATTTTCACAGATGTTGCGATGAAACAGGAACACATTAGACGCAGTTCATTAGCAGACCTATTTCTTGATACGTGAGCATTCACTTTAGATATAGCAGAAATCGCTCGAAACATTTCATTATTTTATTGAATTCTCAATAGTTATTGTTTTTTCTGTTGGATAGGCCTCTTTGCAACGCACATACAACAGGCACAGATGTTCTTTGGGCTGGTCTACCTATGATCACTCTTCCTCTCGAGAAAATGGCGACTAGAGTTGCTGGTTCACTCTGTTTGGCAACAGGAGTTGGAGAAGAAATGATTGCTCATAGGTAGGTTTTTCAACCTGTAATAATCTAGTATAGTAGTATCAATTTTTATGTGTTCTTTAGCCTTTGCTGTGGCATGAATTTATGTTGTATTCTCTTCACATTTCCCTAATATGTGGATGTTGGGTTCTGTGTGCCTGTTCTCTCGTGAACCGGTTTCTAAGTAGGGAATCCCACCGTTTCAGATAACCTCACCAAGCGCTCCTCCCCACCAACTCATGCATGTGGTATGCCTACGCACCATGGTTTGGCCCTGCCTCAAGCATGCCAAAATGAGTGTCACCTTGGGTCACCAATGCAGGCCTGGCGCTGTAACCATTTATATCTTATCAATCCTTAGAAAACAGATTGCTAAGAAAGAAAGAAAATCTCTCCTTAAGTTGGTCTAGAGACCCTTTCCCCGATAAGTATTGAGATTTGGCGTCACCTTGGGTCACCAATGCAGGCCTGGTATTTGCTTGTAGTTCAGTATCTCATCTTTGCCTTCGTTTTTGTCAGTATGAAAGAGTACGAAGAAAAAGCAGTGTCTTTGGCCATGAACCGTTCGAAGCTTCATGATCTTACCAGCAGACTCAAGGCTGCCCGTTTGAGTTGCCCTCTGTTCGATACTGCACGATGGGTCAGTCGTCCCATCTCAAAACTAAACTATCTATCCTTCATGCTAATATAATCCGTTACCACGTCATTAGTTCGTAATTTTGCCATCACTTTTCAGGTGAAGAATTTGGAGCGTGCCTATTTCAAGATGTGGAATTTGTACTGTTCTGGTCAACATCATCAACCCTTCAAAGTTACTGAGAATGAGTTAGAATTTCCACATGACCGGTAGATTATATAGAGAAAAAAATAAGATTTTTGTAGATAAAGAACGAAGAATGAAGGAGGTTAGTTCTGCTCCTATGGTATTTTATATACATAACATATAATTTCAATGTGTAATGGAAATTAATTCGACTTGCGGAAATATGATAAAGTGGTTTATCATTAATTTTGAGCGGCAGTTATTGTATTTTAGGTAGAGCTAGTACAGATAATATATTTTATGATTTCAAAATAATTCATAGCTATGTTTTTTTTTCCTTCTCTGGTGAGAGGTTGATGGCCAATAATATTATGCTATGGTTCAAGGACAAACACTTCCCATAGTTTAATGGGAGAAAAGATTGCTTGCTTTGAAGGATTTCCAGTGCAGTTAAGATTTGAAATATACATCCAAAATATAATTTACTCTCATGCACAAAAGTTTGTACGTTTGTAATTACCCGTTGGCGATATGAAGTATAATATGTATTCGACATAACAAAAAGTTAAGCACCCCTTTGATAATAGTAAGAATTAAAATATAATTAGTATTTCACATCACATTCTCAAGTAACTAAGAGTTACACAATACATTCGGTCTTATAAATATCAATTTTTTTCTGATTTGATCGAAAAATATAACAATTCAAATGATTGATTTTAACAAATTTTTTTTAAAAAACGACTATACTATAATAATTGAATGGGGAAAAAATAACCAAATGACAACTCTATCTTTTTTTTAAAAGAAAATAATTTTCATCTTATTATATAAACTGAAAAAATAACATTTGAAGTTGCGTACATAAATCGATTAAGATATATTTTTTTCTAATCGGTTCAGGCTAAACACAAGCATCAACAATATTTAAAAACAAAAAAAAATTTATTAAAACGAAAATTTTAAAAAAAAAATTGAAAAAAAAAAATGAATAGTTCTTTACTATTCATTACAATAGTACTACTCATAAGTGTTTGAGTGCGGTGCCAGGTACCAGCATGTTGGCCAAATTTTTCCTGATTCGATCGAAAAATATAACAATTCAAATGACCGATTTTAACAATTTTTTTTTTAAAAACGACTATGCTATAATAATTGAATGGGGAAAAAATAACCAAATGACAACTCTATCTTTTTTTAAAAAAAAATAATGTTCATCTTATTATATAAACTGAAAAAATAACATTTGAAGTTGCATACATAAATCAATTAAGATATATTTTTTCCTAATCGGTTCAGGTCAAACACAAGCATCAACAATATTTAAAAACAAAAAAAATTTTATTAAAACAAAAATTAAAAAAAAAATTGAAAAAAATAAATAAATAGTACTTTACTATTCATTACAATAGTACTAGTCATAAGTGTTTGACACTTATTATATAGTAATAATAATAATATAATAGTACTATTTATAAGTGTTTAGCACTTATTATATAGTAATAATATATATATTTGTATGTATCTTAATCTTTACTATTTTCCCAACACTAATCATTCCATAGCTTTTTTCACTTATAATTGCGGGTGCTATGTGGGGAAGGTGCAAAAGTGAGCATCTCCTTTGCATGAACCCACGGCCTAACCACCGCCTTGGCATAATAAATCCCGCTCGACGTTGAGATCTTCAAGTAATATTTGATCCCAGAAACCACCTGAGTCTGGGCCTCCACCACCTTCGAGAACTGCACGTACTCAATACCAGCCTGGCTGCGCTTTTCTTGGAGCTGAAGATTGTAATGTTGTACGCAGAATTTGCCTAGATCTTGAACCTCGCTGTTGCTTTCCACGTTATTCACTTCTGTCCGGCCACCCACTCTTGTTCCGACGGCGACGGATGAGGGGATCGAGAGCGGTGGCGCGAGGAGGAGTAAGATAACGGTGAGTGTTTGGGTGGTAGATTTTGCCATTTTTGAGGTTTTAATTAAAATCGTGGGATTGGATTGAGTGAAACGGGGCGTGATATATGGAGGGTGAGTGAGGTGAGGTTTTACGGACACGTATGAAGACGATGGCAACAGCCAACAGGTACTGGATGTCGCATAGTTTTACGCCATTACAGTTCCAAATGGAGGACTTTTCATGTCGCCATGCATATACTGAATTTGAGAATTTATAGATTTTGAATAGATTAAACCCAAACCTCTTTAATTTTTTTTTATTTTAAAATATTATTAATAGATTATGTTGCCTCGGATTTTGGTAGGGTAGACGTGTATTTCATCCGAGCACCAAACAATATACAAAAAGTAAATGAGACCAGATTTTTTACGTGGAAAACCCCAAAAGATGGGGAAAAACCACGAGACCTAGTCTGGTATAAATTTCACTATAAACAAGTGTGTGATTTACAGTGTTCTTTACAAGAAATGAGCTAAGAAATGAAAATGGTGAAGGGGGGAGACCTCGGCTGCTGCTTGATCTTGAGGAGGAAGGAGACATGCTCTTTTTCGCCCCCCCAAGAAAGAGGTGTTGGCCTTCCCCATGCCCTCCCAACCCTCCTGCCTGCTCTCTCATGGATAATCCCTCCCGCCTGCTCTCTCATGGAAAATCCCTCCCTTTGCTTGGTGAGAGTTATTTGGTATTTATATGAGAATGGAGGAGACAACCTGTAACTACCTACCCAAGGTCTAGGGGACACTGTCTGATGCTGAAGGTAGGGGTCAGAGTCCTAGTGCTGGGGACCACAGACAACTTATTGCACTCTTTGTACGATTTCTGCAGCTTTTAAGATATTATTCGTGTACGGAGATATGTTCTGTGGCCGACCTGGGGTGGCCAGGGTGGAGTCTTCCCGATGCCGAGCTGGAGGTCATCCTCGTGGCCGACCTGGGGTGGCCAGGGTGGAGATCTTCCCGAGGCCGAGCTGGAGGTCATCCTCGCGGCCGACCTAGGGTGGTCAGGGTGGAGATCTTCCCGAGGCCGAGCTGGAGGTCATCCTCGCGGCCGACCTAGGGTGGTCAGGGTGGAGATCTTCCCGAGGCCGAGGTGGAGGTCATCCCCGTGGCCGACATGGGGTTGGCCATGGTAGAGTTCATCCCGAGGCCGAGCTGAAGGTCATCCTCGTGGCTGGCCTGGGGTGGCCAGGGTGGAGATCTTCCCGAGGCCGAGATGGAGGTCATCCTCGCGGCCGGCCTGGGGTGGTCAGGGTGGAGATCTTCCCGAGGCCGAGCTGGAGGTCATCCTCGTGGCCGACCTGGGGTGGCCAGGTGGAGATCTTCCCGAGGCCGAGCTGGAGGTCATCCTCGCGGCCGACCTGGGGTCCGGAAATAATAAATATGAGCGGATAGTGCTCGCCCGACCTGAGCTCCGGAAATAATAAATATGAGTCGATAATGCTCTCCTGACCTGAGCTCCGGAAATAAAATATGAGCGGATAGTGCTCTCCCGACCTGAGCTCCGGAAATAATAAATATGAGCGGATAGTGCTCGCCCGACCTGAACTCCGGAAATAATAAATATGAGCCGATAATGCTCTCCCGACCTGAGCTCCGAAAATAATAAATATGAGCGGATAGTGCTCGCCCGACCTGAGCTCCGGAAATAATAAATATGAGTCGATAATGCTCTCCTGACCTGAGCTCCAGAAATAAAATATGAGCGGATAGTGCTCTCCCGACCTGAGCTCCGGAAATAATAAATATGAGCGGATAGTGCTCGCCCGACCTGAACTCCGGAAATAATAAATATGAGCCGATAATGCTCTCCTGATCTGAGCTCCGGAAATAATAAATATGAGCGGATAGTGCTCTCCCGACCTGAGCTCCGGAAATAACAAATGTGAGCGGATAATTCTTTCCCGACATGAGCTCCAGAAATAATAAATGTGAGCCGATAATGCTCTCCCGACCGGAGCTCCGGAAATAATAAATATGAGCCGATAATGCTCTCCCGACCTGAGCTCCGGAAATAATAAATATGAGCGGATAGTGCTCTCCCGACCTGAGCTCCAGAAATAATAATCCGAACATATGGCGGACCTGTGCTTTTAATTGGTGACAGGGCCTCATACACCTGGGCTTAAGCATGCAGGGCGGACCTGTGCTTTTAATTGGTGCCATGGCCTCATACACCTGGGCTTTAGTGACAGAGATGACCTGCACTTTTAATTGGTGTCAGGGCCTCATACACCTGGGCTTTAGTGACAGGGATGACCTGCACTTTTAATTGGTGCCAGGGCCTCATACACCTGGGCTTTAGTGACAGGGATGACCTGCACTTTTATTTGGTGCCAGGGCCTCATACACCTGGGCTTAAGCATGCAGGGTGGACCTGTGCTTTTAATTGGTGTCAGGGCCTCATACACATGGGCTTTAGTGACAGGGATGACCTGCACTTTTAATTGGTGCCAGGGCCTCATACACCTGGGCTTTAGTGACATGGATGACCTGCATTTTTAATTGGTGCCAGGGCCTCATACACCTGGGCTTTAGTGACAGGGATGACCTGCACTTTTAATTGGTGCCAGGGCCTCATACACCTGGGCTTAAGCAATCAGGGCGGACCTGTGCTGATATTTACCAGGGCCTCATACACCTGGGCTTACTTCGAATATCCCATCCGAATAAGTTCATCCAAAGTCCAAAACAAATAAAGATCCCGAGCTGATGAATAAGGCCTTATTGCGAGATCGCATGCCTGAGCTGATATAAATAGGGGCTTGCTGCAAGATTGCATGCCCGAGCTGTAATAATATGGGCTTACTGCGAGGTTGCATGCCCGAGCTGATCCTCAATCCGAGCTGATGTGGGGCTTACTACGAGATTGCATGCCCGAGCTCAATATAATAGGGCCTTACTGCTAGATTGCATGCCCGAGCTGGTGATCCTGTCCTGAAATAATAATAAAATAGCACTACGCAAATATATATGTACGAAACTCAAATATCAGTTGGACAGGAAAAACCATAATTAAGGCATAGAGATTAAGCGCCCAAGTTGAGTTTGATTGATGAGGTCTAGCTGATGGCTGAGGTGGCCGAGCTGATGTGGATGAGGCCGAGCTGGCATGGATGAGGCCGAGCTGTCATGGATGAGGCCGAACTGGGCGAGGTTTCCGAGTTGAGGCTGAGCTGATGTGGATGAGGCCGAGCTGGCATGGATGAGGCCGAGCTGGCATGGAAGATGCCGAACTGGGCGAGGTTTCCGAGTTGAGGCCGAGCTGGGCCCGAGTTGGCCGAGCTTGGGCCGATGAGGCGAGCTCACTGTAGTGGATGAGGCCGAGCTGACATGGATGAGGCAGAACTCACTGTTAAGGCCAAGCTGGGGCCGAGCTGAGATGGCTCGACGTGAGGTATTGATTTGATCTGTCACTCTTAATCAGCTCCAATCCTGCAACAACAGCTCTTAACGCCCCAAAAACCAAATGCTAAAGCAGCTCCATTCTACAAAAACTGTGGTCGGCCAGGGGGAAGAGGTATCACCAGAGATCTGAGGCCAGATGTATCATCTCGAGAATCATTACACTGGCGTTTCTTCGAGTGCAACCCAAAAACATAGCAACTTTCATACAAGGCTGCACCCCAATAACCAAAACCTTTCCCCCTTTTATCAAACCCGTCGTCGCCGCTTACCAAAAGTTTTTTTTTTTCTCCAGAACTTAGAAAACCCATCTCCCAACAGAGATGCAACCCTCAAACCATCCTTCTCCTTCCCATATCTCAACGTCTTGAGCTCACTTTCCCACAGACGGCGCCAATTTGTTGCCTCGGATTTTGGTAGGGTAGACGTGTATTTCATCCGAGCACCAAACAATATACAAAAAGTAAATGAGACCAGATTTTTTACGTGGAAAACCCCAAAAGATGGGGAAAAACCACGGGACCTAGTCCGATATAAATTTCACTATAAACAAGTGTGTGATTTACAGTGTTCTTTACAAGAAATGAGCTAAGAAATGAAAATGGTGAAGGGGGAAGACCTCGGCTGCTGCTTGTTCTTGAGGAGGAAGGAGACATGCTCTCTTTTCCCCCCCAAGAAAGAGATGTTGGCCTTCCCCATGCCCTCCCAACCCTCATGCCTGCTCTCTCATGGAAAATCCCTCCCGCCTGCTCTCTCATGGAAAATCCCTCCCTTTGCTTGGTGAGAGTTATCTGGTATTTATATGAGAATGGAGGAGACAACCTGTAACTACCTACCCAAGGTCTAGGGGACACTGTCTGATGCTGAAGGTAGGGGTCAGAGTCCTAGTGCTGGGGACCACAGACAACTTATTGCACTCTTTGTACGATTTCTGCAGCTTTTAAGATATTATTCGTGTACGGAGATATGTTATGTGGCCGACCTGGGGTGGCCAGGGTGGAGTCTTCCCGAGGCCGAGCTGGAGGTCATCCTCGTGGCCGACCTAGGGTGGCCAGGGTGGAGATCTTCCCGAGGCCGAGCTGGAGGTCATCCTCGCGGCCGACCTAGGGTGGTCAGGGTGGAGATCTTCCCGAGGCCGAGCTGGAGGTCATCCCCGTGGCCGACTTGGGGTTGGCCATGGTAGAGTTCATCCCGAGGCCGAGCTGAAGGTCATCCTCGTGGCTGGCCTGGGGTGGCCAGGGTGGAGATCTTCCCGAGGCCGAGATGGAGGTCATCCTCGCGGCCGGCCTGGGGTGGTCAGGGTGGAGATCTTCCCGAGGCCGAGCTGGAGGTCATCCTCGTGGTCGACCTGGGGTTGGCCATGGTAGAGGTCTCGCCCAAGTCAGGTCTTGCACAGTCCATACTTTTACCAGGGTAACAGATTATAAATTATAAAAAGGACAGAAGGCTAAAACAACGTCGAGTTCGAAATGTAATCACATTTTGTAGGCTGATATTGTCTCCTCGTGCAAGTAACTGGTTCATTCATTCGTCCTCCAAGTCATTTTCAATCTTTTTGTTTTCAACACAAAAATATAAGCACAATCGGTTTAATTTAATTTGATGGCCAGTCAATAAAATGATCAATATATTTAGGCATGATTTTGTATATTTATAAGAATAGGATGTCGAAACCATAGATATCATCAAATTTATTTGTTCATGTTATAAATTTTTATGCAAACATTAAGATCATTTAAATTTGTTACCATAAACATTTCTCCAAAAATAGTAGCTGGATTTGAAAATAGACATTAATACTTTCAATATGTTTTTCAGTTGACAACTAGTGTACAATTGTACAATTGTACATTAAAAGACAAAAGATACTTTCGGGGCGGATCAGGCATAAATCGATCCGGAATCAGGTCCACGGGGCAGCTGTTTCGGGTTATATTTCATTTCCAAATAGACTTAAGCTTTCCACCCTAGAACTTCTCACTCTATCAAACAGGTTCACAAAAAAACCATCCGAAGCTTCAAATATGGCACCTAAAGTTCTAATGGTAACAAAGTTGCACGAAAAACTATCAGTTCTTACTCAATTAAGTTAATTCGCAACTTGTAGTTTTTGAAGCGTAGCATTTTACATTTCATAAATACAGGTAGCAGAGAAGCCGAGCATTGCTCTCTCGATCGCGTCAGTACTTGCCGGTGGTCGAGTATGTCCTTATTTTTACAAATTTATGTCTTAACTGCGGTTGGGGATTTATGCAATTCCATTGAATTATTTTAATAGACACCGGTTCTGTATTTGCTTTGAAGGTGGTGATATGGATAAGGAATATATTAAAGATTATGGCTTTATCTGGTTTTTTCACGTATAGATGCAGCTTACGTTTGTTTTCTTTCGTAATGTGACCTTGCAGGTTTTAATTGGCTTAATTGAGTGATCATTGAAATGGATGTTTTGATTTCTTCATGTTTCTTGCACACCGAGAATGAAATTTTATCTAGTATCGTTATTTGGTTGATTATATAATCAATTTCTAGTTACTTGAATTGAAAAGGCTCGTTTTATTGCAGATGTCCACCCGAAGGGGCAGTACTGAGGTCCATGAGTTTGATGGAATGTTTTTGGGATTTCCCGTTCATTATAAAGTGACGTCAGTGATTGGTCATGTTTTCAGGTTAAAATTTTCCTTGAGAATGTATCTTTCTGGATTTTTGGGTGCCAGGTACCATACCCAGTAGAAGGGATATATAATAAAATTTAAACAGGTTATAGATTAGCTAGAAGCCATGGATATTTATTATCAACCTCGGTCCTCTAAAAAGATTGACGGCTTCACAAGGATTCCGAATTATAAAAAGATGAATAAAGAAGTATACCTTCAACGAGTTCTCTTTCGATTTGTTTCACTTGTGCCAGAATTATCTCCTTAAACCTTTCAGGTTCACACTAAATTATCGGTGATTGTATACCTTCTCTTGCTTTGAATGATTAGAAATAAGTTAAAATTTGAAATCCGCTTTTTGTTTACACTATTTAGCAAGATCACGGTCATTTCAGCTATATGTACTATTAGGTCTACAGGTTGAATTATCGAGACCTTAGTTGATTAGTAACTACGCATCCATCCCAAATTTCATGACTTCCTGGTGAACACTTTGGAAAAACTCATTTTCAACTTTACATTTAATTCCTGTCCCAGGTTGTTGTAAGGTACCCCACTCAAAACGAACCCCTTAAGATTCTCATATAATTCAAGAACAAATTAAATAGAGCTACCACTACAATGTTTTCTCAGATTGAAAGAGCAATTGAATGCTCTCTTACTCATTAATGTCGGCTCCAAACTAATGCTCGTGAACTGAGAGACACCCAACTCTCGGGTCTAGCCCTGCTCATGTGTGCTGGTGTCTCCAAACTAATGCTCATAAATTGAGAGATACCAAACTCTAGGGTCTAGTCCTACTCATGAGTGCACCTCTCAAACAACTATCAATCAATATCCTATTTCAATTATTCATTGACAAGGAACAAATTTGAGATCAATAACTCAAAATGCGTCTCAAGATCTTCCTTCTGTGTGCGATTACATTCTTTATATTATCGTAATCATGGCGACATGAACAACGCATATGCATGAGTATAAACTGAAGAGTTATAGTATACGAATCTGTGCTTTATTTGAAATGTGAATGCTTACATAAGTTTTTGGAAAGGTTATTGTTTACTTGATCATTCCTACGCGAATTAATGTCGATATTTTTTCAGTTGTCCAATGTACTTGATAGGCATTGGATAGAATCACAGTTTGTTTACTCACCTCTTTTTCCTCCCTTTGTCAAGTTGTATAATGATCCCATAGGTTGTAGCATTTCTGCATGCATAATAAAATGCAAATGCAGCAATGTGAACTTTTGATTCCATGGCCGAAACAGTGAGCTCTAGCTAGGTAAATTTTATAAACTTTTTAAAGAAGATATTACGAATTTCATTTGTAAGGTTGGGATTATTGAATTTAAGGAGATGGTTTCTCTAGTGAAAGTTGGATTTCTGTCCTTTTACAAGACATTTATCTAAGATTAAATATTGTCTATTCTAACACTTGCGTTGTATGAGCTCCAAAAAGTTTGATTTTTACTGCAAAATTCTTTATTGGACATTTAGTGTAGATTTTCCATCTCGATATCAAGATTGGAATGCAACAAATCCCCTGGATCTCTTTGATGCCCCGATTCTTAAGACAGAATCTAACCCAAAGGTAAAATATTTCATTTTGCTACATGTCCATATCTTGTTCTTGTATTTCACTAAATGTGATACATGATCCTATTAAAAAAATGCGAAGCACGTTAAGAAAACTTTAACATTCCAAATATTAATTGAACTCGCCGGTAGATTATTTGGACACGTTTACTTAAGTATTCCCACTTACAAAGCCCTCCCACTTGTTGAAAATATTTTGCCCTGTGCAAGTTGATTGAATGCAAAATTCCTTTAAATTTAAGTCTGTGTTGGGAAAGGCATGTATGAAGCTCTTAGGGAGAGAGTTGAGGAAGCTATAGTGATTGTTTTCAAGTAATGACTTCATGTGGCTCTGAATTAGGCATTCTTCTATATTCTCAGAGCTGTCTTAAATTAAAATCAGCAGCTAGGGCATACTCTACCTTTACTATTATTTTTTTTCTTCCTTTTGTTTTTGAAGTAGACAATTGCTAACATGCTTCTGGAGAAAGGCTCACATTTGTAGGCATTTAAGCCAAGAAGCTCGTGGTTGTGGACATCTAGTGTTGTGGTTGGATTGTGATCGTGAAGGTGAAAATATATGTTTTGAAGGTATTATTGTTTTTATGCCACAGCTTATAGTCTTGTTACTATATTTTGACCACGATGAAATGTGTCTGGCTCTATTATTGTGTTTTTAATCATTTATAAACGACTCATCCGTCCACCCTAATCATTTGTATGTTCATGTGCAGTGGAGACCCCCCATCTAGATGAATGTAGGATTTTGTTAAATTCTTATTCATACAGACAGGATTGACAAATTAAGTGAATGAAGATGATACACATGGAGAAATCTAATTAGCTACGAGATAAAGCTTAATTGAAGTACATAGATAGGAGTGAAAATCTCCTCATTCTCTACTTTGTTGGAGGCCAACGAGAAGGGTGTCCATGGGGTAGTAGTTGTCTATGGGAGCTGTAAACAAATTATTCAACAGGACAATTCAGGTTGTCTTTGGTGAGAAGGCAACGACCGTGATGATGAACATAAAATAGAGTTTTGATTCCTATCAGATATGTTGTCATCAGGAAATTTGAACAAGTTTTCCTAAAGCTATTTCTAATGTGTTTTGTCTAACTTTTAACTACGAGTTATTGGATTCATCTGTTATCCTTGTAGTATCTGTATTTTATAGATAGATGAGTGCGGATATATGCTAGATGAATTGAAGCCATCAATAAAACCAGATTTTAAGTTTCTTAGTTGTCTACAAGCAGGCTTATTTGTAAAAATTGCCATTTCTCACTCTTATGTTCATTTGGTTTCAGTCATTGAGTGCTCTTCGTTCCACTTAAAAGATGGCAAAAAAGTTTATCGTGCTCGGTTCTCATCTGTCACTGAGAAGGATATTCATAAAGCCATGGATAGCCTAGTCGAACCTAATAAGAATGAGGCGTTGGCTGTGGATGCCCGCCAAGAGATAGATTTGAAAGTTGGGGTCGCCTTTACAAGATTTCAGACAAGCTATTTCAACGGTAAATATGGAAACCTTGATTCAAGAGTTATCTCGTAAGTCTCTCTCCCTGTCTAGCCACCTTTTCCCAACATAATCTTTTGTGCTCTCTGGGAAATGTTATTATTCTCTGCTGAACTTTTATCTGTTTCTATGCCATAGCCTAATTTATTAATGACAATTGTGTTTTAAACCATTGCTCTTTCATTCTTTATGCAATTCTCCCGATTTTCTTTGTGGAGTCCCTTGATTGTTATCAATCTCAGTGAGTTTTGCTTTTCTTTTTTAGGTAATTATGTTGCTGCTAGGTACTCAAAATATATGGCAATTGCTTCCTTTGTTGTAAAATCTATTTTGTGGGAAATTGATCAGTCCATTCACCTACACATTTTGCTTTTATTTCTACAGCAGGAGTGATCACACATATTGCATGACCTAAAAAAGTGGATTTGATAGTCTCTAAGTCATTGATTTCAATGATCATGTTCTGTTTTGCTCCATATCTCATTGAAGATCAATTATGCTTTTAACCATCTCATATAATTACTACTGACCTTTTTCGGCAGCAGCTATTTCTCATGAAACTTTATTTTTCTTGGTAATTTATTTTGTAACTTGAGTAATTGTAAAGATTCTATCTGCAGTTATGGACCGTGCCAAACTCCAACTCTTGGATTTTGTGTTCAACGGCACCTACAAATTAATACTTTTAAGCCAGAAAAATTTTGGGCGCTGCATCCTTACATAATACACAAAGGCTATGAACTCAAATTAGAATGGGAACGACGCAGGTTATTTGACTTAGATGTGAGGTCCTCTATCTTTAAGGCCAACTGTTCTATTTCATGTTATCAGAGAAGGCTGATAATGTATTTTGCTGTTCACAGATTACTGAGATGTTCCGGAACTTTGTAAAAGAAGATGGAATATTGAAAGTTACTGCAATATCAGAAAAACAGGAGTCAAAAGGTCGTCCCATTGGTCTTAACACGGTGAACCTTCTGAAGGTGAGAACATGCTAAGTGGCTGTTTTCTGACTTTTCTTGTGGTTTGAATAATTTGCCCTTATAGTCAGACTGATTAATTTCTGCCTCTCATCTCCTCAGCTTTTGTTTAGATTGTTTTCAGCTAGAAAAGAAAAAAAATGGAAAATGAATTATTCTCTTGGCAACTAATATCTTCTCCTGCTTACATGATATTTTTAAGCGCGGGAGGAAATTATGAATGGAAAGGAATAGAAAAGTTAATCCTGGCAATTTTGACTATTTCTAGGTTGCTTCAAGTGCATTGAGCTTTGGACCCCACCTAGCTATGCAATTGGCAGAGCGATTATATACACAAGGTTTTATCAGGTTTTCCACATCTCATCAGTTTGTCTCTTATTATTGTATATTCTAGTAACATCATGTATTTCATAAAATCAGATACCATCAATGAAAATGCATTAGTGAATCAGAAAGAATGACATGCTTACTGATGGCTAGACCACACATTTAGTATCCTTACTTATTCTGTAGGTGGGGTTTTCATCTTTCTCGTTGTTGAATAAATCTACAGTACTTCGGAATTTTAGTCCAGAAATCGACTGGAAGTAGTTATTTATGAGTATGTGCTGCATATAATCCCAGATTTCTAACATCTTACTTCAATTTTATTTAGAATTTTGTAGCACAAATAGTTTTCAACAGTTTGCACTAATATTCCCATGAGTACTTGTGGCATTCCATGTGCTGTATAATTGCATTTTAATGAAAATAATGTGAAGTTATAGACATTTCCCCCTTTCTCTTGATTTTACGAGCTTGAGATTATACATAGTGATGATGATATATGTGAACTTTCATCGAGTCTCTTGTTGATTTAATCATAATTGCAATAATCTTATTTTGATTCCCTCTTTGGTTCTACTTTAGCTATCCCCGAACAGAGAGTACTGCATATCCATCTTCATTTGATTATAAGGGCACTCTTGGAGCACTAGTCAAGAATCCAGTATGGGGTGGTTACGTGCAGCACCTTCTGTCTGAGGGTTATCACAAGCCACGTTCGGGAACTGATGCAGGTGATCATCCCCCAATTACTCCAATGTCTACAGCTTCTGAGGATATGCTGGGGCATGATGCATGGAAGCTCTACCAATACATCTGTCAACATTTTCTAGGATCTCTTTCTCCCGATTGCAAATACACTAGGTAAAAGGCTTTCTTTTTTTTACATTTGCTTGTGGTATGTTCCACAAACTTTTTTTTTTTGTTTCGCAAATTTGTTTTATTCTAATTTTTTTTTATTCTCTTCCTGGGATTTCACAAGTGTTACACAGAAAATCCTTTTTATTCTTAAAATATTTCATTGTCTTCCTGTGCTTTCACGAAAAAATTGCTAGTTTACGGAGGGATCTAATTTTTTAGTTGGTCCTGATTTTTAAGTCAGCTAAATAGGCTCACGTTCTTCGATGTTCATATTTCAACCACACTTGTTATATATTTGTAAATATTTATTAACCATGAAAGTAATTATCATGCAATTTCCATAAAACTATGTTAGCATGCTGATACTATCGTATACGTGGCTTTTGAGGCATGAATTGCATCTTATGGTAGCTCTACAAACTAGAGGGTCAGAAGCATAGATTGTTTGTCCTGAAATTATTTTTTTGTACTTTAATTGAGAATTTAAAGTACATCGTTGGAGAAAAAATCTCATTTGAATTTTTTCTTTATGATTGAGGATGGTGCAACTTTGTGGGTTTTAACACACACCATATTGATTTACAGTCGAAGAACACGAAGTACCAAACAAGGAACTAACTAAATTAATTAAAAGCTGACACAGAAGTATGTGCTTTAAATGTAACCAGATTTTTAAGGGCCAAAGTGGCCACCCTTTCCCGGACCCCACGCATAGAGCTTCATGAACCGAGTTTGTCCTTTAATTTGCATCATGCTATCAATATTTATGCGTTCAGATAGACAATCCATAATTTTAATTTCCTCCAGGGTAAAAATTGAATTTGAATCTGGTGGAGAATCATTTCATTGTGTTGGACAGCATGTCACGGCTCAAGGATTCACAGCTATTATGCCGTGGTTGGCAGTAAGTGAGATAAATATTCCTCAGTTTTCTGAAGGGGAGAAAATTGGCTTTTCGAGAATTGAAGTTGATGAGGTATTTTGGAAGCACAAAACATTTTAGTTGATCTGTCAGTTAAGATGTCCATTATTTTCTCTTTTTTTCCTTTCTTATTTGTGCTAAGAGCGGTAAATGCTCCTATTCTTCCTTACTTTTTCTTCGCAAACTTTATGTAATTCTGTAACAGAACAAGTCTATACTTTCCTTCAATAATTCAATATCCTTAACTATTTATGCTGGACTCTGAAATGAAATTCCAGATGAAGGCAAAAAAATCTTCTTGGTATTGATTGAGTGCCTAATCTAGCTTTCAGAAGATCTGGCCAATGAATCTTTGGCGAGTAATGACGCCAAAGACGCCAAAATTATTGCTTGGCTGCCTAAATATGTGGATCATAACGGTCCAGCTTTTTCTGGTGATGATGCCAAAATGCTCAATTCATGTGCATGCCAATGTGATGAGATTATACTAAAGTGCAATTCTACTTTTCTTCCATACTATCTATAACTTTCTCGACTTTCAGGGAAGCACACAACCACCAGATCACCTTACTGAAAGTGAACTGATATCACTGATGGAAAAAAATGGAATTGGGACGGATGCGTCCATTCCTGTCCATATCAACAACATTTGTGAACGCAATTATGTACAGGTTATTTTTCATAAAAAATTTAATCCATGAATGATCTTGAAAAAAGGTGGAATATGTATTAGGTAAGGTGTAGACTAGTTAATTAATTGTGCCATTGTATTCGAATTACAGGTACAAGCTGGTAGAAGATTGTATCCGACTGTTTTAGGTATCAGCTTAATAAGAGGCTACCAATGTATAGATCCAGATCTCTGTTTGCCTGACATTCGAAGTTTCATTGAGCACCAGATCAACCTTGTAGCCAAAGGTCAAGTGGACCATTCTATAGTTGTAGAACATGTGATAGAGCAATTCAAAAACAAGTTTATTTACTTTGTCAAGCAGGTGATGAGATTGCATTGAGTTTGTTTTCTATTGCAAGGCCTTTCATTTTTCATTTTACCCTTTCCAATGCTCATGTTGCATCGTTTTTCTTATAATTTGTATTCAGTGCTAGAAATTATTTCAGTTGATGGGACAAATTTGATTTGTTGTTTTTGGAAACAGATAGCTGTATTCCTCATAAGTTTATGCTACTTGCTCAATGTAGATTGAAAACATGGATGCGCTATTTGAAGCAGAATTTTCTCCGCTCTCGGATTCTGGGCGTGTGCTCAGCAAATGTGGCAAATGTTTGAGGTACATGAAGCACATATCAAGCCAGCCATCACGGCTATACTGTGCAACGTGTGAGGAAATTTATTACACTCCTCAAAAGGGTACAGTCAAGGTAATCACGAGTATCACTTGGAATTTTAGTATTTTGTAATTTTTCCCGAGGTTGGAGCCATTGCATTGCGTTCGGCTGTACCTTTCTGCGTTCAATTGGAATTTCTGGATAAAGTGACTTTAACCTCCTAGAAACCAACTGTTATAACCACAGTTATAAAATCAAGCAATAAAGGAATCAATAACTTTGGTCCAGCCTACTAATCCACTTATGACCCAGCACGTAACACCAACCCTTATTCGACATTATTCTGTTATAAGTTTGTAATATGCATAAAGTGTAAAATATTATGTAACCTTGAGCAAAGATGTGATCCCAATTTTATAGCCATTAGTTTGTTTATCTATGTCAGACTTGCTTGAAATCATATTCAATTGTCACAAGGTTCTTTCCACTACAGTACTATACTTGGTTTCGATCTTGTAAATTAACTGGCAAACTGTTTTCTTACTTTAACTAGCATACTGCATTTTTGGAGGTATCAGACCTCGATTATTTCGTAAAGAAATTCCAATGTTGGATTCTTCACTATGTTGGGTTTGATGTCATTTTTCTTTTCGTTTTATTTAAGAAAGCTTAGTAACACTTTACATACGACTCTCTCTTTTCTTGCAGCTATACAAGGAACTTACCTGCCCTCTAGATAACTTCGAGCTTTTGATCTTCTCCATGCCCGGTCCAGACGGTAAATCCTTCCCTTTCTGCCCTTACTGTTATAACAATCCACCATTCGAAGGCATTGAAAGTCTATTCGGTGCAAGTAAAACTAGCAGTGCTGTCACGTTGGGGAAGGGAGCTGGCATGCCATGTTTCCTATGCCCACACCCCACGTGCCAGCATTCCATGATATCTCAAGGCGTGTGTGCTTGCCCAGAATGCGACGGCACGATGGTGCTCGACCCAGTCAGCGCTCCCAAATGGAGGCTTTATTGCAATATGTGCAAGTGCCTCGTTTCCCTTCCTGAAGGCGCTCATAGGATCTCTACAACTAGGGACCAATGTCCTGAATGCGACTCGACTATCATAGAGGTAGACTTTAATAAGAAGACTACTCCTTTGAAGGACGGAACTACATTGCACGTTGGATGCATTCTTTGTGATGAATTGTTGCATTCACTTGTGGAGATGAAGCATGGAAAGTCGTTTTCGGGTTATGGGAGACACAAAGGACGGGGTAGGGGAAGAGGGCGACGTAGTGGCAGAGGACATGGTGGGAAGAAACCTCAAGACCCGAAAATGAGCTTTCGAGATTTTTGAATTCAACGGTTCTCGTATACACATTAAGATTCTCATATTCAAGTTGCAATTGTAGCTGACCATTTATTTGGATAGGAAAGAAATGAGTCTGAGTTGAATCCATAGAAGAGTGCATGCTGGCGTCGTCAATGGTAAATATGTTTCAATGGCTTGTCAATACTAACTAAGGTTAAGGTTGAAACAACTTATTTTTCATTTGTGAGTTCTACAATTTTTATTAAATATGTAACTGATTTAAATAGACATTTTGTTAACTTATATTATTATTATTATATATTAAGTAACAGCGACTTAAAGGTGGCCTTTTTAACTTGTTATCAGTCTTCATATGCTTACTATACATATCAAACACCAATGATTAGATTAGCTACTTTTTTCTATAAATATCTGTTGTAAAAATATATTCTGATCAAACTATCTAATTATTATTATTATTATTATTTAGTAATAATTAATTAAGAGACATATAAATCAACATTATAATATATTATTGTCAGCTAATTTTATTTTTAATTTGATATATAAAGTGATTATATAGCCAAATGTATTTTTTTAAATACAATTTGTTGTGTATACCCATTTACCATCTCGCAACTTTTTAGTAAAATATATAATTGCAATTTTGCAATCAGCTGAATTAGTTAATGATAGTATAAAATTGTCAAAATTAAAAGGTATTACATTTACATTGAATTTGAATCAATTGACAGAATTTTATGTAAAAATCAAATTAGTATAATCGATGTATTTAAAACAATCAAAGTAGAGTCGCCGCCATTTGATTTGATTGAAGTGACAAAATCTCCCACATCTTTGTAGTTGTACTAAAGAAACAAAGTAGTTGAATTGAAAATTGCATTAAAAAAAATTTCCCCTAAATTTATTTTAATTTTGGGAAATGTAATCGAAATAAATAGAAACTTTAGAAATTAATAATATTTTTTCCGGAATTTGTCTAATGAAATCGTAAACTGAATGGATTCTGATACTCCTAAAAAGAGTGCTGAACTCTTAGTATCAATAAGAGGTCGATACACCTCTATTTTTATCTTCTTCAACGAACAAACTGGAAAAGCTAAATCATGTGATGACCTGGTAGGATCAGAAATAATTGATAGAAGGGTGTTGAGAGATTTTTCCGGCGAGTCCCCTCCGACGCTCAAGTCAGGTGATAGGAGATCTGGAGAAAATATGTAATGGAGTAATTGTTGTATGTAAGTATATAGGAAAATGCATACCTCAAAATCATGAATGAGCCTGTTATTTATAGGTATTACCTCGCGGATGTGCAGTTTGGGCCAGTACAGCCATGATTTACACTAATCCTGAATTTTCGGAGCACGTCGACTGACTATTCAGGCCACGAATCACACTCCCTGAAATCTAGGGACACGTCAGTTCAATGGAGACTTGGTCAACGTATTATTAGGTGTGAGAGGTCTGATATTGCCAAAGTTGGTGAGCACCCTCGTTGATTGGCAAGACGAAAGTCCGGAGATAAGACCACCCTGGTCACAACATGGTAAATAGCTCGGGAGCCCGGGAGATTGGATAACTTCAGGGACCACGACTATTGGTTTCTGTTAGGATCGATTCCGGGGGTGGGTTGCCATTCCACACCCGAGTTCAACCAACTTGAGCTTCAATAGCTCGTGTTCTTGAAATAATTGCACCGAGAGATTATATCGAGTTCGGTTACAAAACCGAGCGGAAGACACTCGACATAACCCGCTCTAAAACCGATTACTCATTTGAAAGGCATTTTAAAGATATGCAATAAAGTATGTAAAAGCAGTAAGGTAAATAACACAAGCATTTGTTTCTGGAAGTTCGAAGCACAACGCTTCTACGTCTCCCCTTCTTCCATCTCATGGAAGGATACACTAGAAGACTTTGATTTATACAACTCTTTGTACAAACCCGGTCCAGTTGGGCATTCCCCATCCAACTAGAACTCCTAGCAACTCAACTATGTATGTTCTTTAATGTCTCACATACAAAGACGTCTCAATCGGTTGTGATGAATCATCAACCGTTACAATGGTATTCACTCTTCTATTTTAGCTCACAAATACAATGAATAGAGTGAATACAAAGGCACAAATGATTCCATAATGAATCTGATACAGCAAGGTAAGAGGTGCCAAAGGTTTAAGGAGTGCTCTTCATTTAGCAGCTTTTGTCTTTGAAGTTCCTCAATTGAATCCCAAGTGGGTTTGCTTTGGAAGGCTTGGATTGATCTTCAATCAGCTGTTATTGAGCTTCCAAATCATGTATATATAGCCCCAAGTAATCATATATACGTTAGATACAAGAATATAACCGTTGGGACAATTTTGGTAAGCTTTCAAACATTGCAACGGTCATATTCTGGTTTCTGGGCTTTTTCTGGAAGGCCCGCTGGTTTGATCCGGTAGGTGTGATCCGGTAGGTGCCATCCGGTAGGTGTGATCCGGTAGGTGCGATCCGATAGGTGCCATCCGATAGGTACAATCCGGTAGGTGCCATCCGGTAGGTGCAATCCGGTAGGTGTGATCCGGTAGGTGCAATCCGGTAGGCGTGATCCGGTAGGTGCAATCCGGTAGTTGTTTCAGCTCTGCACCAGCAAGCTCTTGCAGACGTCTTTTTGTCATGTAAAACCTTCTAATTTGGTCTTCTGGCCTGAAATACGACCTGTAGAGAATTGAGTTTTCTATCCAACCCCTTTGGAATCAGGTCGTTTCGATATCCGAGCTATGAGATATGATCAATTTAGTCAGCAGCGCTCGGGGTCTACTGGGTGCTGAATTCTCATTTCAGCAACCAAACTCAAGGCCATTTCTTAGCAGATCATCAAGCTGTAAAATATCATCTATGAACTGCACACTTGATGAAATATGTTAGCAACACAATAACAAGTTTTGTTAACATCAAAACTAAGATTATTCGGTTTTCCAAAACCCAACAATCTCCCCCTTTTTGATGATCACAAAACTTGAATAAAAGTATGAACATTAAAGCACAATGTTGCATAACAAGAAAAAACATGTATATTTTTTTAAACAACATATTTCTCCCCCTTTTTGTGTGAATCAAAAAAAGAAGACAAATAAAATTTACTCCCCCTCAAGGATTGAGATTAAACTCTCCCCCTTAATTTTAAAATGTTTGAAAATTTGAGCAAGTGAGGGGCAAATGGGGTAGGCTAAAACAATTTTTTTTTTAAAAATGCAATGCACATTAATTTTTGAACAAAAATAACCTCTTTTGATGATGCAATGCAGCATACTTGGCAACAAATTTGAATTTCTTGACAAAACTCAACAATGTCCATTTCATCTCTCTGCGGTGGCAGCACACTTAGTCTAACATTGCAGAATAAACTGTATCTCCTCGTGAAGAATTAGGCTGCAAGACCTATACCGTTACGATCCTATATGAGTCTAGTTTGCAACGCAAAAAACGGTTCGTCATTTGGACATCCGAGCAAGAAGTTATGCCAATTTTCCCAAAATCGCTGCAAGCTGCCAGAAAAACTAATATGCTTCGAAAATTGTTAGAAAAAAATTTCAAATTAAAATTTTAAACTTAAAATGAGCTTAGAACATATTGAACAAAATTAGAATATTTGAAATAGATTTTAAAATTATTTTCGTGCAAAATGAATGCAATGAATTTGATTTTTATGCTAAAAATTTTCATACACCAAGTTTAGAAAATTATGCTATGAAAATAATTTCATGCTCATGAGAAAGTTTTCTTTAAAAGATTTCCGTCTAAAATCGGTTAAAATGCATTCCAAGAACAACCTGTCTCTGATGCCACTTGTTAGGATCGATTCCGGGGGTGGGTTGCCATTCCACACCCGAGTTCAACCAACTTGAGCTTCAATAGCTCGTGTTCTTGAAATAATTGTACCGAGAGATTATATCGAGTTCGGTTACAAAACCGAGCGGAAGACACTCGACATAACCCGCTCTAAAACCGATTACTCATTTGAAAGGCATTTTAAAGATATGCAAGAAAGTATGTAAAAGCAGTAAGGTAAATAACACAAGCATTTGTTTCTGGAAGTTCGAAGCACAACGCTTCTACGTCTCCCCTTCTTCCATCTCATGGAATGATACACTAGAAGACTTTGATTTATACAACTCTTTGTACAAACCCGGTCCAGTTTGGCATTCCCCATCCAACTAGAACTCCTAGCAACTCAACTATGTATGTTCTTTAATGTCTCACATACAAAGACGTCTCAATCGGTTGTGATGAATCATCAACCGTTACAATGGTATTCACTCTTCTATTTTAGCTCACAAATACAATGAATAGAGTGAATACAAAGGCACAAATGATTCCATAATGAATCTGATACAGCAAGGTAAGAGGTGCCAAAGGTTTGAGGAGTGCTCTTCATTTAGCAGCTTTTGTCTTTGAAGTTCCTCAATTGAATCCCAAGTGGGTTTGCTTTGGAAGGCTTGAATTGATCTTCAATCAGCTGTTATTGAGCTTCCAAATCATGTATATATAGCCCCAAGTAATCATATATACGTTAGATACAAGAATATAACCGTTGGGACAATTTTGGTAAGCTTTCAAACATTGCAACGGTCATATTCTGGTTTCTGGGCTTTTTCTGGAAGGCCCGCTGGTTGGATCCGGTAGGTGTGATCCGGTAGGTGCCATCCAGTAGGTGTGATCCGGTAGGTGCGATCCGGTAGGTGCAATCCGGTAGGTGCCATCCGGTAGGTGCCATCCGGTAGGTGCCATCCGGTAGGTGCCATCTGGTAGGTGCAATCCGGTAGGTGCCATCCGGTAGGTGTGATCCGGTAGGTGTGATCCGGTAGGTGCAATCCGGTAGGTGCAATCCGGTAGGTGTGATCCGATAGGTGTCATCCGGTAGGTGCAATCCGGTAGGTGCCATCCGGTAGGTGTGATCCGGTAGGTGCAATCCGGTAGGTGTTTCAGCTCTGCACCAGCAAGCTCTTGCAGACGTCTTTTCGTCATGTAAACCTTCGAATTTGGTCTTCTGGCCTGAAATACGACCTGTAGAGAAGTGAGTTTTCTATCCAACCCCTTTAAAATCAGGTCGTTTCGATATCCGAGATATGAGATATGATCAATTAGTCAGCAGCGCTCGGGGTCTACTGGGTGCTGAATTCTCATTTCAGCAACCAAACTCAAGGCCATTTCTTAGCAGATCATCAAGCTGTAAAATATCATCTATGAACTGCACACTTGATGAAATATGTTAGCAACACAATAACAAGTTTTGTTAACATCAAAACTAAGATTATTCGGTTTTCCAAAACCCAACAGTTTCCATGCATCAGGTCGGACGAGCTCGTGAAGCTCGGACCCTGGACATAACTCGTAAAACCTTTTTGTTTGAGGAGGTCGGACGAGCTCGTGAAGCTCAGCCCCTGGACATAACTCGTAAAGCTATGCGTAGACTCGTAAGCCTTCTCATTTGAGGAGGTCGGACGAGCTCGTGAAGCTCGGACTCTGGACATAACTCGTAAAGCTATGCTTAGACTCGTAAATCATTTTCATTTGATAACTCGTAAAACTATGCGTAGACTTTTTGAAGAAACACTTCATTTTCATTTCAAATAATAAAGGTTGAGTACAAATTTATTACATCATAAGAAGAACAACTAAAATTAAACATAATACTTCCGAATGTGGTAGGCATTCCAAGGCCTCTTCAATCTTTTTCCTTCCATGTCTTCTAAATAATAAGCACCTGAGCTCAGCTTTTTGACTACCTTATAAGGGCCCTCCCACTTTGGGTCTAACTTCCTGATTTCCACCTCTTGTACTTTCTTCAATACCAAATCACCTACTTGAAAACTTCGATGAGTAACCCGCCAATTATATGCCCGAGCTATACTGCCTCGATAAGCTTCCATTCGAAGAGCAGTAGCTTCTCTTGCTTCTTCTATAAGGTCCAGGTCAATAGACCGCCTTTCTTCATTTAGATAATCATAATGAATCACTCTGCATGACTGAGCTCCAATCTCTGCTGGAATGACAACTTCATTTCCATAGACCAAGCTGAAGGGAGTTTCCCCAGTTCCTGTCCCCGGGGTGGTTCTGTAGGACCATAAAACACTAGGGAGCTCCTACAACCAATTGCCCTTAGCATTTCCTAGTCTAGCTTTGAGACTTTGCACCAAAGACCTATTGGTAACCTCTACATGACCGTTACTTTGAGGGTATGCTACTGAGGTGAAAGCTTGTTGTATCTTCATCTTCTCACACCATGCTTTTATTTTGGCACCTTGAAATTGTCTTTCATTGTCTGAGAATAACTTTCTTGGAATTCCAAACCTACAAACAATATTCTGCCATAAAAAATATAACACCTTTTGCTCTGTGTTCTTAACTACTGCTTTAGCTTCCACCCACTTGGAGAAATAGTCGATGGCTACAATTAAAAACTTCTTTTGAGCTAACACTACTGGAAAGGGACCAACAATATCAATTCCCCACTGATCAAAAGGACATGATGCTACAATTGCTTTCATCATGGCAACATGTTGGAGCTGAAGCCTTGCATGCTGCTGCAACTATCACATGCTTTGACAAGAGTTACAGCATCTTTTTGAATAGTAGGCCAGAAGTATCCAACTAGGACAACTTTTCTAGCTACCGACAAAGCTCCGAGGTGGTTACCACAGCATCCCTCATGAATCTCTTTGAGCACATAATCTGAATCCTTAGGACCCAAGCATCTGAGAAGAGGTCGGGAAAAAGACCTTTTGTATAATATTCCCTCCAAGAACAAGAAACGGAGACTCCATTGCTTCAATATGTACACTTTCTTAGGATCATTAGGCGTCGTGCATTTTTGTAAGAAATTCAAAATAGCAGCCCTCCAGTCATTGTCCTCCAGGTCGGGAGGTCTGGAGATGGAGAAAGGGTTAAGCTCAACTTGTGATATGATCTCCCGATCTTTCCAGCTACAATGAACTCACCATCTTAGCCAAGCTGCCAGCTTTATCATTCTCTGCTCTAGGGATCTGCTCAAATACAATTTCCACAAAAAAATCCTCGGCTTTCTCAATTGCTCGGGCATACTCGGTGAGCTTTTCATTTTTAATGTCATAAACACCATTCATTTATTGGGACACCAGATGAGAATCAGAAAAGATATGAATTCTAGTAGCTCCGACATTTTGAGCCGTTCGTATGCCAGCTAATACAGCCTCATACTCTGCTTCATTGTTGGAAGCTCGGAATTCTAACCTGACTGCTATCTTTATTTCATCTCCTCGGGGCGACAGTAAAATTATCCCTACTCCACTGCCTTCATTAGATGAAGACCCGTCTATGTAGGCCTTCTAAATATCTTCTTGTTCAGGTTTTGTGGTCTCAACAATAAAATATGTCAATGCTTGGGCTTTGATAGCTCCCCGAGGTTCATAATTGATATCATACTCTCCTAGCTCGGTGGTCCATTTCACAAGTCGTCCCGAGACCTCCGCTCGGTTCAATATCCTTCCCAATGGACTATTGGTGAGTACTGATATTGGATGTGAGAGAAAATTCGATCTTAAACATCAGGCTGTCAACCAACATTAAAGCTAACTTCTCAATCTCAACATAACACAATTCGGGCCCATTTGATGCATGTGATATGTAATATATAGGTTGTTGAATGGAACCCTCTTGTCTGACGAGCACCGAGCTCATGGCCTCTTCTGTTGCAAAAAAAATACACATACAATCGTTCTCCTGTTTTCGGCTTAGCTAAGATTGGGAGCTCGGTCAAATACTTCTTGAGATCCTCAAATGCCGTTCTGTACTTTTCATCCATTCAAACTTTTTAGCTCTTCGAAGGACCTGAAAAAATGGCAAACTCCGATGAGCCGACCTTGATATAAAACAAGATAGGGCCACAATCCGACTTGTTAGTCTTTGCACCTCCTGTAAACTTTTAGGAGGTAGCATTGACTACACAGCTTTGACCTTTTCTGGATTGACCTCGATCCCCCTTTCCGTCACATTGTAACCTAGAAACTTCCCACTCTTAACTCCGAAGAGAAACTTCCGAGAATTCAACTTCAAATTATACGCTCGTAGAGCCAAGAATGTTTCTGTGAGGTCGGAGATAAGATCATCTCCCGACCTTGATTTTACCAAAATGTCATCCACATAAACCTTTGTGTTTCTTCGAATCTCCGCTGCATGCACTTTATCCATGAGCCTTTGATATGTAGCTCCTGCATTTTTTAATCCAAATGGCATCACTACATAGCAAAATGTGGGATATCCTTGAATTGATCATGTATTTTATGGCATATTAATGATGATTATGAGGTGAATATGAGATTATAATTAATAGTGGTTGTGAAATGATATAGGTATGCGATGGACATGAACTGGTTATACATTTCAGGGTGCATGTAATGAATTATATGGAATGAGTGGTTTTGGCATGGTTCAATTGAGATTTGTTCTAGTAATCTAGAAAATCATGCTTAATTGATTATTGTGATGCATTTTGTTGGTTTAATGCTTTAAAATATCGAGTGATGATATTTTACTACATCATGATAAATGCTTGGACATCCTTTTAATTAACTCACACTCTACCCTCCCTTACCACTCTCATTCAACACCACACATCACTTATCACTCAAACTCTCCCCTTCACTTTACTTAATCGCTCAACATACCCACTTCCCCAACCCTCACTCTCATCACTCAAAGAAGGAAGAAAGGAAGCAACTTGGAAGCTTGTATTGCTTGAATCTTGCTAATATTTAGAGCTTAAGTGGTAAGGAACCCTTCTTGTTAAGTGTTTTAGTTGTATGTATGGGTTTTATGTTTTGGAAATTTGGGGAAATTTTGAGTTTTTGTTGCATTAATTGTTGAGTTATGAGTTTTGTGTGTTATAGCGTTGTATATTGAAGTATATGTTGTGTTGGATTGAAGGGATATGGAGTTTATTGGTTTTATAGGTTGAAGTGGGTGTAGTGTGTGAAAATTTTGATTTTCGCACATACAAATCTCGGCGATCGATCAGTGCGTTTTACCGATCGATCGCGCGTATAATATCTGCGGACAAAATGTTTCCGCGGTCGATCGTGAGTTTGCGCGATCGATCGGTGGAGTCTACGATCGATTGGCAGAGGCTTAGCGATTGATCACAGAATGATGAATTTTGGGCAATAAGACAGTAGTGTCTCGTGATCGGTCGACGCGTATGGATGATCGATCGCGAGGCACAAATTATAGGATTTTTGATATTTCCTTGGGATTTTTGTGATGGAATCTTTTATGGCTTCTAATATTGAATTTTTACAATTGTGTAGAGCCTTCCCTAGCGACGGCACAATGCAGTGGATAGTTTCTGAAACACCCTACGTTTGGAAGAAAGGTACGTAGAGAGACGTACGGGCATCGATGGTAAAATATATTTTTACATATTAAATTATGCATTGTGGATGCACGAATTAGATGCTTTGTGCATGTTGTGAGTCGTTATATCGAGTGATGATTATAATGCTTGTCACTGTCATTTCGAAGTGAGGAATAGAATACTTTCCACTGTCATATCGTAGCGATGGAACATAATATTTGCCGCTAATATGTCGAAGCGAGGATAATGCCTCTGTCATATTGAAGCGAGGGATATTATAATGCCGTTGATATGTCGAAGCGATGGGTATTATAAATGCCGTTGTTACGTCGAAGCGAGGGGTATTAGAATGCCAATGTTATAACAAGAATGTGTATTGGTTATTGGTATGATGGTATGAAATTATGTCATGACATTTAAACTGTATTATAATCTGATGATTATGAATATGTGTTCCCCAACATGGACAACCTGGGAGAGCATATTAAATGCATTGAATACAAGAAGTATTTTCGTATTAACGGTTTATGCATTTTTATATTATGATCATATTGTTGTGAATATGAATTATTATATGCTCATGTGTTGTGGGTTGTTCCTGCTGGAGCATTTGGCAATGAGAGCTAAGGCAATGGTTGATGTGGTGAGTTGTGTGAGGACTAGTGCTACTGGTCTAGAAGAAGAGGAAATTCTTTTGTATAGTCTCTACACAAGAGTTGTGCAAATCTATAGTGCTTACATTCATTTTTTTGCGAATGTAATTATTTTTGGAATTGGAATTTTATTTTTGGTATGGTAGCCTCTAAGCTCAATACATCAACATAAACATTTTTACTCTGATAAATGAATAGCTCTTATCTGCTCTTAAATCATACTTAAGGTAGTGAGGCCTTGCAAAATGTCCCATCAGAAGTGATGAAACTCACTTTATCTTGATCCTCTCTAGCCAATGGGATCTAATGATACCCCTGATAAACTTCCATAAAACATAAATATTGATGTCCAGCTGTAGAGTCCACCAATTGATCGATTTGTGGTAAAGGATAACCATCTTTAGTGCAGGCCTTGTTAAGGTCCCTGAAATCAACACGTATTCTCCATTTTCCTAAATTTTTGTGTACCAGGACCACATTTGATAACCAAGTTGGGAATTGCACCTCACGATTATGGCTAGCTCGGAGTAGCTCATCCACCTCTTTTATGATCAATTTATCATTCTCTGGGCCGAAGTGCATCTTCTTCTGCTTTAGAGGTCTGACACCTGTAAGAATATTAAGGCGGTGCTGCAAAATAGTGGGATTAATACCTCCAAGCTCCCGAGCTGACCATGTAAATATGTCCTCGTGATGCTTTAGAAACGCAATCAACTTAGCACGAACCTCCTGGTTTAAGTCTATGGCTACTTTAACCACTTTCTGGGGAGAATTGAACTCCACTAAATCAGGCTCTTCATCTGCGCAATTCAAAGCTGACATCTCCAGATTTTGCTCTGGGGGTTTACCTCCTGCAATTACGCTGACCTGAAGCTTTGATCTCTTGCTCTCCCCTTTCACTTCACTCATATAACAACTAAGAGCAACATTATGATCTCCATGCAGTACTCCGACCTCCGTGCCAGATGTGAATTTTAATTTATGATGATATGTAGAAGAAATAGCTCGAAAATCCTTCATGGCAGGTCTGCCAATTATACCGTTGTATGATGAAAGGGCATCAACGATTGTAAACTGAGTCATTTTAGTAACCCGTCTAGAACCACTTCCCATTGACAAAGGGAGAGTAATTTGGCCCACGGGCTTGATAGCATGTCATGTGAAACCATAAAGTGGTGTCATGATAGGTTCAAAGTGAACCCGTTTATCTGCATTTGGTCCAAAGTTTCTTTGAACAATACATTAACCAAGCTTCCCATGTCACCGATCCGAGCTATATCATAATTTGCAATAGTGACGGTGACATTAAGGCATCAGTGTGAGGTGCGACAACTCCTTTTAAATCATTGGGTCCAAAGCATATCACGGGGTTAGATTTAAAACTGACCTCCGATACAATTTATGAACACTCTAACCTCTGCCCGTGAGATTTACGAGCTCATCCGGAATCTTCATCTGTAGCTCCTCCTGAAATCATATGCATGATTCCTCGGGTTGGATTATTGTTTACATGTTCTTGTCTTCTTCTATCGTCTTTCTCCGGTGAGACGTCCCGACCTCGAGGATGAGGTCGGTTATCTCGCCGCACCTCTCCTCTGTTATTATCCCAACGTCGATCTCTTCCTGCTCTGTTTGGGGGTGTAAGGATCTGGTTATGCTGTCAGTACTTCTTTAATTTGAGGATCCCCTTGAATGATCCTCTCGACTTCCGCCTCCAACCTCTGGCATCCGTTAGTAAAATGTTTGTATTCCCTATGAAATCTGCAATATTTATCAGAGCTGGGTAGGCAAGGTCCGTTCCCGACCTTTCGGCCTCTCTATTCTCCTCTTTTCATCGCAAATCTCCATGGCCTTTTCTAAGCTCATGGTCAAGGGAGTACGAGTCAAAGTTGACCTCTGACTCTGCCACGATCCTCACCCTTTTCCAAGGGCCTCTTCCTTCTTACTTCAATATTTTTTTTCCTTGCTTCTGGCTTCATTTCCATCATTCTCTGTTTCTGTACGTCCTCCAAATTCACATACTTTTCAGCTCAACCGAGGAGATCATCATAACTCCGATGAGCTTTTTTCACTAATGATTTGAAGAATTCCCCCGCTCTCAACCCCTGAGTGAAGGCATTGATAAGAACGTCGGCAGTGGCAGTAGATATCCTAATGCGATACTGTTAAAGCGTTGAGCAAACTCTCTCAGATATTTATATTCTTGTTGTTTGGCAGTAAACAAGTTCAGATAGGTCTTTTGATACCTCTTGCTACTGGCAAACTGGTTCAGGAAAACAGAACTGAAGTCCTCGAAGTTGCGAATTGTGTTTGGCTTGAGAATGTTAAACCACTGCTGAGCTGACCTCACAAGTGTTGTCAGAAAGACTCGACACTTGACTCCATCCGAATATCGGTGCAATAATGCTGCATTCTCAAACCTCCCGAGGTGCTCCTCGGGATCCATGCTCCCACCATACTCTCCAACCATGGGTTGTCGAAAGTTTGAGGGAAGATCCTCTCTCAAGATTGAGGGGGGAAATGGGCTTTCTCGCCTGGACATTGGAACTCTATCTCCCCTTTGTTGGACCAAGCTTTGTATCTCCTCACATACCATCTCCATTTGATTTGGTACTATAGGATCGGCTATTGGTTGATCAACATTCGGTTGCTCTGATTCAATTTGTTGAAGTCTTAAACCCACAGGATGAGGATGGTGAGGTGGATTGTTTTGAGGATGCGGTATTTGGTTGCGCCTTACTGTCATATCCACAGTCTGGATAATATACTGCGCCAGTTGTTCCAACGTCAGATTTCCTATGCCTCCGCCTGCAGGAGGCACTTGATCTCCTTGTACTGGTGGAATGCCTTCATGATTTTTTGGTGATTCGGGAGGATTTCTCCCATCGGGTGCTCTTCTTCTTCCGCGTCTTTTTCTTCCTGTTGCCATATCAACGCCTTAGCTTGAACGATGTTCCCACAGACGACGCCAATTGATACTCCTGAAAAGAGTGCTGAACTCTTAGTATCAATAAGAGGTCGGTAAGCCTCTCTTTCTATTTTCTTCAACGAACAGAATGGAAAAGCTAAATCCCGTGATGACCTGCTAGGATAAAAAATAAGTGTTATAAGGGTGTCGGAAGATTTTTTCGGCGAGTCTTCTCCGATTTTCAAGTCAGGTGATAGAAGATCGGGAGAAAATATGTAATGTAGTAACTATTGTACGTAAGTGTACATAGGAAAATGCAATCATCAAAATCCTGAATGAGCATGCTATTTATAGGTATTACCTCTCGGATGTGCAGTTTGGACCAGTAAAGCCATGATTTACACTACTCCTGCGTCGACTGACTATTCAGACCACGAATCACCCCACTCCCTGAAATCTAGGGACAACCAGTTCAATGGAGACTTGATCAACGTATTCTTAGGTGTGAGAGGTCTGAGATTGTCAAAGCTGGTGAGCACCCTCGTTGATTGGCAAGACAGGAGTCCGGAGATAAGACCACCCTGGTCACAACATGGTAAATAGCTCGGGAGCTCAGGAGATCGGATAACTTAAGGTACCACGACTATTGGTTTCCATGCATCAGGTCGGCAGGTCGGAGCCATTGGCTCGTTGGCTGGTTAAGTGAGATCTAGTTAAAAAATGAGGTTACCTGAAACTCCCGAGACCAACCGAGTGCTTTGACCTACTTAGGTCGGAAGGTCAGCCACATGCATAAAGCTGGGATTTGTGTTTTGTCTCATTGAGGTCGGCAGATCAACCACATATAATAAGGTAAGTTAATATATTTCTCCCGCATGATATCAGATTCAGTTGATTGTTTCGGTATAGCATAATGATTTAATCGTTAATTATTGATTGGATATAAGCAATTTGTGTGATATATGATTAAATTTTAATTTTAATAATTTATAAAAACAATATTCTTAAATAAATAAATAGTTTAATATATAATTCATAAAAAAGATATTTCATCTGAATACTAATTCTCTTGAAAGTATCATTTATAGAGAATTAACAAAATATAGATTATATTTGTATACTAAATAGATAAAAATTAGACCAACTAATTTGTAAATTAAAAAAAAAAATGCAGGGTGGGTGATGAGGATGACACATGTAAATTAAAAAAAAAAAGGCAGGGTGGGTGATGAGGATGAGACATGCTGCTGGCCCCGATATCACCCACGTCACCAAATCCACAAAACACACACCGTACCCGTATTCCTATGTGCACTCGTGTGAGGACTGAGGTCTACGCTCACCACTACAATCTTGAAAATGCCAGTTTTCACTGCTTCTCTGGGCTCAGTTTCAAGCGGGCTAGCGTTTCTCTCACATTTCTTTGATAACACCTGTCACAATGCCGCTCTGATCACAAATCCGGCAGCCCCATTGAATTTCCCCTGCACCCTCTCCGAAGTTATTCCAGCAAGCGGGCAACCTTCTTGAAAGTATCAGTCTCAAGTGGCAGCACCACCAGAACGGATGATGGATTGGATCAGGCTGTTTGCCTGATCATATTGGACAAGTCCGGGTGTGTTTTATGTTTCTTCCAATTTCCTATTATTGTTTTTCCATGTACATCACTGATTGAAAGAAATCCCTCTTGCTATCTTGGAAGGTTCGAGTAGATTTATGTGCTTAATTATGCTCTTAAGATTATATATATCAGATTTCCATTGATTAAATATTATTTCTATATGGTGTGATATGGTCTTGTGGAATTGGGTGGTTTTACAAATTCTGTGCCTCTTCATTGTGCTAAGTTTAGTCGTCTAAATAGGGGTCTGAGCTAGTTTTCTATTAACGTTCGATATGTACGGAGCCAAGCCTGTAGAAGAATAACTCTGATTCTAGTGTTAGGAACCGAGATAGTTTTTTTCCTGATTAATAGATTTCGTGACCTCACATTGGCACCCAAACTGTGGAGCAACGTTATTATGAGTTTTAGGGTGAGGCAAACTGGCACCAAAGATCAAGAATTCGAGCAACGAGGGGCCGAATTGATTTGTTTTAGAAAAAGATGAAGGAAATAGGTGATATGCAATATCGGAGGCCTTTGTGATTCCTGGTAGAAAAAATAATGCATTGTTGAGCAATGTATCTGCTCGTTGTTAGGCCATAAGCCCTTGCTATCATATCATTAACCTGCCATGATGTATTGGAATGGCTATAGTGTTGGAGTAACTTCTTATGGTTAGACAAAATGGCAAACACACCCTTGCAAACACTTTGGAGTTTGGATTTATTTATAATAAAGTCCTTGGCTTTTCATTCTATTTGAGTCACCTAGTTTTGACAGATTTTATTTGCACTTGCTGTGCTTGATCCAAATTTTCAGTTCATATTTGTGAGACATGACTAGATAGTCATGAAGCCTGAGTAAGATGGAATATATGAGGGGATAGAAGTTATCATGACTTACTTTATTTATCCACATGACTAGACTAAGTATTTCACTTGCTCCAAATCGAACACCTGTGCATATTATTTAATATATGCATAATCAATATTGACAATGGTTATCACAATTATTTCCTTGTGTGTGTTTTTTTGGTTGGTTGTTGCAATAGAAGTTTCTTACCTATTCCTTTGTTCCACAAAGAAGTAGAGGTCTGCTGATTGGAAAGCCGCGAGGGCTTACAACGAAGGGACTCATCTACGAAGGAAAAATTGAGGATTCAATGGTGGTGGTTTGCTGGTTAATTTTACTCACTCCTCGTTTTCTTCCTTTCCCACAGCTGAGCCCCACACGGCCACACATTCATGTAAAGGTATGTAGTGAATCTATTGAATGGAGTAATATTTTTCTCTGGTATTATGGACTGAACCGAACCAGAACATCGGGGGAGCCAGTGCCAAGTGATCCAGGAGGGAGGTGGTATATTTAATGTATTAAGTAAGGTGTCAAAACATGGATTTTAGAAAAAATTACACGACAAGGTTTAATTTTTTCATGTGAGGGACTTGTCGCCCTCATCTGCCCCCTGGCAAGACCCATCTTGGACTGCTAAAAAATCTCATTTTGTGTATATCATCTCTGACAACATCTCGGATTTTTTTCGAAGATAAATCAAAATTGTATTACATTCACAAAAATAAAAGTAGGATGAAAAGTGTCACCAAAATAATGTAATATGCACCTCATACCTCACTTGAAAACTGTGGTTTCATAAACTTCTAACAATATCTTATAACTAAATGCAATGAGATTATCAACATTATAATTTTACCACAGAGAAACATAAACAAAAAAAATGACGCAATAAATTATTAACAAAATGAGTGGGGGGGCCAGCCTCGTAACTTTGAAAAAGAAAAAAGAAAAAGAAAAATAGGCATGCGACGATCAGGGGCGAATTTAGAATCCAGGTTGAGGGAGGCAAAAATAGTAACATAAAAAGTGGGTGGAAAAATGTTTTGAGGGACAATATGCAACTTTAGGGCGGGGGATGCAATTTTAGGAGGGGAAATGTTATGCTGCATGGACACGGATACGGGGACACGAGTACGACACGACACAGATTTTCAAAAATTACAGGACACGACACTTCTAGTATACGTCAATAATTTTTTTATTTTTTATATATATTCTACGTATCCATTATGTTCTAATATACTAAAATTCAAGAAAAACTTTAATTTCAAATGTTTGAATAATAAAATTGAAAATGATGTCAAGTTGTAGACACTTCATTCACTAATTAAAACATAAAAAAAATGTATAATTTTTTAAACATTTTTGTAAAAAAAATGTTTAAAAAAATCATTTTCCCGTGTCCATGCCGTTTCCGAAACGTGTCGGAATTTTCCTTTTAAAAAAAAGATCCACACGCAACGTGGCTTGTCCGCACCGTGTCCTGCCTGTCCGTGTCCGCGGAGTGTCCGACATTGCATGGAGTGATTTTTTGTAGTTTCGGTGCAACATAGGGGAAATGTAATTTTAGGGGTAATAAAAAAATTCCCTCTACACTATGTAGATTTGCCCCTGGTGACGACCCAAACAGTTGCATGCTTCTTCAAGCTACTGCCAACTTTTTTGAATATGCTCTTTACTTTGTACTTGTGAGGTGCAGATTACATTATTTTGGTGAATCTTTTCATCCTATCATATTTTGATGAATGGAATAAATTTAATTTAATTTGACAAAAGAAACCCCCTCTCCCATTATCATGCTTGGTATGATCTTTTTTTGTACTAAATGATGGCAGAGTTTTGCCTTCCTGCGTAAATGATATTAATGTGTCATTGGCTTTAGAGTTAAAAATGTTGACTTATCATGTAGAACCTCACAAGAGCATGCAAGATATTGCAAGAGCTTTGACAGGTTCAATTATTTCCGTGGAGGTACTGATTTATATCACCGAGGAGTGGAATATATTATTTTGCGGTTGTTGCATGATGTTGCATTGACTTCATCTGAAATCATTTTTAATAGTTTATTGCATTAAGGTCCAGATTCCGAAGAATATAAAATCATCATCACTTGAGTGCTTGTGGTTGGTATGCAAGATGCCATCATTTCAGATATGAAAAACTATTTGGTTCTCATATCTAAGATTCCATTGAGAAAAACACTGTGAACTATATTTTCATTTTGTTTCAATGAAGACATGAGAGATTCTGTACCTATGTTGTATTGTCTGTAATATCCTTGTTCCATTCTTTTGTGGGATGGCTAAGCATGTAATATTAAACTTCTCATGTCATTTTATGGCGATACTGTTGATTTCTTTCCTAGCAATTCAAACATATATATTAAAGGTTCTCAAGATAGAAGTGTTCGCAGGAACAACTTCTTACATTGCAAGTGAAGGCTGCGTACATTAGGCCCAAAGTGACCCGACGTTCGTGCACCGGGGTTTACCCTTCAAGATAGAAGTGTTAAGTAACAATTCTTTTTGGAGAAATACCGGCAATGTTTTAAGATACCATTAATATTCTCAGAGAAGGAAACTGCCTGGTCGAGATATTCTTCTCAACTAAAAGTGGGGAACCATTATGAGGGTATAGTGGGATCTGTGGAGGATTATGGTGCCTTTGTTCATCTCCGCTTTCCAGACGGTATGAATATCTCGAACACTTGTAGTTGATCCATGCAGTGAATAATTTACTATATGATGTAATCCAATCTTTCATTTAAACGCCGCTGCAGATCAATATCATCTCACGGGACTAGTGCATTACAGAATCTGGACCTCAATGCAATAAACTATTAAAGTGACTGTCAAAATTGTCAATATAGATAGGTAATTCTTCAATTTTGCTACTATGTATTCATCTTTTGTTTCTTCAATCATCGGTGTCTATAAATCACACAAAGGTATATGAATTCAAATATGCTAAACGAACAATGTAAAGAAACTACAGCTTCCTTCATGAACATCTTATTAGGTAGCAGTGATTGCTCTCATCTTCCTATTTGCATGTCCGAGTTGTACAATGATCGAAATATAGAGTTTGACTGTTGTACAATTTGAAAACTTTGATTTGAGTGTATATTTTGAGGACATGTTTCACAAAATCGATTTTTGTCTCATTTTTACGATCTTCGTTCAATGGAATACTATTTGATTCAAGGAAAGATTTAACTAATTTCTATAGAACTGGGAAGTGATGCACGGAAAAGTCGCGCATCACATTGTCAATAAAACAACTAGAGGAAGATCCACTTCTAAAAACTTTAGACAAAGTTATTCCTCAGGTGTTGTGGTGTTATTTTTTCTTCACTTTTATTTTTTATTTTTTATTTTCGTAACCCAGATCAAGTACTAATAATTGCTCTGCATCACAGGATGCTTCGGTAGATTCCAATACTTAAGTGCAAATGACCATTTAATTATTGAACCTCTTCCTGGTCTTGACACAATCATTGAAGAACTATTGAAGGAAAATGGGTATGACTAGCATTTGTTTACAATTACCAGGAAATTTTGTCAGCTTGAAATTTTGGCTGGCTGCACACATGCATTTGTCAATGTAGGTTCTGATTCTAGTGTCTAAAGATGACTGTAGGTGGAGAAAAATAAAATTCTAAATATTTTTTACTAGTTTAGAGGGTGAAATACCTTTATTCTGCTATATACATATAATAATGGAACGAAAGATAAGGGTAAGAATGTTTCGTACAGTAAAATGTTGGTAGAAATTAAACTGAGTCTGTGGTGGTTAAGGTGGTGTAGACTAACTTCGGGTATTTGTTTCCGCATTGATAGTCGCGCGGTTGATTTATAACTGTAATGAGCTGGTTCTTGGACTAAAAGATTTTTCTGTGCATTTAAAATCTTTCATTTGTTTGAAACATTGATAGAAATGTCTTAAAGAAACATAATTCGTGAGTTTGAAATGCACGAGTAGATTTTGAATTTCCACTGCAAGTGAATCCTCTTCCATCTTGTTTTTATATTATCATATCCGATGCTTAACCCAACTTATTTGGGCTCATGATTCTGTTGTCCCAGCATCGATGACGTGAGAATCAGTCGACAAGGATTTGAGAAACGGGTTGTGTTACCTTATTTTTTGGTTCGATTTTGTAACAATGAGTTTATATGCGAAAAATAAATAGAAATCGAGATTTTTTACGTGGAAACCCCGAAGGGAAAAACCACGGGACCTATGAATCTTCACTATAAACGACAACGATTTACAATGTCTTTCCCCTACAAAAAATGGATCAGGAAAGCCATGAAAACCGAATCCATTAGAGCCGAAGAAGTCTGTCTTTTTTAGAAGGAAGAGGCGATAGAAAATCCTTTACTCTCAACCTACTGTTCCCTTTAATTTATCATTGCTAATGGGCTTCTCATTAGGGCCTCTAATGATTTAATTAAATGGGTAAGGGTGATAGAAATGGGCCCAAATAATTAACTGGAAATGGGCAATGGGCCCAAAAGCGGGCCAAGGTAATGGGCCAAGGTAGGATGGCCTGGTATCTTGTCAGATCGGGTCGAACCCATAGAATCCGGGTCCAAACCGCACCGGGACAATTATCGGGGTATCAGGTTGTTTCCCAAGATTTGCAGCTATGGCTTTCAAATGTTAGTGTGAACAAACTGCGCTCTCCCATCCTTTAACCATTCGTAAACGTTTATATTTCCTCTACTTATGAGTAAAAGATAATTTCAGTAACTTCGAATCTTGCAATCTGCAGGCGCCCCCTATCGCAGATCAATACACTCTTCCTGCTCTAGCTGGACGACAGGCATGTAGCTCTATCAGAATCGGCTCTTCTTGTTTTTCTCAGTAATCTAAGTATATATTTATTTTTTGAATCAGGTACAAGAAATACAACTAACAATGTCCCTCGCTCAAGTGGGGATCAAAAGAGCTCTGCAGCACGTTTTAGAACTGGTGCCATAACTAATCTTTCAGTCTCTTCCGATTTTCCATGTTCATTTTGTGGCTTGTGCAGCAGCTATTGTACAGTGTAAGCCTTGTTAATTAACCCATACATCTGTACGTAGTTGAAGGATTTTTGTTTTACAATTCAAACTCTTATATGTTAATTGTGAAATCAAGAAAGCTTTGGAAATTCTCGGTTATTCTATTGAAAGGCTTAATTGGCCTTATATAATGTTTACACAAAATCACTCTAATTACAGAAAGAATCACAACATTTACTAAAATTACAAAGATATCACCACGTGATTTGTGGAATTGGTTTAGGTGTTTCCTTAATATTAGTAGTGTATGCTTGTGTGCGGGTGCTTGCATAGTGGAGACAGTCTTAATTTTTACCAAATTCGTGATTAATTCAAAGTTCCATTGGTTTTAAAGTTAACTATGATCTAAATGTATTTTAAGAAAATGCCATTTCGGTTAAATAGTTTATTAAATTTTATCTTAAACACATCCCATTTCCTTACTCATTTGATTAAGGATAATTTTTTGCAATACGCTTACATTCCGTTTGGTTTGCATGATATAAATTAATAGTTTTATGATTAATTTTTAATCCCATGTTTGTTTTGTAGGATTGAAAAAAAAATATTTCTATCATATTTATACAATTTTACTGAAAAATGACATATATATCGTTTCCCACCTTTTTTATTATTTTAAAATTTGAAATTTCTAAAAAAAAATTCAACTTATTTCTTATTACTTAATTCCAAAAATTAAAAATTCCCTCCGAACTTTGAAATTTTCGCCAAAATTTGAAATTTAAATTTTCAAGGGTATTTTAGTCATATACCAAACAATAAAATTAATCTACCATCTTATTCTTCAAACCAAACACCATATAATTATCTTATTATATTAAGAATCATTATCTCATAATTTTAATCATTACATTACTTATAATAGATCGCAACCAAACTGACCCTTATTTTATCTTGAGTTGAATTATGCCGACAACATATTAAAGAAATGAGCTAGTTTGAACTTAAGTTTTGTTCGGTCCGTTGGCAGGCCTAATCACTTTAATAGTGGAAGTGCTATTATGGCCGAAGACTAGGCGAGCAAAGATGTCAAATAAATGAGGTTACCTTGAATGGACTCTATAGCTCTTGAAGAGACCTATAAGAGTATCTAAAGTCATGTAGAGATATCCTTAAGGTAGTAGTAAACCCCGTAGGTCCATTAAGGTATAACTTATAGCTACAATCAGATAGTCCTAGTAGTCAGTAGAGCCTAAAGGGTTTTATTGTTGCTGCCCCTGAAGGGCTCTGCCCTCAGGGCCATCATCCACCATCCATGTGGAATCTTTTTTTTTATTTAAAAGATTCCAAATGAACGGTGATGATGCCCCTAAGAGCACTATCCTTAAGGGCATCATCAAACAAATCAGCCCAAAGATATAGCAAATGCTAAAAATTACTTAGCTTCAGACACCCGAGGATTTTATTGCTAGCTTTTTTGCACTTAAAAAGTGCATGTACTATAAGATTGGTGGTATGGGAATGGACCACATAGAATTTAGAGCAAATAAACATGTCGACCAGATAAGTCTTTGTAAAAATATATGGAAGCGCAGTTGTCCCCCAATCACTGTGTTTGTTTGTACTTTCAATAGTATCCATTAGTGGTCGTGTGGTACAAGTATAATAAATAATATAATTAAATTGATATAACATTTATTTATATAATAGCAAGATGAATTTTTTTTGTAACTAATAAAAATCAACGAATCTCACTAAGACTTAATCAACCTTATTCGAATAAATCAGTATTGGCTCTCCATAAGAAATAATTTGACACGAGATTTAAAAAGTTTTTTATGTAATGTATTTGGGCCAAGCTTTAGGGTTAAAAAATAGGGACATCCCTGGTTTCGCCCCTGCATATACGTGTGTTAAGCCTTAAACGCATGGTTGCGATAATACTTAATTTATCCCCGGGTTATTTATGAGTTTTGATGATCAACAAAACTTGTGTTTGTTATACTAATGTGTCTACTTAGTGTACATGTTTATTGATTGAACAGTGGATTGAATGAAGAAAATCAAGTGTGCAAGGCATAGGGTAGATTGCCCCAGGCGATGGTGACCATCGCCCAAGGCGATGGCAGCCAGGAGGACTTCGCCACGCACATCGACAGAGGCGACGCTGAGGCTCGCGCGCAGGGGGAGTTCGCCCAAATCTATGGCTTGATCGCCTGAGGCGATGGCTTGAACGCCTGAGGCGATGGATGCTTCGCCTGAGGCTACGACATTGATTTGTGGTATTGATCGGGTACTTCTCACCAAGTTGAGCAAGCTCATTTATGATTTGGGTGAGCCTTCTAAACATCGAGTCAACGTCTTCTCCGAATTCCATCTCAAATGTCTCATACTTGAGTTGTAGTAGATCTATCTTTGTCTCCTTCACTTGATTTGTCCCCTCATGACAAATTTACATTTTGTCCCATATTTCCTTTGCGGTTGAGCACATCGAGATCCGGTTGTACTCCTTCATATCTAAAGCACAATGTAAAATATTAATAGCTTTAGCATTTTGCGAAATTAAAATCATATCTCTCTTGTAATGTGGAATATGTAGACCTTTCACAATAATCTTCACAATAATCTTCCATGGGTCATAATCTACGGATTGGATGTATAGAGAAATTCTATTCTTCCAATAACCGTAATTATCACCCGTGAAGAGCGGTGGGCGATTTGTCGATTGACCTTGAGCAAACTCATTTGCTAGATTAGCCATAGAAAAATTTTGATTTAAAACAAAAATCAAATGGGTACCAAAGACCCTCCAATTGTTAATTTGTTTTGTAGGGACAAAAAAGGGATGGAGAATGAAGGCACAAGCACCTCAAGGGAGGAAACCATCTTATGCACCACCATAGAGGAAGCGCAAGGCATAGGACCATGACAAGAACGTACTCTTGTCATCAAAGGTAAATTTACTTTGTACATTTAAAAGAGCAATTCAAAATTTCATTGGCACAAATTAATTGTGACTATTTTAAATAATGAAGCTCAATATTAATTGATAGTAAAATGCATTTCCCCTTAGCATGTGCACATATAAATTGTTTTGATACATGATTTATGCATATCTCTTTATAGTAAGTATCTTGATATGCTTTGAGTTCAAATTTGAATATGTTATGTGAAAATGTGAAATTATGCTATAAGTGTTTGGATACTAAATCTTTGATATAATCATATGACCTTAATAATTTTATCAAATGATGCTTTGAGAATTTTAATGTCAATAGGGCATAAGTGCGTGAACTATTGGTAGAACATATGCACACTTTGCGAAATTTAGAATTCATTGTTGAATGCCTTAAACGCATGTTTGTATTCCTCTCAATGATTTAATATTATGCTTGTTATGGCTATTTCATGCTTTATGAGGAACATGTGTAAAATATGGCTATGTGTCAACATATACTTGTGATATGATTATTTGAATTTTATACTTTTTGATTATCACAAAAAGGGGGAGAATTTTGTGATAAACTTGAAGTTTAAATACATTCATAGTTTAAGGGGGAGAGTTTTTGTATGCATGGTTTGAGGGGGAGAGGTATGCATGATTTGAGGGGGAGAGCTTTTTATGCTTTACATGGTAATCTTGTATGTGTTATGCAATTGTTAAGGGGGGGGGGGGGGGGGGGGGGTCATGTTTACTCACATTTCATGCGTATTACATATTCAAGTTTATCAAGTTTTGTGATCATCAAAAAGGGGGAGATTGTTGAGCCTTAAACGCATGGTTGAGTTTAATGCTTAATTTATCCCCGGGTTATTTATCAGTTTTGATGATCAACAAAACTTGTGTTTGTACTAATGTGTCTACTTAGTGTACATGTTTATTGATTGAAAAGTGGATTGAATGAAGAAAATCAAGTGTGCAAGGCATAAGGCAGATCACCCCAGGCGATGGTGACCATCGCCCGAGGCTATGACAGCCAGGAGGACTTCACCACGCACATCAACAGAGGCGACGCCGAGGCTCGCGCGCAGGGGGAGTTCGCCCGAGGCGATGGATGCTTCGCCGAGGCGATGAAAGATTTTGAGCAACCGAGGCTACGGCATTGATTTGTGGTATTGATCGCCTGAGGCGATCGGGACATCGCCTGAGGCGATGCGTGCATTATGGTGACCGTTGGGGCGCGGCGATGGTGATCGCCCGAGGCGATCGAGGAGTGATTCAAGCCTTGAGTGTAGCAACGGCTAGTAGGAGCCTTGGGGGCTTCCTACACTATAAATATGGATGTTTTGGAGCATTTTGAAGACATGAAACAAGACTATAAACTACAAGAAAGCTTTGCTCAATTCAAATTAATCTAGCATTACAAACTTCGTACATTTGTGTTGTATTGGGATTTGTAATTCATTTCTTGTGTGTGAGTTTTGATTCTCGTGTTGGTACACCGTGAAGGTGTTTATTTGAGTTATTGTAAGGTCCTCCAACACCGACGCAAGTTGGAAATTGTAATAGTCATCAACAAGTAATGTTGGTGCATGTGTTGTGGCTATCCTTGGAGCTCTTAAGGCCAAGAAGACTCGTGAAGAGTGTGGGTAACTCGGGAAGAGTTTTGTGTGGCTATCATTGGAACCCTTAAGGCCAAGAAGACTCGTGAAGAGTGTGGTGCTCGTGAAGAGCTGTTTTTACTCGGGAAGAGTTGTATTGTGGCTAACTTGGAGCTCTTAAGGCCAAGATCATTTTCGTTCTAGTGGAACATGAAGAGGAGACGTAGGCGATTCATCGCCGAACTTATATAACAAATTCTCTTGTCTTTTATTGCTTTATTTAATTTACGCATTTATTTACTTCTTCATTTTATTTATTTATCGATTGACTTAAGTCTTCCGCAGCGCAAACTCGTTTATTTTGCAAATTCATTTTAAAATGCTAAAGTAGCCAAGGAACATCATTCACTCCCCCTCTTCGGTTCCAACAATATGCATGTCTCGCGCAAAAAATCTTTAAAATTAACATTTTAGCATTTCGAATATATGTGTTATAAAAACTAACTTTAATAATGTTATAACTTTCAAAGTAACTTACATTTTATCTTTATTTGTTTATTTAAATTAAAATGTGTTGGGATTAATGAGTTGGAGTTGAGATTAATAATTTAAAAGCCCAAATCATTAAGTTTAATTTTGTTAATGAAAACAAAATTATGGTAAGTTAATTATGAATTGTCAATTAAGCTAAAGAAATCTCACATTGAAAATGTGAGATATTTATGGTTTGTTTATAATGAGAAACAAATCAATAGAGATTAGTTATGAAGAAAAGATGGGTGTCCCTTGGGCGCCGTCCGTCCGTCCGTTCGCTCCGCTCGGTTCGTCTCGCCGTGTCGCTACCGCAAAGGCAGCCCTTGAAATTGATTTCCAACTATTATGGCAACTCAACCTGAATTGTAAAATCCAATTTGCTGGTTCAATGAGGAAATCGTATTGGGGGGGATCGAACAAAGCACTCGGGAAATTGAGTTCCTTACATATCCTGTGACGAAAGAGTGATAAACCTGTATTTGGGAAGGCTGGGCGCATGTTCTTAATGATTCTTCTATCTCGAGATATTAAAGTGGAGTATGACAGGATACTCCTTAGGAGAAATCACATATATCGAATGTGAAGGGGTTGCTTCTATGAAATGACCTGAGGGCTAAATCTCTAGAGCATTCGATAAAACATCCAAGGCAGTTCAGGGCCAAAATGGACAACAACGAAAGAACCAATAATAGTGTGGACATTAAGCTGTGTGAGTATTGTTATCTAGTTATACATAAAAAGTCGAACAATTCAATGCATCACGTCCACTGGTTGACAAGTATATCCGATGATACTTAACTAAGGAAGGTTCAAGGTTAACCACCACCTATCCTGATGCAGTGGATTCTCAAAGTACTCTCAAATCTTCATCTAGGTGCATTGTGTAATTTTCTCGCCATATTGCATTCATATGAGGGATTGTTGGGATTAATGAGTTGGAGTTGGGATTAATAATTTAAAAGCCCCATTCATTAAGTTTAATTTTGTTAATGAGAACAAAATTATGATAAGTTAATTATGAATTGTCAATTAGGCTAAAGAATCCTACATTGAAAAGTTGAGACACTTATCGTTTGTTTATAATGAGAAACAAATCAATAGAGTGTAGTAAGGTAGAAAAGATGGGTGTCCCTCGCGCGCCATCGGTCCGTCCTCTCTGCTCGTCTCGCCTCACCGCGCCACGCCGCTTCGCGTCGCGCGTGTCGCGGCCGCGAAGGCAGTCCTATCTTTTTACTACTCGGATTTCTGAAATTACCTTTCACCTACCTGATTTTTCACATTATGCCGAGTATAAGTTTGAGATTTTTCACCTACCTGCAGAATTGATTTCAGATTTGAGTATGAGAGTTAAATCCATATTAATCTGATGTTAAGTATTGAGACTTTTTCATCTATCCCACTAAGCATTACATTTAATTTTTGAGACCTTTGGGAGGTCTGCTAATCATTCCGAAAATCTACATACATACATAGAACATTCTGATGTAGTATGCTCGGAGTTCTTCTTCAATCCGAACAGAGGTTGATTGGACGTTGTACCTTGGAACTCACTTGTCTAGGAGGCCAGAAGTTAAGGCTACCAAATTTGAGTTTACGGACACACAGCTTGATGTGGCCTCGTCCATAATCTTTCCAAATTATTGCTGTTAAAGTCTTTCTTCAATTTATCGCTACTGCTGTAAGTCTATTGTTTTTGTATTTCGATTTATTGGTTGTTGTAAGTATAATTTATTTCAGTATAATTTATTTTCAGTCAGCGATTGTTTAAACTGATTCAATCCTTAAATTTAGATAAACAGTACCAACAAAATGTTCAAGTCAGATAATACATAAAATGGATATCAAACGTTGTTTTGCACGTAAAATCATTTGCATATGCGAAAAGTTTTCCTAGTATATTTTTTACTCCATACACCCAATTAACCTATGATAAATTATTTAATGAAAACATAATAAAATAATCATATATAAATATCTTATATTAAAATCCAAAACTCAGCAGAAAAAAATCTGACTGAGGAAGAAGTATTTTCCTATCAGGAGAATTTGTTGTCCTGTCGGCCCTGTGTGCAGAAACATACGCTTCATGCATGCATGCATGTCAAAACTGCACGTCTTTCTATATATATATTAGTGTTTCATACACAAGGAATTGAGATATGATTGCCGACATGGCGACATAAAATCTTGATTAAATATATATATATTTTGACGTATTGTATATAGTTTTATTTTATTTCGACATTGTGCTATTAAATGTAAGATTCTTTCGTCGAAATTTTTTGTCCCTCACACTTACGTAGTACGTTCAAGCAGCAAACCGGTGGGTCGCCCATGGGCTAACCCAGCCCGGATCCTAAATTTGAATGGAATTCGAGGGAGTAGTTTTACTATTCCAACTCCCTTTGTAACTCATACACATCCTCTCATTATTTGTATGGGAGAAACCAACATTTGAAGAGAGAACTCTCACAAGTTATTTTGGTGTATTTCGTGTGCAAAATAGGCTAAAATTGGAAAAGCTATTTTGGTCATTACTAGCATCAAATTTACTTGTTCTAAGTGGTTATTGGATTGTTGACTCATAATACAAATCCTCTTGATTGTATGTGATACTGCGTGCAACGTTAACGATACAAAACAAAACAAGGACATAAATTCAACCGGGGTACCAAATCCGACAAAGGAGTTAGTGTCGTTTATTTCCACATATAATGTTTAATTAATTCTTTCACGTGAACAACAATTATCTTTGCTATCATAACACTTGAGCGAACGACGATTATTTTCGCTAATCACTATCTTTTGTGATCGTTTATTTTTACGAACAATAGTCAAAATAAAGTATCTGAACTAATATTATTCAAGAATTTACAAAAATTATAAGTTTTCTATAATGACCGAATGACACTCAAATACATGAGTATATTCTAAAAAAATAGGTATTTTCTCGTTTACTTGTGTAAACATGCATTTATATCAGGTGGTTGATTGTTATGAGAAAAAAGAGAAATTGTTTTGTTCAAGAATATTGCTTAACGGCTTAAGATATATGTGGTGTGTTGTGCCTGAATACCGAAATAAAGTGTAACATCATACATACACAAGAATACAAATATTTACGTGGTTCGACAATTGCCTACATCTACGGGAGGCAAACTTAATTTTTTGAATAATTCAGACGAGAATTACAAACTCTCCCGGATCACATCAACTAACATATACTAGTACTGAAGCTCAAAAACGTGTTATATGACGAGATTAGAGATTTGAGGAATGATTTCTTAGGTTTAATTTGAGATGTATTTATAGGTGCCAAGAACCATCGGTAGACAACTTCATTTTGGTTTTGAGTTCTTCCATTGTTGAATTCAAAACCACCAACTCAATAATGTTCAACAGTCTCCATTGCTACACCATTGCTACAAGATTGTGAAAAATTAGCCACTGACCACCGTCCAACATGGTGAACACAAAATTGGCAAAGGGGCACTAAAATATGAGTCAAAACTCATAATCTTTTTGAAGCCATCATTAACCAAATGTACCTATGCACTTCCAATGTAGATAATCATAGTGGGGACAACATAAAAAAAAATTATAAAATGTCATATATGATAGTATTTTAGTCGAGAATACTTTAAAAGGTTTAAGTATATAAAACAATAAATAGAAAATAAGGAAGAAATATAAGTCTCAACAGGAAATGTGACTAAAACATAATTTAAGTGTTTCGGTCATATGAATATAAGAGAGAAAATCAATAACAATGGCAAGGTAAAATATATATAAATAATAATGAAGAAAGTTCGGTGTAATTCTTTAATTCCCCATTTCTTGAACATCATGATTCGTCATTTCATGAGATTTACATAGCTTGCTTACAGTTGACAGTTTTACATAAAAAACATTAAATGAGCTTTTATAGATGAAGAGGAGACATTTGTTCAGGAAGAAACTAATGCAGACAGAAAATGCGAAGTGGGAAAATGCAAGAACCATGGCGAAATTAGAGCATATTCCTTCTGTAATCAAAAGTTCCGTGGATTTATGCCGTGATGGTTTCTTGTCTGATGAAGATTTTGGAGTAGAATCAATGCAAGACCCATCATCGGGCTTCATAGGAAACCTGGAATCATAAACAATCTCCATGGCAACGAAGAAATGGACTCTACAGGAGAAGAGCCCACCAAATTAACTGAACATAATGATAGCTGCCACCACAAAATTTAAAAAAAAAAAAAAATTTAATTATAGGTTCCAGAACCGGAACCAATCCGGTTACATACACGATTGGTTCGGTTCCCATAAGGGTGTAGACGGAGCTGGTCCGGTTGGTTCCGCTTACACCCTTAGATAGAATGAATCCCACCAACAGATAAAAAACAAACATTGTGCTATTTACTTATAAACAATGCGTCTTTATAATTAAAAAATATTTTTATATAGATGATAACATCGATACCTTACTTATGCCCAAAACAAATATTATAGTTTTTTAAATTCTAAATTATTCGAAAAGGATCTGTCAGTATTCGCTTTAAACATGCATTAACAATTTTTTTTTACATTTTCTAACTGATAACGACACCCAAGCAATGACCGGGTTCTGACGGAACAGTCAGTTAATATCTCATAGAGGTATTCAGCTGCAAAGACGATAAGTATATACCTAATACTCAGTCATTTTTTTATAAACTCGCGTCATTCTTATATTATTTACAAATTTACAATATAGAATTCTTAACAAAATTGGTATTTACAGCTTTACAATTCTTAAAAAAACATTAAAATTAGATACTATACAAGATCTAATGTTTGCTGGTTTGAAAAATGTTATAACCAGTGATAAAAAACAATTCAGATCTTTTATTCGACCGATCCCCTTGTAAGGCAATCATTGTTCCCCGAAAAAATAATATTTTAGATAATGAAAAATGAAAATGAAGTAATAATATTTTTTTTTATTTTAAGACATAAGATAATAAATTTCAAAAATGAAACCAAATATTGCATCTGTGTTTCAGCATGTTCGGTAATATGAATTTATTAACAATTCATATTATTTCCGGAGAATTATATTATTATCTTATGGAATGACTAATACAAGCAAATAATTTAACTCAATAAAAATAAATACATTTGATATAATGAGTTTTTTGGTATGAAAATTAATAGAGAACTTTATAGATATAGTGTATACTATATATCAAGATACCATCTAATAGAATTTGCATACCAACCCGAGGCGATAGGAAACCATAAAAATTCATGTGAACCCAAAGATTCAGAGAACTAAATCGCAGAATTAAGAAGATATAATAATAATCCGCAATTTACTGAAACTTAATGCGCGGCTTAATAAAATTGTGTGCCTTAAAGCACCGCGTGTGTACTCAATATGTCAGATCGCGATCGGAGCGTCAGTGGGTGCATGGGGGTAGGAGAATTATGTGACTTAGCATATGACCCATATCCGGGTTATGACGGAACATGTAGTTAATACACCATAGAGAGGTGTTCAGTTGCAAAGACGAAAAGTAGCGGGGACAACGGGTCGCCCTGCCCAAGTTCCCTATGAGAGTGGAAAAATCGGTAGAGGAACCATTGATATTCGCCGAGAAGGATTTTATTTGAGATAACCCTACATGGGATAAATCCACTCGGGGAGATCAGTCTGCCATCCACCTTACTAAGTCTAGAGTAAAGAAGCATCGAGATTATCTTATTCATGACATTATATGCTTATAGATCTGAACTCAGACCAAGTTTTGGCACCCTCAAATTTCGGGCTAAGTGTGGGGGTGGTGACCGTGAAGCTATGGAGTACTCTAAAAAAATCAAGCACAGCGTCCCACATCCATTTGGATAATTATTATTGCTGTTAAGTGTCCATCTGATTGAAATGTTATGGGTTCAATGTACTATGTCTTTCAATTGCTAGCTTGATTAGCAATTTGTCCTTTAACTTCGATTTTTTTGTATTTGGCCGCCTTAACTTTATTTTTATCATTTCTTTCATAATGTTTTTTTTATATTAATTGCACAAAACCCATTAAACTTCTAAAATTATTCTTTACATCTTCGTCTAATTATTTTAAACTTTGCCAATCATAGCTCTTCCAATCTCCAATTTCATGATAGACACCGAGGGATTATAAAAAGCGAACATTCTATTTTAGGCACTGTTTTATGGCTCATCCTATCCTTCAAAATGTTCAAAACCGTTCCTTAACGTATATCATATCCTGCTATAATAAGCAAGATCTTAATTATGTATATCGGCAACCGCGTCCGCCTTGGATATAAATGAGAAAAATGTGCAATTAAAAAGGTCATTTGAAACATTAATGGTCGTGAATCAGTACCATTACTAGGAAAGAATTTTGAGTGGGCCTGAGTATATCCACAAGACTACAACCAGGCATGGAACATGGAGTAATACTCGATGACCATTTTCTACATGTATCACAACACAATCCATTGTGTAATGTATATTTCAAAAGAGTAAAATGGACAACTAAAGCCGCATTAAAAGCTGCGAAAAAAGGTTCAATAGTCCCCAAAATGACAGTTCATAGAGTCACTCAAATCAAAATATCCCAAATATAGATTGTACTCCAACTGACAACATCAAGAAGAAAAAAAAGGAAAGAAGCAATAATAGCTACCAATAATAATAATTAACAAAAGAAAGATGCATGCATCAAACACCACCATCATGGTGATGCTGAGATGCAACAAGATCTTGATTGTCATTGGATTGTTTTTGGGAAGATCCCTTGCAAAGTTGAATAGGGTACTTTAATCCATTTAGTTCCAACTTCCGAAGAGCAGCTTTACCAAGATCAATGCCACATATATCTGATAATCTTACAAGATAAAGCAAAACATCAGACAGCTCTTCACCCAAATGTTGCTTCTCCTTTTCTTGCCAACCCGGTAGCCCTCTTGGGACCTCACCTTTCCACTGAAATATCTCAGACAATTCTCCCACTTCCCCCACCTGATGGATGCACATCAAAAAGTTGTAGTTATCAATATTTTAAATTATACACCAACTCAAGTATTCCAATCACCATGTCGTGTAAACAATCATAAAGCAATTGATGTACCCAATAATTTATGACCGAGTCTGAAAACCAAGAGACAAAATAAAGGTAAATGAATAAAATGAGTGAAAAAAGACTATTAAGAAAACCTCTCCAAAATACATAAGAAAACTAGCAGGGGATTACTAAAGATCCCAAGTTAGCGGCAAATTTGGCAGGCAAATGAGCTGCTGCCCCTACTTTCCCTTCAGGGTAAGCATAAGTTTTCATTTAAAAGGAGAAATGAGGACTTTAATATATACATATACTAAAGCACTTTGGTAGATGAATTATTTGCTCTACAATGGAGTAGAGTCTACTAGGCTGAAGTCGATTGCAAAATTTCTGACTTTGTAAAACACACTTTGACCGCTCACCAGTAAGATATCGAAAAAATTGCTGACGCCAAAACTTCTAGAAAGTTGAGTCCAAATTGGGTTTTAAAGTGTATTTTAATCAATTATATGCAGCAAATTCAATGGTTTCTTTCTTTGATGCTTACACCGTTAGAAGACACAAAACGATGATAATCGTATGTAGCCTGTAGGAGTGCCAAAGCAACTGCACTTTTGGTTAACTTTTTTTTATTCACACTTTTTGGATAATAGGTTGATGGTAGCCCTTAAGGATACATCAACTATTTGAGGGGAATATCTCATCCATCCAATGGTGTTGTATACCGTGAGGCGCATGGCCCTTAAGGTAGCAACAACTCAAGCTAAACTCAAGCTAAATTAAGTGTGCCATATTATTGTTGGTGGCAGTTCTGATGTTGTTTCTTACAGTGTTTTCTGACAATAGTGCTATAATGATATCGTGGGAAACATAAAAATCACACAATACTTGGCAAGTTTAGGTACTATGAAAGCTGTTGAAAATAAAGGGATTTTCTGGTTTTTCGTTTTAGACATAATGTCTTTCAACAATTGAGCTGATCAATGTTATATCAACAGTTAAAACATTTATTGCCAAATCAAAAGCAGCTAAACTTTTTAAGAATATACACCTAAAAGAACTTTCAAGGAAATTTTTCAGAAAGAAGCCTGTCTTTTTATCGAAACCAAGCAACAAACTTTATGCTTCTTCTTCAAGATTTCCCAGTACAAGAATATATGAAAGAAACAGTCAAGTAAATGTTAAATTCTGTCAATTAGAGCCTTTTCGTTTATCACATCACTTTTGTTCTCTCAATTCTTAACTTATACGCAGAAGGACCTACGAATAAATTTGTAGTACAATTTTTAAAAATGTAATTCTATCCAAAAACATATTGATTTAGCTTTATCATGGCCCGTCTCGATTATACCATATATGCTCCCTGAAAGAATTATAGAAAATATATATATATATGCTTGTTGAAAGAATTATAGAAAAGAAAAAACATTTATTCAGTATTAGTGATGGGTTTTTACAAGGGAAAAGCTCAGAAAACTTGGAGAAAGATTATCAAGGATCAGAAATGAACAGTAACAAGATTCAGTGAAAACCATGAAAAAGAGAAGACAAAGAAACCTAAAGTCTCGTATTTGCATGGTAATGGTGTAAACAAATTAAAGAACAAAAAGAAAGATAAGGGTATCAGCATGTTATTTTGTTCCAGCATTCAAACAATAACATATATGAACCATCACCACCCATCCCACCCCCCAACCCAGTGAACCCATTACCGACCATGTAAACGAAGAGAAGAAATAACTTCGAAAAAAATTGAATCAAAATAACTTCAAAAGAAAATTTCTTTCCGATGGATTAATTTGATGCAGACCCCCATAAAACCCTCGTTCAAAATAAAACAAAAAACAAAGAAAATATTAAATAAGAAGTCGACACGAGGAGAAAATCAATTGAAAGAAAGATTAGAAAAAATTTAATGGCGTTAAGGTACAAACCAGGGCCAAAAGCAGATTTCTGGGGGTATGAAACTGATCCCAATCTCTCTCCTTTGCGAAATTCGCCATTCTAATCTTCAAATGATCGAGGGTCACCTCGCATTGCTCCGAATCTCCCTTGTTCATAATTATTATTTTTCTTTGCTATTGTTTTCACACCAGGTCACAGCTGTTGCAACTTGCTACGATGCTTTCGTTTGTTGGGTCTCATTTTATGGGTGACTCCAGTCTTGTTGGTAACATTAGATTATAATTAATTCTAATCATTTAGATTTAAATATTTATTAATATTGTATAATTATTCAATTCTGTAAAATATAGATTCGATGACATCCCCACAATCACATTGATATTTACTTTAATAGAGTTATATTTATTCTTTGCTAACTCATGAAATAGTTTTTTATGATATAAATTCAACTTTATATGAGATATTCTGATCCAACATTAGGAATATATACGTTAGATGGTTGGATCTACTCATGAAACACTATCTCATGGGGTAACAAATAATATTTTTATTTTTATTAAATATGTCGATTTTTAACACATCTTCGAACGATTATAAGCTAATTTTACCAATATTTGTACATTCCAGTTTTACCCCGATATTGAAAATGCTTCAATTGTTATATTATTTTCTTTCCATAGCTCAAACTTATAAACTTTTTTTAAAAAAAAATCGAAATTATTTCTATTTTAAAGATATTACCTTTATTTGTTTTTTTTGCTTAAAACAGGACTTTTATTTCATTAATTGTTTTTTTTCTAATTATAATATTGTGTAATGTGGCGTAAATGAGTTTTATTTGATAACTTGAGGGGTATATTATAATTTAGTCTTATGTTTTGTCGATGTATTATTAGGGCAAATGAATGTGTGCATTGAATAGGGTTTTCTTCGGAACCCACAATAGTCATATGATTGTATAGCCGTACGATTGATTCTTGTCCCACGTTCTATCCTTTCATCGAACGTGGCTTGATTTTTTATCTTTATTTCTTACAAAAAGTAAATACATTTAAGATTGCATCTTATATTTAAATTTCACGTTATGATGTTCATACCCCCATTCACATATTGATGTTATGGTCTCACACACTGATGTTCCGGTCGTGGTATTGAATACGTGTGCGATGCTTACGACTAAGTTTTATCAAGTCCACATACTAAGTTTTATTAAGTCTTGAATTTAAGTGTTATACATTTTTAATTCTCATGAAATAATACATTTTTAATAAATCCATATTATTACAAAACATGTTAAAACACAAAGTTAATATTTGGTTTTATTTTTCAAATTTAATATCTTATGACGCAATATTAATAATTCATTTTTTATTCTCTAAAATATGTTTTTTCGAAAAACAATAGTTATCCATATTAAAATATTTAAATTGCACTGTAAATAATACAAAAATGATGTAAATTTGTTAAATATGATATACATTATGCATGTTTAAAGTAATTAATTTTTTGTCACTAATACTAAATAATTTTCCATGAAAAGTCGAAAACCTTTTCAATACATCATCTACAACTATATGTACTATACTATATCTCTAATATATTATTGTTGAATAAATTATTAAAGTAACTAGTATTGGTATTTTTAAATGTGTGGATAAAAAATATTCTCCCAGTTTTTAGAAAATAATTATGACAAAATTTTATAAAATATTAAGTTATTCAAATTTTATTTATTTACTTACATAGCTCAAACAATCTTTTTGATATTATGTATTTCGTTTCATGTCAATATGATTATCAACTTAAATTCTATCCAGTATATTGTCTTCTGTACATATTTTAAGTTAATTATTTTTTGTATTGTATACTTTACCACGAAATATATTTTAATAATAAAATATATACACGCAGTATGTATCAGTTAGATAATTTGTGATAAATCTCGAGAGCGAAAAGTTAAAATGATTAGGATAGTGTATATTTATATCAGAGATTGTTTGTTTCGTCCTTAAAGAACAGTATTATTGAGGATAACATTAAAGACACATGTCTGGTTTTATTAAAAAAAATTATCAAATATGTGTCGGTTAATTTTGCCCCAAATATATTACCCTTAAGGACATCATCAAACAAACTTTATATAGATAAACGCTTGTAACATTCCACAACAAATGAGTATTTTGGGGGGTCAATCACATATATATCTTTCTAAAATTTTGAAAACAACAACAATATTTAAAATTTTCATTGGTCAGAATTGAATTTACACGTAATTTTACGACAAATTCTGTAAATTTGGAATGCATGTGTATAATTGGGATTGTGCGAGTGATCTTTCATTCATTGTTTGAGTTCAATCAATGTAACACAATATTGATTTAAGGCCCAAAAATGAAGTATTTGTATGCGGCCAAACACAAATTGTTCTGGCCCACCAAACAATTCCAAGCCTAATTGGGAAATTTAAGCCCATTACCTTCATAAAATTTCTTTCCACAGATGGCAATGGGACGAGTGCAGACTCGGACCCGCATTGAACCCACCCCGGTGGACCAGTTTCAACCGAGTTTGGAAGCGGGCGGGGCGGATCCTGGGATTGGCCGAACCCGCCCCGCTATACATTTTTAGTTCTTTTAAAAACAAATTGATATTGATTATACATTTTAATTCTTTGATTGCACAATAAGTGTCATTATTTAATTTTATATCAAAATTCATGTTTTCATGTTAAAGAAGTTGGACATTTTGAAGGAAATAAGAGCAAATTAATAAATATTTAGTAGCTTAAATATAGTTTTACAATGCTTATTATAAATATTTACTATAGAAAACGTAAAATTTAATCACAAAACTCAACTTTTGTGTTTCAAAATTGATTTCTAGCTAAATTTTTTAAAAAAATAAAAAATAAAAAAAACTGGAACCGGGGCTGGGCGCGTAAACCCGTCGTGTTCGCGGGTCTAAGCGGGGCGGGTCCGGGTTTTATGTGTAGCGGGACGGGTCCTGGGATTGGCCAAATCAGTCTCATACTCGCCCCGTTACCATTCCTATTTCCCCACCTACCTATTCTTTTTAAATTTATTAATGTTATTTTAGCTTAATCTTACTCTTAAAATTTTCAACCTTCTATTTCTCCTTTATCTTGGTTTTAATTTTTTTCTCTCTTAACCTCTCAAGTATATTTATATATGATCGAATATATATATATATATATATATATATATATATATATATATATATATATATATATATAACAGACTGTTAAAAATCTTTATCAAATTGTTTAGCAGAAAAAAACCCACTGAACAAAAAAAATATCATCATCCTAAAAAAAATCAACAAAAAGTAAAATGTAAATTGAAAAATTAAAAAAAGTATCCATATATATTAATTTTATACAAATATTTGTTATACACGAAAAATATTATAAATACACTTAAACCTTGTATATTAATAGATTTAGAATTTCAAAATTTTATTAATTTAGCTAATATTACATAATCGATAAATTAATAATTATTAGTTAATGCAATAAAAGAGCATGGATAACTGATATGTTATCTGAAGAATATATTGGACAACTTGATAGAAAATGGCCGATAGAAAAGTTATATTGATTGTGGATAATTGTCTGTTCGTGGATAATTGTCATGATAATTTAAATACTATTGAAGAGTTGCAAAATGTTGAATTATTTTTCTTGCCACCAGATACAACATCAAATATTCAACATTGTGATGCAATGATTATAATAGGTTTTAAGATGCATTATCGTTGCCCATTTTATCTAAGTCTTTTATAGTGTTATGAAGTAGGGAATCAAATCCAAGGAATGTAAATATTTTAGATGCAGCCCTGCAATTTCAGCTTGGACGATGTTCATGCAAACACAATTGTAAATTGCTTTCGTTGTTGTAGACTTCAGTCAGCGTATAACCTGCTTTCAGGGATTTTGGATAAAATGTTAAATAGTGAAAACACTCAAGAAGTGCAAAATCTAATATAAGAGTTGAATTATCGTGATATAATAAAAGTCTAATATCTCTTGAACTACCCTGACGAAAATAACACATCTGCAGTTATGTTAACTGGCGAGCATATAATTGAAAGCATAATGTTAAATGATAAAGGTGATGCCGTTGAAGATGATAGATCTACTATAGAGCACCCTTCTCAAAAAGAAGCTCTTAAAACAACGATGACATTGAATAATTTTTTGTTGAGCAATGAGAAAATCATACTAAAAGTTCTTACTATGTTAAGAAAATTCAAGTATGGATTCAATATGACATCAATTTCAACAAGAAACAAATAACAATTGATTTAATTTTTTTATGAAATCTTTATTGAATAATCATAGATCTACTATGCAATAAGAAGTTATTATTTATTGAATAGGGTCTATATGAATTCTAGTATATATATTATCTTATAAATTTATCGAATAATTAATTTGTCCCTAAGTCGATAGCAGACAAAAATATTATTTAATTAATATTATTAATTAAATATTATGATTCTAATGTATATGCGATCTGCTCGCACATTCTGCGCTAGATTAATTCAAATAGATTTAAATTATCTGGGAATACACCTACTTATTGATTTAAAATTAAAATCATAATAATAAAATAACAATGATAATTAATGAATATATTCATCGTCACTACGAAGCCACCTGATGTCTCTATACCTAATCATGTGAGATGCGGAAAAGCATTTGGATTGTCTCAGCAGATCTTCGGACAGATGATAAAAAGATTTAAAAAAAATAGCTGTAAGAGCTTTTCTTAGCGCGTATTATTTTGGGATTTGTAAATCCCATTTCATTGCTGATCTATTTCATTCTTCTTTGTTTTGTCTCACTTTTTCTGTGGTTCTATACCTATGTATATTTTTATTCTGCATTTATTTTACGGGTTTTTATGCAGTCAATTTTCCATGTCCCTTTGTTGCTTTAGCGTTTAAGTCCCCCGGAGAGGCTTTTTAGGGTTTAATCAGATGCTCATTTGGCAGGTTCACCGGAGGTAGGCAATCTTTTTTGTTGAATTTTAACCTACCTGATTAATAGGGTTTGCTTCAGTTGGGGTTCGATTGAACTAGCCTTGTAGAAATAAAAGCGTTGCGTTTTGGAACATTTTGAAAGATTGTTATTAATGGACAAGGATAAGTCTCACCAGGGTAGTGAAAGCTTACTACCACCTTCGGGGAGGTACTCTGCTTTTTCACCATCTGGTAGTCTTTATAATGTGAAGTCAGAGGTTTCAGGATCTTCAAATTTACCTCCTTTTGCACCAGACAATTCACTAGAAACGGGTCATTTTGGTCATGGTTCGCTATCCGATTCTAGCGGTTTTAGTCATGATATAAGCCGGATGCCTGATAACCCACCTAAGAAATTGGGGCACCGTCGTGCTCACTCAGAGATTCTCACCCTCCCGGATGATATAAGCTTTGATAGTGATCTTGGGGTCGTGGGAGGATTTGATGGACCATCTTTTTCTGATGATACGGAGGAGGATTTGCTCTCCATGTATCTTGATATGGACAAGTTCAATCCACCTTCGGTGACTTCTGAATTCCAAGTTGGTGAAGCTTCTGCGTACAACAGTTCAGCCTATGCCATAGCTACTGGTTTAAGCGAGAAGCCAAGAATTAGGCATCAGCATAGCCAGTCCATGGATGGGTCGGCTACTGTCAAATCTGAGATGCTGATGTCAGGTTCGGAAGATCTAACTCCAGCTGAATCCAAGAAAGCAATGTCTGCTGCTAAGCTTGCTGAACTTGCTCTTATCGACCCAAAGCGTGCTAAGAGGTAATATTTTTAATGCTTACACATTGTTAATAATTTAAAATAAAGTTAGTTCTTTTGATTTTTTGGTGTATTTATCAACCCATTGGTTGATAAACTAACACTGGCTTGATTGGTCAGGGCATTGTGATTTTTTTCTAGGCTACGATAACATCTAGATGCATTGAATACATATTTAGTAAGTTTGCAATTATGTCCACTGGTTGAAATATTTTTCCATATTATCTGTCTTTTTTATCGTATAACTGTAAGTTGCGAGGAACTAAAGCGGTTTTTTAAAGATTCAAATCTTGAGTTGTCTCCTTGATCATGCTTTTTAATTAGTATTAGAAAACTCTTTTTACTTGTAGCGCGGTATTTTTTTGATTTTTTTGTTTGAAGTGCTACTTAACGACATTTTTTAGATTCCTCAATTTGAGTGAGCTTGCATAAACTTTATTTTGCACACACTGTCTTAAGATCAAGACTGCCATATTTCTGTAGTTCTGAGGTTCTCTTCACTGATTCTAGTATTATTTTATGGTTATTTTCGTTCTTGGTGGTTGATAAACAACTTTTCAACATGACTTTAATGTTCTGTTTTCAATATTTGAGTCTATTTTATCACTTTTAGTATCAGCGTGTTTCTTGGAAGCACTTAAATTCAACTGATGGAACTTGGTGCTTTGATGCCTGCTATTCGAATGATATCTATTCAGCTATCGTATCACGGAAGAGTTTGTGGTTGAATGTTAGCAATCACACTTAATTTTGTTAATTTTTTTTTTTTTTTGAGTTGGGGGTGGGGATTATTTGTAGAAGCTTGCATATCACGTCTTCACACTTGGGTACAAAGGCTTTTGTCCAAACCCCTGCATCCAATATTTTAGCTGAAGGTATTTGACTGGATGATTTAGTTCTGTTTTCAGAAGTGCTTCTACGTAATTTTAATCTGATATTGTATAATCTATTTAAAAAAATGCAATAGCCATTGTGATAAATACTGGTAATATTTCCATTTGTTCTTGAGCTTCTGGTAATGAAAGCTATGTATGTATCACTGTATTACTCTGATATGTTTTCTAACCATCTCTCTGTATGAAATGCTTTGCGATATTGTTTCTCCTCCATGCATGCACGGTCGCATGTTATGTAGATCTTAATTTGTTAGAATATTTACTTCACAGAGTTTTAATAAATTTTGATTTATTCTATTTCTTTCTTGTTACTGTTCGGGCTCTAGATTCTGGATAATATAAAGTGCTGAAGCAGAATTAGAAGTCTCTCTTTTTTATTCAAATATATAATCGTATCAGTCTTAGCGAAACACACCTTTGCTTCATTTTTTTATGGTTATCTTATTAACAATATATCGCTTTGCATGCATGTTTTCCCTTTCAGACTGTAATTCATTGAATTAATGTTGTAACAGGATTTGGGCGAATAGGCAGTCAGCGGCAAGGTCAAAGGAGCGGAAAATGAGGTATATAGGTGAGCTTGAAAGGAAAGTCCAGACCTTGCAAACAGAAGCAACTTCCTTGTCTGCACAGTTGACCTTGTTGCAGGTTCTTGCATACCTTTTCTTATGGTGAATACTAATTATTGTTGTTACTGCACATTTGATCTTAGAGGAAAGTAGCATAGAATTAGTTGAGAAATTGTTAGGATGAAAACAGAAACCTAGCAAAGTTAGGAATCTTATTGTATTTCTTTGCGTGTATTGGGATTTTATTTTTTGATCAAAATAAAAGAGCATAATGGATAGGATGAAAACAGATACCAACATTCCTCGAAAAAATGCGATCACTTGACATTGAACCATATTTTGATACAATAATTTTCAACCAAAGTGCATCTACACTGCACATGATATCCCACCCCCATTTACCAATCAAAGCTTTGTTAAAAGACTCAATATCCCTGACCCCAAACCCCCCTTGTGATTTTGGTTTGCAAATCTCTACCCATTTGATCCAAGCTATTTTACGAATGCTCTCCCCACTGCCCCATAAGAATGATATCTGAAATGATTTAATTTTGGCTAAGATGCTTTTGGGAGCAAGGTAAAAGGTGAAGAAATAAATTGGCAACGCAGACAGAACGGCATTAAGTAATATCATGCGGCCTTCAATGGACAAACTCTTATATTCCCATCTTGCTAACCTTCTTTGAAAATTCTCCAGAACTGGTTCCCATAACGTTTTCCTCCGTGGATTACCCCCAATCGGTAATCCCAAATATTTAAAAGGAAGGGATCCTACTTTGCAATTCAAGAAATCTGTCAATTGATTTAAAACTCCTTGATCCACGTTCAATCCAATAATGCTACTCTTGCAAAGTTGATCTTCAATCCTGACATCAGTTCAAAGATACGTGCATTGTCCAAATTAGCCTCGCTCAGTAGTAATGTGTCATCCGCAAATTGTAAGTGAGATATCAATAAGTCATCATTTCCCACTTTTAATCCTGACAAAAGATTGTTCTACGTCGCCTTACTATATGCATTCCATAATCCATCCTCTCCATTTTATACTGAAGTTCATAAGTTTCATGATGTGATCAAGGAAACTCCAATTCACGGAATCATAAGCGTTTTCAAAGTCCACTTTCAATATTATGCCTGAACCTTGCTTTCTTTGAAATCATCAATAAGTTCATTGATAATCAAGACACCATCCAAATATCACGATGACCCACAAAAGCTGATTGGTTTTTGGATATCACCCATCCAGAACTTTACTCAATCTGTTGGCCAGAAGTTTCGCCAAAATTTTATAAACGCAACCAACTAAAGCAATAGGCCTGAATTCCCCCAGATGAGTTGGGTTGTCCTTTTTAGGAATGAGTACCAAAAATGAAGGATTTCCACCTTTTATCAACTTCCCATTCTTGTGAAATTCATCGAAAAATTTCAGAATATCATCTTTAAGTATGTTCCAGAATTTTTTGATGAAACCAAAGTTGAAACCATCCGGCCCTGGGATCTTATTACTCTCACAATTCCAAACTGCCATTTTGATCTCATCCTCCGAAAATCCGGCTGTTAATAAACAATTGTCGGATTCTGCCACCTTATCGAATTCCATCTCCGCTATTCTCGGCCTGTCCCATTCCTCTTGGTTGAAATGTTCCGCATAGAAGTTGCTTAGCCCCTGTTTAAGGCCATCCACAGAATCAACTAGGGGTGGGAAACGGGTTCGGGTTTTCGGGTCCCGACCCGACCCGATCGGAAGATACCCGATCGGGTCGGGATAATCGGGTTTTTCGGGATAATCGGGTATTCCCCGATCGGGTAATGGCGGGTTCGGGACGGGATTCGGGTAGGGGTTTGGGAAAAAAAGTGTTCGGGTACCCGAACCCGATTTCCTTTAAAAATAAAAAAAATATTTTTTAGACACAATCTGTGTAGCATGTCTTTATATAAAAAAATAATAAAAAAAAATCAAGGTTCGGGTACCCGATTGCGGGTACCCGAACCCGAATTCGGGTACCCGAAACCCGAATTTCGGGTACCCGACATATTCGGGTTCGGGTATGCTTTTAGTATACCCGATTACCCGAACCCGAATATCCCGATTCCCCGAAACCCGTCCCGATTCCCACCCCTAGAAAATCAACCCAAACCACATTCAAGAATAGACCCGTTATTTCATTCTTCTTTCGGCGACTGATAATCACTTTGTGAAAGAAGCTTGAGTTAGCATCTCCCTGTTGAATCCATGAGGTTCTTGCTTTTTGAAATAAAAGGGAATCTTTCATGATTATATTTGCTTTAAGATCCATGAAATCCGCCTTTTGAGAAGTTAACTCTTGAGAGGTTAATTCTCGGCCATCTGCTCTATCTTTCCAAGAGGAGATTTTGTCTTTTAATTCCTCAATTTTGGAGTCCAATGATCCGAAGACCTCCCTGTTCCAGATTTTGAGATTGTTTTTCATTAATTTCAGCTTTTCCTTCAAAACGAAACCTCCCCACCCCAACACGTGAAACGAAAGCCATTCCTTCTCAACAAAGTCTTTGAATTGATGATGATTGAACCACGAGTTCACTATTCTAAATGGTTTTGGGCCCCAATCCGAAACTTGGTTCTTTAGGATGATAGCACAGTGATCCGAAATCGATCTATTCATCCCCCATTGTGTGATGGTCGGCCATTCCTGAAGCCATTTAGCCGATACTATAAAACGGCCTAGTCGACTTACACATGAACCATCCAGTCTATACCATGTGAATTTTATTCCGATTAAAGGAAGATCAACCAGCCTCAATTTGATAATGAAATCATCAAATTCTCAGATATCTCCAATAGATTGGGTGAGATTTCTTCCTCTGCTTTCGCTTCTTGATCGAACTGCATTAAAATCACCACATATACACCATCTAACCTCATCAGATTGTGAAATTCTGCTGAGAATGTGGTCCCATAATATCCTATTCGATATTAAGCCCCCTGGAGAATAAACATTGATGAAATTACATGGTATTTTTGCTTGACCCCAAACTCCTTCGATCCCCAGTAAACCCTCCTCTCCCCAACTTGTCATTTGGAAAACAGAAGATTTCCAAATGCATAATAGTCCCCCTGATGTCCCTAAAGCCCCTTTAAAGACCCAAATGAAATCTTCATCTCCCCAAATTAATTTGCAAAAATCTTTAGTTATTAATTCCATTTTGGTTTCCTGAATGCATATGAAATCTATCCTCTCCTTCATGACAAAAGATCTGAGTTCCCTTTTTTGATTCTTCCACCCAACCCTCTGACATTATAACTCACGATTTTCATGGACATTGACGACCGAGTTCAACCCCAAATACTGAATTCTCATCAAAGTTCTTATTGTTAGCCCTGGCATCTCTTGTTTCTAAATCCATCAATCTTTTGATAATATCTTTTATTTTCATGATCAATAATTCCAAGTTTCCTGCCAATGTTCCATAATTCTGTAGCTTCCCACCACAAATCCTTGACTGTCGAATGTGGACTGATCAAATGCTCACTCGAACCTACGTTCCCCATCATCTGATTAGAGGTAGAATGGTGGACTTGATTTCTTTTTTGGTATGTTATACCAAATCTTCTTAATTCTGAATCTGGAACATGAAACTTGAGTCCTTTAGCTGGTCGCCCGGCCTCAATACCCTTTTCTGGATTAATGCCTCTTGATACCTCAGATTTAGACTTAAGGTTCACTTGTGTAGGCTTAGATTCTTCCTCATGTTCAACAACGACATGATTTTGAGAATTCAGTATAATTTGCTTTTGAATGCAACGGCTTGATCAAATACTCCTGAAGACCCAAGTTTAATGCTGAGTCCACACAATCCGAATCTGAAGTCCATGATTCCTTGGGGTTTACCATAGAATCCATTTTCTGATTTGATTGATCAAACACCTCATCAATATGTCCGTTCTGATCCACCTCCCGATACGAGGATCTCTGTGGTTCAAAATCATCCAATATAGTTTCAGGAATGAAGTCGATAGAGTTCTCAACCGAAAAGTCTTGTTTACTGATTTTGCTACCAAACTGATCTGAGTGTAGATTAGGATTTGTATCCTCCAAAAGTCTGATACTGTGTTCAAAACCATCTATATCCACTTTCACAATCTTGTTGATGAACTCTACATCCGATGTGGAAACAAGAAATCGACCAATAGATAGATTATCTCTATTGATTGTATCTTCACTTAGTTCAACTAATTCTCCTATGGTGTTAGCCAGATAGAGGAAGAATCTGTAGCTCCAGGCATGTAGAGGTGTACCCATAACATTAATCCAAACATGGGGAGTAGGTAGGGTGATTTGATCATGCCATACACTGATGTCCGAAAACCATAGACTCGGCCAATCGTTTTTCTCCTTGAAAAGATCGGATAATATCTTCTTGTTGCTGTCATGAAGGAGCACCATAGATCCACGAACAGGAATAATTTTCAGTTTTCAAATCCATTGAGTATCAATTCCTGTTGAGCTTGGTACATTAAACTCAGATTATGCAGGTGGCCTACTAAACAACCATCGATCCAATCTCTTTCTTCCTCTCCTGTTTTGAAAGAAAGAAAGACTCACCTTTGCTGGTTTCGGAACATCTGACGAGGATGAAAAAATCCTTGCATTTTATCTCTTGTAGTATGGTTATTGGTTTGGATTTCACCTTAGGAGGCTTATCATTCGAAAATGAGTTTTTCATGCCCAATTTATCGTTCCTTCTCATTGAAATCTACTCATATAACTTGGACCCTGATATTGCTCTGACCAAAACTGTGAAGTGCCGCCGATATTACTCTTGCCGTTCTGCTGTGTCTTCAAATCATCTCTGAGACCGGGAAAAACTCGCTCATGCTCAGCTAGGTTGATGGTTGTATGGGTTCGGGATGGCTGGCGAAGGTGAAGGTTAGGATCATGGTTGTGGAATAAAGGCGGTGGTTAAGGTTGAGTGGCTGGCGAAGATTAGGGTTAGGTTTGGGTGGATGGCGAAGGTTTGGGTTAGGGTTAGGCTTAGGCTGGCTAAGGTTATGGTTAGGTTTGGGTGGCTGGCGAAAGTTAGGGTTAGGGTTTGGGAAAGAGTATTCCTTGAATCGCGACATGCTAGCTCCTTTCGAAATCTTCAAAAAACCCAGACTACTGTTCATTTTTCCCATCTCGGGTAGTATAAGTCTCAGCATCCTTACGCTTTCATTTACTTTGATTGGGATTGGATTGAGGTTCTTCACTTTTTGGGAGTATAGTGCCAATTGGCTGAGAAATTACGGTCCCATTCCATGTGTATGCGACTGTAACATTGTCCAACCATATGGCATAGGGGCATTTAATTTTATTCACGGAACAGGACGAACATGGCTTTTCTAAGATAACAAAAAGGCAGTTTATGGATTCAAATGGTGTATTGCATATGCAATTGTGACAAAATTATCTATTTCCTCTTTCTTAATATGCTTCCATTAGCTTTTAGCTACATTGTACCAAGATTGAGACAGCTTCATGTGGACATTTATCTTTTTTTCTTTTCTTTTTTTAACCGACAGAGAGATACAAATGGTCTTACCTCCGAGAACAGTGAACTCAAACTTCGGCTGCAAACTACGGAACAACAAGTACATTTGCAAGATGGTAAGCCTGTAACCTCAGCTTCTTTGGCAGGAACTCTCTCAGTCCTTTTTTCCCTTTTACTTTCTAATATTTAGTCTGTGGGGTATAATTAACTAGAAAGATGCGAACTGATACTGGAATTGATCTTTTGCCTGTACCCTTAATGATGATTAAGTAGATTAACTAGTGTTTTTTGGTGCCATTTCCAAGAAGAAAAAGAGATGAGGATCATTTAGTTATGGCTTTAATTATCTTGCTCATCTGAAATAGGTGAGAATTAGAGCAATATTTTAATACCAAGTCCTAGGAACAAATTTCTCGAAATGTTTTAAAATTCCTCGAACGAAGCTTGACATTTCGAAGAAAGGATATTTTTCTTATTACCTTGGGTGATTTGCTTTTTGTGTGTGTGTAACGAATGTGATGTATTTTCAACATAGCTCAATATTTATTGTTGATATATTTCCTAAACTTAACAAGAATCTTCTTCATTACCATGATATTTTATGCACGTTCCCCCAACGTCCCTGCAAAATAATCAAATTACAAATTTTAAAGCCTAATCGAATACTGAATTCATTTCCCATACAACTCAATGCGAATAATTTATGGGGTGAATGAAAAATTTCGCGTATACAGATTTCCTGCATCTTCATTGAAGTTATGATATCCTCTTGGATTCCAGTGTGGAAAAACATTTTCCTTTGTGTTCTTTCAAAAGAAATCTAAAGAAAACACTTGCAAATAATTTACATGCTATTTTTGCGAGTTTCACGGCTTTCACTTGCTATTCTTGTTAGTTATGCCTATATTTCATGCAAGTAAAATGTGATAAAAAATTATTTTCATTCATCTGGCTTTTCTTTCAATTTCCTTTATAAACTTCTGTTTGAAACGAGGCATTAAAATGCTTTAAATCTGATGTTCCTTTACTGCTGATGTTCCTTTACTGCTTAACACCAGCTTTGAATGATGCACTGAAGGAAGAGATCCAGCATCTGAAAATGCTGACAGGTCAAACAGTTTTAAACGGTGGAGCTATAATGAATTTTCCTGCATCCTATAGCGCAAATCAGCAATATTACTCCAACAGCCATGCAGCGCATGCGTTTTTAACAGCTCAACAATTGCAGCAACTCCAGATACAACAAGGTCAGAAACATCTGCAACCGACTCAGCAGGTACAATCCTCGATGCACCAGGAACAGCAGCAGCCGAGAAATTCTACGCCATCTTCTGTGCACAAAGACCTTGCTCCCAATGTATTATCGAAGGATTAGAAGCGGTACATGTGTGTGTAGTGGTTTGGTCGGTGTTGGATATCTGTATATGCATGCAATCTTGGGCATCACAAAGCTCAGAAATCGTGGTTAGTATTTTTAGGTGTGTATCAACGTGGTATGTGATTTTTTATCTTGGTAGTGTGAAATTTAGGTGAATGACTTGTTAAAGTATTTGTTCAGTTACTGCGTCTGGAACAGGAGGTTCCTTTGTTTGTTTAGTTATTTTAGTAGTACTAAATGATTGTTGTGTTAGGCGAATTTCAAATGTTTTTGTATTCACTTAAGTGAACAGTTGAACTAAGATGGTCATTTCAAACATTGCATGTGGTTTTTTTCATCAGTTACTAGTCAAATGTAAACATAAACTTTATGATACAAAACCTTTGGAGATGATATATGGAACTAAAGCTGGTAAAAAACACATTCTACTAGGTTTTCCTCGTCCGAATGGTAGTCGGACAATGTGACCATAATTAATTTCAGATGGGGCGATTATAGTCATGAACAATTAACTAAATTGTGGAAGACCCGAAACAAATTTGGTACCATCAAGCACCACAAATTATAATAAATAGTTGTAAAAAAAATGACTTTTTGTAGATTGAATTGTGGTGTAATTTTATACTCATCTTTTCTTCCCGTAAAAATAAAATAAAATCGACAAGACTGTAACTCTCAAGTCTATCATACTGAGATTCCACTCAAATTATGCCTGAGCTAAATTCTGTAATCTTGAGCCACTCAGATTGTGTAAAATATACCATTGTAAATGTGAAACAATCACTCGATATTCAAGATATAAATAATTATAAAATGGTATAATTATGTGCTTATAATCTCATATTTCACGACGAAAATATTGTTCTTGATTGGATTGTGTGCTTATAATCTCATATTTCACGATGAACTGATAACGTGTATGCTTGCAGTCTCCATCTTCTAAACCAAAGAAAAAATCAAATCAAATCGAACTAAACCATGCAAGCAAATAACCCAATACTCTCATATGAGCATCAATTTTATTCTGTAATTTCACAGAATCAAAGAACATTGTGATACTCTTTCATCTCACATGCATGTCTACAGCATTGCACCGAGACAAGATTCGGACTAAATTATTATTACATGACCGTGTACCCTGGTCCTCCGCCACCTTCTGGCACCGTCCACTCGATATTCTGTTTTGGATCTTTAATATCACAGGCCTGAAAAAGTATCCAAACCCCGGGTTCATACAAAGAATTGTGGGGGATAAAAAGGTTCCAACTCTGAGCCTAATCAACGGCAAATGAATGGAGTTCAATAATCCATGATAGTTGCCATGCGAAGGTTATTGTTTTATGTTACCATATCAACATTCGCTCGGAAGTCATACCTATTAGACTAAGTTTTTGGGTTTGGCACTACTACCAGGCTTACTTCACACTAGACTCTTGTTTAGAATCAACATATTTCCGCAAACCAAATATTTGATGTAAGTGTGAAATCCATACAAAATAGGCCTTTGTAGGCTTCTAATTATTAAAGATTTAAGGGGTTGGAAATAGGGGTGCTTATCGGACCGGTCGATCCGGACCGGTTAGTCCGGTCCGAAGCCGGAACCGGACTAACAGGTCCCGGATCCGGTATCTTACCGGTTCCGGTTTGAACCGGAACCGGATCCATTTTAAAAAAAAAAAAAGAAAGAAAGAAAAATCCGGTTCTGGGTTGGAACCGGTCCAACCCGGAACCGATGGAACCGGAACCGGATCGGACCGGTTCCGCCCATAACTGGCCCGGAACCGGCCGGTTCCGGTCCGGTTCGGACCGGAACCGGACCGGTTCGGACCGGTAACCACCCCTGGTTGGAAATCTTATACCTTGCAATGCAAGCAATTCTGCGCATTGATTTGCAGCTTTAACTGACCACTTTCATCTGAAACGTACCTATGTGGATCATAGAAGGAATCAGCGATGACGAAAAAGATTTATTATACATAATATAGAAATCATACTCACTCATAAACACGTGCTGGGCAGTATCTGGTTTCAGGTCCAGCATAGGCCGGTAAATTTACGAGTTCTGGGATTTTTGGATCACACAAACGAAGGTGAGCTGGTTGCTCATGATCATGATTTGTATTGCTCCTAAACGAAAATGAAACATAAAAGTTAGTAATGACAAAATAGAAGGCCTATAGGAAACATCAAATTACGCAGATTCTTTTCTTGACGTTCGAAATGAGTCGCAATGAATAATGTCTAATAAAATCGAATAGGTAAAGTACCGGTACAAAGAGGTTGCTATGTCAAATGATACAGCACCATCAGGTTTTGGGTAATCAATTGGTGCCCACAACCGTGCTTCCTGAAAATTTGTTCATCAGTAATCAGCAAGAAAAAAATTATCCATATATTTGTTTCAACTAAAAATCATGTAACTGATCAATCAACTGCTAAACTGATACTTCATCAGATCGTACAAGAATAAATTTTTGACTATATTGCAAAAAGTTCTTACCTCAGTTGCCTCGTGATCAGGTTTTCCATGTTTCAGCGTCCATGGAGATCTTCCTTTCATTATATAGCTGCCAAAGGCAAACTCTGTTAGTTATTTATATTCCAAAAAAATAGAAATATATTTCTGCAGAAATTAAAGATAATCTTACTGTTCTATGGCACTTAGAGCCAAACCCGGAAAGAGTCCATAGTCAAATGCCTGCAATACACAAGACATCATTTTTCTTGTTGGAATTTAATTGATTATCAATATTTTCAAAACTGTAAGAGATATTCTAGCTTCTTTTTCTTTTTCTTTTTTAAGAAACCAAACAAGCAGTCACGAATTACAGCAAAAGAACTCCCAAAAAATACAACTAGGCAGCACGAACACGCAAGTAAGGTAAATCTGTCTTATTTAGTTTCATACACCCAAAATCTGCTTAGGAACATTACGTAAATAAAAAATTTAGAAGTCCTAATGAGTTCCACAGGCCAACGTGTCTGTGACAAAACTGAAAGATTGAAATACACTTCATTTCTCGCGTGATAAAAACATTTAATTGCTTTATCAAATAAAAACACTTAACTGGACGATAGTTTCTCGCATTGTGAAGTTCTTTCCATAGCCACGAATTTCTTAAACTGCTCCAGAAGGTCTCTAAAGGTAAACCTTCGTGGAGTGTGCCGAAAACAGATTCAGCAGCAAGCATTCCTGAGACAGAAAGTGAATAGACATGCTTACCTTGGATTGCATTGTCATTTATAAATAGAACATATATCACGTTAAAATTTTATCCAGCCCGATACCTTAGAATATAACCTTGACATATCAATTGTGTGTGCGAAAATTAATCTAAAATATTTAGAACCTCTAAACTTCAAATACATTTTATAACTTATTGTTCATTTATATTAAAAAATCTTTACACAAATGCATGCACACATAAAGAGTGTGCCCACAAGTATATTATGATGATTGAATATGCTTGTTCCATAAAATCAATCCTATGCTAATAAGTCAAAAACTTATTGCCATAAATATTGACCACTTGAACGGCTGACAAATGTGGTGCTAGTACATCTAGTCATACATACAACAATATATTTTCGAACAAACCCCTTTATTCTTGATCTGAAGCAAGTATATTTTTTAGTTGGCCAGGAAAAACCCCAGATGAGGGCTTCTCTTCCTGAAGGTTCTGTAACGTTTCCCCATTGATCGTCAAAGAAGTGTCAAACCATATACAAGTTAAAACATAAGAAATTTTGTTTACTTAAACTAAATCGAAGTTAATTTATATGTAAAGAACATTAAATTATATAGTTTGCATGCCTTGAGCAACATTAGAAATATTCAATTGTTCTGCAATTGACATCTGCATTGAAGATAGCATTATGAATAACATTAATATAACTAAACATTTTATGCATCCCTCGTCTGTTTTAAAGCAATTTTCTGTTCATATTCAGTGCCAAATATCAAGTAAAAATTAAATGGAAATGTAAAAATAAAAATTTAGTAACCAGTACCTGATTTCATTGCAGTGTGAGATCCTTTAATTTTTGGTACATTTAGAAAGCCAGCAGAACATCCGATGATTGCTCCACCGGGAAACACTGGATATGGAACGGACTGCAATTTGACTAACATAAAATTCTAATTGAATAAGGTCTAAAAAATTTAAAATTTGCTGGGATATTACAGAAATGAATAAAACTAGGAACAACATTGGAATTCTGCTTCTTTTCTATGTCTCTTGATATCAAACTCTAGATATTTAAAGAAAAAAGCAATTCTCATACACCTGATATCCGCCTTCATTTAAAGTGCGAGCACCATATTCAAGGACTGTACCTCCCTCAAGAAGAGGTCTGATGGCGGGGTGCTGCTTAAATTTCTGAAACAAAAATTACGAAAAATAAAAATCAAAATTGAGATTTTCTGGCATAAAACGTGCTCTTATGCGGTGAGACATAAAGAATTCTCATAAATTCAATAAGCAAAATTCAGAGAGTCGGGGTGACGATCAAAATCATCCCGAGGGTAAAAGAAAACAGTGAAGCAATAATAAGCAGAACGAAACCATTAAATGCCGGGAATATTACCTGAAACTCTTCATAAGGACTTAAGAAAGGATTGTGATAGTTCAATGCAACCACCAAACCAATAGCAACCTGTAAAGTGGGAAAAATAAGACCAAATCAACTTAGGTTGATATGTTAAAAGATGGTTGATTGGCCCCACAGATTATACTGAAACATAAGCTGAGACCAAAGCTACAATTCGCATCAACCAAGCAGCGGGTATGAGAAAAACTAAGAGTTTCAGTGGTTAACTTGGAAATGAGTTCCATCGAGAACTAGTTAGCCCCGTTCAGTCGGTTTCACTTGTATAGATTTTAAAAAATTTCAAGTGCGGCATGCATTTATATATTGAAAAACTATGCAATTTAAATCTCACTAAGAATGCATAACATTTTGTATGGAGTTGATTGTGGAAGTTAGTCATGATATCCATCCAACAATCAGATTCGTTTAAAAACAAAAACACAAAAATACTAAACAGACAGATGATAAAATCTTTATCGGAGATGAAGAGATGAACCTTCTTTTAGAAAAAAAATAAATTCTACCCAAAACAATTTTTTGAACGGGCAGAGCATAGTATGTATAGAAGTAGAGGAAGGATATTAAATGGTGATGTTCAATGAAACCACAATTTCTGGTGTCACAATATACAGGTTCCCTACTAAATACAGATAGTATTGGAATTACCTGGCTATCCTTCATATGATACAAGAACGAGCCCCCATAAGTCTTGTGGTCAAGTGGCCAGCCTATGGTGTGAAGCACAGAGCCAGCTTCATGCTGGTCTGCACTAATTTCCCAAACCTGCCAATACATTGTTTGAGGAAAAACTTTAGCTCTCATAATATGAAAGATTAAGAAGCATTTTTTTTATATTTCCACTGTGATCACGCTAAGGGTGCTTTGTTCAAATTAAAATAGAAAAATGAGTGTAAAGATGTGGGAAACTGTAAATCACCTCTTTGAGTCCTAAAGCATATGTCTGATGCTGCCCTTGACCTTTTTCTCGTAAATTATACTTTTTAATTATTTTCTGAGCACAAAATGTATAAGAACACACCGGTAAATTATCCAGAACCATCTAAGAGATATTTAAATATCTTCTAGACATTAATTAATTTTCTGAAAACCTCAGATAGAGATCCTCGGCATCCTTCTGCAAGCAGTGTTACGCGTCCTATATATCATCGTAGAAAAGTCAGTCAACGCAAGGGAGGTATGGAACAGAAACAGAACGTATCATTTCGTTGTTCACTAGAAACAGATTACGCAAGTATATTGTTAGGTCATAATACTTGCCCTTAAGTTCAACGCCAGGTTGAAAATTATCTTTCTTAGAGCCATTTTTAGCCACTCCCATATCATTTGTTGCAATGCCAATTACCTTGTCATTTGTGTCGTATAATATCTGAAAGTAAATGGTAAATGAGAGCACAATTTCACCAGGAAGCATCCAAAAAAAATTAATTTACCTCACTAGCAGCAAAGCCTGGGTATATCTCAATTCCTAATTCTTCAGCCTTCAGTCCCAACCATCGTACTAACTGACTCAAACTGTAAAGTTGGTTACATTAATAAATGTGGATATAAGTGGCAACTGCATGTATACCAAGCTCATCTCTAAATATAATAAATATGTTGATATATTTATATATATAAAAATCAAAGATTGCTATTCCTCAAAAACGAAGAGAATCACTTTTCATCGCTCAGCTACATAGTTGGAGTTGTAGCTGTCAGAACTCACAAGACATAATATCAAGGAACTTAAAACGAAGTATTTGTCCCAGTAAAAGGGGAAGAACCGTGATTATCTTGAAAAAAAACTCAAACTGGCCTCAAAGGTTATGAGTCTTGTTTACATAATCGTGTCATCAAAAGGAATGAGAAACGCTATAACATTACCTTATAACATAATTTCCTTGGTTATTAAAAGGAGATGGTAAGGGAAAAGCACGAGTCTTGGAAAGTAACCAAAACCTGTCAGAAGAAACGGGGACATGGATAGGTGCCTGCATTAACATTAACCAGTGAAACCTAAACTAGTGTATCAGGTAGTCCAATAAGAAAAAAGGAATGGAGTATTAAAAGCACAAGCAATCATAGATAAGGAGCATCATTTCTAACTTCAAATATTTGAAACATGCACTGTTTGCATTTTTATGTTAGCTGGTCAAGTGGAATACTATTTGGAAACACTAATATTTGCAATGTAGTCGGCAATGTGTGGTGAGTTTGTTGCTTGATTGCCTGGGAAAGAGGTGGGAAGAACACACATCATAATAACCAGAGTTTGGATTTGGAAAATGCTTAACATGCTTTGATCTTTAGAAGGCACACAGAGAACCAAAAACAAACCTCTTCCTGTTTCCATTTTGGAAGTAGTTCATTCAATGCTTTAAGCTCAAAAACATTCCCTGATAGTATATGAGCACCTAAAGAACCAAACCACAAACAATGGTCACCGTCAAGTTGTTTAGAAATCAGCATGCTGAGCCAGAAGATATAACAAAGAGTTGGCGTATTGGTAAAGAATGAAGCTGAAGCAGATTTTAACTCAAGAAGGAAACATAAGTCTCCATGCTTCAAATCCATTCTCGCAAAAGAATTCAGGGCTCAAAGGAAAAAGCATGACCATTAGACACTTTATATAGACTCAGAACCAGGCCCTGCTGTTAATGGCCATCAAATGTTAATCCTACACACTATCTCTACATAATTCAGTACTTTTTCCATGCGTCTAAATCACTATTTCAAGGAAAATGTAATAACTGCATTATCTCATCACTTGATAAAGGATTCGTATTACCAACCTCAGCTCTCTTAACGAAAAAAAGATTCAAATTTTACTGTTAACTTTTCATAAAATGGAAATCTCGCCCAATATACTAGCTCAGAAGTTATCTAATTCGAACCGAATAGCACTGTGTGCATGTGCATATAATGAAACAATTATGCGGCAGATAAAAAGGAGAAACAAAGACGTACCAACTTCAGCTCCCTTCTCCACAACGCACACAGATAAATCAACATCCTTTTCTTTGCACAATTGCTTCAATCTTATAGCTGCAGATAACCCAGCAGGCCCTGCGCCAACAATCACCACATCATAATTCAAAGATTCTCTGCACACCGACTCACCACTGAAACTCCTAATTCCACCAACCAAACTCCGAGCCCTCCAAGAACCAATACCGTGCCGACAAAGTTCTATAATTTTTGACGTGATTTTGGGGAACCCGGATGAGGAAAACCCATTTCTGTTATGATTTAAAAGTTCAGTCTTTGCTGAATTTATAGAATGCCAACATGAATAAAGAACCTTTGGTTGCGCGTACAAAGGGTTGGGGTTGTTGTGTTCTAAAAGATTGTGCAGAGGTAGAAAATGAATCGGAAATGAGTAAAATTTTATGGATGATGATTTCGATTTGGATGAGGAGGAGACGAGCTTGAGCATGACTTGGCGATTTTAGGGAGATGCAGAAACTGGAAGATTTGAAAAGGTTTAAGAATACCATTAATCATATTTTCACTTTTCAAACATTAATTTAATTATTTTTATTTTTATAATTTTAATTTGATACACACGCTTACGCGCACAAAATATAATTTGCTTCAAAATTTAAAAAAATTCATTGCACAATCATAAATTCAATGAAAATAATTATTTGAAACTAAATTCTTATAATTGGCATTCAGTTATGATTAATTTATTTAAATCATAAATGCAAGGAAACAGTTTAAGTTAATTTGGTCTACAATCCACAACTTCCCATTTACCTCTCACTTCGCTCACTAAATTCATCACTACACCTTTCTTATCTTAAAAAAAAATCAAAGTTCAACATTGATATCACCACTAATCACAGTATGCTTTCTCATTCCTGCCATTCTAGCCAAAAATATCATTTGGATTGGTAGCCGGAAGTACACGCTTCTCAACCACAGATTGTGGACGAGAATCTCTTGTGCATGAGTCATGTAGCAATCTATTGCTGACCCAAAACTCTCCATTGTCATTAATTCTCACGTTATCGGGAAATCCAGGTAGATTTGCAACAAGTTGTGTTTTGCCTGTTTTTGAACCTTCTAAAAAGTATTTCATGATCATGTGGAATGGTTAGAAATTCAATATCATCATGTTTATAAGCAACAAGAATATCAGAATAAAAAAAATAGTTTAATGGTACAGTGCTCGCCTGTAATTTGTAGTTTTTGTATATGGTAGAAAAGATTGATCTTTTGAAAGCTGGGCTACTTTGGGAAATGTCAATCCCTTCAACACAACATGTGTTGTTTTTTTGTTGAAGGGTCATATCTAAGGTGTCTCACCATTGCTTCCCCTCCCAACAAGATGAAGAAGTGGTTCATGCATTCAATATTTTTGTTACTTCTGAAAACAACATAGAATATGTAAACGAATGGTTGCATTTACATGAACTTACACCCTATTTTACTTCTTGCTAGTATATGTGAAAATGGATGCTATGAATATCGAGGTCATTGGCAAAAAAAAAACAGTAGGCGTACCATCATCAACTCGTGTCCATGGTTTGCAAAAAAAGGGAACGGAATGGACGGAACGGAACTGAACCGGAACGGCTCCATCCATTGCAAAGTTCCAGGCTAAAACGAGTACATATCTATGTCGATGACTTTACGGCCTTCACGGAACGAAATATGGATTTTGCAGAGTGAAACGATGATTTTACGACCGGAAAGGAACGGAACGACCGAAACGGAATTTTTTAATTTTTTCAATAATTTTTTAAATAGTTTTATTTAATTAATTTTATTTTTAATTTTAAAAACTACCACGACATTAACTGTTTGTAAAATACCGTTGGAACTGAAATAGAGGCCTCCATTACGGACAAAGCGATCCCGACGTTGAACCGTGCTTGTGTAGCCAAAGGCGTGGCCAGGCCTCCTTCGGGACCTACTGCCAGTAGACCGTAGTAAGCATCCGCAATATACAGGTTTCCGCCTTTCGTGTCAAACCTGAGGCCAAGGGGACGCCCCACAATCTGACTCGAACTTCCATTGCTTTGCTGTCGTTGAGTCGACACCTTTTGCACATCGTTTCTCAGACCTGCACCAAGGTTGCATATGTTTTATCCATGCTTTTTGTGCCTATATTTGACACATCGTTCCACAAAAATGATCTTGACAATTAGGTATAACTAGTGCAAATGTTCCCACCCATCATCTTCCCCCATCCACCTAACCACGCCCATCATCTAGTCCTGCATATGGACCACGACCCCAAGAATCGAATTCCAATGATTCGGGCCCAAAAATGTCACCCTTATACTCCAATCTCCCTAGTCCCAACCGGCTCCGGCTATCCCATGGCCAACTATCCATGACTTGGTGGTAACGTGCAATGTCATTCTTTACCGGCCTAAAGTTTTTTCCCGCCGACCTGAATCAACTCGAATGGGTCCATAAAGTCATAGTTCTCCGTTGTCGAGGTCTCTTGCAGAGAGATTGAAGAACTAGATCCTTGGCCTGGATAGCGGTGAATTCACTGTCATTGTGCTTCGGAGACCATAAAGCTTAAAGCTAATACAAAGAGTACAAGATATGGAAGCTGCAATAGAATCCCATCTTTTATTTGCAATATTCTTGTCTCCATTTGGGAGGAAGGTTGTGTCTAGTGCCTCTGTTTTGTAGCAGCTCATGTTGAGTAATGTAGTGAAACGGTATTATAGGATTTGAATCTTTAAATTAATGTTTGTGATTAAGGTTTAGTCTCGCAATTGAGTCCCCCTCCCCTTTTTTCATCTAAATACTTTTGTGATTAGTTTATTCTCTGTTTGCCTATTTTTCCACGCAGATATTAAAAATTTATCATGCCTGGGGTTTAGGTGTTGTAATTGAATCGTATATGTGATGATTTGCTTTTTATCACGCCTTTCATTTTACTGGTATGTCCACCCTGTTATTGTGATGTCATCTGGATGTTGGGGGTAAAAATAAAAAAAATTGTTTGATTTACCGTCTCTTCAGTTAGGGATTAGCCTAACTACAAAAGAGGATTTGAAATTCGGTTAAAATTCATCTCTTATCACATTTATGTAAACCATTTGTATTTTCATTTGTGAGGAACAGGTATATGAACGCTAAAAGTTTGAAAATCTTCAAGATTGTGCTTTCTTTTTTTCTTGATCAACTAATTACAACTACAATTGGGGAAGGGAGAATTGTTTTTTATGCGACCAAGAGGTCTCGGACGATTGTGCTGTCACATGAATTTGATTGTAATGGTGCAAAAAATTGTGAACTGTGCGATGCTTTATTTCCCCCCTTGTTTTGGTCCATGGTAAGCGTGTTTGTTGTTGAAAAATAATGAGTACTCGTGCCCGTAAAGACACATACTCTCTGGACTGGCATTTTACTTTCTGTTGTGTTGTTTAGTTATAGGAGTTTAGAGTTTTTATTGTAGTTAATGGTGTGATTATTGTGTGATGGGTATGATGGCAATCCAAATGCTTATGTGGTTGTTTCATCCGTTTGTGTTTTTACTCTACCATCGTCTCGTCTATATCTTTTATATTCGTTAATGGGTGTATAAATAGAATGTGTGGTGTAACTCTGAAATCATTGAAAGAAATCTTTAGTTACCAACTGAAAGGTTTATTAGTCTTTTGCTTATATTCCTAACATTTTCCAGACAGGTTATTTAACTTAGCATATGAAATCCTGAGAAGAACCAGGATCAAGAATGGATTGAGAGAGTTAAGTCAGAAGGTGATGTCCCTCTTCTCGAGCCAGATAACTGTCCTAATGGCTGGGTTTCTCCTCCTGGAGACATTAGAGGACCAGAATACCTAAAAACAAAGGCTAAGATCTCTGGTGGGGATTATTTTCTGAAGCCTATAGGTTTTGACTGGATTAAAGGAACGTAAAAAATTACTGAATTGTTAAGTAACCCAAAACTCGTGTTAGGAGAATTCTTGATGAGGAGCTTTCAAAGGGTAGTAAGCCTTTTGTTTGGGCTTACAATCTACAAGTTCCAAGTAAAGATAACTATAGCGATGTTGCATATTTCGCGGACAGTGAACCTAGCCTAGAAGACTCGCTAATTAATCGATTCCTCAACGGTATGATGGATTTAGAAATTCAAGATTAAAATAAATAGCTAATATTGTCCAAGGCCCTTGGATTGTGAGAAAAGCTGTTGGTGAGCAGGCTATCTGCATTATTGGTCGTGCTCTTACTTGCAAGTATAGTACTGGAGAAAACTTCATGGAAGTTGACATTGGTATTGAGTCTTCAATGGTTGCAAATGCAATTGTTCATCTAGCATTTGGGTACTTAACCCTTACGGTTGATTTAGCTTTCCTTATTGAAGGTCAAACCGAATCTGAGCTCCCGGAACGAATATTAGGCGCTGTAAGATGCTCTGAGCTGAATGCTGCATCAGCCAGGTCAGTTGAACTGCCTTCTGGAGGAAGTACAGGGAATTTGCAGTCATCTCTGCCTACCAGTTTCTGGAAATCAGTTGGGCAGGGCTTTTCACAACTTTCTGAATCCTAGTGCTCAAGGGAGTGATTTTAACTCAAGTGCATCGTATGTCAATGGGGTCATTGATCATGACAAAAATAGTGAAGATCTTAGGAACCAGTTGGTAAAAATCTTCAACCTCTTAAGTAAATAGGTTATATGCTTCTGAGTCTGTGTTGGGTTATTGCGCTTGTAAAATTTTGGTCCTCTGCAGCATGTTTTACGGCAGTAGTCAATGGTCCTTTTTTGGATGAGATTCCCTCATTTTTCATTGGCTATTGTTGTCTAGGTCCCTACGGGGATAAATGCTGAAAATCATTCCCTTTTAACCTAATGTGGTTGTACAGTATTTGAATTGTACAAAACTATGCGTTTATTCGGGCACTGACAAATCAGATCCACAAGGAAACCCTTGATAAAGCATTATGTTTCATTTTGGGAAATAATTTTTAAGTGGAGTGAGAATGAATAGTACCCGCATGTCTTCTATTCGCAGTAGAATATTTTCGGTTATTTGGATTTGAATACTGAAAATGCATTTCTTTCCACGACCTTCAAAATTATTACTCCTATGTCATCTTGGCCATTGTCCTCTAAACTATCAATCAGCTGATGCTTCATGCTACTTGAACTCTCCTGTTATTGTTTGTTGCAATTCTTGCAGCTATATATTCTGACATCAAATGTCATCAACTTGAAAACCATTTTTATGCATGCTTACGATTTGACGTCATTTTGATGCTGGCGGTATCTTTTATATGATGCATTAACAATGTCTAATTATTTTTGCAGATTGAAATTCTTTCATTAAACACTGTATGAATTTATTTGCAATTCATTAATTCAATGAAGTATTGGAGCTGGCTGCTCCTCAGTCCATCTGTTTTTTTGGTTTATTTGATGCTACCTCTAAAGGCAGTGCCTTTAGGGGTACATCTTACCATACATTAGGGATATTCCAAATGGAATATTCTCAATACATGGTGGATAACCTCATAAGGGCAATGCACTACCGTTAGATGTTTGCTCCTTGTTGCATTTGACACCAAACTTATAGTGATACTATGGTTCAGAATTCTTTCACCTGTCAATAGAAATCATCCTACTTCCTTTGGAGAATAATAACATGATCAATGTTTTTGTTCCAGGTGCATCAAGTCCATGCTGTGGTTGTTATAAGCATGTATAGTATCTACCTTTTAAATCACCTTTGGATGTGTTTATGCTTTCCATCATCTTCATGTTTTTGGTATGAAATGTGTCCTTTGGCTGTTCTTATTAGTCTACTCATTTGCGACATTAACGAACTGAATTCAATCCGACTCTTGTCAGGTCACCATAATATGAACAGTATATCACTGTTGAATTGAAGTGTCATTCTTTTCAAGAGAAAAAGCCTTAGATAAAGTGAAGTTTGTAAGAATGATCATGATTTGTTTCTCTTCACTTCGATTTGTGTATTTCTCCCATTATAATGTTGTTGCATTACAACGGTGATAAAGTAACGGGGAGTACCACAAACACAGCAGAATGAATTCTACCGTAATTTTTTCCTATTCACCTCCAATAAAATTGAGTTTCAAAATAAATAAAAAAACTGCATAAACGTCATTGTTTAATCTGAAGCAAATTAAAAGAACACTCTAATCGACATTCATATCAAACTTGCACATGTTATGATTTGATTATAAGCTAAAAAAGACTAGATAATGCCCCCGCAATATACTACAAATTGAGAAGCCTACGCCCAAGCTATGCAAAAATCTAACCTCGAAAACCTCAGTGGATAACGATGCACAAGTAAAATATCCAATGGGCAGAAATTCAATCATTGTCAGCGATCTAATATAATTGTTCTAACTAAGAGCTTTCATATCAGCAAAAATTATGCTGGTGTTTGTATTAACTATAGTCGATCCATTAATCAACTAACCAATGATTATATAACAAATCATGTGTGTAAGTATGAATATATTTGATCGATCTCAAGTCCGTTAATTTTCCTCTAACGACATGTAACTGGGAAAAAAATATCAGAACATATGAGTCTTCACCTTATTTCCTATCACCCAGAACATTTCCAACTCATAGAAGAAAATCGTTCCATATATGCAACATAAATATTGAATTTATATATATGAGAGATTCTTGGCAATCTCACATTCCTTGAAGAACCTTAGCTGCATAGTATCATGTGGAATAAGCTACACAAGATGGGCACCAACAGCAGGTGACGAGCTCATCTGCAAGGTTCTACCATTTCCAGAAGGAAGAAAACGCACAGATGGCAATGAAGGATCTGTCACCGAGTCAATAACGAGAAAGTTGAAATCGTATGTACCGGATTTCTTCAAACTATAAACAAATACTAGAACGATCCATCCCAACATAGACACTGCCCAATAATTGTTCATCCCATGTATCAATCCCCAGGCGATAGAGTAGCCAACAAGGATTCCCGATAAATGGCCAATAAAACTTGCTTGTGGAACAATTATAGACGTGAAAATTAGTGATTCAAACGGTGCAAAACTGATAGGAAGTGACAGAAACCCGAAAAGCTCCAACCTTGAAGAGGGTTGCTTTGCAGACAAAATAGTCATCCACCCGAAAACAACACAAGAGTATCCAACATCAGTTACTCTCCTAAAATAATCCAGTTTAAACTTCTGACTCAAGACATGGTGGATCCCAAGAACTAGCAATCCAGACAGAACAACTAACAGCAATGTATAATGTAGATAATATTCTACCCCAAGACCGATGCTTCCTAATTTCTCGATAATCCCCAAGCTCCAAAGTGCACTCATATTGAAAACAAGATGAAGGATGCTAATATGTGAAAATGCTGAAGTTATTATCCTCCAATGGTGACTCTCTAGCGCAGTTTCGTAGCTCAAACCAACATGTGAATATCCGATATTCTTCTTCCGAATGTAAAACCAAACCACACTACATATCCCTATTACACAACTTGTAGCTGGCTTTTCCCAAATCTCATAAAACAATGGTTTCCCCATCCAAATCAGCCTCAATTTATCACACACGCTATCAACTAAACAGTTTAACTTCCGATAAATTGATAACTATATACTCTATATTTTACAGTGGATATACTCAGAATAAAGTTGAGGCCATCGTCAACTAATAACCAAATGCCACTTCAATAATTTTCGCAGAAACCCACTTTCAAGAATTCACAACGCCAGCAGATACAACGCAATAGAAGAAATTTAACCGCAAAAAATTCCGGTATGCTCATACAAGGAGAAAATTCACCTTCAAAGGCTACATGTCATGCAATACTAAAAATCAAAACTTGACTACCGAAATGTAAAGTACGATAGTAGCCGAGATTACCTAGTTTGAGGGTCAAAATGACGAACTTTTTTTTTGAACCAAGTTGGGAAGAATTTCGAACCCCGGGCTATCTGTAACCCTAATTATCTATTTCAAGGGGAATTGTTTTAAAAAATTATTTGATATTTCAGTAAATATGATTATTTCGTATTACTTAAAAACAAAAAAAGACAAATTTAAGGGTCAGGGTTAGGGATGACAATGGGGCGGGTCCAGACCGGACCCGCACTGAATCCGGCCCGCCGGGCCGGGTCTGGACCCGCTTCAACCGGATTTGGAAGTAGGGTGGGACGGGTCCTGGGATTGGCCGAACCCGCCCCGCTATACATTCTTAATTTTTTTTAAAAAAAATTAATATTGAATATATATTTTACTTCTTTGATTGAACAATAAAGTGTTATTATTTAATTTTATATCAAAATTCATGTGTTTATGTTACAGAAGTTAGACATTGTGAAGAGAATGAGAGCAAATTAATAATCAATCAGAATAATTTGGTGCGGTTACTATGTTTGTATCGAGAATTGATTCGGATTCACGGCAACCACAATACTGAGAATAAACAGAAAATATATGCAAACCGTCTGATTATTAATTAATTCAAAAACTATGGACTTTAATTATTGAATGCTCCCACTAAAATGAACGGAAAATCATATTTTCTTAGTGGGCTTGGAGTCCAACTAGCTCATGAAAACCCCGGACGTGGGCCCACCGGCTTCATGATACTAAAGGTAGATCACAATTGCATCATATGCAACCCCCAAGATATTTGTCTCGCGATTGGCATAACCCTACGTGGGCAGGACAATTATGTCTTCTCACGTCAAACTAACCCATCCCACGGATGGAAATGTCACACTCAAAAGACCCCACGTGGGTGAGTAATCTAGAAGGTTAACATAACCACACCCTTAATTAAGTGGCAGTTAAACGCACAGCTTTCCCATGCCAGATGCCCCCCACGTGGGTGAGTAAGGCAATATGACATAAGTAGCGTCTCATGGCTTAACTGTTGATGGAAGACAGGAAGCAACAAACCCTTTTGAGCCCCCTTAGCAGTTTGATATTAAAAGTTTTGAATCATATTCAAAAGAGGGATTTAATTTATTTTAAAATATCATCAATTGCTTGTTTGTTTGTTTGTTTGCCGGATTCATGCAACTATGTTTTATTCATGCAATCATTTGTACTAATAAAACATACAAACAAACACTTATCATACATCACATGCATAATAAAAATAAATATGGACGATTACGGCCTATTCCTAATTGATCCACGTGAGCCATACGTGGATCACAAGTCTGTCTAAGGTGATGCAGGTATGTAATGCAATCCTATTACATTTTTGCTTCCATTATACATGTCTTGATTCTTGGTGCTCCGTCTTCAATCTCGATCTCCCACTAATTCTAAAGATTTTACATTTAAATCGTGCAAACAAGAGAATAGGGATACAAATCCGGGGAGGGATACATCAGAAAATAGAGAGAGCAGACTCGCAGGCCTGATAACCAAAAATCACAATAATAATGAAACAATAAAAAACTAAACATTCACCTAAACACATGGTCAAGGCCCGTAATCATCCATCATGCAATCACAACATATGTAATTAAACATTAAACTAACCAATTACATCATATGTAATTGGACTAATCACATCACATGTAATTGGAGCATAATAATTAATTTATTCTATCGTTTCCCACTAATCGCATCATTAATTGAAAATAAAATTAACAAATTAAATAAAATAATTTTATTTAATTTCTAATTAATTAAATTTCAATTAATTGGTAAAATCACTATTTTACCTATTAATCATATTAATCGAAAAATAAAATTAACAAACTAAATGTTATCAATTAACTGGTAAAATCACTATTTTACCTCACATCATAATATTAGCCAAAATAAAATTAATAAATTAAATGAAACATTTTCATTCAATTTTCAATTAATTAATTTTCAACTAATTGTAAAATCTCCATTTTACACTTAATAAATTAAAAATCACATTTTTAATAAATTAAGTATTATGATTTATTATTTCAAAATAATATCCGGATAAAACATCTAAAATGACCCAAAAATTTATGGACTCCAAACAATTTGGATCCAAAAATTAAAAGATACAATTTCAACCCCAAAATTCTCTTTATTTTCGATTTAAAAAAAAAAAATTCAAAATTGTTTTTTTTTTCTTTTTAAATTCCGAAAATACTGTTCATTCATCTTCCATATCTGATATTAGGGTTTATAGAAATTAGCAGCCGCCGCCCAATGTTAACAATTTTCCCAAATTAAATTAGGGTTTCACCAGCCGTCTCCACACCTGCGCCGCCAACATCCGATGGTCCAAGACGCTTGTCGCCCCTTCACCGGAGTCGGAGCAGCACGTGTCGCGCAGGCAGCGAAGAACCAAAAAAAATTTTTATTGCAGATTTAGCACGAGTGCAACCATGGTCACGGAACCTTTCCGCGGTTGCAGCGCCTCGTCCAACATCCCTTCGTCACTGCAGATCGAGAAACTTGGTTGCGCGAGTTCCAGACGGTGAACAGTTCACCGGTGGCCGCGAGAAGAACCATAGATCTGTGCGTTTCCTTACCATCTGCACAACCCTTGCGCGGATGAAGGAAGCCAGCCGCTCAACCTTGCTCCTCGCGCTGCCAGACTACTTTCTCTGGCAAGATCTGGTTTTCCCGGCGACCGGCAGCGATGCACCGGAAACGTTTTCCGATGCCGGATTTCTGGCTTTCAATCAAAACTCCTTTCAATTGATTTTTCTATATTTTTCCGGATTCCAAAATTTCGAAATCTCAAACACAATTAGAATTGGTAAGAAACGATCTAATTATATTAATTATTGAATATACAAATCAAAACGCAACTTGGCTCTGATACCACTGTTGGGTTTCCGTACCCCGGCGCCACATCCAAACACAGCGGAAATAATACAATAAACAGATCTGACCCAGGGACGAACGATCGCGCCTGATTCATATATAAACATGCAAATATCAAATATTAATGCACGAAAAGATATTACCGATAACAGCGAAATCAATCTGTATGCTGTGATCCCTCGAGTCCAATCAACCTGACCATATCTTCAAGCACAACATCAGTGCTAGTGTGATGTCGGCTATTCTATGAGAGTGTGTATAGAATGAAAAATAACCTTAACCCTAGAGATGAACATATATTTATAGGAGTTTGGTCAATTATTTGGGCTATGCTTATGAGGGTCCAACGGGCCTACAATTGGCCCATTGGCTTGTAGGGCATCTAATGCTAACAAGAAGCCGGAAATTTTCTTGCATGTCCCCACTCCCCACTGGATCCCCCCGACTTTGGTGGTTGAAAATAAATGACTTTGATATGAACATTGATCGTGTGTAGGAGAATGCAGCTTTCATTTTCTGTGTCGAGGACAGAGCATTGTTCTGCAAGGACTGTGATGAACCTATTCATGCAGCTAACACCCTTGCTGCAAACCACCAGAGGTTTTTAACCACCGGAATACGCTTGGCATTGAGCAGCTCCAGCTGTAACAAGGAAAATTTGAAAAACCCAATTGAGCCAAAGCCCCCGAGATCAAACTCAGAGCAGAATGTTACAAAAATACCGGCACATCATGTTCCTGGGATCACATCACCGCCATCTTGGGCCGTTGATGATTTGCTACAATTTTCTGATTATGATTCATCCGACAAGGTAAGAAACTAACTCGTGTGTGTGTCTCTCTCTTTTAATGGGTAGATTTGTAGATTCCAAGAAAAAGATGGGATCATCCGTGAGATAAGAGTCGATGGATGGCATGCATGTATTTGGAGGGTTCGTGAGATGGGACGAGATGGCAACATAAGAGTTTGAATGGATTTTGAGGTGGTGGAATTTGTAGTTTAGAGAAATCAAATGTAGAATTACATGAAAAAAATTGTGTTATCACCTTTTTCTATCTGCCTCCGATCACCCAAATCCACTGACAGCTTACGGTATCCAAAAATATCTTCAATTGAAAAAGTCGAGTTTTGCTCCTCTGGAGCACCGCCTCCAAGTTTTTTCATTTTAATGGGTGTTGTGTGGGGTTTTACAACATCTCGGCAGTTACCCCCCTGGTCAAATATTTTGGCCCTGCTTATTTTACAATACGACCCTAAAGTATTCATACATCTGTGCAGAAGGAGCAACTCGAGTTTAACGAGCTCGAGTGGTTGACAGAGATAAATATGTTTGGTGAACAAATACGCCAAGAGGCATTGGCTGCAGCAGAAGTCCCTCAGCTGCCAATGTCTCAGCCAATTTACACAGCTTATCATCGTTCAGGGAAATGCCACATGCCTAACAAGAAGCCTAGAATCGAAATCCCTGATGACAATGAAGAGTTCTTCACAGTTCCTGACCTGGGTTGAATCTTGATAATCATATGTGAGAGAGGAACACCTAGCGGTTTCCAAACTAAACGCATGACCGCAGTTATAAGGTTGCTGATATTTATTGCTTAATCTTTCCAAACTTCGGTCGGTCTAAATTTTTGTGAATGGTATATTTCCCATGTAGTTTATTCGTTTTATTACCCTCGAAAATGTTGGATTTCAAGTACTCAGGAAAGGTGGATTGGTATTGGAAGAAAAATGTATGCAGACTTGGATGTGACGTTTTTTATAAATATTTGATTGTGAGCGACGTTAGTTGTCACTGAATTCTCTATTTTCTTTCAATGGAATTTTACTTGCCGTTCTGCACGACACTGAGATCAAACATGTTCAAGCATCAATTTGCTTATTATAAATTTCAAACTTTTAGTGCCCCTTTTCCACATAAAAGCTTATAAAAACATATAAATATCATTATGCATCTCAATTAACTATCCACGCTTAAGAAAACTAAGTGTTTCATCATTCAACTCCAAAAAAAAAAATTTGAAATTGGAAAATGACCATACCGGATTGATTGCAAAGACAAAAACCAATATGAATAAAGCAAATTTGATTTGTCCCTGCAGTGTGTTGTATCTACTAAGCTCCCTTGAGAAGTTTGAGGACATCTGAGTGAGTAGGAAGAGCTGGAATTGCTCCCTTCTTGGTGGTCGTTATAGCTCCACATGCAGAAGCGTACTTGAGCACTTCCTTCAATTTCCCTTCATCCTGAGATTATTTAATTAAATATCCATCTCATCAGTAACATGGGGAGTCTGAATCCCCTTGGACAACATTATAACAATAATAATTTAACTTTTATTTCTAGAAAATCCACCAAATGTTCCTTTGGTTTAAATTAAAATTGTGGTTATTGGTGGTTTTCTGTAAGTTTGGATGAAATAATCATATTTTTAAGTTTGATTTTGTAATATTTGAAGCAGGAGTAGTAGAAATTTGTGTGATGGAGAAAAGACTATTGACTGTTACTTGGATAATGGAATGGTCATCAACAATATTGCAAAGAAGGGCTCCCACAAAAGCATCTCCAGCTCCAGTTGTGTCTACTGTATTCACACGGTATGCATCCACTGATCCCCGAAAACTCTGCAACACATTTCAGAAAACAAGTTGTATTACACGTATGATTCGTACCTTCATATATCGATTTCAGAAAACAGGTTGTATACACATTTCAGGAAACAAGTTGTATTACACATATGCTGGCCATTTATTGAATGAATCGATGGGTCATATATTTATCTGTATTTAATGCAGATAATGTTGATCGATTTAATAAACCGACTATATATAAAAATGAGAAATTAAGTATCTCAAAACCAAGCGATAACACAAAGCCTGTATTAAGTGACCGGTGGACATTATGGGCTGCACCGCGTGATTCCGATGGGTGATGCTTGTTATGCTATAGACAATTCAAAGCTACCCATCCACGAGCGCATAGGAGAATTGTTGGGAGCCTACACTCCAACATCCCCCCCAACACCCAAGAAGAATCCCAACAAATTGCTTCTTGGACGTTGAACACATGACCTTGCTCTGATACCACATTTAAGGATTAAACTCTTCCACTAGGCCAACAGTTATAGCTGACAGCAGATGTGTAACTTTATTTTCTTCTACGGTGGTAACGCAAAACCACGTACAAAGCGACAATTGGACATGAGGGGCAATACCAAGCAGGTGACGATGAGCCAGGCTTATTATGTCATGGACAATGTCTATGCAGAGTACCTATTTACGAGCGCACAAAAATTGTTGGGAGCTTTATTCAGACACTCCAACAATATATTTTCAATATTTAACAATATAATGCTGAGAATAACTTTTAATTGTTGTGTAATCAATCTTGTAACATAATGTTTGGTAGATTTCATGTTTTTTTTTAATTCATAATCTTTATGTTTATATTCTAAGCTTTTTCAAATATTTGAAAAATAAATTGGAGTATTATGAATTTTGTTTTGAATGAGGTGATTTTTTAATTTAATTTTCAATACATTACTTTATATTTATAATATTTAAATAATTATATATTTTAGTATGAATTAGTGTATTATTATATTATAATTTCTTGTCAATTTAATATAATCTATAATATTCTAATTATATTTATGTTCATGAAAAATAATGTATTGCAGGTAAAAAGTTGATTAACATATTTGGAATTAAGGGATATGTTTGGAATTTAACATAACCAGACGACTAAATTGATTAATTAAATTTGTTTTAATCTACAATTGATTATGTTATTTTGTAGGAGAGTTTTTTTAATAATCCCTTGATAAAAAATCATATTCTCGGTGCTATTTTTTGGGACCATTGTATTCTCTCTGTAAAATAATGCATCCTTTACTCAGAAACAGGGTACTAAGTACTAACCAGTTGACCGCCTTCTAAATAATTTTCCACCATCCACCCAATAATTTGCATATTCTTATATATATATGATGATGATGAATTAACACTATTCTTTCTCTAAAATAATATTCAAATTAGGAGAACATACTTAAAGTGAGAATTTGTGGCAACCATATGAAAATTATTTATCTTCAATGTAAAAAACAAATATTGTTAGAGATAAAAATTAATTACCTTGGTGTAATATCGGCATCCCTTTCCCCCAAGCGTAACTAAAAGAAGCTTCAAATCATCATGCCATAAAGACATGGCGGATTCATCGTCAATCTTGTTGCTGCCAGTGAGGAATTCCAGTTCAACATCACTAACTTTGATCACATCTGCCTTATTCCATATGCTCATTATTTGAACTCGTGCCTCCGTCTCTGATGACCAAAGCAGTAGCCGGAGATTCAGGTCGAACGACAGCAAAGCCCCGGCTTGCTTCGCCACTTCCATTGCCTTCAAATGAGCCGATCGGCATGGCTCAACAATCAAGCTTATTGATCCATAATGGAACACTTTAGCCTATGCACATAAACAATAGCATTTGTTATGTTTATTTGATCAGTTAATTTCATGATAACCCATCATAAATTGAAATGTCAAATTAATTTGAACCCTTTTTTATGCTATACTATCCGTACTCTAATAAACAAAAAAATATTCTAATTTTATTATTAATTTAGATACACACAGTGAAGATATATAAAATATAGGGAATAATACAATACGAAATTTATATGTGAGGGGTATAAATTTTATTGATGAACATATATACATCATACGAAGATGACGAGGATAGAAAGATATATAATGAATATGTACATGTCGACAAGAAAAATTAAAAATAATAATAATTGATGAAAAATAGTCTTAATTTGTTTTTTTACATAATTTACAAAATATCAAATAAAAGTAAGGGGAAATTAGAGATAAATCCCTAAACCTAAGTTTAACTTTCCTTTTACTCCCTACCTAAAAATTCTTCAAAGATTCCTAACCCTTTTTATCTTTACATTTCTAATTACTCATTGGAGAGAGAAAATTATAAAATAATACCAATTATCCTTATGTTTAAGATTTTGGCATGTTTTACTTATTCTAAGCACATTTTGCGTATTTTAAGTCCGATCCTTAAATGGTATCAGAGCCTATGATTATTCTGGAAATACGAAAAATAATATTTTGAATATTAAAATTATCATTTACCGGGGGAGACAATACACGAGAATATGGATCCGAATGAATGTTCGAAGTGTTACTCATAGATGGTATTCCCAAAAATAGTAAAAACTAAATCAAGAATATCTGGCCGAAGCTAAATGCTTCAACCATAAATGAAAAATACAACAAGTGGTCGGTGCTAGCCCAGCTAACATATACCAGTATCAACAACAAGAGAAGTTAGCGAGGAACCTCTACAGGATGAACCTCAAACTTCAGTTCGAGTTATCCGAGGCTCGGGATGAAGACCATCCTGAACACAACAACATAATTCCAGACCCAATGATCCAACAGGGTCCGGACCAAGAAGTTAGGATGGGAAAACCAACTTTTCGAGAAATCAAGCCGGATACTTCTAAGATATCCCAAGATCTTAGAGAGATCCAGAAGACAGTGCAGCGTTATGAATACTTACAATACAATGTCTCTTCACAGATCCATCAGATCCAAAGCCATATGAAGATCATGATTAAACATCAGGAGGAAATTCTTGAGAACTTTCGAGATGTTCAAAGGTCCGAAGGCCTTTGACAGAGACTGAAAAATGATTGCAAGGTAATGGAAAGAATCAACCTGGAAGATCTTCGTGATCTTGCCGATTCGTTTGAGGGATTGAATCTCGAAGACTTCAAAACAAATCAAGTTGGCGGAATTCCTCTACTTCCACCACAAGAAAGTTTTGGGTCAAACAATCCACCACCCGATGGAATGATATCCCTACTATCATTGCAAACTACCCCTAAAGGCGGAAGATGAAAAAACACAGAAGTCACCCTTACGCCCGAGGGAGTAGCTCAAGAAGAAGTGGGTCTTCATGGAAACCCAGGAAGTTCTGGTCAAAGCAGAAAGCTCGAAGTTACAGATCAGGGCAAATATCAGGACCAACTAGGAGTATGACCTCGTCAACATATTCTAATCAAGCAAGTTCTAGTAGAGCACCAACGAAGAGGACTTTCAGACGCACTCATACGCGGGCGAATAAAAGTTTTAAAGATTGTAACTGCTGTGGAGCAAGATGACATATCTCTACAGATTGTCCAGAGAACCAAAACCGAGTAAGATAGTTCGAGCATACCAAAGAGTTCAAGGATGTTGTTTATTTCCAGGATTTGGTGCATGTGTATCAATTTGAGCATATCCCCACAGATGAAAGCATCTACGAAGAAGAGATCTATTATGATAATTGAGGTGAATCCAGTTCAGAATCAGAGTGATGAGAGTACATAGAACACATAATATGAGAAGAGCCATCAAGATATTTCTCATATACCACTGTTTCTCATAAAACTCTTATGAGGATCATGAAAGAAGAGACAAAGCTTCAGATGTATGACGGATTTACAATTGGAGCAATGGAAAAAAACCATGGATATGATTTGTAGGAATCGAAGAGGGGGGGTGAATGAGATTCCTTGGCTACCTTAGCGTTTTAAAATGAGTTTGTAAAAATAAAATATTTTGCGCTTTGCGGAAGCCTTTAGTCAATCGATAAATAAAAAGAATAAATAAATAAATGCGTAATGAAAAATAAAGCAATAAAAGACAAGGATATTTGTTATAGAAGTTCGGCGATGAATCGCCTACGTCTCCTCTTCCCGGTTAGATAACCTCCAACCGAGGTTCCACTAGAATAAATGTTCTTGGCCTTGAGGGCTCCAAGTAAGCCACAACACAACTCTTCCCGAGTTACAACGCTCTTCCCGAGCACACTACTCTTCCCGAGTACACAAGCTCTTCCCGAGCACAATACTCTTCCCGAGTATACAAAGCTCTTCCCGAGCTACCAACACTCTTCACGAGTCTTCTTGGCCTTAAGGGCTCCAAGGATACCCACACAATTGCACCAACAAGACTTGTTGATGTCTTTACAATATTCCAACTTGCTTTGGTGTTGGAGGACCTTTACAATGAATTGTACCAACAAAAACACCTTCACGGTGTACTCACACGAAGACAACAAGACTCAACAAATGAAAACAATCACAAGCTCCAATACAACAACAATGTATGGAGAGTATGATATAATTTGAACCAACAATTCATCAATACTTTGTATGAGTTGTAGACTTGTTCCTTAACTTCAAAATGCTCCAAAGCATCCATATTTATAGTGAGAAGGCCTCCAAGGCTCCTACTAGCCGTTGCACTTCAAAAGGCTGAAATCACTCCTGGATCGCCTCAGCCATCGCCTCAGGCGATCACCCATCGCCGCGTTCCAACGGTCAAAAATGCACAGATCGCCTCGGGCGATCGCTGGATCGCCTCAGGCGATCAGTGGCTAAAATCAAGGCCGTAGCTTCAGCATGTCCAAAATTTGCATCGCCTCGGGCGAAGTCCACATCGCCTCAGGCGTTCCAGCCCATCGCCTCAGGCGTTCGTGCCATCGCCTCGGGCGAACTCCCCGCGCGCGTGCCCGCGCCAAGCCTCGGCGTCGCTTCAGTCGATGTGCGGGGCGAAGTGTCTTGTGGCTGCCATCGCCTCAGGCGTTGATCACCATCGCCTGGGGCGATCTGTCTCGCATGCTCGCCTAGCCATCGCCTCTGTCGATGTGCGTGGCGATGCCCCTCCTGGCACCCATCGCCTGGGGCGATGATCACCATCGCCTGGGGCGATCCTGGCCAGATTGTGCACACTTGAAATTCTTCATTCCAATCTTCTTTTCGTCACTTAATCTGCACACTAAGTAGATGCATTAGTATAACAAACACAGTTTTGTTGATCATCAAAACTCAAAGATTGACCGGGGATAATTTAGCATATTAAATGCAACCCTGCGTTTAAGGCTCAACATGATTGGTCTTCGAAGCAGGAAGCATCGGATTATCCATAAGGTGACAACAGGAGAATTTGAGATCCCGATGGAATCACGGGAAACCAAATTGAGATACAGTTAATCACCTACAGGGAAATTTAGGTGATTAAGAACAAAGTTAGAAGAGAACTTGCTAATACGCTATCATGGATTCATATCGGAGCCATTATAGTCATCATCAAAGCAACTTTGAAAGAAAGAATTGATTCGCCACTTAATCTAGCGATATTTGCCAAAAGTATCCCGAACCTTAAATATTCTTGTTTGGGAGCAGTTGCAGGGAATTTGTATGCTGGAAATATGCCTTCAACATCTATACCCGACTAGCATACAATTTGGGAGAGCGAAACTTCAACAAGGTTCTTACTCTTCATTAAGATTTTAAAAAAATGTTTTGATGAAATAATGGAATAGACCTTACTCGATTACCTACAAGGTGTCTTATGCACTCTCGAATACTCATCATTCAGAAGTATTCTTGAGAAATGAATTCCTTGAAGTCCCCAGAATCTTTAAAGATTTCGCAAAAGCAGTATTGCCTTATATTATCAATACTCCGACAAATGGAGAGATCGATATGAGGATACAGGAACAACCTATTTTAAACAGAAGCAGGAGCCTTATGATCGAGCCAAAGAGAATGTCTTTCCAACATGATAGGTTGATCAGTAACTATCCCAGGGAAAAACAGAAAGCCATCTCGAGTAGGATTCAGAAAATCCCTGATGTATTCAAAACAACAGGAATGTTGAAATGCCCAGAAGGCTAGAGAGAAGTGCAGATAATCTTCGACATTACTGAGAAGAATAATATATTCCCTTGCGATGTCCTATAATATTTGCAACAACCTACAGTTGGCAGGTATCAAGGAAACCTTCAAATTGGTGAAATTGATCTAACAATTGCAGGGACTGCAGGTATGATCCCAGAACAACTTATTCTTGGGATAGAGTTTCCTGAGGAATATAAACATTGGGAAAGATTGCAGGATGGAATGGAATTCACGGTGGACGGGAAAAGATACAGGATTCGATGACCACCAGTTCATTCTCAATATACATCTCAGTCGGGATGTTATACGAGAAATATCGAGCAGAATATTTTGCAGCTTATATTGATTCAAGGCTGGAATATGCACTGCCAAAAGATGCGTCTTTCCTAAAGACGTTGGTGAGGAATTACCAGTCATTGCCGGGAGAAACTTTTCCAAGAGGATTCTTATTCTTAATGAAGGAATCCAGACGACGAAATAATAATCGGAGGAGTAGGCAGTACCCCCGGTACAAAGTCAAGACTCCATCTATTTAATTCCATGATACATGAGCTGATCTGCTGCTAGGAAACAATTTCTACAGACATTCAAGCGGTTTACACAAGAGAACGAGACAATGCGGCTTATTTTCACAACTCTTTGTGATCAAAGATCATTGTCCAGCGACTCAGGGAAGCATTTCACAAGAAATTTCCCATTCGTTTTTGCAGCAAGCGTGGTGATGAAGGAAAACTTCGACACCTCAAGATTAAGGATCAGTGAAAATTTGGCGAAGCGATTCTTCAATTTAGACAACAGGGAATTGGTCAAAAGCGAAAAATGACTTTTGATGGTATAAATGTGATGTCATTCAGAGAACGGAATGAAGACGTGGATGAGGATGAAGAAGAAGTTAATATAGACATCCTACTGCTACTGAAAAAGGCATTACATGAGGAGGCCATGCAACCTGCTCGAAGAACAGATTACCCTAGAGAAAGTAAAAATGAAGATTCAGAGGAACTACAACGAGGATCCTCTGGGATGGTGGGACAGAAACGAGCTTACAACATCTTTGTAGGTGAAAGTTGTAAAAGAGTATGAGTTCGTGAGGTACAAACCGATCCCCATGAATCAGGAAGATCGGAAGGATATGCAGATGATACTTAAGGAACATCTTGACCTTAAGCTAATCTCAGCAGGGGGTTCTCCATACAGCAGTCCGGGATTTCTCGTCCGAAATCATGGAGAAATTAAAAGAGGAATACCAAGATTGATGATCAACTACAAAGGTATCAATGAGATCTTGGAATTCAATGGATATTATATCCCAAGCAGAGAACATTTGGTAAATAGCATCAAAAATGCCAAAGTATTTTCTAAGTTCGATTGCAAGTCTGGAGTCTACCAGATTAAGGTGGAGGAAGCTAGCAAAAGGTTTACAACATTCTCCACACGGCAAGGACACTATATCTGGAATGTCATGCCAATGAGATTAGCAAATGCTCCTCAGATATATTAAAGGAAGATGGATAATCTTTTCAAGGATTACTTCAACTTCATGTTCGTGTATATTGACGACATCCTCATTGCATCAAGAAACATGAAAGAGCATATTAAACATTTGGGAATCTTTTCAGATGTTTGTTACAAGGAAAGACTAGTGTTCTTCGAAAGAAAAGCAGTAATTGCCACAAGGCAGATCGAATTTCTTGGAATTGAGATCGGCGAATCTGGAATCATCTTGCAGAATCATATTGTTGAGAATGTGCAAGGATATCCGGATGACCTCAAGGATTTAAAGCAACTTCAAAGTTTTCTGGGAGTTGTTAATTTTGCTGGGAAGTTCATCAATAACCTAGCAAACCACATGCTAAGGTTGGATGGTGAGGAGCCATTCGTAAAACAGTCTGGGGGCAGTAATTTTCCGACTAGTGGATTTACGGCTCATCTCACCCGGTGCCGTTATGGTCAAAAAGGTATATACCATTTTGTCAAAATTTTATTGTAATACCGAAGCGAGATGGACATGTTATAATTTTAAGCAATTTTCTTAACTAATGGTAAAATGGTATGAAAAAATAAGGAAAGGGAGAAAAAGACAAAACTAGGGAGTTATCTTGAATTTATTTTGAGTAGGTACAAATTTTAAAGTTGAAAGTAGGATTGGAGATTTAAATATAAGTAGCCCTAAAAGTAAATACATCAAATCTAACATTTTAAAACTTCATAAAATTATTTGGTATATTACCTCAAATGATGGTTTGGTAGATGGTGGCATTAAGTAGGTTGCCTCGGTAAGTCAAAAAAACTCAGCGGACAAATTCTAGAACGTTTTTTTTTTTTTTTTATTTGAAAACGTACCATCTTTTTTTCTATGTTATATGTTATTGAATCAATTATTATTACTGCAGAAAAATTCCATGAATTTAACATTTAAATTGCTCTGACAATAAAATTTCTCGTTTCTTATTCTCATATACACACAAATATGGTTTGGTTGATATCGTCTTTAAACATACTATCATCACCAAAGATAGATACTACACATGATACTATTGGTGGTGTAGCAGCTACTTAACCTACGTATACATACACAAGCACGTGATTCTAACATGACCTGATTCTAACGCTACACTCGGATTCCATCGTGTTAAATACGTCAAGTGTGGGACTCCACCTATCAAACATCATTAATATAAAAATATATTCATAAGAACTGAATATTTCTGAATAAATCATAAAAATAGGAGCCGTAGATTTGGTTTCATGGACATAATATCCAGTTTATCCTCACACTCCTGTAACTATAACCCTGTATTTTTTCAACACAATCACGCGTGATTTACAGAATATAACTAATATTTTTGTTTAAATAAATCAACCCATTTCAAAAGATTATTTTTCCATGACCAACTTTAAGATTATTTAAGCTTATCTTCATGCAATCACACAAAAATTGTACGATAGGATTAATTCTGATTATAAGATTTAAAAAAAATCACATAAAAAATGCGCGCGTGAGATGCACCAACAGAATACTTACAGATCGAATGAGGTCGAGGTTCAACTCGTCGGGGGTTAGCAGCATATCGGCACTGGGATTCCTATAGAACATGAACTCACGCTCTCCGTCGGCGCGTAGGGTCACGAAAGCCAAAGCCGTGCGTGCTCCCTTATCGAAACTAACTCCCTCAGCCGTCACTCCGTTCTCCGTCAGTATCCCGGCGAGCATGTGACCGAACTCATCGTCTCCGACTTTCCCAACGAAGGCAGCTCTTCCGCCGAGCCTCGCCACCGCGATCGCCACGTTGGCGGGGGCTCCGCCGGGGGATTTCAAGAACCCCGGCGCCTCCGCCAGAGACACGCCGGAGACTGTGGGCACAAAGTCGATTAACATCTCACCAAAACTCACGATCAAACCATTGCCGCAACCACCGTTGAACACTCCTGCCATTGCAGGTGACGAATAGAATATAGAAAAGGGAAAATTGGAGGTGTACGGTATAAATAATAATTTTAATCTGTGTGCGCAGAGGAGAAGGGGTTGTCAATGTAGTTTATAGAGAGAGAGAGATGAAGTGTTGGGGAGTAAAGTGGAATTTTTTATTTTTATTACATTGGGTTGGGAGTTGAGATCTTGAATCTAAGACATATATTAATATCAGAGTATTTGATGACACTTGAGTCAATGACCAATAACGGGATGGAGTGCAATTAGAATGGCAAAAAGGAAGACTCTGGCTAATCTGGCTGATTAAGATCTTCATCTACCTTTTGGAGAGGTTTCGGTATCGATTTGACCCAAAAACGTTTGTTAAAAAATCTCATCCCCTAACCTGTCAAAAAAAAAAATGGCAAAAAGATGTCTTTTGTTAAGTAAATTTGTCGATTAATTATTATCTGAGAAGGGTTTTAGTTAATTACACAAAAGTATGATTTTAATTAATTATCCAAAACTATAATATTGTCTAATATTTGTTCCTGTCCTTACGAATAATTCAGTGAAAATCTATAAAATATTTATTATTTCGGTGCATGACTAATTTACAAGTAAATAAAACATAATTATCCTCACCAAGATTTGGATAACTTTATGTGTGGATTCTTGAATAATGGTAATGACTTTGTAGCTAATGGGACATTTATTATTATATTTTTAATGTTATTTTTTTTACCATTCTAAATAAAAGTTTTAAATTCGCGTAATCCAGCGATAATTGATTATATAACTTAGGCTTTTATATTTATATTTTAGTCGAACAACTAGGTTTTACAAGAAAAATATGATTATTTTAATTATGCAATTACATTTTTTTAAAACTATATAAAATTGCGATTTCAACTTTTTAATTATGGTGTCAAATAAAACGATTAAGAATACCGAAAACACGTGCCCGACAATAATAACATAGAGAAGGGAAAATTGGAGGTATACGGGTATAAATAATAATCTGAATCTGTGTGCGCAGAGGAGACGGTGGTCAGCAGTTTATATAGACAGATACGAAGATGGTGGGGACAAAGTAGAATTAGAGTGAAAGAAGTATTTAAATTATTATCTAGTAAAGGAGGATTTTTATTAATTATCCAAAAGTATGATTTCAATTAATTTGCGAAAGTACAATATGGTCTAATATGTGTTCATGATCTTATGAATAATTCAATGAAAACCAAGAAAATATTTATTATTTGGTGCGGAGTATATTTATAGAGAATTAATATTTTTTTTATAAAAAATAATAGAATTTTGTGAAGTTGATAGATTTTCGTTGACTTTTATAAAATTTATCGAAGTTACAAAAAAACATAATTATCCTCACCATAGATTTGGTGGATTCTTAAATAATGGTAATGACCATGTAACTAATATGACATTTATTATTGCAGTATTCTTGGAGTTGCAAACAACAACAATTAAGCCAATCTCAATGAATTGGGGTCGACTACATGAACAATAAAGAGAATCAAGTCGGGTCGGACACATGCGTTAGTCTTCTTCAAACGCTTCGATCAGTTAACATATCTTATGTAATCCCCTTGCACTCCAAATCTTTGCGTATAACTTCAAGCCATGTCTTCTTCGGTCGTCCTCTCACTCTCGTGAACTGGCCAAAATACAGGGACTACACTCGAAGCACATGTGCACTGTTGGGCTTACGCCGAACATGATCAAACCAGCGTAAGCGGCTTTCTTGCATCTTCTCTTCTATACAAGCTTCACCTACTTCAACTCGAATATCTTCATCATAGTTGCAAAAGAAAATATATTTATCCTCATCAGATATTTGGATATATTTATGTGTGGATTCGTAAATAATGGTAATGATCGTAACTAATAGGACATTTATTATTGCAGTATTCTCGGAAATTATAAAAGAAAATACAATTATCCTCACCAGATATTTGGATATCTTTAAATGTGGATTCTTAAATAATTGTAATGACTTTGTAACTAACGAAACATTTATTATTATAGTATGAAAATGGTTATTTATGGTTGGGTTAGTGTGTGTATGTATGTACATTATCTACTTATTTATACCCAACTTTCTGATACTTAATACTTCATCTATCACAAAAATAAAATACATTTATTCATTAAAGGGAATATATACAAAATTAATTAGCAACTGATATATATGTGTGTGCGCGCGCATGTGTGTCTTATATATCAGAGTATATATGATGAAGGTCGTACCTTTCGTGATCCTGGTATTATAGCACTCGATGGTCAAGAGGTATCGATGAGCACCAAATTTCGATACCTAGGTTCTGTTATCCAAAATGATGTAGAGATTGGTAATGACGTTAACCACATGATTCATGCGAGCTGGTTGAAATGGAGAAACGACATCGGAGTTCTATGCTATCGTAATATCCGCTGAAATTGAAGGGAAAGTTTTATAGAACCGTCATTAGACCTTCAATGTTGTATGGGATGGAATGTTGGGCACTCGAGAGGAATCACACTCAAAAGATGAGTGTGACAGAGATGTGTATGCTTCGTTGGATGTGCGGTAAGATCAGAAGAGATAAAATAAGGAACGTAGATGTTCGAGCTGAAGTAGGCTTAGCTTGTATAGAAGAGAAGATTCAAGAAAGTCGATTATGTTGGTTTCGTCACTTCCGACGTAGGCCCAACAATGCACTTGTGCGATGAGTGGAGTCCATGAATTTCGGCCATTTCACGAGACAAAGAGGACGACTGAAGAAGATACTGCTCGAAGTTATACGCAAGGACTTCGAGTTCACCGAGATTATCTCTATTGCTCATGTAGCCTACCTCAATTAATTATGATTAATGTAAGGACCCCGTGCCTTTAACCCATTATTATTGTATTAGCCCATGCAATTAGTGCATACAATCATATTATCATGGGGGAAAAGCCATATGCAAGTATAACATCATATACTGTCCAGAAAATTTCTTGCATTTGATTCACATAATATTCAAATTCCCCAACCAAGATCACTTACATAGCATGCACTCTTATAATACACTAACATGCTCTAAGTTCATTTAGCAATCCCGTATTTAATTGCATGCAAACAATAATGAAGAGAGAAAAGTCATTGCCCATTTATACATTCCATATACACGTAAAAACGTACTCACATGAGAACACCCAATGAATAAACGTGTATCTAATGTATAAGATACTCTACCGAATGCGGTTATTGGTACTTCGATCCTGGAAGCACCTCTCATGCACCGCTCGATCTCAACTCTAGAGCTACGTACTTAATCAACCAGCTCTGGTACTTCAATCCTGGAAGTACCTCAAATCAATGGCCCGAGCTCAACTCCAAAGCTACCGCTGCACCTGTATTGCCTGCCCCAACAGAGACAGCCCCACACGGGGTGAGCATACAAATACCACCAATGCAATAATCATAATATTGCAGTTCATAATTTACAGAATGTAAATGCATGATACCCCCTGGATGGTATCATCATCATCCGGGATCCCCTGTATTGTCCCTGTTCTCAAAATGACCAAACCATTAAATTCTCAAAAGAAGTTGATCATCTTATTGATCAACTACAACCGTTCCTACTATACCAGATCCACAATCAAATATGATTAAATCATCAAATAGAGTACTACAGATATCACATGTATCTAGCCAATGATTCCGTATTTCCATTTCATAGCTCGCTCCACAATAGCGGCATTTTATCCCCACGCACGCTCAACAATAGCGGCGTTAAAACCGATGGTCGCTCAACGGCGACAACATCTCAATTGCTCGCTCAAAAGCGGCACCATATGATTCCCAATGTATGGTCATTTATCACAGTTACCATATATCATGCATTTCACTATCCATTTATTGCAAGTACCATATACCGTGCATTTCAATATCCATTTATTGTAGATGCCACATACCATGCATTTCAATACCCATTTATTGTAAATACCATATACCATGCATTTCACAGTTGCAATATTGTAACAGGTTATGCTCGTACGTTATACGTACCTTATAATTTCGTAGTTCGAGTCCGACCTCGCCTGAGTCCCACGACCCGATGAATTATGTGCTAACACATAAATAACTCACAATTAAACATTGGCATGCAACCACGTGCACAAGCACGTTCATAACCCCCAAACCTATCGTCCATCAATGACGATTACCAAAATAAAAGCCCCCCGGCTAAGCATGCATAATACCCAAAATATTCCATTTTATATGTTTAAAAGATAGCCAAAAACTCAACGAGAATTCTGTTATATTAAACTTTGGCTCCAACCAATCCATTTAAAAGCATAGCATTTCCCATTGGAATGTAGACATTGTCCCGGAAATGGGCCACTTAAACCTCGATTCCAAAATCCCGACATTTTTCCAAAATTTTGAAAAATTAACATTCTGTGAGCGGCGATCGACCGCCGATTTCATCGCTATCGATCGCCTCCAACCAGTGGCCAAACAGCGCCTCTTCATTATCGATCGACAGTCCTCGCGATCGATCGCCAAGACCTCGCGATCGATCGCCCGGACTGTTCATCTTCACCAAAAATTCAGTTGCACGTCGCGATCGATCGGCGCCCCTCGGTGATCGATCGCCACCTGTGATTTTCCAAAAAACTCGAGCTTCCATGGTGTTTTTCACACCCAAACTCAAAACCAACACCCCATACACCATTAACACCTCAAATACACCAATAAAAACTCTAAAAACTCAACTTTGGATTTTTAAAAATCCCCAAATTCCATAACCAACTCAAAACTCAACCAAACTCTACAATACTACTACCAAATCGAAGACAATGACGATGGGAAGGTTAATACCTGATTATCTTCAATAAAATCGGCTCCCGAGCCAAGCTACCAACGATTTCTCCACCAAGGGAAAAAGAGGGGAAATGGGGGACAGGGGGAGGGGTTAGGCGTAGAGAGATGGGAGAGAGGGAAGGGATCCGTGCCAAATGACGGAATACCGAGTCTACTTGGTATATATAGTACCAAAACTCAAAAATACCAATCCTTCCACAATTACATCATGACTCATTAAAAATCATCTGTTTTCAATAATTACCTCACAATCTCAATTTTCATTACTAGCCCCAGTACAAAGTACTCCGGACCCCAAATCCCACAAAAGACCAAATTCCAAGGTTATCACCACGACGAGAATACAATCTTATCCCTTGGATCCAATGACTCCAAATACCGAATTTAAAATCTCCGGGAGTCCCAAAACCGTAATTAATTCATAATTGCCACAATTAAAATCCATTAAGGATTATTACTACACCGGGATTAACACCATTAATCCCCGGACATCACAATTAAAGAGTTAATAGTTGTTATTGTTGTGTAGCAAGAGACCATGTGAAAAGTTAAAAGTTGCGCAAAACCCCCTCTGTAATATTACTTAGCATTTAACCTCTGTGTTTTTCAAAATAAGCTTATAACACCCTTGGTTTTTAAACCATGACTTGTATAACCTCGATTATGTAGTTGCAATTCACGTGCTCTAAATGTATATGATAATATGTTTATCACAATTTATGCTTCTAAATATACAAGATTATCGTATTTGTAAATGAAAAAGTTCATTCGTTGTTGTATTAGATCACATCACAAAATGTTATTAACTTCTGCAATTTATCATAGTAAGATCATCAAATAAATAAAATTAAATGAAAAATGAATAATAGAATGACGCAAAATAATTTCAAGTAAAAATAATTATAAAAGTTAATAACATTTTATGCTAACAACACGATCTAATACAAGAACTAGATGAAATTTTATTTACAAACATGTTTTTGTTGTTTATTTAGAAGCATAAATTGTAAAATGCATATTATCATATGAATTTAGAAGGCATGAAATTGTAACTATAGAATCGATGTTATATAAGCTTAAATTTTAAAAACATAGAGCTTATAAGCTTATTATGAAATACATAGGGGTTTAATGCTAATTAATATTACAATGATTTTATATAACTTGTACTCGAATTTGGTGATACCCACCGCAAATCTAATTTGGAGATAACTTTGCTCCATAAACTCATCAAGAAGTTCATCGATCACAGGGATAGATATTTATCCTTGATTGTAATATTGTTCAAAGATCGATAGTTTACGCAGAAGCGCCATTCACCATTTGCCTTCTTTACTAACAAAGCTGGAGAGAAAAATGGACTATTGCTGGGCCTTATGAACCCCGATTGTAATAACTCTCTCACCATTTTCTCTATCTCACTTTTTTTGTAGTAAGCATATCGATACAGCCGCACACTCACAGGTTCCACATTGGGCTGTAATGGAATGCGATGATCATGGGAGCGCTTCGGAGGCAAGCAGGTAGGAGGTGTGAGTACTTGGGAAAATTCAGCAAGAATACAGCCCAAATCTGATTGATATGAATTAGGTTGAGCATTATCAACTGTGGAATTAATTTGAAGAAAAACCCAGTACCATTGGGATGGTGCAATTATACCACGTGGACTAGGGTGTAGAGGGAATCGTGATGTACAAAGTCCAGGTATAATATCCAATGAGATGGGGAGAAAACGAAGAGAAGGTTGCACTTCAATGCTCATAGTAAAGAGAGAGAATATAGCGAGGTGGGTTGTTCGGAAATTTGTGAGAGACCATAATCATCCTTTGGTGGTTTCTTCGCCTAAGAAGCGTCAAATAGTTGCAAGTTTCATGTAGTTCTTTGTTGGTGCTCAGTTCTTATTTTATGCCCATGGCTTCTGTTTTTCATCATTATTGCTTTGGTTTCAAACAAGAACTCGTTAGAGAAAACAGAGGGCAACCTGAGCTTGTGTTGTGAGAATATTGCTTTCCAAGTATTCCATAGTTTTAATGCCATTTTTTCTGTTCAATTTCTTGGGTTTAAAGAAGACACCTTGACAAGAGACAACTGAACTTTCCCATCTGGACTAGTGTATGGCATGTTGTATTTTAAGGATGATATCCTTTCGTGCATTATCTCGCAGTTCAAAATCTCTGATCAAATTACTAAATTATGTTGGGATATGCCCTAAGACAACTCATTAGATGATTGATTTGGGCATACAATGTAATATGATTTTAATAAAGGCAATTCATTATTATATATTATTCCAGTATCTGTGTAATATGAATATATATATGTTAATGTCCTTAGAATAATATTGTATTATTCTTAAAGATCGTCCCTAGTCAAGTATTATCATGAATAAGGATAATGATAATGCATTGAGACTAGTATGTATTGATTGATGAATTGTTCATGGATATGAGATATCAAATCAACACATGGGTGCATGTTAGAGAACAATGTACTGGACAAACCCACCATGAGAATGCTACATGGATAGTTATATGAATGTCATAAGCAATTCTCATAGTGATAATAATGTATGTAATCCTTACGACTTGAGATCACCAGAGATCCCAACATAAGGAGTTGTGTATCTTGATATTGTCAAACGTTACCTGTAACAGGGTAAACTATAAAGACAATCATTGGATACACCACGAATTATGTAGAGGGATGTTGAGTGATCAAGATAGGATTTGTCTCTCCTATATAACAGGAGAAGTGTTTGAGCCCTTGATCAAGTGAGACTAAAATGCATGGCCATGCTCGAATGAGTCGATATGTGATATCGAACTTATTCGTTTATTCTAGTCTACTTGGGGATCAAGAAATAAAAGATTGAACTATACGAGTATGACTAGTCCATGACTCGTGTTTAATCTAAACACATAGGACAAAGGGATTAAGTTACATGATGAATATTATCACAGGCCATATGTTATGTCGAGTCAATGACATTCTTGTAACTTGGGTAGCCTTGATGTGTTGCTAGATACCGCTCAGTGCTTGTGACATAAAATTAGATTTTATGTCATTGCCAACGTTACAAGATCATAACGGGTCACACAAAAGATTATCGATAAAGGGAGTTTAATTCATTGGATGAATCAAGTTTATTAGGAAGAGTCCTAAACATTAATTAAAGGGGGCCGATTATATATATAATGATATATATATTAAATATGCTGGATATACATAGATGGAGATAATATTGATATGGACCATAGTGTTTTTTGAAAACCCATTAAAATAGCCGCCCAATATTATGTATTACAACTATTATATAAGTGTGGAAGGATAACTATTCAGATGAACAGTAGAACTATGGTCTACAGTGTCATTCTCGGCTGGCTTTTCTTGTCAGGGCCTCTTACGGGCTGTTTTTGTTTTTTTCCTTTTTGCCCACTTTTATGTAAGTATGAGGGCTTATTTGTTAGTTGCCCGGCCCATTATTAATTGTTACCCGGCCCATTATTAATTGGTATTTTTAATTTTTCCCTTTTCAGATATTTTGCTTTCTGGATTATGGTTGCGTGTCAGCGCACATCTCCATTTTTTTCAATCACCAACTCCCTCTTCTCTCACATTCACGGATTCCCTCTCCGATTCTTTTCAATCCCATTTTTCCTCACTGATTTCGCTTGAACGATGCCTTCTCTTCTTTCCCGAGTTGGGTTAGATCATACATTTTATGGCATTTGGGCTTATTTTTGGCCCTTGCATTTTTAAGGTGTTTTAATTCAGGTTATCTTTTTACGTACTATGGTGAGCATTTAATAGTTCTACTGGTTTATTAAGGTCCATTAGTCTTTCGCTAACCTTTTTTATTTTGGAAGTTATGTAGCTGAGTTTTGTAATTGATGGCTTATGCACTTTGATTTTTCACTGTCATTTTGTTAGTTTTGTGCTGAAAAATTAACTGAGAAATTAACAGTTTAAATTTAACATCTATTATGTTAATAACATCGAGAAAACTGAATAATTTACTATCATTCTGTAATGTAAACCAACTTTTAATTTCGTTGGCCACTTGAAAAACTTGAATATGTCTTGAGCTCCATATCTTATGTTCCTCTGTAATAATTTTAAAATTTTGCAAGTCCATTGAATAATTAAGCTATAAATGTTTTTTTGTTAGAGAATTGCGAGCATTATGTCCAAATGTCACCTTTTGATTCATCACAGTTTGCTCTTTGTTTAATATTTACCATTTATGTGAGTTTTTTTGTTTTTTGTTTTGCTTGATCATGTTTGGAATTTTGTGGGTCTTTTCATTTCATCTTATTTTATTTTATTTTATTTTTTACTGATAGAACAATATGTTTTAATTACCTCAGTGGAGTCATTGACTAAATTGCAAATTTTGCTTCTATGGTGGATGCTTGAGCTGCTAGCCATGTAGATTTGAGTATCAATCTTGGATTTAGGACTAATACTGAATTATCATTGTGCTTGTGATGTTTTTCCTATTTACTGTAATGATATTTGGATTTTATGGATGGAAATGATGTTTGAAATTATTCTATATCCTTTTTCTTTTGGAATCATTTCTCTACTTTTGTTTAATGCTTATGTTTAATGAATTTGGGTTGGTTAAGGATGCTTTATTCCGTCATTTTTCTAGTGTTTGATCACTTAAATTATGATTTATTGTAAAATTTTCTGAAATTAGATTAACTATTAGTGATAAAAAAGTCTTGATAGTATGGAACTATGGCTGCTTAACGGGACGGGTCAATCGGAACCGGCCTAAAATCGAACCGGTTAGCCCGGTTCGGAATCGGAACCGGGCTAACCAATTTCGAACCGGTCCGGATCCGGTATCTTATCGGTTCCGGACCAAACGGATCCGGTTCCGGACTGAACCGAAACCGGTTCGTTATTTTTAAAAAAGAATTAAATTTTTTTATTTAGGTAAATATAACCCCGATTTTTTGAAAAAAAATAAAATAAAATAAAAAATAAACGGTCCCGGGTTGGAACCGGTCCAACCCGGAACCAGATCCGATCCGGTTCCTTAACGATTGGACCAGTTTCGGAATTATCGGATCCGGAACCGTCCGGTTCCGGACCGGATCGGATCGGATCAATCCGTTAACCAGCCCTATATGGAACCTCTGAAACTGCTTGGCGGTGACATGACTTATTCAAAGACTTTACTACATTACAATAAAATAGAGAATGTAAGATAGAACAACAACATAATTGCCCCACTTGGGTTGAACTTTATTTGTTCTAAACAATGACAATATGACAATTATTGTCTGTCTCCAAGCATTGGTGGGTAGTAGAGAAATTACATTAGCATATTAAGCAATATATGCTTTGTATTTATCCAGTCCTCCATGACAATTCAAATTATTTGATTTTTGTTCAAGTTTTTGATGGATTGATTTCTTATAAGGAAAAGTCATTTTGTATTCACTGTTATCCATACATGGTTTGAACAGCGAGGCATATTCACTGGCTCTGCTTCAAACCGAAGAGACAAACCTTAGGAGATAATCATTATCCATGGATTCATGTAAATAAGGCTCTTCAAACTCCTTTCTTGCATCTGAACCAATACACAGCTGTCAATATCTTAAATTAAAGATTTCATTAGCCAGAATTTATGGTTCTTTCATTTCTCATCATCATATTATTAAGTTTCTCTTTTATTGAGATGTGGATTATTGCAGAATATGTGGAGGAAGCTGTGTAAATAGCTATCTATCTTTTAAATAACGTGTCTCGAAAGAAAATGGTGGAGAGCCCCAAGATTTGATGGTTTGATTTTATTAATCTTACCAAATAATTAATTTTTAAAAGCACTTATCTTTCATTTTTAAAAATATAACCATGAAAAGATGAAATATTCATATATATATTTCTAACCTCTAATGCATATATCATTGTGAAAAGCTCCAAGCATTCTTTTGACAATAGCTTCTCTTGTGTGACTACCATTGCTAATTCAACAAGTAATCCTACTGTCATATCCATCTGTGAAAAAGTCATTGCTGATTTGGCACTTACTATATTTTACATGAAACATTCCGACGTCCATATTTCAGATTTGCTCCCTTGTTCATAGATTCAATATCTTCTCTGTAGGCCTACATTGAACTTGCTTGCCGTCACGTCGGCCACTCGGTAACTTCCATGCGAGAACTTCGGGTGAAACGTAAAGGTTATTTTTTCGGCCATAACTGGCCATTCTTCTAGCGTTTCCCTTTGCATATCTCTGCTTACTATGTTACTTGTTCTGCTTTTTGCTCATATTCGTTTCTTTCAAATGTAATTTCGATGACAATCCGTCCCTACTGCGATAGCCGTCCTCGTCAACCAAGGAAACATGTCGGTATATATATTTACTTTACTTCATGTATTTCATTTTACATTGGACTTTTTCTCCTTACAGTTTATTGCGTAGTCCACCAATGTTTTCCTACCTTATCCAATTGTTTTCAGTTGTTCTGTATGAATGAAAACAATATGATTATATTTGTTCTGATCAACACGCATTTTTCTATTCTATAAACGTTTTTGGGTTCGTGCAAGCTACCAAAAAAAGTAAATATGAAACTCCAATCTTTAAAAGATCGCTCATATTTATTTGGAAACAAATGTCAATTCATTGTTAATAAATGTTAATTATAGATGTTATTTCTTGAGCATATCATATGCTGCTAATATGGCAAAAAACGTTTTTTCAGCCCTATTTCTGCAATGCTCTGTGTTGCATGTTGAAGAGTCGCATATCTTTCAATCATCACAAAGCTCAACTTGGGCAACTCAACTCTCATTCTTACTGTCTGTAAGGGGAAAAAAACTGACAAAATACATCTATTTTTTTACAAAACTTTTCCCATAGGGAGGAGATTCAAGTTGTGGCTTATTTTAACGTTTGCTTGTTCATGCTCTTCACAATAAATGCTTCGTGTGCATAGAGTTTTGTACGCTTTATATAAGACATACATATAATACTACGATGTTTATGAGGCAAGGTGTACGATTGAAAGTACATAGCTCAAATATAAAGAAAGGAAACTCGTTGAGGCATGAGTAATTTCTTTGTAGACATTTTATCATATAAACGTGCAAAAATTATCATGATATTGGCCTTCACTTTTATGCCCTTGTAATACTGTTAACAATATTGCGTATACAAACCGTTTTTTTTTCGAAAAAAGGGACTTTTAGACTTTTGTCAGAGCTTGCCCTTGATATGAATAACTCGTGTCCTTGCAAATCGCACAAAGACGAACACACTATTGAACAAGCTTTCGTGAACATCATTTAAACATTCCAAAATAACATTTATTCCCTCGTTTTGTTATCCGTGCTTCTGCAACCACTTATTAGTTGAAAAAAATACCGTCATGAGTTTGGCGGTCCCAGGTTTCTTCAGATAGTCTTCTAATAGTCAAATTGATGACTCTAGATCCATATCAAAATCGTACTTGCAAAGAAACATAGACTAAGCAAAGCACTCCATGCTTTGGATAAAGACGAACTCTTTTCGTTTATTTGATGATAACATATGCATGGTGAATGGTGGAAAAGAAGTGGTGTCTCTGAGAGGTCGACATCCTTTCGTTTTGCTTCTCTAAGATTTGTTTCGTTCTTTCTTGTTTAATTTTGGTGTGATTATTATATTGATTTTTCATTTTAGCTCGAAGATTCACATAGACACCAGAAATGTTAGACCTCTGCGCTAATATGAATTTATGCTATGTCTTATCCGATGTTTATGTGTCATTTTGACAGATTTCAGAAAGATTAGGTGCTGGAGTCCTGTGTGAGCAAAGCAGGTGAACTGGTGAAGTTAGTGAAAATAGAAAAGATTTTGTTCCTAAATGACGTGATCTTTTGCATTCTTGGTGGGAGTAGGGAAAATCAAAGTGCAAAGTTTGGTTATATCACTTTAGATGATAAGATTCGCATGGACACCACAAAATGTTTTGGGATTTTCCTTGTCGATAAATTTGTCAAGAGACTTTAGATTATTGACTTTGTCAAACGAATTTTACATGTCTGTTTATCACACTCATCGGTTCAAACCATGGTATCTAATACATTTGTTTCTGTTTACGTGAGTTAATTATTCTCGGCATATGGTAAATGGATTGTTAAGTTACATAAATTTTTAGCCTGCATACCTTATTGCGCCCTACATGTCTTTTGTTTCTTTCACTTTGGTAATTACTCTGGCATAATGATGGCCTCAAGAGCATAGCTTCGTATGTCAAAGTGCAAAATTTGGTGTAGGTTTACAACTTTGAAGTGTATGCTTTAGTGTATTTTGAATTTGCACATTGCCTTATTCTTTCATACTCAACGTAATTTTTTCTTGTTGGATTCGTTCCATAATTAAATTTGATGCAAAAATGACAATAACTTCCTATGAATTAATTAGGGAGTCATTGGCACCGCGCCTTGTGCGGTGCTACAAAAACTAGTATATATATATGTGTATTAGGTTTGGGCAAGGAGTTGATTTTCTAATTAACAAAAGGTTTCTGACGTTAATTAGATTAACGTAACAGAAAAGCCAAAACCTAAAAAGGAGTGACGGCCGCCACTTCGTTCTTGGCGTCACTCATCCCTTCAATGTTGAAGTTCAAGTCTAGCAACTTGTTCTTCAAAGTCCCTTTTTCGGTCTGATCGTGGATACCGTAGAGGCAAAACTTGAAAAGTTTTGCTCCTGACTCGAGGACGTGTTGGACGTGCTGCTTCGTGGAGATTTCTGCATCAAACACGCTACAAAGGTATAACTCTTGACACTTGATATGAACACCCGTATAGGTCATCGGTTGGGAATCTAAAATTTTATTCCGCTGCGTATTTGTATGTTGGATTCCTTACAAATTATTGTAGGATGAGAGAGATAAAAAGATCCAAGATTTGACTGCCAAGAAACGGCTAAGTGCAGCATATCGAGAGCAGCTGCTTACTCTCATGAAAGATGTTGAAAACCATAACGATAATTTACAACTAAACTAAAAACCATCCGTAACAATTTAAAGGAAATTGAAGCGAGAAGGCACGAGCTTCCGAATCAATAGACCAAGCTCATTGGGTGAGCACAACCTTCTATATCTTAAACGATTTCTAATGCCTTCTACTTTCTCACTGATGGTTAAATTTCTATCTCAGCTCGCTGAATGCACTAAGAAATATCGAACTTCTTGTTGACCTACCCACGTTAAGAACCTTGCCAGTGGAGCTGATTATTATCACAAATATTTAGTAACAACCTGAAATACCATAGACCACAAGCTCGAATCAATTTGCCTCTAGGAACTTTGAGGGAGGGACGTTACAAATATTTAGAATAAAACCAATCTGCAATAATGAGAACATCCATTTCGGACTCAACAGAGAATATGAATGCTTTCTGCTGATAGGAAAGGAGATTCTTAGCGAGAATTTGACGCGGACGGATTTTTCTAGCAAGCACTTGATATTCGTCTTAGGTTTGCCAAAATGATTGACTGGGTTCTAGCGAAGCTCCTTGCTGTTAATCTGTTCCCAAGAATGACATTTTAAAATCATAGCCTCACTCATCCCAAATCAGCTGGAGGCTTCAATTTATCTTTTGTCTTCAACCTTGTGGATGTCTTTAAAGAATGATGATTCTCCTGAGTTGTCTACAACATGGCTGCTCAACATTTTTAGCAACTTCGAGTTCGATTTTTGGCAAAGAGATGATGAAAGCCAAATAATTGCCAAAGGAATTCATTCCTCCTGGAGTTTACTGTCCGGATAAAATGATGCATGCTCTTCTTGGATGCAATATAGGAATGTTGGAAGAAAATTAGGCTCCGAATTCGAGCCACGCCTGCTAGGCACCAAGTAGTATTGCCCTTAGAGGAGGTTGCCCCCATGGCCTGGGACAAGCTAAGAAATCAACATTGTAGCAGTTGTAGATTAACTTGCATCTTCCATTTGTTGTTCGGTTTGATAACACCATCGATTAATAAGTTGTTTTATAAATTATTGCGTCTGGTGTAATGAATGACAGCTGAGTAACTAGTAAGTAGATCGTAATATGTAATAAAATGAATTTTGAGTTGGATCTTGTTCATGGATTGATAATTTAACTATAATGAAACTATGTTTTCATTAAAAAGAAAGTTACAAGAATCAAAATTAAGTGGAAGGTTATTTAAAAAGATTAAACTAAACTAAAATAATGAACTCTAGAATAAAATTCTATGAGATGAACAACTAAGAAGAACAAGTGGTAATTCGAAAAATGAAGATACAATGAATTGCATAAAATAGCCATTGACTCATTCATCAATGCTGCATCGGTCCGTTCTTGCATTGCATCAAAAAATCCTTCTTACAATCTTTCACCTAAAATCTCAAAAGAATTTCTAAGATGATAAACCAACCGAGGATATGCAGCAAGTAATCTGGCAATCTGCTGAATTCTTGTGGGTATCTTCGAAACAAAACGTGTTAAAGATCATAAGTAATTATGGAGCTTGATTATTGGAGATTGATTTGTGTGGAGCTTGATTATTGGAGATTGATTTGTGGATCTTGATTACTGATTTGGCTCCTTATTTCCTTGTAGAATTATACTGTATCTAGCCAGTATTGCATAGTTAGTTCATAGCTATAATTTAGGAAAGAGTTATATTATAAATTATCCTGCATCAATGTACTTTTGTAGTGAAATCAATATACAAGAAAATTCTTGTCCGATCACTCTTTTTTACATGGTATCAGAGCGGGTTTGATAGCCCCTTCTTCTTTTTTTGTTCTTTTTTTCATCTTGTCGATAAATCATTCGACGATGACTTTGTTTCAAGATCCAACATCACCGTATTTCCTCACCTCCGTTGATTACTCCAATTCTTCCCTTGTGGCGGTGCTGCTTGATGGAGATAACTATCAAAGATGGAGAAGGGTGATGTTGAATGTCCTTCGTGGTAAAAACAAGCTTGGATTCATAGACGGGACTTTGCAGAAACCAACAGAAGACTCTCAAAAAATACTTGCTTGGAGCAAATGCGATGGTCTGGTAATTTCTTGGTTAACTAATTCTATCAATCCCATTCTATATGATTCTATTGTCTACCATGAAACTGCTTTTGAATTATGGAAAGATTTAGAAGAAAGGTTTGGATATTCGAATGAACCACGCATTCATGAGCTCCGTCGTGAAATTGCGACAATGACTCAAGGAACATCCAGCGTGGCATTTTTTTACACGAGTTTGAAGGGTAATTGGGATGAATTGAACTCTCATATGACGATACCTAAATGTACCTGTTAGGATCGGTCCGGAGTGTTTAGAGGGGGGGGGGGGGGGTGAATGAACACTCCTTATAAAATTTATCCCTTGTGAATTCTTTCGGATTAGTGAAAGAAATCTGTTACTTAATCAACTCTTTGAACAGAACAGACCACTAAAAAGGTAAGTGCGGAAACGGTCTGCTCTTGTGAAAATAAGAACGGCTCGATGGCTAAGTGCAGAAAGATAAAACACAAGATATGTTTCTGGAAGTTCGAAGGTGGTGTAATCCTTCTACGTCTCCCCTTCTTCCAATTAAGGAAGGTTTATACTAGAAGACTTTGATTTATACAATCCTGTTGTACAAACCCGATTCAGGCTGGATTTACCTCACTACCAGTCTGAAACTCCTAGTCACTCAACCTGCTCAGACACACTCTGTCTGACAGTTACAATAAGTTGCTTACTTCTATTTTTTTCAATACACAATGCGCTCAGTGATCCTACAATGATCAAATGTTACAAAGTAATCGCGCTTAAATAAATAACTTCAGCTCGAAAGCTTCTGAACTTTGTAAGCGTGTGCAGTTGCTTTCTTGTGTGCTTTTCAATTGATCAGCGTGAGTTCAAAATCGAGAGACTTTTTCTTCCTTTTGTTGCATCCTTTTATAGTTGATGGTAGCAACGGCATTGTTTCCCTTAATGTGCGACTTTGACTCTTTTTAAACTCTGAGAAAGCTACAGTCTTCTTCTTCAGGGTACTTGCCGTTCTGGTGTATGCTTTCGGCGACTGTCAGGTAAGCTCTTCTTTGTCTTCTTACCTTTAATGGCAATCTTCGACTTTTGATCCTTTGTAGCATTAATTACAACATTAAATGCTACAATAAATACCCGTTAATGATCCGGACTGAGGAGCCATTCTGTATGTATCCTAAGACTGCTTTGATCTGATAAAGATTGAGATCGATCTGAAGTATCGATCTATTCAGTCTGGAATCCATCGATCCGGTCTGATATGTGATATACTTTATCAGCTTGCTCTGTTTTGCGCGATCGTTCTGGTATGCCTGATTTCCATCGATCCGGTCTGAAATGTTTTGTCATCTTGCTCTGTTTTGTCCGATCGATCTGGTCAAACTGATTTCTATCGATCCGGTCTGAAATGTTTTGTCATCTTTAAAATCTCATCGATAAGGTCCGGAACTAACAAATTCCCCCTTTTTGATGATGACAAAACCTAGCTTCTAATTCTTTTTAACCAGTCTTGATAAGAGCTCTGAAGCGAATGCTTTCGGATCGATTACTTCTTTGTTCAAAATAAATGAACTTCAATAAGTTGAATCGATTAAATCTTTATTATTAAGCCTTATGATGAGGTTCAAAATAAATGAACACAGACTTAATCAAACGAGGATTTTATTGATCACCAAGAAAATCCTAAGAATACACAGTCTGAAAATATTATTTTCTAGAAGGCGGCCTGAAGTCTGCCTTCTTTTCCCCCTTTTTGTCAGCAGCAATCTCTTGAAGAAAGTCGACAACTTGTGCTAGCTGCGCGCTGATAGCGTCAAGACGAACGTCTTGAGCGCGGAGGGAATTGGCAACAGATGCTCTGACTTCAGTGGCTAGCTCGATCTGCTCTTTTCTCAGGCTGTTCTTGTAAGAGGCCTGTTGAGAAAACAGATCGTTTATGCCGCGCTGAAGGCTTCCGATACTGGCATTCATCTTCTCTTTGAAAGAGGCAAAATCCAAGGCTGTGACCCTCTGACCTTGATGGACTTCTAGAATGCGTTGAGTCAAGGACAGACAGGTATCAGAGAAGTGCTGGATAGTCCATGCCAGGGATGGAGGTGCATCAGATAGCTTGCTGGGAGAGTGATCTGATGATGACATGGCTTGGTCATCTTCTTCAGCAATCGGCACGATGGAAGAAATGGCAACTTGATGACTTTCGGATCGGATCAGAGTGACCAGATCCGAAGAAAAACCTTGAATGAAGGCCAAATCTTCATCTGATGGTCCCGGAGGAGAGTGGGGACTGGGAGGTTCCTCAACTTGGAGAGCTGCAACCACTGTAGATACCACGAAATCCGGATCGATGAGGTCTGGTACTTCAGTTGTTGCACATGCTTCAGCTGGACTGGGTTGTGCACGGGAGGCTGATGACTTCAATGGAATAGATGTTGTCGGAGAGTCCAACAGAACATTCATTGGTTCATCATCTGTTGCAGACGGAACATTAGGCAATGGCTGCTCCGCTGTCTGGTCTGGTACGTGCTCTGCAGGCTGATCCTCTGCCTGTTGTGCTGCATCAGAAGGAATATCCTCAACGAAGGGTTCTGCCATAGTCTTGCTTGCAGAGGGATGATTCGGGCTGGTTGTGGGAGTGGAGATACTAAGCTTCTGTCGTTGAAAACGGACAGCTAAGTGAAGAGCATGAACATCCATCTCGAGTTGAGCAATTACAGCCCCATCATCTCTGGCAGTAGGAGCAAGCGGATCGAAGTTCTTCTTTTTGGCAACTAGAAGCAGATTAGCCAGTCTGAATCTGTGAATAGCCGTAAATAGGTCTCTGCGCTGCACGGCAAGTCGAACATCATCAGTCTCTGTGCCTTTCAGAACTTCATCTTCCATCTTCTTCAATCTGTGCAACTTTCCGTAGAACAGCTCAATGTGGTTGATAGTCCGGTACTGGACATATTCATCAAAAACCACAATGAGTTCCTTTAGCCGCTCATCAACATCCTCCATAGCGATGTCGATGGCAGTCTGCGCTGCAGATTTGGGTTTAGTAGAGAGGGGTTCGGTGAGAATGGCTTTTCCCTTGCCGGTGGAGGAAGGGGACTTAATCCCTGATTGGGTATAGTCTCCCAACTCAGTGATAACTATCCCTTTGACCACGGGATTGGCAGAGGGAATTCTAAGGGTGACTTTGGGTGCAGGGGTTGAAGCTTGTGAAAGCTGGGTGGAAGGTTGAGGGGCAGGGGTTGCTTTAGAGGGTGGTAGTATGGGTGGAGGTAGAGATTTGGCTGGTTTGGTAATCTGGGTTCGGGGCTTTTTGGGAAGTGGCTTGGTTGGTGATGAGTGAGCAGACTGGGTGGCTTCTGAGTCAGTCTGAATGGTCAGCTTCCGCTTGACCCGAGGTTTGCGCACAGCAACTGGTTCCTCGTCCTGCTCAACCTTGACTGCAGCCAGAGTAGCAGGAGTAGGCGGAGCACTCTTGGACTTCAGCAGTGCAAGCCCTTTGGAGTTAAGGATCTTAAAGGGACGGAGAGCAGACGGCTTGCTCAGCTCGAGGCCTAAGGACTCCAAGAGCTTGCTGAGAGGAACAGCAAAACATACGGCGTGCTTGGATGCAATCACCGTTTCCAGCAGTACTCCAAACAAAATCATTGACCAGTTTATCTTCTGGCCGGATACAATAGCCGCCATAGCCCTGAACTTTTCGGCGGTTACAGCATCGAAGCTTCCTGCTTTACCCAAAAGTGGCTTGCCTACCACTTCGCACAGCACCTGGAAATGGAAGAGCATTTCCTTCTTCTTAAAGGAGGGTTGCAATCGTTGGCCAGAAATAGAAATCTTCCCCTGAAGATCTAAGAGTGACGCTTGAGGAGTCTGTCCGAACTCTGTCAGTCCGGAACTGGGGAGGCCGAAAGTCTTGGCCATCGTCATTGGCGAGATCTCGAAAGATTTGCCCTGGACAGTAGTAGAAATGGATGTCTTCCGGGAGACGGCGTTGGCGAACAGCTCGCGGATTTCTGATTCATAAACAACTGTTCCGCACTCCAAGAAGTTCCTTAAACCAGATGATTCCAGGGCTCTAAAAATGGACACCATCGCAGCATCTTCTGCCCTGTAAATGTCATCAAACTCAACGGAGAGTGAGTTATGAGTGATGGTAGCCATTTGAAAAGAGTTTAAAGGAAGTGCGAAGAGTGAGAGAGTAGGAAGGTAGAAAGCGGTAAATTGGAAAAAGTGAACAAGTATGAAATGTTCAGCCCGCTAAATAGGAGAGAGAAGACACGTGTCTTTATCTCCAAGACTGAGAATTAAATAATTCAAAATAAACGGTCAGGATAAAGAAAGATAAGGCGGTTAAAGTACAACTAGTTAAAATGGTCAATCAGTCCGAGCTGTTGTTATTGTCCAGACAGATCATAGGATAAAATCAGACTGACAAGGATCGGTCTGAAAGTTCGGACCGGTCTGTGTCTTTCTGAACATTGTATTATCGATCTGTGGTGACAAAAATCTTCAAGTGCGAAAAGAATAAAAACATCTAAACTAATTAAGATAAGTCTATTAAACCAAGAATTTGACGGAAATGATTAAACTTAGCCTCAGGAAGCGGTTTAGTGAAGATGTCTGCTGCTTGCTGCTCTGTTGAAATGTGCTCGATCCGAATTTCCTTTTTGCCAACATGATCTCGAATAAAATGATGTCGTATATCAATATGCTTTGTTCGAGAGTGCAGAACTGGATTATACGTTATAGCAATTGCACTTGTGTTGTCGCAAAATATCGGAGAGTCAACAGCTTGGATGCCATAGTCTTTGAGCTGGTGTTGAATCCAGAGCATTTGAGCACAACAGCTTCCAGCGGCTAGGTATTCTGCTTCAGCTGTAGATGTGGCAATCGATGTCTGCTTCTTACTGAACCAAGAAATCAATCTTTCACCTAGGAATTGACATGTTCCACTGGTGCTCTTACGATCGATCTTACACCCAGCGTAGTCTGCGTCTGAATACCCGATCAAGCTGAAGTTTGAATCTTTGGAGTACCAAAGACCAACTCTGAGATCCTTTTAAATATTTCAGAATACGCTTGGCAGCAATAAAATGTGATTGCTTTGGTTCTGACTGAAATCTGGCGCACATACAGACTGAAAACATAATATCGGGCCGGCTCGCTGTAAGATACAATAGCGATCCGATTAGTCCTCTATACATGGTTACTTCAACTGCCGTTCCCCCTTCATCTTTGTCTAACTTGATTGTTGGACTCATTGGAGTTGATGCAGTTGAGCATGTTTCCATTCCAAATCTCTTGAGGAGCTCTTTGGTATACTTGGTCTGATTGATGAAAATGCCATTGTTGAGCTGTTTTACTTGCAGACCCAGAAAGAATGACAATTCTCCCATCATGCTCATCTCGAACTGTCCCTGCATTAACTTAGAAAATTTCTCGCACAATTTGGGGTTAGTTGACCCAAAGATTATGTCATCAACATAAATCTGAACTAATAGGGTATGTTCCACCTTAATGAATTTAAATAGAGTTTTATCTACTGAGCCGATCTGGAAATCATGGTTCAGCAGAATTTGAGATAGAGTGTCATACCAGGCTCTTGGAGCTTGTTTCAGACCATACACTGCTTTATTCAGTAGATATACATGATTGGGATACAAATGGTTCTGAAATCCAGGTGGTTGCTCAATGTAGACTTCTTCCTGAAGCTTTCCATTAAGAAAGGCGCTTTTGACGTCCATCTGATATACTTTGAAGTCTTTAAAAGCAGCATAGGCAAGAAAGATTCGGATAGCTTCAAGTCTGGCGACTGGTGCAAATGATTCATCGAAGTCGATTCCTTCTTCTTGTCTGAATCCCTGTGCCACCAGTCTGGCTTTGTTTCTAACCACAGTTCCATCTGCGTCTAGCTTATTTCTGAAGACCCATCTGGTTCCAATAACAGGCAGATCGCTTGGTCTGGGGGTTAGACTCCAAACTTGATTTTGTTCGAATTGATTAAGCTCTTCTTGCATTGCTTTAATCCAATTGAAGTCAGTCAGAGCTTCATCGATCTTCTTGGGTTCCAGAGTTGAGATGAAGGCAGCATGAGTGAACTCATCCATCATCTGTCCTCTGGTTCTGATCGGTGCAGAAGGACTACCAATCACTAGATTAAGTGGATGCTTCTTAGTCCATCGATAGCTTGACTCTGGATTGTCTGGTCCGGTTGGATGAACAGTAACAGCATGATCAGCATCTGCTTTAATATTTGACTCAGGAGCATCCGGATCAGCTCGATCTGAAGTTTCTTCAAAGCCTTGATCCGGTCTGTCTGGTACTTCTGGTTCTGGTGGATTGTCTCTTGACCTGTTGCTACAATCTCATCATCACTGTTAGCTTCGAGATGGATATTTTCCATCTGATTTTGAATTGATTCTTTGTTCCCTTCAACACATAAAGTTTCATCAAAGACTACATGAACAGATTCTTCTACAGTTAAGGTTCGATTATTAAAAATTCGATAAGCTTTGCTAGTTGATGAATATCCTAAGAATATACCATTATCTGACTTAGCTTCAAATGCTGTAAGATGATTCTTACCATTGTTATGAACGAAGCATTTACAGCCGAATACATGAAAGTGAGAAACAGATGGTCTGTTACCAGTCCATATTTCATATGGAGTGAGATTCAGCTTCTTGTTAATCATAGATCGGTTTTGAGTGTAGCAAGCAGTATTTACAGCTTCTGCCCAGAACTTTTGAGAGATTCCAGAATCAGCAAGCATTGTTCTTGCTGCTTCCTTGAGCGTTCTGTTTCTTCGTTCTGCAACTCCGTTCTGTTGAGGAGTTCGAGCAGCTGAAAACTCATGCTTGATTCCATGATCTTCTAGAAAGGATTCAAGGTTCTGATTTGAAAACTCAGTGCCTTTGTCACTTCGAATCCTGTCTATGCTGGATGATTTCTCGTTCTGAGTGCGTTTCAGCAGCTTGATCAACTTCGGACCGGTCTGATCTTTACTGCTCAAAAATATAGTCCATGTAAAGCGTGAGTAATCATCAATAACAACAAGAGTATACCGCATTCCCCCTAAACTTGTTATTGGTATTGGACCAAACAAGTCCATATGCAGTAATTCTAAACAGCGGGAGGAGGATTTGGCATTCTTGTTTTTGAAGGATGATCTGATCTGTTTGCCCATTTGGCAAGCTTCGCAGATCTTATCCTTAGCAAAATCGATCTTGGGCAAACCGATAACTAAATCATGTTTACACAGGCTAGCAATGGTCTTAAAGTTGATATGATTTAAGCGCTTATGCCACAGCCAATGTTTATTATCATTGTTAGCGATGAAGCAAGTAGGATTATCAGGTTGAGCATGATTCCAGTTAATCTTATAAGTGTTTCCATTCCTGATTCCTACGAGCATGGTTATACCATCTGATGATTTAACATTGCAAGTGTGTTTATGAAATTCTACAGCATAACCATTATCACAGAGTTGACTTATGCTAATCAGATTATAGCACAGATTTTCAACTAACAGCACATCATTGATAATAATGTTACCATGGACAATCTTACCCTTGCCCACGGTCTTACCCTTTGAGTTATCTCCGAAAATGATTTTGGGTCCAATACATTCTGTCACTTCAGACAGCAGCTCGATGTTTCCAGTCATGTGACGGGAACACCCACTGTCCAAATACCAGTCTGATGCGAGTTTCTTCGGTACCTGTCATCAAATATAATTATTGTTGGTACCCAATCCTCTTTGGGTCCAGAACGGATTAGCCCTTTGGGAACCCACACCTGTATCAGCTTCAATGGCTTGTGTGTGTAGGGTGTGCTGTGTGCTGGTCTGTTTCGATGCTGTGTGTGATAATGTGTGCGCTGTGAAAACCTTTGATTCTCATAAGGTAGTCTATATCTTCGTTGAATCGGTTTTGAGTTATAGTAATTGTATTGTCTTCCTTGCCTTCGATCTTGCACCTTTGGATTTGGTCTGATAGACGCAAATCTTGCTGGTGCCTTTTCTTTGGCTTGGTCAACATAACCAATTCCTTTTCTCAGATTTTGATTCTCGTAAGAGACTCCTGTTTGAATCTTAGGTGCTTCAGTTTCATATACTGTGCTGGATTTAACAAATGTCATTTGTTTGACTTGATTCTTTACCAGCAACAGTTCAGATTCATCTTTGGTGCATTCTTTGGTGTCAAAGCCTATGCCGGTGAAATCACCGACGTTTCTTTGAACCTCTTGTAATTCTTCCAAGGATGTTCTGGATTTTGTCCATGTTTTGAATATATGTGAGAGCTTAGCATTTTGTGTGCTAATTCTCTTATTTTCTTCATGGAGCTGATCATAAGAGATTTTCAGCTTATTCAGCTCGATCTTGAGATTTTTGCACTCACCCTGCTCAGAGCAGCTTGGTTTGTTGTGCTCATCCATTTGAGTACTGATTTTGGCTTTATTCTTCTCAAATGATTCAGCTAAGATCCTATAATCATTAGCCATGTCTTGCAGTGCGGACATGAGCTCTTCTTGTGTAAATTCATTTGAGTCAAGATCATATACCTCGTCTGTCTGACTCATTTCTTCGTCTGCCATAAGGCATTGAATATCTTCTTCGCTTTCGCTGGAAGAATATTCAGAGCTTTCCGAGTCTGAGTCTGTCTGAGCCCATTTGCTGTTTCCTTCTTCAGCTACTAGGACTTTTTGGGATTTTCCATGATTCTTACGGTCTTTGTAGTGCTTCTTCTTTCTATCATCACGATGCTTCTCTTTCCGTTCTTCTTTCTTCGGTCTGGTGCAATCTGCAATGAAGTGTCCGGTCTTACCACAATTGTAGCAAGCCTGATCGTTAACAGTATCGTCTTTTCTTGATTTATAATGATGAGAGGGTTTGAAGTTCCTCTTATTTTTAGACATAAATTTACCGAATTTCTTGATAAATAATGACATAGCATCGTTACTCATCTGTTCAGCAGATCGGTCTGATGTTGAAGCGATCTGGTCTGGAGTGGCTGCCAGGGCCTTGTTTGGTTGAGAGATGGATGGCTCTGCTTCACCTCTGCTTATCAGTTCAAACTCATAGGCTTTAAGATCTGCAAACAGATCATGAAGTTCAACCTTGTTAAGGTCTTTTGATTCCCTCATGGCGATGGTCTTTACATCCCATTCCTTTGGCAGAGCTCTCATTACTTTCAGAGCGATCTCTCTGTTAGAATATTCCTTCCCCAGACCATTCAGTTCATTTATGATGCCGGTGACTCTTTCATCAAACTCATTTAGAGTTTCTCCACTTTTCATCTTTATGCTCTCAAATCTTTGAAGAGCAACAGTTAACTTGTTTTCTTTGGTCTGGTCGTTGCCTTCACATAGCTGTGCTATCTTCTCCCAAATTTCTTTGGCAGTAGAGCACATTTTGATTTTGCTGAACATGTTCTTGTCCAAAGTCTTGAACAAGATGTCTTTGGCCACATTATCGAGATTTGCTTTCTTTCTTTCCTCATTCGTCCAGAGGGATCTGTCTTTTTCCACCATTTGTGGTTCTCCATCAGAGATGGCTACTGCTGTATTGATTTTTAAAATCTTCATTGGTCCATCAGTGATGACGAACCACATATCGTCATCCTGAGCTGCCAGATGAGCTTGCATTCTGATTCTCCAGTCATCATAGTCTTCTTTTGAGAACATGGGGATCTTGTTGAATGATGCCATCAGCTTAGTAGTCTTTGTGCTGATTAAGATAACATGGCTCTGATACCACTTGTTAGGATCGGTCCGGAGTGTTTAGAGGGGGGGTGAATGAACACTCCTTATAAAATTTATCCCTTGTGAATTCTTTCGGATTAGTGAAAGAAATCTGTTACTTAGTCAACTCTTTGAACAGAACAGACCACTAAAAAGGTAAGTGCGGAAACGGTCTGCTCTTGTGAAAATAAGAACGGCTCGATGGCTAAGTGCAGAAAGATAAAACACAAGATATGTTTCTGGAAGTTCGAAGGTGGTGTAATCCTTCTACGTCTCCCCTTCTTCCAATTAAGGAAGGTTTATACTAGAAGACTTTGATTTATACAATCCTGTTGTACAAACCCGATTCAGGCTGGATTTACCTCACTACCAGTCTGAAACTCCTAGTCACTCAACCTGCTCAGACACACTCTGTCTGACAGTTACAATAAGTTGCTTACTTCTATTTTTTTCAATACACAATGCGCTCAGTGATCCTACAATGATCAAATGTTACAAAGTAATCGCGCTTAAATAAATAACTTCAGCTCGAAAGCTTCTGAACTTTGTAAGCGTGTGCAGTTGCTTTCTTGTGTGCTTTTCAATTGGTCAGCGTGAGTTCAAAATCGAGAGACTTTTTCTTCCTTTTGTTGCATCCTTTTATAGTTGAGGGTAGCAACGGCATTGTTTCCCTTAATGTGCGACTTTGACTCTTTTTAAACTCTGAGAAAGCTACAGTCTTCTTCTTCAGGACACTTGCCGTTCTGGTGTATGCTTTCGGCGACTGTCAGGTAAGCTCTTCTTTGTCTTCTTACCTTTAATGGCAATCTTCGACTTTTGATCCTTTGTAGCATTAATTACAACATTAAATGCTACAATAAATAGCCGTTAATGATCCGGACTGAGGAGCCATTCTGTATGTATCCTAAGACTGCTTTGATCTGATAAAGATTGAGATCGATCTGAAGTATCGATCTATTCAGTCTGGAATCCATCGATCCGGTCTGATATGTGATATACTTTATCAGCTTGCTCTGTTTTGCGCGATCGTTCTGGTATGCCTGATTTCCATCGATCCGGTCTGAAATGTTTTGTCATCTTGCTCTGTTTTGTCCGATCGATCTGGTCAAACTGATTTCTATCGATCCGGTCTGAAATGTTTTGTCATCTTTAAAATCTCATCGATAAGGTCCGGAACTAACAGTACCTGCGTTGAACTCTCATATGACGATACCTAAATGTACCTGCGTTGCCGCAAAGGAATGGCAGGCCGAGAAGGACAAAGAAAAAATTCATCAATTCCTTATGGGTTTGAACGACAGTTCAAAATGCTTCGGTCTCAGATTTTGGCTATGGAACCTCTCCCCACTTTGAATCGTATTTACTCTATGGCTATAGCAGAAGAGAAACAATTGAACATCACTCAGCCTCAAGAGATGGAATCGGCTGGTGCTTTGTTTGTTCGAAATCAGCCTAATAAACCTGTTGGTCGCTCTCAACACAATACTTCTGCCAACCGTAACAAAGGAAATCGAACAAAGCTTCAATGCGATCAATGCCATAAGGATGGACACACAATAGATCGCTGTTGGGAATTCGTTGGGTATCCAACCAATTGGCAGCAGAAAGGGAAGACTAAGATGAATCATGCTACTGCCAATATCTGTCGTGAAGAAACTACTTCTGAATTACCATTGCAACCGCAACCACCAGTTTTCACTCCGGAGCAGTATCAGCAAATTTTGAACTTTCTGGGTAATGAAAAGAATCCTGGTTTGGCTAATTTTGCAGGTAGCACACATTCCTCTCTTAATTATGTTCAAACATCTTCTTGGCTCCTAGATTCAGGTGCCACTGATCATTTTTCCAACCAAAAAAGTTGCTTAAAGGATCTCCATCGAATACCTATTAAACCCATCCACCTTGCCGATGGAACTGTAAGAAATATTAGTGAAGAAGGGGCCTACAGTTTTTCGGACCAACTTAAACTTTCTAAAGTTTTTTTTGCTCCAGATTTTCAGTGTAAACTTATTTCTATTAGCAAATTGACCCAAGAACATAATTGTTCTATTTCTTTTTTTCCTGATTTTTGCCTGATACAGGACCTCTCCTCGAAGAAGCTGATTGGAGTGGGTAGGCAACAAGGTGGACTGTATTACCTTCAAGAAGGTGATCATCAACGTGCGACGTGTGCAGCCGCGAGTTCTATGGAGTTGTGGCATCAACGTCTTGGTCATCCATCTCAAGATCGTTTTTCTAACATACCAAGTCTGTCCCACTTACGTTTTACAAATAATGATTGTTTAATTTGCCCTCGAGCAAAAGGCTCGAGACATCCTTTTAATTCAAGCAATAACAGATCTGCTTCTCTTTTTGATTTAGTGCATATTGATATATGAGGCCCATATCACACACCATCATCAAGTGCTGCTCATTATTTTCTCACTATTGTTGATGATTTTTCTAGGTCTGTGTGGACATTTTTAATGAAAAATAAGAGTGATGTTTCGCAAATTTTTATGAATTTTTATAATATCATTTTTACCCAATTTGGCACTAAAATAAAAGGCGTTCGAAGCGATAATGCTCTTGAATTAATCGCAGGAACTTTAAAATCCTTTTATAATGAAAAAGGGATTTTCAATCAAACTTCTCGTGCCGGAACTCCACAACAGAATGGCATTGTGGAGAGAAAGCATAGAGACATTTTAAATATTGCTCGATCTCTACGTTTCCAGGCTTGTTTACCCTTAAAGTTTTGGGGAGAATGCATTCTTACTGCGACTTATCTTATTAATCGTCTCCCAACACACGGCTTAGGAAATAAGACTCCTCATGAACTTTTATTCAAAAAGACACTATGTTATGATCACTTGCGTGTTTTTGGGTGTCTTTGTTACGCCATCAATCCAATGCGTCCAAATGATAAGTTTCAATCTAAAACTCGCACGTGTGTGTTAATTGGGTATCCTTTGGGACAGAAGGGGTACAAAGTTTATGACTTGGAAATTCAAAAGTTTTTTGTATCCAGTGATGTAAAATTTTATGAAAATATTTTTCCCTTCCAAAACCCTTCACCTGAATTTTTTGGAAAGAAGTCACTGTCTCAAGCAATCCAATTCTCTGAGTCAGATGAACCTTTTAATGAATTAGCTGTTTTTAACTCTCCAAGTGAACCCAATGAACCGGCTGATCCTACACCAGGCACAACGAATGATCAAACCCATAGAACTTCACGGAATCGCCGCCCACCAACTTACTTGAAGGACTATCAGTACAGTCTTCCTGGTGGGCCAACTCACTCCAACTCCGTTTCCTCGGGTAAACCATATCCCCTCTCTTCACACATTACTGATATTGTTTTTTCAACCCAACATCAAGCCTTCCTTGCAGCAATATTAACCGATCAGGAGCCTTCATCATACTCAGAGGCTCAAAATAATGCAAAATGGATATCTGCTATGAAGGAAGAGTTGGCTGCCCTAGAGGTAAATCATGCATGGGATCTTCAACCATTACCAATTGGGAAACGACCTATTGGATGTCGTTGGGTCTATAAGGTGAAGCATAAATCTGATGGATCAATAGAGCGTTACAAAGCCAGGCTGGTGGCCAAGGGCTATACACAAATTGAGGGACTAGACTACAAAGAAACTTTTTCTCCAGTTGCTAAATTAACCACTGTTCGATGTTTACTTACTATTGCAGCATCTAAGAAGTGGGAACTACATCAACTGGACGTCCATAATGCCTTTCTTCATGGTGATCTCCATGAGGAGATCTATATGGCTCCACCACCAGGATATCTTCAACCAGGGGATAACCGTGTTCGTCGTCTCAATAAATCCCTTTATGGACTCAAACAAGCTTCAAGAGCATGGTTTTTTAAATTGTCATTTGCTCTTAAAACCTATGGATTTGTACAATCCCGAGCCGATTCATCCTTATTTACTTGGCAATCTAATGATACGTTTCTTGATGTCCTAGTATATGTCGATGACATGGTTATTGCAGGTAATGAAGTGGCAACTCAATTTCATCTCAAAGATCTTGGACGTCTCAAATATTTTCTTGGTCTTGAAGTGGCTCATGGTCCAAAGGGAATCTTTCTTAGTCAACGGAAGTATGCTCTAGACATTATTGCTGATGCAGGACTATTAGATGCAAAACCCAGCACAACACCTATGCAACAACAACATCGTTTGGGAGCGTCTACCAGTCCCTTACTTACCGATCCTACTCCTTTCCGTCGCTTAATTGGTCGATTACTTCATCTGACGATTACTCGACCTGACATCACTTATGCAGTCAATTTCTTGAGTCAATTCATGCAATCACCCACTACAAAGCATCAACAAGCTGCCTTCAGGATCCTACGATACATTAAGAGTGCCCCGGGTCAAGGACTACTTTTTCCTCGGGATAATAATTTGCAATTGAGTGGATATTCTGATGCAGATTGGAGGGCCTGTCCTATTACTCGAAGGTCAACAACTGGTTTTTTTATGACCCTTGGTAATGCACTAATTTCTTGGAAAACCAAGAAACAACATACCGTAAGTCGATCTTCTGCCGAAGCAGAATATAGGGCAATGGCCTCTGCCGCCAGTGAACTTATTTGGTTACGTACTTTATTACGTGATTTAACAGTTGATCATTCTCAACCAATGCAGTTATTTTGTGATAATCAAGCCGCTATACACATTGCTTCTAACCCGGTTTATCATGAAAGAACAAAGCATATTGAAATCGATTGTCATCTTGTCCGCGAACACATTGAGTCAAAGTCAATAGAAACAGCATATATTCCTACGTTGATCCAACCGGCAGATATATTTACCAAAGCCTTGAGTGATGACCACTTTAATCGATTACTATCCAAGTTGGGTGTTTCTTCCTTGCA